>CM021100.1:292382163-292545925 GCA_007115665.2 Sequoiadendron giganteum
CCACCCCCTCTTTCTCTCCCTCTCTCTAGTCACTCCCTCCCACACCCCTTCCCTCTCTCAGGTCTCTCACTCACACTCCCTCTCTCTCCCACTCCCTCTCTCTCGCACTCCCTCTCAAGTCTCTCCCTCTCACCCCCCTCACAAACTCAAGTCTCTCCCTTTGGCACCCTACCTACATAAATCTCTCTTTCTCTTTATTTGTCTCTCTCCCCACCTCTCTCTCTCTCAATTCTCTCTCTCTCACCCCCCTGTCTCTCTCCCTGCCTCTATCCCACCCACCCCACCTAGCTAAGTACCTCACACTCCAACCCCTTCTCTCCCACTCCCTCTCTCTGGACTCTCTCTCTATCTTCCTCTCCCTCTTCCCCTCCCACCCTACCTAGACAATTCTCTCTCTCTCTCTCTCAAAATTCTCCCTCCCTCTAAAGACATACATAAATACATACATACTTGCATACATACAAGCATAGTACATATGCACATACAATCCTACATACATACAAGCATACATGTACATGTGTAGTTAGAATCTTACATACATATAGGCATACATACAATATACATGCATTGATACATTTATAGGCATACATACATACATACAAGCATGCACACATACGTACATACATGACATACAAGCATACATGTACATACAAACATACAAATATATAAACATACAATCAATAGAGTAGAATTTAACATAAAACAAGACATAATGTGAGCACATTATACCACACGCACATTATGTCAAGATGCTAGACATGTTCCCCACAAAAAACAAAATCATGTCAAAACTAAGATATAACCCACATGCGTTATATCTTTCTTTGGGAATCCCCAAGCCTTGGGATTGGTATTTGCCTTGGAATACAAACCCAAAGGCATCAAGGGAATTCCCAACGACCAGAGATGTGTTTTTGCAAATTCTACAATATTTCACATAATTGGATTTGTGCTCACCATCAAGATTGCATGTGTTTCAATATCAAACAAATTGAACACCTGGTTAATGTTAGGTTCTCTCTTAGCTATCCATCGATGTAATTTTTTTCACTTTCTGACAATGTTAAGCCTTTCATCCATAATTTTTTTTGTTTGTGTGTCTCTTTTTCAGCAAAAAGTAGTGTTTGGTCTTTTTTTCATTATAAATTAACCATTCATTGAAATTTCAAATAAATTACATTTTTAGAAACTAGACTCCATTCTATAACTTTTTATTTTTTTAAAATCAATTAGTTTCCAAAATTGATAGGGGTAGCATGGCCAAAATTTTGTTTTTTAGAATGTGTCCACTTAGAAAATTATTATAAAAGTCATGCATCAACTACATACTGTTAGCTAACTTCTCACCATAGAAATTTTAAAAATACTAAAAAAAAGTTCACCGCGCTAGTGTCGTACAAGAGTGCTATGTTATGTTTTTCTGACAAAAATAACACCAATTTGTGTACGTCCCTCTTTTGAATCTCAAACATTTTCAAAATAAATTAGTAGTTTAGAAAGTAGACTCAGAGAACTTTGATCCTTTTTTTTGTTCCATGTCAAAATTTTGAGTGTAATTATCCTCAATTTCACGTCCAAGATCAGTATTTCCTGATTTCAGAAAAAAAAAAAAGTGGCCACTTAAGCCCCCTTTTTGGGAACCATCTTTTTTCACTTACCCATGAATATAAACTACATAGATCTATTAAGTACAATTCATTAGTTAAAATATTTATTCTATTACCTCCGTGTAGGTTTGTCTAACTCCACTAGGACTACGAGACCTGTTCCCACGAAACCTCCAATATTAGCCTATTCAACATCCAAAATCAGATATTAGAATACCATTCATATAATAATGCTATTAACATGTAATAAATTTGTAATTGTTTACTAGTTACATACCTCAATGGTAGATGTAGTAGAATAATAAGCAGGTGTAGGGTCGGTGTATCCAGCATCAACACTGTGACCCTGAAATTTTATTAAAATCATAAAACTAAATTAGCTAATCTTGCATTTCAAAATTGAAATTTAAGAAATTAAATTCAATGAACATGCTAACATTTACCTAAGTATCAATGCCATAAGCCTCATTCAAAATGTTAGTTTCCCTCACCATCTCCATAGCTATAGACGTATCTTATGTAGTAGCCTCCCGAGTGTAAGTGGGGTCACGTGAACAAGTCGCCCCACATGCCTAACATGAATGGGGTGGAATCTCATGACTCAAAGACTCCCCTGGATGGTGTTGTAGTATAGGAATGGTATGTTGGACGACACTCTAGGTCAAAGAGGTGATAGCCTATAAAGTTTCTACCTTGACACTCTCCTTCATGATGGAAGGGATAACATTGTGCTCATGATCTGACCTAGCGAGAGCTCATCTCACTTGCCGCCTAGGATCCTGTCATGCACTGGGTCTATCTTGAGCCGACCCCCACCTCTCCCCTGGAAGCCCCTCATATCAAAATAATTAAGGATTTGTTTAGGATGAACTCATAGTATAGTTTCCTCAAGAAAAAATGTGGGATTTCACAATTGTTACATGGTGGCTAATCAAAAACCATGTACCACCTATCCAAAAATAGTTCTTGATCCTTTGGTGGTCGCACCAATGGATAGGAAACCTCTTCACATTGAGGTCAAGATTTTGATTTGTCCATGGGTCGGTGAATAATGAGCACAAATCTAATTTTGTATTTTTTTGATCTTTTACATCTTTATATGATTATTTATCTTGGTAAAAATTCCTAGCCACTTGTGTCCTATCTTTCCAACCACTTAATTGTTTGTTGATTGCATCTACATGTTTTAACAATTCTTTAAATCAATTTGCAATTTTTTTTCTCTCCATGGTCGAACCTACTAGATCATTCAACCTTGTGATTAACTCGTCAATTTTTTTTCATCGTTTTCAATTATCCCCATTAAATTTTGTTGAGTGCCAGGAGGATCTTGAGGGATTGGTTGAGGAGATTGTTGTTGTGGTTGTTGAACTTGAGGATTTTGTTCATGTTTTTGTTAATTTGGTTGTTGAGAATTTTTAGGAGGGTTTTGAAGAGAATTTCCAATATCTTTAAGATTTCCTACAAATTCAACAAATGAATATCAAAAAAACCTTAAAACTTAAAAAATTACAACAAAAACCAATCCTTACCTATTCGGCATCCTTGTCGACATGGCGACATCCTAGCGATGAAATATCAACAAATTGACAAAAAAATTGGAAGATTATCTCCTCCCAGAATGTGAGCGCACAGGAGAATGGTTTTTGGCTACAGGTAGCAGAAAAAATAGTCAGCATACAAATGAATTCGATTTGTTTTTTTTGTTATAATAGCTCATAACACAAGCATGTTATTCCATGCTCATATTATAATACAAGTGCAAAATAGGTTCAATATGGTCGAGCCTTAGGCTCGTCACACCAAGCCATAGCATGAGCGTGTTATAATGCACTTGCATTATAGCATATCATAACCTTTCTAAAATTTTGCTGCAATTTGGCCCCCTAGTTTTTGCACCCACCCTAGCGCAAATCTAATGCAAACTATTACAAAAATAAGATCTAGGGTTGAAGTGAAAGTTCCAAATCAGAATTTAGAAAGTTCAAATCTCATGTTCACCAAAATGAAACATAGAAAAAGAGATTCACCATCAATAGGGTATCAATGATAAACCTAATTTTCACTAGGTGTGTGTTTCATTCAATTATGTGTGCAATATGATACAACTAAGGTGAAAAGATTAAACCTAACTGTTAAAATAAAAAAAAGGTAGGTTTTAAGAGTGTCAAATGATGTGTACCTTTTTGGGAAAGTGTTTTTTCAGGGCCCACTGAGGACTCATTCACTCAAGGTGGTGAATGGGTACCTATTAGGGTTTTTGGAAAGTGCTTTCTAGGTTTTTTTCCTCTCAATCTGCAACTCCATATTCCATATGTTCACTGCTTTAGGCCTCACTGAGGACTCATTCACCTTTAGTGGCGAATGGGTCTTTGTTAAGGTTTCATAAATCAATTTCTAGGTTTTTTTATTTAATGTCTACACTCCTAGATCCTAGGTTTTCAACTCCCAAAAGTCTAAAAAAAATCCTGTAGAAGACTCTGTGATCTTGTAATGTAGATGACAACTTTTTTAACTTTAACAACTTTTCTCCAAATCTTGCTCTTCAACCTAAAAGCTTTGATGATGTCTTGGAATGTAAATATGCAAACTAACATGAAGTGGCCATGTAGAATGTAGACTTCTATCTTGATCTTGAATTGGATATGAAACAATGCTTAACTTGGATCTTTAATGCTACATCAACAATATTAGCTCAACCACATGCTTGATGCATTATGCCTTTGACATGATGATATGACCTTGAATTTTTGTAATAAAACCTTGATAATCTATCTTTGAATGCCTTTGAAATTCTCTATAATGCTCTTGTGAATGTACTCTTGATTGCTTGAAATCTTCTAGGTGAAACTATGTGAATTAGCCTTACATTTATACTAAATATAAGGATTCACCCTAAAATTCAAATAATCCAAGCTAACATCAGATCTAGGATTCAAAATCAATAAAATCTTGCCACAAATAAGTTTGGAATAGGCTGTCCTATGTAAGGAGGACCCATTCGCCGCCTTTGGTGAATGGTTCCTAGCACAATTTTCTAGGATGAAGCTTTGGGGAGGTGAAATAATATTAAAAACCCACCTCAAATATGCTAAAAAAGGGTGTCCTAGGTAAGGAGGACTCATTCGCTAGTAGTGGTGAGTGGGTCTTCGCACACTTTACAAGGACCAATTTTTGAAATTATGAGTTGTCATGTCAAAAGGGGGTCCTAGGACCTAACCAAGACCCATTCGCCCAAGGTGGCAAATGGGTCCTAGGTTACTAACCTAGGACATAAGCCCTGAAAATTAAATGTTATGAAATATTATTAATGATTGTCGGGATAGATCCTTGAAAAATGTAATAAATAAGGCTTGGATTTGAATTAAAGGGCCAATTAAGTTCCAATTAACCTCACTTAATTAATAAAGCCCTATATTAGTGTGAAAGTGTAAGAAAACACTTTACAACACCCTAAATAATGCACAATTAGGTCCATTTTATCATTAATCATTAATTCCAAAACTAAGCATGAAAAAGGGTTACTTTTTTCTATGCTACACATACATACATACATATAGGCATATATACATACATGCATACATATATACATACATAAAAAAATATATACAAACATACATACAACAAACATACAATTACCAAATTACACATAAATAATTTCAAGCAAGACATAACACATTTGTGTTATAATGTGCTTGAATTATGTCATTCTTTAGGAAACATAAAGCAAGAAACAAGAAAAGTGTAAGGGAAGGCATAACGCGAGTGCATTATAACATGCTCGTGTTATGTCAAAACTATGACATAATGCAAGTGCGTTATCTCTTTCTTTGGGAATCCTCAAGCCTTAGGCTTGGATTTTATTTGGATTTCCAACCTAAAGTCTTGGAGTGCCTTCCCAATGTCCAAATACATGTTTTTGCATATTCTATAGGATTTCACATAATCTCGTTCCTGCTAATTATCAGGTTTGTACGTTTTTCAAGGTCGAGTAAATTGAACACCTGGGTAATGTTAGGCTCTCTCTTAGCTATTTAACAATGTATTTTTTTTAATATTTTAAAAATGTTAAGGCTTTCATCATTAATTTATTTTGTTTTTGTGTCTATTTTTTTTAAACCAATGTTTGGTATTTTTTAACCGTTCATTGAAATTTCAAATAAATTACATTTTTATAAAATAGACTCCATTCTACACATGTTCTAAGAAACATTGATTAGTTTTCAAAAATTATAGGGGTAGCATGGCCAACATTGTGTTTTCCAAGATGTGTCCACTTTGAGAATTAGTAAAAAATCATATGTTCATTAAAAAAGTCTTAAAAAAATCAGGCATAAGCTCCATGCTATTAGCTAATTTCTCACTGAAGTGATTTTAAAAATACCAGAAAAAATTATCCTTTTGAGGGATCCACAATAGATGCTATATTATGTTCTTTTGACAAAAACAACACCAAGTTTTGTGGCTACCTTTTTCGAACCCCTTAATCTCTACCACTTTTTTTTTTTATATAGTAGTTTAGAAAGTAGACTCAGAGCACTACGACCCTTGTTTTTATTGCATCTTAAAATTTTGAGTGTAACTATCCTCAATTTCTCATCCAAGGTCAGTATTTCTTGATTTCAAAAAAAACAATTGGCCACTTAAGACCCCTTTTTGGCCTTTCATCTTTGTACACTTACCCTCTAAATCAATTTAGATTTTTTATGAAATCTACGATGACTTTGTAAACTATTTTTAAAAATTAATGTGACATTGAACTTAGATATTTCATTTATGTGTTCTATCTCCATTATTATTTAAGAGTTTTAGGAGATATAATGAGTCCTTAAGCTCACATTTTTCATTCTTTGTATTAGTTTTTTGTTAGTTTTCATATAAGGGATGTAGAAAAATTATTTTTATTTATACAAATGAATGTCAATGTAGAAATATTTCAAGACTGATATGCGAAGTTTCTAAAATTGTTGTCAATTATTGAGTACAATCATATATTTGAGATAAAAATGCATATGAGGGTTTAATAACCTCTACAAGATAGAGCCAGGTATATTAAACTCATCTAAAAGGCATTGTTTACTTTGTCATTAGATTTTATCCAATTTTTATTCTATGTTGTAAGAATAGGTACTAATCTAATTGGTTAAGGTTGATCACCTAAATCATTTAAAAAACAAAAAATCATTTTCACTTTAAGTAAAATGTTTATAGTTAATTTTCTAATATTATGCAAAATCTAGTATAATGACTCTTTTATAACTATTGTCAGCCTATAGTTGCAAAATCATTAGATTATTGGAGTATAATGTTATATTATTGGGTTAATGATGTTGTAAGAAACTATTAATGAATGCATTTCTAGTGACCAACTTTTATCTCATGTTGTATTCTTTAACTCATCTACCTAAATGAAGACATATTATTCAAGTTAACTACAAAATCATCTTTTTTTCTAGGTTTATTTTAGTCTTTTATGATTTTTTTTAATCTTGAAAGATCTCTAGGAACACCCTCCCAAGCTTAGTAGGGCTCAAAGTGTAGAAGAGGCGCATTACCATCTTGTTCATTGGCCTTTTACAACCCCTAACTGGAGCATAGGTATCTTCCTTGCATGTAAATTTTGGTATTCTTATCTTAGTAAGAACCTTAGAATTTGGGATTAGTGCAAAAAAGAACACCAACACAAACTAATATAGACCTTGGAGAGATAATCATCTATTTTTGGGAGAGGAATATCACATCCTGTGGACATTCAACCATCAACATTAATGAGTTACTAATGTGTCTCTTAGAACTCCATATGATACATTTGATTATTAAAGTTTTAACTATTGACTATTGGGTAGTTGATGGTTTTCACTTATTGGTATTAAACAACTTCAATAGATCAAATGCACATACAAGTTGAGAGATGAAAATTTCCTCCAAGTGCAATACTTTCTTATGTAGAAAGTAGATACAAGCCTAAGTCTATAATTGCAAATTTCTTCTTCAAATCATATTAAAATTGTGTATGCAAGAAGTAATATATTAAGAAGGAATCCAATTCAACATAAAGTGCCCCAGAACCATATGACCATCAAATTCGTCCAATATATATTATATGGTTAAAATTAAATTGGATAAAACCAGAAGAAAAATGACCTTATTGATATTTTATCATACCATTCAAGAATCTTGCTTCAATTTATAAGGTGAACTCTTAACAATGCACACAAACTTAATACTTCCATATTTTTTGTTGTTCAAAATCTAGTGGCTACTAGATATATACATTTACATCTTGAAATCTCATTATAAATGTACATGCATCTAGTGCTCCTTATCCTAATTTGATTGTGACATGTTTACTTTCAGTAAAAAAATAACTCCTTCCACCATTGTAAGTTGGTAGAAACCATATCATATTTTGATATATGACAAACAATACCAACTAGATAATTATAAATGCATTCATAAGCATAAGCCCAGTCACTCTAAATATGATCAATTTTGAGATTGTGTGACAAAAATAAAAGCTTGTGTGACAATGCTAGCTTGAAAATATAGTATTGCCATTTCTTTATGTCAACTTCATTTAATTGATTGAACAGTAAATTTGTGTTGGAAGCTAAATTAGAAACATATTGAAAAATGTAATAAAAATTTCAAACTAATTGTAAATGAAATAATAGAAAATTAACAAGTAAAGTATTCATCAAATTTATTTAGAAAAAACTAATGTTGTGCATTGTCAAAAATTATCACTATTATCACTATAATATAAAAGATAGACTTTAATTCATTTGAGTATCTTGAAGAACATTTATAATATGAAAATTATTAAAAAGTATTTAAGATAAACTGATAAAGAGCATTAGATTAACATCTGTATCTGTAACAACACAAAAACATATTGCATTCTAAATAGTCCATTATAATTTACCCAACTAAAATAGCTGGTTACATTTTTTTATATAGAACAAAACTGAAAGAAATACAAACAAAATAGAAAACAGCCACAAAAGAAAACTGCTAAGTAAATGAACAACCAAACATCTTAGCTCATAAAATAAACCTACTAGCAAGCCCGACAATATTAATACAGGGGAAAATAGTACTACCCTTCAAATGCTTCAATTGAAAATATGGAAGCGAACCAGGAAGGACCATGTACGCCCTGAGAATGGTATTAAAAAAAAAAGTTCTAAAAAAATTGTCGGGCACTGCACAGAAGCAACATATCCCTTCTCATAAAACTGTAAATATAGGATATTGTATTTCATAACCAAGTTTCCGCACAGGACCCTGAGATGGTATTTGTGGTCTTAAAAGGGAAAACATGGGACTAAGACAAAACCGAAATGATTACATTATATAAACCCTGTTACCAGAACATGTGATAACAAACCAGACACATAAAAGATAACCATTGCTAAGCCATCTAGTGGCTTACATCAAAGATGCAACTGGAGGTCTGAGGCTTTTTGCCAGATTCTCAAAGCTCCTAGCCAGCTCAAGTCCATTCAGAGTCAACTGAAACTGTCCATTTCCTTTCTTTGCCATTTCCTCCAGGGTATCCTTTGCGGGGTCACTACCAAACATTATTGTATGGAGAGTCAACCTGGGTTCCTGTCTTTTCATACTCTCTACACAATCAACTGGATTTCTTCTGCCATGGTGTCCGCCATCACTAAGAAAGATAACTATAGGAATTTTCATGTTTACTATTGGTTCTCCCGTTGCTTTTATCAATATTTTTTCAGCACATTCCAAGCCTGATAAAAAATCTGTATTATTACGGGGTTCGTACAGAAGGAGACAATCTACAACACTTTTTGCCATATCTTGCATTTCCAGAGCTACGGTCGCCGATTGATCGAATAGGACAACTGATACAGAGTCATCAATACCTGTAGAAAGACGGATCCCTATAAAATTCAGAATGGCCTCATAGACACATCCAAGTCTAGAATTATGCTTATTAAACATTTTCATCGTTGGGACAACATCGTAGGAGCCCATAGAACCGGATCTGTCAATGACAAAAATGACATGGAAAGGTATATTAGAAGAATGACGGCAGGCAAAACGGTGGCCATCAACAGTTACATAACTTGCAGAACTGGCATTTTGTCTTGTTCTCTCAACAGGTGCATGCCATAGCTGCTCCATGCAATAAGATTTTGCCTCCGAGTCTGCGTCATGCTCCTCAGATGTACACTGGTGATTGCATTTGTTAAACTCTTGACGCTCTTCCTCTGTGCAAGGATCAACAAATCTAACATATTTCCAATAGGTCTCGTGAGTCATCTCATCCTTGGGAACATTTAGGTCGGGCCCATATTTGACGGTTGCATGCCTGGAACCGTCGTGGAGATTACTGGTGCACATCATGTATCTATGACTGTTTGCTTTTGGACAAGGAACCAAATGGATATGACCTCGGCCCTGTTTCCTGCAGAACATGTTACACATCTCTGCCTCCCCTTTCTCTCCCCATTTATACTTACGATCCCCAATGTCGATATCTTCCTCCTCTGAAATGAATCTTGTATTTCTCATATTTCCATGTACTGTTTCATGCAGACCAGGGTGATCTAGTGGAAGGCGACAGAAGTAACCACAAGCTTCACATCTAGTGTCACAGTAATGCACAGCAGATGGATTTTTGGTGTGAACATGTGGACCTTGATGAGTCCTTTGAAAGGGAGGAATATGAATGCAGCAACCATTGCGTTGTCCATTTTGTTCTGAAAAGTGTTCATATTCAAACGAACCCCTTTGTCCTTGGAAGTTACTCTTTTTTCTTACCAGCTGTGTAAATATTTCACATATTCCAGGCGTTTCACATTTCTCAGCGCAAGTGTGTTCATTCCCACACAAATGCTCTGCTTTATGGAAATGATCTTCCACTCCACATGTCCTTGTGCAGCCTTTCATGATGCATTTGCTTGGGCAATATTTTTCATGACATTGGTGTCTTCTGTGAGCAGTTTCAATGGGCATAATACATGTATTAGTGCAGCTTACAAGTGAACATTTCATCTTACACATATGTCGTAGAGAGTTGCAACTGTGCTTCCCAGCATGGTTAGGCTCTTGAGAGCAAAGCTCGTTACAATTTGATGATATATTGTACAGATGACAGCGCTCTCGGCAGGTGTGAGTTCTCTCTTTGCAATGGTGATGGCCTTGGTGGCCTGCCAAATCTTTACATAGGTTGAAGTTGTCTCCTTCCTGAACACAATAACTGCATCTCTCTGTACATAAATGACTACCCTCGCAAGAATGGTCCTCCTTATGGCCTTTCTCAAGCACACATCTCCAATAGCACTCCGTACACTTACAACCACAAACAGAGAGACCTTGCTTTACTTCTCCAAGGGCTAAATTAGCCTGTAACTGCAACTTCTGCACCGCCTCATGATCATAGAAATCTGTGGCGTTTGTGTTTATCCACTGTTGCACTCTCACCCGCCTTCTCTGTGTGATTGCCTCTAGGAATTTCTCAAAATTAACATGCCACGAGTCACCGTTGTTTTCTTTCCTGGGGTAAATACTTTCAAATTTCGACCTGAGTTGAGACAAAACACGCCTTATGTCATTCCTGGAAGATGTCAGACACAGGTCAGAATCTGAAATGTTGAATGAAGAACCCTCCACCACAAGAGGTGAATCAGGAACCTCTTCTTGTGTGTCAAAATTGACAAGCTTCTGTACTTCATTTTCATTTGTAACAGAGATGCATCCCATAGACACAGCAGACTTCAGATTTCTCTTTATAATCTCAACTATAATACCTACACGCTTACTGTCGATAGGAGACCAATCTTTAGCTGCAATTTGAGAAATGATCAGCTTCAGATCTCTGGCGAAGGCAGAACCATTATCATAGCTATAATCAATTTTGTGAACTGTTTCTGCGAGCTCACTTAAGCTGTGCTGATAGTACTCAGATCTATTGTAAGGAGCCATAGCGTCAATCTGTACCTTGCCACCATACATTTTTAAAATGAAATTTTCTGGAGATTTGGTGCATATTTGACAAATTTTCTCATCAAATTCTTGTATAAGATCCTGTACATCAGATGCATCCACGTCCTTGATGGCAATGTAGAACAGACCCTTGAAAAGCTTACTGTCCTGCTCAAGTAGTTTGATCCCACTCTGAAAGCGGCTGAAAGCAGATTCTGTGTCCTTGTCCAAGTGAAAATCCTGTTATACCAACAAAAGTGACAATCATTAACGACGCCTCGCCCACTCCTAAGAAGGCAGGCCTCAAACCAAAATCCTACGACAGTAGGCAAACATGAAGGCGCATGTTTACTGCATGCTCAAAGGCTGCAGTTTGCTGGGCAAGCATGATCAATCCATAATTAATTTACATGATTTATTTTTATTTTCATTTTCTTTTATTAGGTTGCCCGTAGAATAGCAACTATTATGTTTTTTTTTCAATTAATTCATGCTTTTTTGAATGTTATAAGCATATTAGTAATTTTCTAGTATTTTTATAATTATTTAAAAAAAAATTCAGTATTCTTGTAATTAAGTATTGATCTTTTATGAGATTCTTTTAAGTAAAATCTGGGTGATTTTTCTAAATGAAGTCATTACTATCTAGTGTGTCTTTTAAGATATTTGAAAAAATGAACAAAAGAAAACAAATCACTGGTCTAATGTTGTCTTTAAAGATGTCATGGATGAAAGAAAGAAGTTGTGAATGAATGAAAGTTGGAGGTGGATGAGCAAATAGCACATTCACATGAATGCTTGCCCTAATAATAGTAAATAAATGAAGGCTTTTGTTGTTGATAAGTTTCACAAGGTTATGTGGGAAAAGATATTAAGGAAAAAAAAACACATACCCTTGATGAATTTATCCCCACTTCAAACTATCACAAAAGACCTGTTTAAAGATTATTATCCTATCGAGGTCAAATATTTTCATGGTCGAGTTGAGGATTAACATGAATGTCTTTATTGTGAAACAGGTAGATGGAAACGGTCAAAAGAGGTTTAGGAGAAGAGGGTTTGTGTATTTTGCACAGTAGGGATAGTGGAAACAGAAAAATACTTTATTCTAGATTGTAGTGTATGAAAACATTTGGGTCAAGTACACAACAAATTTCGCAGCAATGTCTTCTCAGAATTTCTTTAGCTAGGAGAAGTGGAGAGAATGGGAGAGTCCATAGTCAATTTGAATAGCAGATCAACAGTTTACAAAGCAAAAATAATAGGAGATCAGCAGTTCACAAAACAAAGATAACAGGGGATTGACAATTCACAAAGCAAAAATAACAGGAGATCAACATTTCACAAAGTAAAAATAACAAGACCTATTGTCTCATAAAGTTTCTTTAATCTCTTAAATACTAAAAATATTGTATTCTACAATATTATATATTGTGATGAAAATAGTAATTTTAAAATGAATGATATAAATATCAGAATTATTAATAATGTGTATGTTTTTCATAATATATATTTTTTTTCATTTCTTTCAATATATACACTTATGTTAAATATTTGTGGTCAGCTATGCATACCTTTTTGTTGAATATTGTGATGTTGCTAACTGCTGCGTTGAGAACAGAGAGCAGCATGTCTTCTTGGTCACTTCGCTCAAAACTTCCAAAACCTTCAAAATCTAAGAGCACGTACAGGCACCTGCTGTTACCGGGTACCTCTCCTTCGTCACTGGCAATGAGAGTCATCCAGACACCATCTGTGCACCTACCTCCTGCAACATCAAGTAAAGAGCCTGACAGATGGTTCAACAAATAAGACTTACCACTACTTTGCTTCCCCATGGACGAGATAATCTTAATTTTACCCTTCCAACTGTTAAGAACAGCATCATAGAGCCCAAAACGCAATTTGTTAGCAAGTGATACACTGTCAATGTAGCTAATATCGGGAGGGATTTGAAGTCCATCCTGTAAAGCTACTATCCCATTCTTCTCTGCTCGAGCTATTTGAATCGGTACAAGGCAAACAAGTTTACAAACCCAAACCCCCATTTTCATGTTATCATTGACTTTCATTGGAAGTGAATGCAAGCGGCCAAATCTGGTTGCCCACATTTCTGTATCCTTTACTTGAAATTGAACCTTGAATTTCGAAAAATCTTTCTCTTTTCTTGCCTTGAGTTGTCTAATGAGTGCTTCTAAATACTTAATGCACGCCTGTCCATTGCAGGAGTCTCTGCTGCTCTCTAGTATCACCTTGAATGTGATGTCTTTTGACGCCGGGATCAGTGTAGGAGTTGTTGGAAACTTGTCAAATATATGATATATATATCCCAAATAGGGACAGTGCGCATCACTTTCTTCTCCTTCTGGTTCCGGCTCAGGAGTATACTGGACAGCTTCCATGGCGAAGACAGATTTTAGGACATGGGAAGTAAGAAAATGAAAACAACCAATAGAATTATATAGAACAAGGTGACTCTGTGGTCCAAAGCTAGTTAATTTCACCCCAAATTGTTCTAAGTTAGTACACATGAAATTTCCATCGACTTTGATTTCGATGGTTTTCAAGTGACTCAAATTATCACCCAAAACAAAAATTTCTAGTATGAGCCTATGGCTTCGCTCTTGTCTCTCTGGTGCATTTTCACCATCGCCGGAGCTTTGGAATTTGCTAAAGACAATGAAGAAAAAACCATCAATAGAAATGCATGCTTTTGATAGAGGCTGGCACAGAGGAAGGGAAAGGAAACTTGGTTTCATCAATGGCTCCTGATGGATTTCTACCACCCTTGCTTTGTTCGTGTCATCAACAAACAACAATTCCAGTTTACCTGGAATTAAATGCATCCAAGTTATTATCTTGCTGCCTTTATATTTGTCCAAATCAACCTCTACTCCACAGTTATAGAGCTTCCTAAATGAATTATCAAACTTATATATTGCAATCTTGGACTTCTCTCTATCATAGAGAGCAACAGCTCGGGTGGCTTCATCAACGGACAACAGATCAAATCCCCTCTTGAATGTCCAAATTTTGTTTGATGCGGAACCTAGTCTTGGACAATGAAAGAGATCAAGTTCTGAATCTGTGAAATTGTGTATAAAAACAAGCAACTCTTCAGACTTGAGGAGAACAACCTTAACCAAACTTTCAATTTTGGGATCCACGGCAAACAATTCGACCGGCTGGCCGCATGTGGGTACAACTGGACGCGTAGGATTGTTGGTTAATTCATTCATTTCCTTTTTCATCGGAATTATCTCCTGTGCTTTCCATACAATGTCAAAGTTGCTCTCCTCAACGCAGACTTTCAGCTCAACTTGAGAACCCTGCTCTGTAGAAGGGGACTTCATTCGATTAGAGGGATGTTTAATGACCACTCCCTCAATATACCTGGTTACAAAGTTATCTTTTGAACGGGTTGAAAGCTTCTCCTTCAATTGCTGTAAAAATAAGCCCTTGGCTTGCTCAAATCGCTCCTTCTTTTTCTTCTTGATGTTTTCCTTCTGTTTAGACACATTAATCGAGAATGCTTTCTCCACGTTTTGCAAAAATGTAAGCTCTTGGCTCTTATAAACTTCACAACACACAGTTTTGAGCGGATCATGGGATAAGAGGGCTGCTAGATCGATTGGGGGTTGGGTAGGACTATTGAATTGGAACTTCTCAAACACGCTTCGAATCTCGCTTGGCAGGTGGTCTGTGTTGTAGGTTGTCAAATGGTACTCCATGAACGCAAGGGCCATATGCTGGTTAGAGTTCAATAAGAAGGCGGTGAACACAATATTTTTTTCAAGGCTTTTCAATTCGTTTGGTACCATGATTTCTACCCAATTACGAATTGCAGAGAGTGAAGAATTGTAATTAACACTTCTAACACACACTTCAAAATTTAATTTCTTGGGACGACGAGCAGCCTTAACGGAAGTAGGGAAGTATGTAATTTGAACTTTCTCACCTGAAAGTGGGAAGACTCTCAGATCATGGGTAAGCCGTACAAACTTTACCTTTCCGTTGATTTTTGCGGAGCAGCAGCACTGTGCAGAGCAGTTGGCCTTCAATTCTTCATCATACCGGATATACAGCGGTGTGTCCTTTCCTTTGACGAGGCTTTCAACATTAATTGTGTGCGAAGAATCTCTACCAGTACATTCGATATCGGATCCAAGTATCAGCACCTTGCAAGAACCATCCCCCCCTGTTAAAATCATTGAAAGCTCTTGATGGAATTGCTCAAACCTGTCAGTGTCGGTGTGGGAATGCGATTCATTTGTATTCTCTGAACTAGTAGATGAGTTTTTGCCTGCTGTTCCATTGCCTTCGCCGCCCATGAAAAGGAAAACATGACTGCAGAATCCTGGAAGAACTTTCAGAAAGCATCTCTTTATTTCCTCGGCTTGTGCAGACTCCGTGAAGGAGTCCTTCAACACACGGTATTCCTCGTACTCCCGTGGCTTACAACATTCAAGGAGACTGATAAACTGCTTATTTTCCAGCCTAGTGTAATCAAGAGTCGATTCCAACGACCACTCTTGGAGCATATTGCCAAGCTCGGAAGCCTTCAGGGGTACTGCTTGTGTTTGTGTTTTTGTTCTTGTGGAAGCTCTGTACTCTCTTGTCAAGAGACAGCAGCGGTAATATCCCTCGCAGAATAAGGCGCTAGTGTCATTGCATACAGCAGCCATACTTGCATTCTGTGCTGGCCAGAATTTCTGAGTCTGAACAGCTGGATCTATGCTCACTTTAAATCCAGGCAACAATTCCAAGTCATTCTCAGAGTTCTTCACACTAGTTACTTGGATTTTTCTTGTACGCTTGGCTCTAGAGCATGTGTTTATGGCAGAGGCAACCAAGGCGTCGAAAGGATAGTTCCCTCCAAGACAAATATGAACGCACTGACAGAGCTCAACCAGATACCTAATGAAATTGCATGACATGTCCTTTCTACAGGCTTCTTTCAAATGCTCACCTTCATGCCAGTAGAATGCAATCAAAACGGCAGCTGCTTCTTGAGGGATACTGACGTACAATCCAGGCTCAAACCTTGTCGCCTCCATCTTTGCAAGAACTGATTCATGAACCAAGGATGCTTTGCGGAAAACCTGAACCATTGTCTTCTTATCTCCATAAAATCCGACAGCAGGCAAGTGTAGCTGGTTTAATGCGTTGAAGTTGATACGGATTTGCGGCGGATCACCTGAGTAAGCGGAAGCGGATGCAGGCACAAGCTTATTACACAATCCTACAATTTCATTTTGCGGAAGCTGAACCTTTTCAACAAAGCTATAATCTTGCTTGTCTGAGACAATGCGCATAACCTGAAACAGATTGGCATTGCTAGTTTCATTTTGATTAGGCAATGGCCTAACGTCAAGAATTGAAGCCAACCCACTCCCCCTACTCATTCTTTAAAACTAGAAAGAGATTCGACAAACACAGGAGGTTAAACCAATCGGGATATTAAACAGGCGATGGGACTGGAGCAGAGCCAAGAAAAATAAAAAGACGAAAGAAGCGGCTTTATAAGAGAGCTCTAATTAATGCAGTAAAGGATCGGGGGCTCGAGGACAGGCAACCAACCAAGCAGTTCTTCACAAAATTATCAAAATTACAAGGACCACCATAACCAATCCCATATGCAATGAGGAAATACAGCACTAAGAAAATTTCACTTGGAAATTGATTTGCATTCTCGTTTGCATCCAAATTTTACATCTGCTAATAGGCAGACAGACCAGAATAGGCTACACACTTTTAAAAAAAAAATTCTGCCCTCTACTTGAATCACGGCAACCTTATATGACCAGCAATTGAAGCGAATTTACCTCTCAATCACACTACTCAGTTCGCTGTTAACATCTCCTACGCTCTCCTCAAAATCGCTATTTTATGTTCTTTTATATTGATGCTGTCATGATCATGCTGGTGAGTGGAGAGGAATGCTATTCTTCTTATAGAGTAACCGTTGCTCTGGAGAATCACTAAAAATGATGTTCTTCTAACCATTATTCGATTTTCTGTGAGTAGAAGTGGGGCCGCCATTGTGACTGCTGCCGGGAGTATGAAGGGGTCGTGGTAACTCCTCGAGGAATAACATGACCAACCTGCAATTTTTCCTATTAACAAGTGGAATCAATTTGAAGGATACAATGGAAGAAAAATCAATCATTTTGAAGAAAACATCTATCATGTTATACATATTACATGTATTATGTATTGGATGCACATACTCATCATTTGCAATTGTATCTAGAAGTAGCACCTTACAAAATACCCTATGGTTTAGTAGAGAAAAAAATTGAAGATTTTACCCACCTTCATGAATTGATCCATTATTGTCTAAATTATAAATTTTATATCTTTGTCTTAAGTTTGACACCCTTGATGCTTGGGAGAAGATTTGGCTTCGGAGATTTAGGATCAACAACTTTGAGCACTAACATGATTTATTTATCAATTTCTCTTTGTGAGTTCTTAATATAAATTTGTCATTTTGACATTTTGCACATCTCTCAAAATCTATTGGTTGTTTTTATTTATTCTTTTCTAGTATTATAATTTATTTCTCTCATAAAAATTTATTGGGTTATTCATTTTTTTTAGATTTCTAACATGGTATTAGAGCTTTGGTTTCAAAGATTTGAGTTTTATAATTATTCATTGAGAGCTTAGATTTTAATTTTATGACATCTTGTAAATTCTTTTGTGCTTTTATCTTACATTTTTTAAACGATATGGAGAATTGAAAATAATTTATTATGATCTATTAATTTCTTGTGTTGAGTTTATGTTTTTGTAATATATGAGTAATTTAAGCTTATGAAAGAGTGAAAAGATTTTTTTAAGATCTATTAATCTCTTGTGTTAAGTTTATGTTTTTGTAATATTTGAGTAATTTTAGCTTTTCTCATTATACTAGTGGCATTTTAGTTGTTCCCATGCATCTAGAGGATCAATATAGCTAAAAAAGGATTTCATTTCATTAGATTTTAATTATGTATGAAACAATAGCAAATAAGTGTTTGAAGCTCAAATTTAGAAAAAAATCAAACGAGGTATCTTCAAGCCAAAAGGACCTCACCATTGAGTTTGGAAGGACCCAAAAACCCTATTTTTCTACAAGATTTTCCTAAATTTTGTGCTAATATAATTTGAGAAGAAAATGACAAGAATGGTATACAACCTTTCCAACATATGTTTCCAAGAACTCAATTTCATAAAATATGAAAAATGAGCAAAATAGTCGAGTGAGTGCAGGATCATGATGGTCTAAACTATGCCTCTAAGTGGCAATGAATATAAAAAAAATAGTTAAACAACTTGGCATAAAAGATTCAATAGGCTGTTAACATAATTTGGAAAAATGTAGGAAAATATTTTGTAGTAATTTGAATGTAGTTTGTAGGCTACTCAGTTTTTTAGGAAAAAGTAAATTTACTTGGTAGAAATATGCAATTTCAATGAAGTAGTACTATATTTTTTGAAAAATAAATGTTTAATTTTGACCAACCTAAGTATGAGAAAAAAACAATTTTTTTTACAAATATTTTAATATAAGTAAATGACACATGCTTGGATGTGACACGTTCTTTTTTTTAATTTTTTTCGTGAGTAGATAATTAGTTATGAATTTTTTAGTAGTACTTTTAAAAAATATTAAAAACTAATTTTTCGACCAACCTAACTTGGTAAATAATATATTTAATAAAAAAAAAATCGACCTATATTTTGTGAAGCATAGAGTATGACACATCTTTCAGATTCAAAAATTGTGAAATTGTTTGTAAGTTATGGATGTTTTTCAATCATATTATCAATCAAGACTTCAAACATAGTGCATGTAGAAAATTAATAATAATTATCTATTAAATTAAAAATAAAGCATATCTTGTATTTGTAGAATGTTGATAAATTCTTGAATCTCTTCATTTAATCAAATTTAGATTAAAAAAGTCATTAGCATGAAGGGTGAAGTCTAAAAAGCAAGGGAAACTTATAAACATGCTGGGATAGTTGAATTTCCAGGTTTGACATCCTCAAGACAAATCCCAAAAAATTCCTAAGCAAGTAACCGAGGCAAAAAAAATTGTCAAAAATTGAATATCTATTTTTCACAACAAAGGTTTAAACCTCATGGGGTCACTCTCTACCACGTCAATAATGGAGATTTCTTACCTCGGTGTTAACACACTAAAACAATCTATATAGCACATAACATTTTTTTCTCCAATTTGCCTTGTTTGAACCTTGCTTGTGTGTGTTGTTTGACCATCATGGGGGTCTCTTTGACCTCCATCCCCTCTCGCCACTTGCTTCAGTTGTACTAATGGATAAGGCCTCTATTTTGGATGGTTTTCTCATCCTAGTGATCTCCTTCATCTCCTCACACTGTTTTGGATGGTCTCTAACTCATGAACTCTATTATTATGATTTTAAGGGACTAGAAAAGTGTTTTTGTAGGAGGCACCTAAGGTGACAAAGAGAGGGAAACTTCTTTTCTCAAGTAATTTGAGTCTGAAAATAAAACTTTCTAACTCCTTGATCGAAAGAATCATCTCCTCAATGGAGAATGCCCAGGCTAGTAAATTATTATCCTTTCACCCCACTATTGATATGGTTTGATGTTAAACTACTAAGTTAAATGGCATCTAAAATTCAATGTGGAGGTGAGTGTTATGGTTGGGAGTCTATTTGTATTTAAGTTCACTTCCAAGGATGATCTTGTGTTGGTACTTACCACTGATCCTTGGACAAATGACAAACACGACTTATTTTTATGTAGATGGAAACTAGGGTTATCCCTATTTCAAATCTAAACAAAACAACTATTTTTTGGGTCAAGCTACCTAGACTCCCTCTTGAGTTTTAGGATGAAGTGGTTTTTTAATGGATTGGAAACTCTATTAGCCACTTTATTTCATTGAATAATTTATAACAAAAAATAAGTGGGTAAAAGCACAAAGCTATGTTACACTTTTTAAAAGAAACAACTGACACTGATCGAAGTTTTAAACTTGAATCATTAAAAAGTGATATATATGTTTCTAATTTTGAAATGATGTAAACAAATGAAATATTTTTTTTTTAGTATATTTTATTCTTGTATTTTAAAAAAATATTTGAATATAGTTTTTAATAAATTGACACTATAATTTAATTGCTAAAAAATGAAGTCACATGACACGTCAACCTTTATATAGTAATTTTTATATTTTATCCTTCAATTTTTTTGTGTGTATATTTATAACTTGAAACTTTAGTGCATGTATTTTTTTTTTCTGATTTTGATAAATATATATATTTTTAAATAAATATTAGAATGTGCATGTATTAAAACATAGTTGTTTCCATTGGACGTCAAATTTCATATTATCTATTTATCTAAAATGGAAAAAAAATATACCCTCTTGATATAGATTCTTTTATCTAGTGCATCGTATTTTTTTTTCTATTTTTTTTAATAAGTTTTACTATTTTTCCTTATCATGGTGAATCAGAGATAAAATGGGAAAGGGGATGCCCTCCTATTCTATCTAGGTCACTCAATTATGTCCTAAGAACCCTAGTTGGATGGAATATCAACCTCTCAAGGTGAGTCAATTCACAATTATGAGGACCTAGAAAGGGGTTCTTTTCAACTTAAAGGGGTTAACCACCAAGAAAATTCTTGGAAACGACAATGTTGGAAAGCACAAAGTGATGCAAAATAACCTAAAATGAGCTAAATGAAATATGCAAATAATGAAAATAAGCAACACCAAGTTAGGGTATGTGTACCTGGGACTTCTAGAGATGATGTGAGGATTCTAGAAATGCAAGGAAGTTGTCAAAATATTCCTTGGAGGACTAAGATGCCCAAGATGGCGTATTAGTCTCACTGCTATTTTTTGGGGTAAATAAAAAATCTTCAGATTTCGATCTAAAAGAATATCTGAAAGATATGCTTGGGAGGACTAAGACACGCAAGATGGCATATTAGTCCCACTCTGAATTTCTAAAAAGTTTGAATGTTGTCCTGAGTCCCAAGGTCTGCACTTTTTTCTTTTTGGATCTTAGGTTCTAAAGCAGTCGAATCTGACCTGTAGGTGAGTTTCTCTGAAGATGACAACTTTGCAATGCAACTATGCAACTTTGATAGTTTTGCACTCCAAGTAATCTTCAAGTCTTCAACTTAGATCTACAAACGCAAATATATAAAATGGGAAAAACTTTTTGATTGTTAGTGAATGGGGGTTTGCCTTGGTCAAACCCCTTGTTGGTAATTAAGCCTTGAAATGAAATAATGAAATGAAGGGAAATGGTGAATGAACAAAATGCAATGCTCCAAATTCCCAAACCCTTATAAAGTCTGCAAACTTGTGTGAAATAGCTTCAATTAATATGTATCTTGACATACTTGATAGATCTTGAATTTCTTGCTTTCTTGAATCAAAACCTTACATCACAAATGTTAGCACAACACATATGATGCAAGAATAACCTTTGACACGATGTTTGAATCTTGATGATGGCTCCAAATGCTTGATTAATTTCTCTTGAACGCTCTTGTGAACTCAATTTGACTATAGTGAATGCTCTTAGAAAAGACTTGGATTGAAATGAATGAATGAACTTTGTATTTACACTTATCTATGCTTATTATCCTAAAATTATATCACACCAAGCTGACATATGAATTCATTAAATGAAGGAGACTAAATCCTACTAGAATTTGAATTTAAATCTTGAAAATGACTCAAGGAGGACTAAGATGCCCTAGGTGGCATCTTAGTCCCAAGTGATGAAACTTGGGGCACATACACCAAAAAGGGGCCCAATTAAGATACCTCAAAATCAACATCTTGAGACCTCGGGGGCCAAAGATGCCCTAGCTGGTGTTTTAGTCTCGACCAGAAATAAGGGACACACCAATTAGAATCATTAGGAAATCGTTTATGCATTGGAGAATGTCGGGATTTACCAAAAAAGATGAAATTCATAGGGATTGTGGACACAAAATAGGACCAATTAAGCCATAAAGAAGGATAAATAAAGCAAGGAAGGCCCAAAAAAAGTGAAAATGCAAGAGTATGCATTTTACTACACTACATGTAGCCCCCACTTTAGTGAGAGGATGAACTAGCTTCAAACTCACACTAAAGTAGCCAACGACACAATCAAGAGGGGTTAAAATGTACAATAATCAAGAGGGTGGCCAAGACCCCAGGATCAAGATCCTATGGTGAACCAACATAGGCACAAAGGAACACGCTTGTGGATGATATATGAATCCAACATCAAATTACAAACATATACCATAAAGTACAAGAAAAAGGAAAAAGGAAAAGAACTACAACAAATCAAGCTTCGTCCATTCGTCCAACACGATGGACCTGGTCTAGGCTTGAAAAGGTTTACAAGTAGAATGCGTTGTCCACTATGTAAACAAAACACACGCTCACAAGGGCTAGTGGGAGCTAGTTATCCACTAGGTGAGCTCCCTAAGAGGGACCATATCAAAGCCATACCTCCATGACTTTAATAAGGTACAGAAATGAATGCTCACACATGCTAGTGAAACTAGTTGTTCACTAGGTGAGCCCTAGGGGGACCATATCAAAGCCATACCTCCATGAATTTAATAAAGACAAAAGAAAAATGAAATGCATCAAGAAAGAGGGATGTTCAAAGGGATTTTTCTTAGTTCATATGAGGTCTTACTCTTAGGCGACATCATTCCTAATGTCTCCAAGAGAGGACCAGCCAAAGGATAAAAGATTCACCACTTAGGGGATGTAGTGCATCACACCACCACTAAGGGGAATATAATATGCTTTAATATAGGTCGCACTTTTGAAGGACATTACTCCCAATGTCACCACAAATAGGAGAACACATCGTATGAAGTAAGAAAATCACATCAAGGAACATGGAAAAAAAAATGCAAAAATAATGCCAATGTATTCCCCCACATTAAAGAAATTGCTAACACCATTCTGTGAGCAATTACTTTAAAGTAGGGCATGTGCAGGATCATCATGGAAAAAACAAGCCCTTAAGTGGCAATAAAATTCAGAAAAATCAGAGTTAGGCAACTTTACATAAAAAATTGAATAATTTAACTATATTATTTCAAAAATACTTAAGAATAGAATCTGTTGAAAATTGAATGTAGTTTCTAAACTAATAGGTTTATTTTTATTTTTAAAAAATCTATTTGGTGAAAATTTGAAATTTCAATGTATTAGTACTTGAATTTCAGGGAAAAAATAAGTAGGTGTCTGTCTGACCACCTAACCACAATAAAATGATAATATTGTTTTATAAGATTTTAGATATAAGTAGAAGAATCATGTCCTGATGTGATGCATATTATTTTAGAATTTTTTTCCAAGCAAATAATTAATTATGATTTTTTTATTATAAATTTTAAAAAATATAAAGACTCGTACGTCTGACCACCTTAACTTGGTCAAAACTTCATGAAATTCATTTTTTTTTTAAATCCTATATTATTTGAAGCATAGAATGTGACACATGTTTCAAATTCAAAAAATGTGATACCCTTTGAAAGCTATAGATGTTTTTCAATCATCCTATCAATCAGGACTTTAGTCGTAATTCAAATAGAAAATGAATAATAATTATTTATTAAATTCAAAGTAAAACATAATTTATATTGGTGGAAAGTTAATAATCTTCTTTAAAAACCCTTTTCGTTTCATCAATTTTGCGTAAAAAAAAAGTTGTCAACCACATGGGCCATCATATCACTTACATATCGACACTTTTTGGGCCATCATGATCCTGCACATACCCAGTAGCCAAAAGATGAAAAAGGAAGAGAGGGTTGCTTCCCAAAAACACATAAGGGATCTATCGATTCAGGGTTAGTATTTTTCTTTGCTGCAATGATATTAGAGAGCTCAGAATTGCCATCATTCCACAAATACACATAAAATTGGAAGAATGACACAAAGAGAGTTAAAAAAGAAAGAAAAGCCTTTTGGGTCAACATGGAAGAGACATAGGGTGTTTGGATGCCTTGCATCATCCCCAAAAGGAAAACACAAGACAAAAATGAAAAGATAAATGAAAAGGTGAAGAGCTTACGACATAGAAAATAATGAAGATACAAATAGAGGAATGCACAAAGAGAGAGAAACATCAAAGAAAACATCATGGGGGATCACAATATGCTAATGCAAGCAAAAGTGAAAAGAAAAAGAAAAAGACTAGTAAGGCATAGGTGAGTCAACCTAAAGTAGGTTATCCACCTCCTAGTCTCAGTCTATATAAGATAAAGGTAGATAATGAACTGAAGGGATAACAACAAATACCTAACTAGGACAAGGCCATCTAATTCTTGTCCCCATTGAGTGTAAGACAAGAATGGGTTGAGATAGGTGATGAGAAGGGTCAACTAATAGTGATAATGTCAAGATTATACAACTATTACATGAAAAGGGGTATAAGGCTTATAAAATCACTAGATAGAAATCATCACCATTGAAGTGAAAACTTTGCAATATTAACTTGGATGCATGACACTCAATAGTGCTATGTTAGAGAGTTTGATGTTATGTGCAATGTGGGACTTTTGCATCTTTAGTATAAAACACTAATCTATTTATAGGTGTTAATGTTATGAATCCTTTGTTGAGAAGCAGTTGTAGCTTCCTTTCAATTTTATGTGGTGGACGAGGAGGTTGTAATTTTTTTAATTTGTAAGGTCTTTTGTGTTTGCTAGATTCACCAACATCCTCGTCATTGTTAGGAGTTAGGACATTTGTATCTAAAAGCATCATACCATCACTACAAAGCTTTAGGTATTCCCTAACTATTTTTGTGTTGTGAGGGAGATCTTGATATCCTAACCGTTTTATGTTTTCTATAGTTGGAACTTGCTCTAGGAGTTGATGAATTTCATGTTTGCTTGTTGTGCCACATCCTTGTTTACTCAAGATTGTGAATCCTTTTCCATATGTTTCTTCGAGATTGATTGAAGTATTTGTTACTTTGTTATCATAAAATGGTTGAGTGTTTTCTAGTTTAGAAGAACTAGGTTAACCCATTGTAGGGAATGTAGGTTCAACATTTGCTTTAGTTTCAGGATGTAAATAACCAACCATCTCAAGAGGTGGTATTGTAGGGGGATTTGGTTGTTTCATGGATGGGTAGAAGGATGCATTAGCCCCAAGGTTATCAAGATAATTTTTTAGGAATTTATTCATGTTGTCATCTTCTCCAATGATGTCAACATCATGAGGAGGACATGCATTAGGAGTTGAGTGAGCATGAGTGAGTTCAATGTCATTATGATCATTACCAAAGGCACAATTTGAGACATACTAAGGATTCCAAGGACATACACAACTTTTCAAAGCACATATCCATGATGCACAATTAAGAAAATGCACATGAAAATGAAAGAAACTATGATAACCAAAATTCTAGAAACTGAAACTGAAAACTGAAAGCAGCGCAGAGAAAAACAAAAAAGACAATTTTAGACCCTGAAAACTAGATAGTCAAAGTCAATAGGGAAAGGATTATAAATTTAAAAAAAACTAAGAGGGACTAAGATGCCAGGAAGGGAATTTTAGTCTTAGCAAAAGTTTTTTATGAGAAAAATAGTAAATTCTGGTTTGATAGGTTGCCTACCCAGGGACCTGATGTTGGGAAATAGTAAACTATGCAAATAGATGTAAATAAAAGTAACTACTAATAAGAAATTGAATGCAATTTTTCAATTTTTAATGCAATAACAACGTTTTTAAATGCAAGTGAGAGAATGAATAATGCACTTTTTATTTTTTCAATGAAATGAAATGATGCAAGAAAATAAAAATGTAACCTATATACACTTTCACTAATGCAAAAATAGGAAACCCTAAATCCATTTTCACTAATGCAAGATGCAAGAAACCCTAGATATAAAATGAAATGAATGCAATATATATCTACGACTCTAAAGGACTCCAAATCAGAAAAAGAAGAATGTTCAAAGAAGTAAGGTTCACCAAAATCATTCAAAGATAAAATGAGGAAGGGGATGCCCTCCTATTCTTTCTAGGCCATTCAATTATGTCCTAAGAACCCTAGCTGGATGGACTATCAACCTCTCAAGGTGAGTCAATTCACAATTAGGAGGACCTAGGAGGTGGTTCTTTTCAGCTTAAAGGGGTTCACCACAAAGAAAATTCTTGGAAAACATAATGTGATATGTAAAATAACCTAAAATGAGCTAAATGAGAGATGCAAATAATGAAAATAAGCAGCACCAAGTTAGGGTATGTGTACCTAGGAAGTCTAGAGATGATGTTAGGATTCTAGAAATGCAAAGAAGCTATCAAAATATTCCTTGGAAGACTAAAACACCCAAGATGGTATATTAGTCTTGTTGTTGTTTTTTAGGGAAAATAAAAAATCTTCGGATGTCGGAACTAAATCTGAAAGAATCTCTGAAAGATATGCTTGGGAGGACTAAGATGCCCAATATGGCATATTAGTCCCACTCTGAATTTCTGAAAAGTTTGAATATGGTCTTGAGCCCCAAGGTGTGCACTTTCTTCTTTTCAAATCTTAGGTTCTAAAACAACTGGATCTAACCTATAGGTGACTTTCCATGAAGATGATAACTTTGCAATGCAAATTGCAACTTTGAAAATTTTGCACTCCAAGTGATCTTCAAGTCTTCAACTTAGATCTGCAAACACAAATATGCAAGATGGGAAAGACTTGTTGATTGTTAGTGAATGGGGGTTTTCCTTTGTCAAACCCCTTGTTGGTAATTAAAAATTGAGATTAAATAATGGAATGAGGGGAAATGGTGAATGAACAACATTCAATGATAAAAATCACCACACCCTTGTAAAGTCTGCAAACTTGTGTGAAATGGCTGCAATGGATATGGATCTTGAAATGCTCAATAGATCTTGAATTGATTGCTTACTTGAATCAAAACATTACATCACAAATGTTAACACAACAACACACATGATGCAAGAATAGCCTTTGACATGATGTTTGAATCTTGATGATGGCTCTAAATGCTTGATGAATTTCTCTTGAATGCTCTTGTGAACTCAATTTTACTATAGTGATTTCTCTCACAAAAGACTTGGATTGAAATGAATGAATTAACCCTATATTTATACTTATCTATGCTCAATATCCTGAAATTGTATCACACCAAGCTGACACATGAATTCATTAAATAAAGGAGGCTAAATCTTGCAAGAATTTTAATTTAAATATTAAAAATGACTGAAAGAAGACTAAGATGTACCCTAGGTGGTGTCTTAGTCCCAAGTGATGAAACTTGGGGTACCGACACCAAAAAGGGGCCCAATTAAGATACCTCAAAATAAGGGTCCCAAGACCTTGGGGGGACAAAGACGCCCTAGGTGGTGTTTTACTCCCAACCAAAAATCAGGGACACATCAATTAGAATCATTAGGAAATCATTTATGCATTGGAGAATGTCAAGATTGACTAGAAAAATATGTCATTCATAGGGCTTGTGGACACCAAAGAGGACCAATTAAGCTATAAAGAAGGATAAATAAAACAAGGTTGGCCCAAACAAGTGTGAAACTACAAGGGTATGCATTTTACTACACCACACAGTAATCAACCTAATATTTTGTGTTGATAACCTACTTTTAGTAAAAATTGAAAGAAAAATATAAATAATCATTTAATTATTAAAATATATATTTTTTGAAAACTAGACTTATGGATCTACAAAAGGGTATTTTTTATTTTTTTTAAATGTTATTTACATGATTAGAAAGTGTTAAAACATGATTTTTCTCAAATAAATCTATCGTTTTGGTAAAATAGCCTCAAAGTGGTGCTACATATGCATGTAGCCAACAATTTTAGTTGGAAAAGTTATGGATATATCTTTAACTTAAGTAGAATTAATCTTACAAGATCATATGTTTGACCCAAATATATTTTTAGTTAAAAATACTTAAATTCACTAGCGTTGATACATTGGTATAAAAAATATGAGCAGAGACGAAGAAGAAAGAATACATGGCTAATATATACATAGCCAAACAACCTCCTATTAAATAGGGAGGTGTTATAACAAATATCCTAGAATACCATTCTCGGGTATAACACACTAACTACTAACTATTCCTGATATATTGTTATTTCAACAATATATACGACTACCCATCCAAAGCTATATTAGTGAGTTGTTGATTAAAAAGCTCACTATTACAATAGTAATTACCTTTCTATGTTTACATAATTACTAACACCTACATGAACACTAATTCTCAACACCCCCCCTTAGTGTGAACATGGGGAGAAAGTACATCACAATACTTGATGACCACACTCAGTAGCTCACCAAAAATACAAGATAAGAGTAGGGACATACACATCTAATCATGTCAAGAAATAGTGGAACTAGCCTCACTACAGTTGGTACTTCCATCATAGGATAGGGACAAACACATCTACCTATGGAACCGAGGATATGGACTAACACATCTATCCAAGGTCTTACATCAAGTTTGGATAGGGACAAAAGCATATATCCAACATTAAGGTTATGAACATGGACAAACACATATTCTCACAACAATTATGATTGGGGACACACACATCCAATCATAATCACTAACTCCTATGACTGGGGATAAACACTTCCAATGATTTACATCATCTTGTGAATGGGAACAAACACATCCATTCACATACAACCAAGAAATGTGATTGGGAACATACATATCCAACCACAAATACAAAGTCTAAAAACATAAAGCCCTCATTGTCGCATATGAAGCTACCATTATAGATCATTTCCATGTTGATCATAAATGATATGAGATGGTTGTCAATGCCACCTAGAAACCAATCTTGGCTTTAGTCATTTTGGCACAAGTTGTTTTGTCACTAATGCAATTTTGTGGACTCGTCGCTAGTGACTGACAAGAGGTCGTTGAGTATCCTCAAACCTCTATTGCCTCCTGCCTCCAATGAGCTTGCTAATTAATTTTTTTTTATTTGAGGCTCTATTTTATACTTTCCCCCCTTAATATGGATGTCACGTACAAGTGATAATGCATCCATTTACAAATGAAACATTTATTTAAAAAAAAATAAAAATTGACACTTTTTTTTTATAGACATACTTTTGATGACATAAAAATTAATGACTTGTGGACCCTATTCTAAACAAAATGATACAACTTGACTTTGAACATATACAATATTTTATTAGACCAAATAAAAAAAGAAAACAAAACTATTATGTCTAACACTAACTGTAGACACCTAAATTTAGACACTTCATTTGTCCAAATTTACCCCCTTTTTGTCTAAATATCCCCTTATCCACATTAATTAAGTAATAACTAATATCACTATTATTTAATTAATACCTCTAAATTTCTTCTAATCCCTAAGGTATCTAGTTAAATAACTAATTAACTTACCCCTTAAATTCCCCTTTCATCAAATGAATTAAATAAATATGACATTTATTTATTTCTTCACATGTCACATCACTTTCACTTAATCCTAACCCACCTCCTAATCTCTTCATTAGGGATTTGCACATACCTAATCCTTGATTACAATGTGTCACATCCTCCAACTTTTGAAATTTGTCTTCTAATCCTCATTAACCACTAATCATCTTTTAATCATTGATCAGTTAAGCCTAGTTAGTACCTTGGTCAAATCTCCCCATCTCCCAAGGAATTTTTAATTCTTTTTTATTCATCCAAGGCTCCTCTCTTCCCCTTGTGAATTTTTAATTCACTTTTATTCCTCCAAGGAATCTTCTATTCCCCATGCAAATTATAGAACCTTTGACTTCTCACATCACATGTGCTAAAGTCTTCTAGAATATTTGACTTGTCACACCAAGTCACATGTGGGTAAGTACTTACCTTTTTAAGGATCTTGTTTTATCCAAGGTACTTTCCACCTCTCCTTTTGGAACCTTGTCTTATCCACACGATTCCCCAATCATGTGAATTTTTAATTCACTTTTATTCACCCAAGATTCTCCTCTTCCATATGTGATCATTGATAGGTCACATCATCCCTTTTTAAGGTAGTTTTCCTTCCTACACATCATGTACCTTCCTTCCACCTCACTTCCACATCATCTCATCCTAGGCCATCTCACATTCCACATGTTATGATGTGAGGACTTGTGATTCCTCAACTCACCATAACCCTCGATCTTGGCCTTGTTGGTTTAATCTCAACCATTGAATTCTCTAGAGAATTCAAATTCCTCTATAAATACCCCATATTTTCTCTCATTTTCGAACCTTATGCATTTTTATACCAAACTCTTGCCATTTTGCTATTTGAAACCATACTTATCCAACTTGCGAATTTTTCCTTCATCATAGCTCACTTGAATCCACCATTATCACACTTTCAACCATATCGCATCCCATCTTGCATCTTTAATCTCATTAGCCATCCAAGGAGCACACAAGATTTCAAACATCAAGGGCCAACCAAGGGATTCAACGACAAAGAAGGTATAATCATTTACAAACTTTATTTTATGTTATTTCTTTGTGTTATCATTCCTTAGGCTAATCTTGAGGTGTATCTTTTGTGTTCTTCTATTAGTGCATAATAGTTTTTTTGCATCTTTATTTAATAGGATAGACATTTAAGGGATCACACTAAAAAAATGGTAACATAACAATAATGACCAACTATGTAACTTAGACAAAATAAATCAAATGACTCAAGTTTTGGCTAAGACCAAAATAAACTATGTTGAAACCCAAAGTTTTAATTCATACTTAAAGCTAATTGAATTATAAATGACATGAATATTGACTTCATTTTACCCTACCTATTATAAGTGATTTCTTCAACACACAATAATGAATCTGAAATAATTTAAAACATGAGTTACTATGTAGAACACACCAATGAGAATTGAGGATAGTCGATGCCATCATAATATGCAAGATAGGCAGCATAATATTTATTGGGTCTCCTTAGGGCTTCCCATGTAGTGCCACACTCATTCCACTTTCTCTATCGATCATTTCTATAGCCTTCATGCCTTTGTATTGGTTGAACCTCACAATACCAATGTTGGCACAACACACAAATTTTTAGTTGAGGACAATGTGACTATGAAAGATGATAAAATGCACTATAATGAAAATATTCACACATGTCAAGCAGTAAGAGGAATATCCTCAAATCCAACTAGATGCATTCCAAAAGATTTTGTTGCACAAGATGAAAACCTTGAACATAATCTCCTCAATTTCTCCCCTCCTCCGATCACTACAATAGTGGCAGCCTCTCTCTAAATAGCAAAATTTAGATCTTCAAATCTAGAGATGGATTGTAAGATCATGTAGGGATTCAAAGTAGTTTTTCTATACCTTTGCACTAATTTACTTCTGTATAGGCCTTAAAGATGACCACCAAATAATGAGCAATATGTAGTCCTCAAGAGAATCAAGAGATGGATACATATATCAATAAACAACCAACCCAAAATGGATATCAATCAATGCAGATCTAAGGAAGCCACTTGGAGAGACCTGCAAGTCACTGAGAATACATGAATCTATCTACACATAGATGCTAAAACCAACAAGCCAATCATAACTCGATTTGACCACTTACACAAGTTCAAACACCATCACATTCCACGTTCCCATACCGGATGAAAGATAGAATACCGACATGGTCAAGACACCATTTGTGAACTTCAAATTTTGATGTTCCCTTTCTTTGTATTGGTCTGTGAGAAAGAACATAAAATTTTGGCCAAGGTTTGAACAAAGTTTCAATTAATTTGGCACCTAGATAAGCGATTGTTAATCTACAGATAAAGAATTGCAATGGGGCCTTCTTCTTTGTCTTGGAAATTATCGATGCCCATGTTGAAGATGATTAACATGATGCTTTCCTTGAATTTACCAATAATCGGGATTTGAATTAACAATCATCTACAGAAAAATCAAATCATGTTGAAAAGTCAACATATAGCGACCTCTATAGAAAATAAGTAGTTAAATTGTTGACAATACACATGCAATTACAAATGCATAGCCCATATCCCATGATTTACTATTGCCTCTAATACCATATAAGAAATATGGGTAGAGACAAAGAAGCCAAAATAATAAAAAAAAACTAAAGCATGCTTCACCTTCTTTATTTTCATTCAAATACATTGCTAATATATAGCCACTTACACATCCAAACACCCTCCTATTAAATAGGGAGGTTTTGTAACAAATATCCTGAAATATCATTCACGGGTATAACACACTAATTACCAACTATTTGCGATATATTATTATTTCAACAATATATATGACTACCCATCCAAAACTATATTGGTGAGTTGTTGATTAACAACCTCATTATTACAATAGTAATTACCTTTCCACGTTTACATAATTACTAACACCTATGTGAACACTAATTCTCAACAATTGGTTGAAAGTGTCACACAACTTTGTACTTTTACCCAAGTCTAGGTTAGTTTTTGCTCGATTATGTGTGAATATATTCATAAGACTCTTCCAAAAGTAATAATTTTGGATTCTATGTTTGGGAATCATTCACAACCAATTTTATATGAAAATTCCACAATCTATTGTCAAAATTACTCAAAATCAAAATGTTGAATCATTGATTGCAAATCCACCTTGATGTAAAACCAAAAACTTAAATAGATTGTGGTTTCTATAGTTTATGATTTAGAGGGTTATCCCTTCCAAGATGTCATCTAGAATATACTAAAATACCTAATTACAAATAATCTTTCTATAGAAGGAAATATTGGCATACCTAAGAAAAGACCTTTATATATTTGTCTCATGTTAATAATTCAAGTGTTGTGACAAGTGATAGACAATCAGATGGAGTGCAACCAAAGATCCTAAGTATTAATTCCCTCCATCCCTTTAATTGAAGAGAAAGAGGAAGAGTAAATTTCTATTGAATATCACAATTTTCAAATTAAAAGGAAACTTCGCCTCCCTATTTTGAAGCATTGAAGAGTGTGACAATATTGAAAATCAATTCAGCCAACAACCCTTCACTCTCTTCGAGTGAAGATTCAAATAAACTAACTTCCAATCAACATTTGTTTGACTAGGAAGGATGATAAACCCTCAAAAAGAAAGGAGAAAAAATAAAATATGTTGGTGTTGAGTCTAAGGTTGGCAGACCTTCCCAGTGGTAGACAAGAAAAAGAGAAGCAACAAAGGAAATTGTCACTAGCAGGTAAATAATGTTGGAGATTTCCTCCAAAAATAATTGTAAATGAAGATCCTATCCTAGAATGTGAGAGGGCTAAATAGCCCTAAAAAATAATTCTCCCTAAAAATATTCTTTTTGGAGAATAAGATAGATACCATTTTACTTCAAGAAGTTAAAATAAATAAGAACAATTTTCAAGTCATTGCTAATAATTTACGAATCTCTACTAAATTCTTTATATGTGAGGATGCAAGGGTCTAGGGAGGTCTAGTCACTATGTGGAACTAGATATATAGGTAAAAGCAAGAAGTTGGGTCCATGAAGAGGGGAAGTTTCAACCAAAAAAATGTCCAAATTTTGCTATATGGTTGATGGACTTTTTTTTTGAATCAATCTACAAAATTAAAACCCATTAGAGAAAATGATGTCTAGTTTCCAAATATATGATTTTTATTAATATTAGATTATATTTATTATTTTTTAATTAATTTCTAAAAAAACAAGCCCATAAACTTAAAATATCAAGTTTTTATATTTTTTAATATCCTTTTTGGTTAAGTTTCTTGTAAAAAAAATTATATGGCATTAATACTCGGACAATTCTCTAAAAAATGAAAAAATAATATTCATAAAGTGTTTAGTTTAATTCCAATTATGTTGTCTGCACACATTGATTTTTAAAAACAATTAAGGCCAATAAAAATTCAACTCAAAAAACAATATTAAAAAAAAAATTACAAAAAAAATTCCTCATCAATCTTCATGTTGTTAGCTCTCTTTCCCCGAAAGGAGTTAGCAAAATAATTTTATTTGGGTCAAAAAGTGGTGTGCGTACACGTGCATGGTATGGTAAAAATACACAGACTTTTAAAAATGGGTTTTTATACATCCCTATCAAAATTTAATTTCTATCATCTGGGTATTTGAATAAATCAAATATTTGGAAACTAGATTCAAAATTATAAATTTCATATTACAGGATTTTTTTAAGATTCATTGTGTAAGTGCCTCAAATTTTCTATCCAAGTGTGAAAAATTATAAAAAACAACAAAAACACTTCCACTTTTTGATCTTTTTGTGGACCCAACTTCTTGCATTAGCCCATATTTTGTTGGTATTTTAATTAATCAATCTATAAATACCCTAGGAGTTAAATTCTCTTCCATTGGTTTATCTTGGAATGTAATAAATATTTATGCCCCTAATGTGAGAAAATCTCTTTGGTTGGATCTTGCTTCTCAAGCACTAAATAATAGGGAGGCTCGGTGGATGTTCGATGGGGAATTCAACTCCCCTTTTTTAACTTTTGAAAAACTTGGGGGCTTAATTTATTTCATAGACAATGTGGCTGATTTAGCTGATTTTTTGAGTTCAACGAAGCTCATGGACTTAGATCTTCATGATCAACTATTCGGATATGTGTAGGATCATGATGGGCCAAAAAGTGGCGATATCTAAGTGATATGATGGCCCATGTGGCTGATGACTTTTTTTTACCAAAATTTGATGAAACGAAAAGGGTTTTTAAAGGAGATTCTCAGCTTTCCACCAATATAAATTATTCATTATTTTGAATTTAATAAATAATTATTATTCATTTTCTATTTGAATTACGACTAAAGTCTTGATTGATAGGCTGATTGAAAAAAATCTATAGCTTTCAAACGATATCACATTTTTTGAATCCAAAAAATGTGTCACATTCTATGCTTCACATACTATAGGATTAAAAAAAAAGAATTGAATTTCATGAATTTTTGACCAAGTTAAGGTGGTTAGACATACGAGTTTTTTATATTTTTAAAAAGTTGTAATAAAAAAATCATAATTAATTATTTACTTGGAAACAAATTACAAAAATATATGCATCACATCAGGACATGAGTCACCTACTTATATCTAAAATATTATAAATAAATATTATCATTTTATTGTGGTTAGGGTGGTCAGACAAACACCTACTTCTTATTTTTTCCCTGAAATTTAAGTACTATTGCATTGAAATTTCAAATTTTCACCAAATAGATTTTTATTTTTTTAAATAAATCTAGTAGTTTAGAAATTACACTTAATTTTCTACAGATTCTATTCTTACATATTTTTGAAATGATATAGATAACTTATTCAAATTTTTACGTCAAGTTGCCTAACTCCGATTTTCTGAATTTTATTGCCACTTAAGGGCCTATTTTTTCCATGATGATCCCACACATACCCATTCACTTAGACTATTAGGAGAACTTGATAACACCTTAGCTAGATGAAACTAGATAATTTCATAGTCTCTCCTAACTAGGAATTCATCACCAAATTGAACCTTTTTTCTTTATCTAGAACTATTTCCGACCATAACCCACGTTTGTTGGTCTAGAAAGATAGTACTCCTACTATCCTTTCCCATTGAGGTATGACATCACGTGGGCTTCACATCCTAGCTTTGGGGATTATGTTTTTATGTGCTAGAGTATCCCTATTCAAGGTTTTGTTATGTATAGGGTGAATTAAAATATTAAGAATATTAAAAATAAAGTGAAAGGATGAAATATGCTATTTTTTGGTGATGTATTAGTTCACAAGAAATTCTAGCTACAAAACTTAAAGATATTCAAATAAAAATGGTCAGTGGAGATGTAGCTAAGGAAATATGTCAAAATAAGAATGTTTCATGCCTTGACTAGGCTAATTATTGCCAGATGGTGTGCCCGTTGGTATTCATTGTGCAATGTAGCGCTTGGGTTCATGACATGGCTTAATCACCTCCTGTATATCTTGTATGAATCTGGCAGTTGTATCAAGCATTAACATGTTGATTTTCTGGTGTAATGAAAACTACCAATGTAACAATTGTTATCATCTTTGTTGAGGTCATAGGTTCAAAACCCTCACTTGCGTTGGGGGGCATTGTTGCAAGATAGTGTGTCCATTGGTCTTCCTTGTGCAGTGCAATGCTTGGGTTCATGACATGGCTTAATAACCTCTTGTGGATCTTGTATAAATTTGGTAGTTGTATCAAGCATTAACACATCAATATTTTGGTGTAATGACAACCACTATTGCAACACTAATACTTTAAAAAAAGAGGAAACCCTCTTGGAACAAAAATCCCAAATCTAGTGGATGAAAGAGGAGAATAGGAACTCATTTTTGTCCATTTATTTTCTTCAACAAATAGGAAGAGGAAATCTATGTTCGATGCATAGGACAACCAAGGGGGGGGTGAATCAGTTGTACATTAATAAACCATTCAATTCCTCAATATCATTCAAACCCTTGTTATCCCTTAAACCCTTATCATGCATTAGCAGAATGTAAACATATGAAACATCAATGCAAACACTTCCAAACACATAAGAACACTAGTTTTACATGGAAACCCAAGAAGGGAAAAATCATGATGAGGATTAGCTCACATATATATGAATTGCAACACTAAGTACAATTAGGCTCACTGACCAGAAAAAGAAGAAAGACTCACTATCCAAAAGAAAGAAGAATAGAAGAATAATGTTACAAAGAGATTCACTATCTCAATGAAACAGGAGAAATCTACCATTGCAACTTTATGCCAACTACAACCTTCGGCTCACTACCTCCAACAACTTCAAGCACATTAAAATATGGACACCTTCTACTCACTACATTTAGAAGTAATAGGAATTTAAGCTCTTAGTCAGATCACCACACTTGATCAAATTCACATTGAATGACACTTATATAGTTTCCAAATTATCCAAACATTTACCTTTGATTTATATCATCCATCACCTAAATACTCTCAATTAGGTTACCCTTAATGAAATGTATGCACCTAAAATGTGCAACACCAAAATAGGTCAGAACCAAACACCTCCATGGTGGAAAGAAGTGAAGAATGACCTCAAAAATGGTTAGCAAGAACCTAAATATACACAAAACATCCACAATCCATGAGGTACCTCTAAAAATAGTGCTAGAACACCAAGTTGGCCAAACCTGTACTAACACTAACAATTGACCACAAATACACCTATCCAAGTCTAGAAATATCACACACCACACAACAACACTCCAAAACATCCAATAATATTCCAAATCATCAGAATATTCAACACCACTGATGCAACCAACTAAAACTAGAGAACACTTTCATTTCGTGTAGTTAGACGCACTGGCATCAACATACAACTTACTAACCAACCTTGTGGAACACCACAACACCTAAAACCTCAAGGGAAGGTAGATACAAATAATATAGTCATCTTCCTAGATCCACAAGGGAAGAGAATTTATTGTGAAGAAATGTAGAGCAATCTCATTTCTCCCAAATAACTCGTTTCATAGTCAAACATTCTATCAAACATAGTTTCTACTGCTATACGATCCATAACCTAAAACTCTAGATATAAAACCTCTAAGCAACTCTAATCATCATATCCAAAACACACAAGTATATATTCAATCATGAAGGAAAGTAGAGTACAACATTGAGCACAAATTTGTTATGTACTACACACTCTTTTATTCAATTTTTTTCGAAAGCACTTGGAAACCAAGTGACCCAACTCCATCAACAACACTAAAAACACCTAACAACACTACACTAGAGGTTGACATCAAATCATGACAACATAGTGCAACAGACTTATCAAACAACAACACATCCATAATACAAATAGTCTCCCCAACCAACTCAGGATTCCAACAATCTATGCACCTATTCTAGAGGTTGACAGTAATGACAACACCAAAAACATTGTGTTCACATCAATGATAACACCTATAAAAACTACAAACTTCCAACAATATCCCCCTTTGTCATAGATGGAAACACTAGTTCTGAAATATCATCAACAACAAAATTATACCAATCAAAAACTCTATAGTAAGAAATACTCCCCCTAATTGGGGAAACACTCACTCTTCATACTCTCATTCTCCCCCTTTTCATAACACACTTTTGTACCAACTCTCTCCCTCCATTTCCTTTATTTTTTAGACAATATTATTTCTTGCAATACTCCTTTGTGCTATAGCTTTTTAATCAAATATCTCCCCTTTGACATCAATGATAGAGGGCCATAAACTCACCCAACTCTCTTTCTTTCATACTTCACATTTTTAACTATTTCTTCTCTTTTTTTCATTGAAATATTTTTCTCTCCCCCTTTGAAAACACTCAAAGGGAAACACCTGCACCTTTCACACATCATCTACATAGATTTTTTTTTTTTTTCCCTTTTGACATTTTCATACACCACTTTGACACCACTTGCAACACCAACAATAAACTACACTCTCTCCATTATACTCACTTTTTTGCACTCTCCTCCTTAGGGACACAAAATATGCTCCATCTAACTACATCAACCAATAATACCACTACCTACTCCCCCTGAGAGGTAGCTTCCAACATCAATCTAGGACCAAGAATGTATCTTGAATGCTCACCTAGATAGATACACCAACTTATGCATCTAGTTGAAAGGAGGGGAAATAACCCCTAACTTCTACAAGAGATAATCAAAAGTATCTTTAGGAAGAGCGTTTGTGAAAATATCTGTAATTTGATCCTTATTAGGCACACAATCCAACTTTAGCTCATTATCTGCAACTTTCTCTCTTAAGAAGTGATACTAGATTGATATATTTTTTGTTCTTGAAGATAATCAAAAGTATCTTTAGGAAGAGCGTTTGTGAAAATATCTGTAATTTGATCCTTATTAGGTACACAATCCAACTTTAGCTCATTATTTGCAACTTTCTCTCTTAAGAAGTGATACTAGATTGATATATTTTTTGTTCTTGAATGCATTACCTAATTCTTTGAAATATTGATTTCAATTGTATTAGATCACATAAGATAGAAATAGGTTCATTATATGATACTCTGACATCCTTCAATGTTTGCTTCATCCACAACACCTATGTACAACATGACACTAATGTAATATATTCTTCCTCTCTAGTAGATAATGACACTAAATCTTGCTTCTTACTTAACCCTGAAACCAATTTGATTCCAAGAAAGAAAGTACCACCACTTGTACTTCTTTTTTCATCTATATATCATTCCCAATCTGCATCTATCTATGCACTCAAGGAGAAGTCAGTATCCTCTAGATACCACAAACCATAGTTTCGAGTGCCCTTCAAGTATCTAAATATCCTCTTCACTACTACAACATGAGATTCTCTAGGATTTTATTGAAATATAACCACAAGACAAACTGAATGCATCATATATGATCTAGTAGTTCAATTAAATATAACATTCCACCAATCATTGATATATACATGCTATGGTATGTCTTAGGAGATTAATCATTCTTACTCAACTTACAACCAGTAACCATAGGAGTACATACCAGTTTTGAATCCTCCATCCCAAACTTCTTCAACATTTACTTGACAGATTTTTATTATGAAATGAATTTTTTTTTTTTTTATTTACTGATTTCTAGCTCAAGGAATAAATTCATCTCCCCGTACATTGACATCTAAAACTTTTTTTGCATCTCCTCTGAAAACTTCTTACATATACCTTCATTTCCTCCAAAGCTAATGTCATCATCATACACTGCCACAATAAGGATTTGTTCTCCTTCAAATTTGAAATACAAATTGCTATCTATAGTATCTTTTCTGAATCTTTGTTGTAAAAAATACTTGTCTATCCTTGCATACCAAGATCTAGGAGCTTGTTTGAGTCCATACAATGATTTATTCAATATGAAGAACATATCAACATCTTTTGAAAATGAAAAACTTTCTATTGGTCAATCTATAACTCTTCTTCCAACACACCATTCAAGAATGTAAACTTCACATCCATTTAATATACTTTGAAATATTTATGCTTTGCAAAAGCCAAAAATATTTTGACTAGCTTCCATTCTTTTTATTGGAGGAAAATTCTCCTCAAAATCTACGCCTTCAACTTGTGAGTAGCCCTTACACACAAGTCTAGCCTTGTTCCTAAAACCTTTCCCATTTTCATTTAACTTTTTCTTGAAAACCATTTAGTTCTTATCACATTATTTTTATTTTCTTGGGACTAATTCCCAAGTTAGATTCTTCTCAATCTATTATAACTCTTCTTTCATAGCATTGGTGCAATTATCATCTTTTCATGCCTCAATTATAGTTTTAGGATCTACCTCTAACAACACAGAGAAATGTGGAATAATTCTATTTCTCCTAGACAACCTTCTTCATAAGCAACACAATCAAACAGATCGTCCACTTCCACTCGATCCAAAAATTGAAATTCTAGATATAGAGCCTCTAAACATCTCTAATCATCATATACAAACTACACAAGCATATCTTCAACTATGAATAAATGTGGAGCACAACAATAAACACACCTTTGTCACATTTTATTCTCTTTATATTAATTTTCTCAAAATCACTTAGAAACCAAGTGAACTTGCTACATCAACAACACCACAAACATTCTCTCAACACATCCACACTAGGGGTTGACATCAAAACCACACTAGAGGTCGACTCCAATATCTACAACACAAAAAATACTCATCACATCCACACTGGAGGTTGACATCAATGACAAAACTAATGAAAACATATTGAAAAATTCTCCAACAACTCTAGGAATCTCCTCCTTTATCATTGATAGAAACTCCAACTCTAAAAAACCATCAATAATAAGAGCAACTCTGCATCTACAACTCTCAAGAAACTCCCCCCCTTACTCAAGCATCTCTTACACTTCACTCTCCCATTTCTTGAGGATTTTTTCAAACTTCATTCTCTCCCCCTATGACGAAAATGACAAAGGACAACATCTACATACTTCACTTAAGACAACACTTGCAACTTACTTTCTCTCCTATTTTCTTTATCTTTTTCCACTGCTCTCTACTGATCTCTCCCCTTTTGAGAAAAAACACATGCTCCCCCTGATAGTACCAAACAAAAACACCACTACCTACTCCCCCTGATAGGTAGTCTTCATCAATCTAGGACAAAAGAAAAAATCTTGAATTACTCCCTAGATAGATTCACCACTTATATATCTAGTTGAAAGGAGGGGAATAACCCCTAACTTCTTCCAAAGATACTCAAATGTATCTTTTGTAAGAGCCTTTGCAAAAATGTCTACCACTTGATCCTTTGTAGGCACATACTCTAGCTTCACTTCATTCTTTGTAGCTTTATCTCTTATAAAGTGATACTAAATAGAGATATGATTTGTCCTTGAATGCATCATTGAATTTTTTTAAATGTTAATAACACTTATATTATCACATAAGACAAAAATGGGTTCATCATATGATACTCTGATATCCTTTAATGTTTTCTTCATCCACAACACCTGTGTGCAACAATATACTCTACCTCTGTAGTAGATAATGATATTGAATCCTACTTCTTACTCAACCAAGAAACCAATATGATTCCAAGAAGGAAAGCATGTCCACTTGTACTTCCTTTGTCATCTTCACAACTACCTAATTTGCATTTATATAAGCACTCAGAGAGAAATTGATATCCCTAGAATACCATAGACCAAAGTCTGAAGTGACCTTCAAGTATCTAAATATCCTTTTTATTAATGTCACATGTGATTCTTTAGGATCTTAATATATTTTCAAAAGAAAAACTACATGCATAATATTCGGTCTAGTAGTAGTTAGATATAGAAGTAGCCAAATCATTGATCTATACTTGGTCTGATCTATCTTATAAGATTCATTATTTTTTCTCAATATTAACCATGGGAGTACATACTAGTTTAGAATCCTCCATTCCAAATTTCTTCAATATTTCCATAACATACTTTTATTTTGAAATAAATATTTTCTCTTCCACTATCATCTCTTTTTCTTCTTCACTACAATGGGGTTCATTAGATTCATATCCTTGTATCAACACTAAAATTTGATGTGGTTCTTCATCCACTTTGACACTCACACTTTCAACAATCTTCTTCAACCTTTTTCTATCTATAATTTATATGCCTTGCTCTTTGTAGAATATCTAAGGAAGATTCCTTCATCTAACCTTGCATCAAACATTCTTAAATTTTCTTGATCTCCTCTGATATAACTTTTGGTTCCAAACACCCTCAAATATTTCATAGTAGGAGGTTTTCCATACCATACTTCATAGGGAGTCTTCAAACTTTTCACTCTTTCTTGACCTATGTTAAGAATGTACACTATAGTATGAATAGCTTCTCTCCAATAAACATCTAGTAGATTTTCTTCCTTTATCATGGTTCTTGTTTCCTCTTGAACTATCTTGTTCTTCCTCTCCACAAATCCATTCTACTAAGAAGTCTTAGGAGTTCATAAATGTCTCTTTGTCCCATGTGATATTCACAAAAATTATTAACCTCATTTGAAGTAAACTAACCACCTCTGTCATACCTCAAACACTTTATTTTCAAATCCATTTTATTCTCAACCATGGACTTAAATGATTTAAAATTATCTAGAGCTTTTTATTTTTCTTTGAGAAATGTCACCCAATTCATTCTATAGTAATCATCAATTAACAACATAAAATACCCATCACCTTGAGAGCTTATTATTCTAGTAGGTCCAGATAGGTTTGTATGCACCAACTCTAAAGGTTTTGTAGTAGAATATTCTTTAGTCTTGAACCTCTTCTTTGTCTACTTTCTAAGCTAACATTCTTTATAGATTACATTGGTAGGATTTTTAATTCTTGGCAAATCACTTACAACATCAATATAACTAATCTTCACTATTCTATCAAAATTGATGTAACCCATTATTCTATGCCATAGCCAACTTTCATTGATTTGTGACATAAAACACTTAAAACCACCGCCTTTGACTTGATAAGAACTACCTTCTTTCCTTGTTCCTACTGCAACCAAAGTTCAAGAGCTTCCATTTTTTATCTCACAACCATCATCCTAAAACACCAAGTTGTATCCAATACTACACATTTTTCCTACACTAAGAAGATTATGTTGGAGACCCTTGACAAAGAGAACATTATCTATTTAATTATTTCCATCAAAACTAATTAAAAAATTTCCACATATATTTGGAAATGTTTCATCTCAAAACTTAGGAAGATCACCATCATACTTTTTAAGTTTAACAAAATTACTCTTATCACCTATCATATGACTTGAGCATCCATTATCAATAATCTAGTAGTTTCTCTCCTCTCTTGCATGAAAATTAGTCAACATAGTTCCTTCAATATTGTGACCTATTTTTGGAGGAATTTCCTTCACACATAATTTAGTATTAGTAGAATTAGCTCCAACATTTAAATCCATGATACAACATTCATCGCTTCCATCACATGGATAGTCTAATTTCACATCATCAAATACACCACTATCTTCTTTAGTATAATAAATCTTCTTGATAGGTTTACCTTTATGATCTTTATGTTTTTCATTTGAAACTTTGATTGGAAATTTAGAAGCATAATGACCTATCTTTCCACAATTGAAATATTTGAATGGTAGCTTACCTCTATATTTTCCAGTACCCTTTTTCAATCCCCTAACAAAAAACTCTTCCACCTCATCAAGATCATTTGAATTAGATTCATCATTCTTCTCCTTTTTTCTAACCTTAGAAGAAATTTCATTCTTTGGAGCATCTTTGTTAGACTCTCTTAAGTCAAAAGTAGTTAAAGCACCGAAAATTTGATCTCTAGTGTATTGATCCAAATTTTGAGCTTCCTCAATAGTAGAAACTTTAGCATAGTTATAAGATCTAGTAAGAGTTCTCAATACCTTTTTCACAACCTCAATTTCCTCCATTTTCCCACCAAGAACATTGATGGCACTGGTAATTTCATCTACTCTAAGCATGTAGGCTGCAATTTCTTTATCTTCTATCATCCTCAAGTTTTCAAATTTTTCTTTAAAATTCTACATATTTTCTTTCTTGACCTTATTGTATCCTTCATAAATGCTCCTCAACTTTCTCTATATCTCTTTAGAAGTCTTGAGGCTTATCACCTTCACAAGTTCTCAATTTGAAAGTCCACTTAGGATAACATTCCTTTCTTTACCATTATTCTCAGAGTCTTTGATCTCATCATCACTTGTCGGAGTAGTAGCAGGTATAGTATATCCATTCTCAACTAGCTTCCATACACCAAACCCTAGCATGAGACAAGAATCTTCCATCTTATCTTTCTAGAAATAAAAATTCATTCCATCAAACATATACACATTGAAACCATTCCTATGCACCACTCAGATCTACCTCAAGTGTTAAAGCTTCTTCCAAGGAACCACAACTCTAATACCAATTTTTAGACACATATGACAACTAAGAAGGGGGGTGAATCAATTATACATTAAAATCATCAAACCCTTGAATTGATCCTTAAACCCTTATTAACCTTTAGATTCTTATTAAGCATCAACAAAAGTAAACATATGAAACATCAACACAACAACACCATACACAAGAGAACACAAGACTTACATGAAAAACCATAATTAGGGAAAAAACATGGTGAGGATTAAATCACATATATATGAATAGAAACACCAAATACAATAGGCTCACTAGCAAGGGCTCACTCCCCAAAGGATTCATTTTTTGGAAGAAAGAATAATACTATTACAATGAGGTTCACTACCTCAGAGAAATGGGAAGATCCACCACTACAACTCTACACCATCTCCAACATTCATCTTACTGTCTCTAGCAACTCTAGGTACATTGAAAATGTAAACACCTTATGCTTATTGCATCTAGTAGCCTTAGGCATTTAAGCTTTCACTTAGATCACCACACTTGATCACATTCGCATCTTTTCACACCATAGAATACATCACATACTTCTTCAACATGTAACCTTAATTATATATCCTCCACAACCTCAAAAACCTTCTCCATGTTGACCTGAATGAAACATATGCACCTCAAACATGTGCAAGCATCAAATAGGTCAACACAAAACACTTCTACAATAGAAATAAGTTAAAGTGGACCACACCGAGGATTAACTAGGACTCAAATCTACATTGACATGTTTCCACAAACAATAAACAACCTCCACAATTAGCACTAGCACACTAGGTTAGCCAAAACTACACTAACACTAATGAGTGACCACATACATGCTTCTCTAGGTTTGACAAGAACATGCAGACCACAAAGAAACAATCCACAACATCAAGGAGTATTCAACATCATCATAATATCCAACACTATTGATACAACCACCTGAAAATGAAGAACACTTTCATTATGTACAACCAAACATACTACCACATAACATAACATGAATCCAAGCTTGCAGAATAGCTGAACACTAAAAATTCCAAAGGAAGATAGATATAGATAATATTAGCATGTTCCCAAATCTAAAAGACACGAAACAACAAAATAGAGAAATGCTGAGTAATTTCATTTATCCTTGGTAGCCTTCTTCATTAGCAACAAATTGTCAAACACATCTTCTACTCCCGCAAAATCTAGAACTTGAAAAATTTGGATATATCACCTCTGAACATTTATGATCATCATATCCAAACTACAAAATCATATCTTCAACCATGAAGAAATGTGGAGAACAACATATAACATATCTTTAGAACAACATATAACATATCTTTATCACATTATACACTCTTTATATTAATTTTCTTAAAAGCACTTGGAATCCAAGTGAACTTGTTGCATCAATAACATCACAAACATTCTCTTAACACACCCACAACATATGCAGCACTTGCTCAATACTTGAACACTTTCTCATCACAACCACACTAGATGTTGGCACCAATATTTTCAACACTATAACTCCTTATCTCATCCACACTAGGATTTGACATCAATGACAACACTGATGATAATATAGTGCAACACTCTCAAAAAACTCCAATGCCATATCCCTCACCCTAATTAAACTATAATGCTAATTAAATTATGACCCCAACTATAAATATAACCATAACTATAATTAAATCCTAATTGTACACTAACTTTAATTGAACCTAGCCATAAAATACACCTTAATTTAACCCTAACCCACACCCAAATTGAACCTTAACCCTAACCCTAATTATAACCCTGATCTAATGCTAGTCACCTTAATTGAACCCTAATTATAACTCTAATCTAATCACACTCATCCTAATCCTAACCCTAAGTTTTATCTTAGAACCCTAATTGATCCTTAACCCTAACATTCATCCTAACCTTAACCCTAACCTACTATGTCACTAATTCATACCATAATTATAACCCCGATTCTAGCACTAATCATAATTATGACCTTAACCATAACCATAACACTAACTATAATTATAATTATAACATTAATTGAACCTTAACCCTAACCCCAACCCTAGTTAAATCATGCACCTAATTGAACCATAACCCTAACTTTAACTGAACCCTAATCCTAACTTTGATTTAACCATAAACCTAATTAAGTCTCACCCCTAACTACAATCATAAATGTAACGGGTATATGCAGGATCGTGATGGGCCAAAAAGTGGCGATATCTAAGTGATATGATGGCTCATGTGGCTGACGACTTTTTTCTTACCCGAAATTGATGAAATGAAAAGGGTTTTTAAACGAGATTCTCAACTTTCCACCAATATAAATTATGCTTTACTTTGAATTTAATAAATAATTATAATTCATTTTCTATTTGAATTATGACTAAAGTCTTAATTGATAGGCTGATTGAAAAACATCTATAACTTTCAAACGGTATCACATTTTTTGAATCTGAAACATGTGTCACATTCTATGCTTCACATACTTAGGATTAAAAAAAATTAAAAACTAAATTTTATGAAGTTTTGACTAAGTTAAGGTGGTTAGACATACGATTTTTTATATTTTTAAAAATTTGTAATAAAAAAATCATAATTAATTATTTACTTGGAAAAAAATTACAAAAAAATATGCATCACATTAGGATATGAGTCCCCTAGTTATATGTAAAATATTATAAAAAAATATTATCATTTTATTGTGGTTAGGGTGGTAAGAAAAACACCTACTTCTTACTTTTTCCTTGAAATTTAAGTACTACTACATTGAAATTTCAAATTTTCACCAAATAGATTTTAAAAATAAAAAATAAACCTAGTAGTTTATAAACTACATTCAATTTACTATAGATTCTATTCTTACATATTTTTGAAATAATATAGATAACATATTCAAATTTTTACGTCAAGTTACCTAACTCTGATTTTCTAAATTTCATTGCCACTTAAGGGCCTATTTTTTCGACGATGATCCTGCACATACCCTAACCTAAGTATGGTCATAATTATAACCATATAGTCAGCCCTAATAGAAATGTTAATTGTAATCCAAACTCTAACCATCATCCTAAACATAACCCTAAACTTTATCTTTGAACTATAATTAAACCATAACCCGAAACCTATACCTAACCGTATTTAACCCCTAACCCCCACCTTTATCCAAAACCTAACCCTAATTGAATCATAAGAATAGCAGTTATTGAACCCTATCCCTAGTAAAATATCAAACCTAATTGAATCCTAATCCTAACTGTAATTAAATCCTAGCCCTAATTAAACTACAACTTTATTTGAAGCTTACCCCTAACTTAATCATAAGCATAACCCATATTACAATCATAATTGTAACCCTAAATCCAACAACAATCCTAATGTTAATTATTTAATCCAAACCCTAACTATCATCCTAATCTTAACCATAATCGTAAATGTAACCCCAAGCTTTGTCTTAGAACCCTAAACCTAACCCTAACCCTAAGTTTTATTCTAGAACCATAATGGAATAATAAGCATAATCCTAGTTAAGCTCTAACACTAAACAAACCCTAAACTTAATTGAACCATAATCCTAACCCTACCCCTAACCCTAATTAAACTCTAACCCCAACCCTAACCCTAACCCTAACCCTAATTGAATCCCAACACTAACCCTAATCCTAATTGAACCCTAATTTAATCTTAACCATAATTAAACCATAACCCTAAACTCTACCATAATTAAAAACTAACCCTAACCCTAACATAACCTTAACCTTAACCCTAATCCCAAACCTAACCCCAAGATTTATCTTAGAACTCTAACCATAACCATGATTAAATATTGACTTTAATTGAGCCCTAACCTTAAGTAAACATTGATTTAATATAAGAATAATAATTAATATAATATAATATAATTTGATGAACATTTTTTTTAAATGGAATTGAAATCCAAAAACAGATCATCACTTATAGTTTATAGAAAATTTCTAAAAAAATCCTCTTTTTTGGTGTACTTTGCTGTGGTTTATGATACACTATGGAAATGAATTATGATGGGAATGGAACTACAATGTAGTGAGACATATTTGATTAAGTGAAAGATTGAGATCATGTATGGAAAACATAAAATTGAAACCCATTCTGGACAAGGTCGATTTTAACAAAGTTAAAATGGTCAAAAACATTGATTGCTAAGTGAAGGAATTTAAGAAACGTCTAAAATTGTTAAATGGAAATCAATTAAAATCATGAGAGGTTTTTATGTACATGATTTATTCATACCTATATACAACTATATAATGCCTCTCGACATAATTAATTTAAGAGTATAATATTACTTTCTTAGCTTTTGTAATTTATTGTATTATTTTTCAATATTATTAAAGGTATATTAAATATTTAAATAATTATTGATTACACAATTATATTATATATGTTATTAATTAACAATTAGTATTAAATTTAAATACAATAATATATAGATTCATTAATGTTAATTTATAATAAAATTATTACTTATTAATTAATATGTAATAATTCTCAATTAATTGTGGCTTATCCCTTTGTAATTTTAAGAGTTGTTAATTGGATAGCATCACTTGAGAGATGATTTAAATTGACAATGGATCTTGGGGTAACTTGGGGAACCTCGAGTGCTAGTTGCATAATCAAGGATTGTAGGGGAAATTAACTGGAGCAACATCTAAGAAACAAACCCATGGAACTAATAACAAGGTAAAAGCATAGGAATTACTCATGGGATTACAAGTTTGTAAGCAATCCAAAGGCAAAAAATCCATATTGAAGGGGATCCAATGACAATTATGAATGCCATTAGAATTAGACGAACTCCCAATCAAAGGATCAAAAATACTTGAAGACAAATTAGGTCTCTTTTAGAATCATTAACAATCTTCGCTATTAAACATATTTCGAAGGAGATAAATCAATGCATAGACTCCTTATCAAGGTAGACCGAGAATAGGGCGTCCCACTTGTGATTTAAAAATTACCTTTAAATGAACAAATACCTTCATTCAAAGATATTTCAAAATTTTCATATTTTTTAGGTAAATAAAAAATTAATATGTGATATTAGGATACATAGTTTTGGAAACTCTGAAGAAGAATGAATTTTTTGTAACGTAGAGCTCTACTCTACTCACCTCATTATTAAAAATGGACGCACTTGATTTGATATATGATTTGATATAAGAGTAATCTTTGAGTTCATTATAGTTCAAATCTATGTCTTGTTGCATTGACACTATCATCGGAATGATCATGTTGATAATAGACAAATGCATGTACGCCCTCCCGTACAAAAGAATTGAAAGGAAACTTTGACTGAATGCATTGCTGGGAGTGCATGACTGAGTGATATACTCTTATTTTATTCCATTCGTATATGATAGTGGGCACAGCCTTTTAGATTTACTTATGGTGGAAGAAATTGCGATGGTTCAGTACCGAGGTATCATGGTTCAATCCTTTTTAAAGCTAATAAAAGAAGTTACTGAAATAACCTTTTTAAGAAAGAATGAGATAAAACTAAGAGCTTGGAAAAAGCTCAATCCAGTATGAATATGTTACATCACTCTATAATCAGCACATCACGAAAATAATATTTTAGTGTTGGGGTTGAATTTCTGGGAAATAATTTAAGTTAAATTTTATATATAATTGATTGATAGAAAAAGGTTTTATATATCAAATTCAAAAGTATTGAAAGTGCATAATATTATGGATTATGAAAATTTTGATTTTAAAACATAAAAATAATATTTTGTATATTTAAAAAAAAAAGCAAATGTTCTATCAAATGAAAAGTTGTAATGGTCTGCATTTCATATCATGAAATACAACTTTGTATTATAGAGATTTTGACAAGACCTCAATCCAATCACTATGACTATGTTACACAACTCTATAATTGTTAAAATCATAGAAAGAAGAAAATAATATTTGAGTTGGCTGTCATATGCTTAGAAGATAATTAAAATTAAAATTTAATATGCAAATAAATGTTTTTGTAAGTGTGATAATTTGTCATATTTTATTAGGGAAAACAATTAAATAAAAAGTTGTGATGGTCCATATTTATACGGAAGTGGAAGAACATAACTTTAAATTCAAGTCAATTGAACAAAGAACATCTTTAGTAAATTAAAGTACGGTGAAATAAAAAAATCATTAATTTCACCTTAATTATTGCTTTAATTGCACCATTTTTTATATAATTTTAAAGTGTAGTTTTTTAATATTTTTTAATGTCAAATTAAAGTATAGCAATACTCATTGATAATTAAATTGATATATAAATAAGATTTTCTAAGTTTTAGGTTAATCAAATAATGCACATCATTAAACATGAATTAATCTAGATTGATTAATTATTTAGTTAGAATATATATGTGTGGTTATATGAAAGAATTTGAATTATATATTTTTTGAAGATTGATTGTGAAAATTTAGAAGATTTGAGGCAAACGGTACATAAGTCATCAGATTTATACAATAGAAAATAATATAACTAACTAGAATTTTGAATGATCTAACCTTTGGAATCTTGTATTAGAAAGAAGAAAAATTGTCTACAAAAGACAAATAGTCTACACACAAAATGGTTACTTAGCTAATTGATATTAATTACAATTTGAATAATCTGAGCATTGGTTGAGAATATCTTTATGAGCTTAATAGTTGTATTATTAATGTATTAAAATGTATCATTGAGTTTTAATAATGTAATTTACCTAGTGTATGTTGTCTTCTCTTATAAAAATAAGAATTTGAATAAGATTTGTTACTCAATAATATTCGAAGTATGATAACTAGGTGTCTGAATATTATACTAAAAAAGTGCAATGTAGAAAATTGTATACCCTCACATTGTCACACTACATTTTGAGTTCATTTTGGCATCCATTCCCCTAGTATGTTTCAAGGATCACTTGATCCTATCCTTAGCTTAATTTTCTCACCAAATTGTAAATTTTATACATCATAATTATATTTTAGTTGTTAACTTGAGTTAACTTCAGCCCATGTGTCAAATTTGAAAAAACATCCTCAAGCCACAAGATAATTCATAGACGTTCATACAATGTGCTAGCATCCTAAAGGTTTTAAGAAAATAATATGAATATATCACCTAGCTACCTACTATCAATTTTGGAAATGATTTTGCATCAAGAAAAACACATTATGCATCCAAATTTTAACCAAGGAGTGATCCCACAATAGTAGTCTAAATTATTTGGCCAAACTGGACTCTAGAATTATTATTTTTAGCTAAATATTCACATTCAGATAGCTATAGCGACTAAACCATGATAAATTTGAAGATGATGCAAACTAGAGTCTCATCACATTTTGTCTTTAGATTCTAAAAATATATTTTTCAATTTTTTTGGAATTAGATTGCACTTCTTTTCCATCTCTCACAATAACTAGTTTTTTTCAGAAAACAACATTTTTAAAAAAGTGACACACACCGTGTAACACATAACATTTTTTCCATAAAGGATAAAATTCTAATTCTTTCAACTTTAGATTTGCGACTCTGATATCTAGTGCTTCCACTTGGTTAGATAGTTTTTTATTGAATAATTTTTCTTTAATCAAGTTTCAAAGTCAAACCAATTACAATTTAGACATAGTGTGACCGTATAACGTGTAACATTTTTTGTATATATCGATATTAAATTAAATAATTTTTGTTCGATCAAAGACTTCAATATTTGGTGCACTCATATTTTTCAATTTTTTTTTTATAATCTGCTATTTTTCCACATATGCAGAACATAGAGCTTGATTTTCGGTGAAAAACCTATGTTTAATAAAACAAAAAAAAGAAATACATAATAAAACCAAAACATATTAAAATTATATTCATTGGAGAGCTCATTTTGAGGACTACCATGATCATTTCAAATAAATTTTAAACAAATTCATTTGATCCCCCAAAAGGTAAATCAAAATTGATTTTTTTATAGCATTTTGATAGGTGTAAAGGAGACTCCATTGTAGGTATGGTTTAAAATTAGCAGGGTTCTATCCAAGGGGGTTTGATCTAAGGTGGTTTGATCAAATCCTCTTCAATTGGAGTCCTTAAAATGGACATTCTAAAGGCTTAAATCATTATATTTTCTAAAAATATGTGATTTCAGTAAAAAGTAGAATCTGCCAAAAATTGTAAACTAGCTTTGTGGGATCACCCCAAGTGACCTTTTGTATTATCCTCATCCAAAAGGAATTTTAAATTTTGTAAGTATTGGATCTCTCTTCTCTTGGCTCTTGGTTATCATTGGCTACAAAAACTATATTTTTGAAGCTATCCCAAGTGCTAATGTTTCTATGTTATAATAGACATATCCAAATTTCTCTCTTCTTCTCCATTTCTTGGTTGGCAAGATCGTTTTACATTTACATTTTGTTTTGGTTATATTACAACTATATATTTTTATCATATATTTTCTATAATTTCTTAGAAAATATATTGGTGGTGGTACCCTTCTCTCCTTTAATTAAACCTCATAAACACTAGGAAGTTATTCCCCATAGACTAGAAATTCAATGCTAATATATTTTATTTATTTTTCATGCTATTCTTAGTTCTAGTCACACAAAGGTTAAGATAACACATTATTTTTCTTATATTTTCTATCGTGGATGTCAGTGGAGGTTGAAAGACTAAAATAAGGCTTTTACCATTTTTTGTATGCTCCCACAAATGTCAAACCATGTTCCTTGTCCTCAACTACAATTATTATTTAAAAATACTTTCCCCTCTCTTAGCTTTTTATTTTACTTCCAAATTATATAGACTTAGTTTTATTTATTTATTTTAATATCATTTTATATCATTTAGATTGTTTGTTTTCCATCCTTGTTTTCTATTGTATAGTTGAGTATAAATATTGTAGGATAAAATTAGATACCAATTTTTTAAGTTACAACATGTCATAAAAACAACAACACAACACATATATGTTTTTACATCATGCTAGTGTCCTAGAAAACATCTTCCAAATTTTATTCCTAGATTCCCCTTTGCATATTAGCTATTTTTATAATTCAATTTATTAAATTTATCTTTTAGTTTATAATAAATCAATAGTTTTACATTTTTTACTATGTTTTGGCTTAGGAAAAATACCTTTTGCAAGCCTAACACATTCTAAGATGTTTTGATAGTATTTTGTATTTTAATATTTTAAAATATATCATAACATTCCACTCATAAAAAAAAGTTATATCCTAAAGTAGTGTCATAAAAATATTAAACTTATAAAATAAGAAACATTCTAGGTTAAAGCAAATTTTCCTTACTTTAATTTTTGATGAAGACAATAGTCTTCACTAGTTTCTTCCTTTGTTCTACCCGCGCATACGGCCGCCAGCTCAAATATTATCTTCCTACTTTAAAACTGAACTTACTATAACGTTTTCATAGTGATTCAGTAAGAAAAACAGCTGTTTTCAATCTCTTAGCTTTATCTTAGTCCTTTAAAAAAAAGAAAAAAAAACGAGATAAAGCTTTAATCAGTCACATACTTTTGAAATTGAGGAATAATATCTACAAAGTAGATCTTAGCGCCATCATTATTATTTTTTGTTAGCTCTAAAAAGTCTGAAATATTGTAGTTTCTTCCAATATCTGGATTTAGCTTTCCTTCATTCCGAAGGGAAAATAAGCTTTTAAGAAAGGGTGAGATAAAAATAAAAGCTTTAAAAAACCTCAATACACTATAAATATATTACATTATATAATCAGACATATCATGAAAAGATATTTGTGTGGCCAATTGTATGTTTGGAAAATAATTCAAAAAGTTTTACACAATCAAATTCAAAAGCATTGTAAATATTGTGGATTATAAAAACCTAATGACTTTAAAATATAAAAATAGTATTTTTTATATTTGAAAAGAATCAAATGTTTTATGAAATAAAGAGTTGTCATGGTCTATGTGAATAAAACTTTGTATTCAAGTTAAGTGATCAAATAGAGACTTTGACAAGACACCAATCTAATCACTCTGAATATGTTACCCTACTTTATAATTGTTTAAACAATAGAAATAATAAAATAACATTTGAATTGGTGGTCATATACTTAAAACATAATTTAATATACAAATAAATAATTTTGTATGTGCGACAATTTGTCATACTATATTAACGATTGAAAGAATCAAATAGAAAGTTGTGATGGTCCATATTTTATCATTAGAAAATTAAAGTATGCTAAAATAGAAAATTCTTAATTTCATTTTAATTATTTCTTTAATTACATTTTTTTATAAAATTTAAAATGTTACTTTTTAATGTATATTTTTAATATCAAATTAAATTGTAGTTATTATTCATTGGTAATTAAATTGATATGTAATTTTTTTTCTAACTTAATCTAGGTTAATCAAACAATGCACGCCAATAAATATTTAAATTATTCTAGATTAATTAATTATTTATAATATGTATGTGTGGTTATATGAGTAAATCTTAATTATAGATTGTTTGAGAATTGATTGTGAAAAGTTAGAAGATTTGAAACAAATTGTAAACAAGCCATATTAGATTTCTACAATAAAAAATAATATAGCTAACTACATTTTTTAATGATAACCTATAAATTCTTGTAATGAAAAGGAGACAAGTAGTGTAGACAAAATAGTTAATTAGCTAATTGATATTAATTAGAATTTGAACTTAATTTGAACATTGGCTAAGAATACCTCTATGAGGTTAATAGTTGTATGATTAATCTACTAAAATGTATCATTGAATATAAATAATGTAATCTACTCAACACATGTTGTCTTCTCTTATAAGAATTTGAATAAGATTTTCTACTAAAGAATGTGCAAATATTGATAACTAGGTGTTTGAATATTATACTAAAAACTTACAATGTAGAAAATTATATACCCTCACAATGTCACACTATGTTTTGAGCGCATTTTGGAATCCATTCCCTAGAAGATTTTAAGGATCACTTGATCCTTTTCTTAACCTATTTTTCTCACAAAATTATGAAGGTTCTACATCATAATTATACTCCACTTTCTGATTTGAGATCATGTCTCAAATTTGAGAAAATTTCCTCAAGACATAAGATAATACATATTGTATAAGCGTGATTTTGCACCCCTAACACAAATTCCCTTTTACCCCCTTACACTTTAGAAAACCTAAGGAAAAAGCTTAATTCCACTTAAGCTTGCTGCTCAGGTTCCACTCAGTGCCTAGTTTGCGTGTTGGTGGGGGCGTTTCTGTTGGTGATGCCTGCGCAACACACGAACATCTACGCAATGTGCTTATGTCCCTGGAAGATTCCTCTGGATGGAGTATATAGAGACGTTACACTTTCAATTGGAAGTCGAAGTGTAACACTCCTCTTCAGCTGGTGAACCCAAATATGGTCATTTTTTATCCTTTTCTTCATAATCTTCACTCTATCATCCATTCTCAAGTTTGGATGAGGTTTCACAAGATCTTGACTTCATCTCTCCATATTTTATCTCCACTCTTTCAAGCATCCACAAACTTTGTAGTAGCATTTCACACTCCATTGCAACAATCTACCACTCCATCACTCTGATAGTGCAAGCGCAAGACAAACACTATTGCAATAGAAGATTGAGTCCCTCTCATTTTCTCCTCCAAAAGCCTTGAGCGCTTTGGAAAAAGGTGGTAATCTCCTCTCATTTTCTCTATCATCTTGGTTGAGTAAGCACGTACTATTTTGTAGTGTCTTTTGTTTATGTAGCTTGTATTCCATTCTTTATCTTTATTTCTATCATTGCAAACTTGTTTGTCCATGGAGGTGGAAGCACCAAAATGGGGGTTTGACTGAGGCAAGCCCCAACATTTCCCATTTTTATGTGTTTAGGTGGAGAGATCTTGAAGCAAGCCGCGAGAGGATTGTTCTATGAAATTATCTTCGTCACCCTCGTGGTATATATTTCTTTTATCACATTTGTATTTATGTTTCATTCTTCTTAATCTCATTTTTTTGTTCAAGAAACCTCTAAACTAGGCTAACAACCCTTTCTTGAGTATTTAACCTTGTCTCTCTATTTTTTTGGTCGTACGAATGCCAACGCACCTGTGAGATGCCAGTGTGCCATGCTGTCGACCCAAAACCACACTTTTGTCCTTAGGTAGAGAGCTACCTGAGACACAAAGTTGACCTTAAAAGGTGACTCACCTAGTCTCCCTTCAACTCTCGGGATTGTAGAGTGATAGAAAGACTTCATAGTCTTCATCATTCTCATCTCTTTTATCCTAACCTTCCTTTAAAATGAGGTAAGTTAGGGCAACCTTTCCACTCTTGGCCTTTCGTGACCTAGAGTCTTGCAATGGTTGGTCCCCCTCTCTTACATTTTTGGTCAACTTGACATTAACCAACGTCTACCCATTTGTCAGTGTTCTGAAATTTTTCTCTTATACCTCTTGGTCATTGTACCCTTTTGTGTTGTGAAATTTTATGAGCTTCACAACCCAGTTTATGATCTCTGGGCATATTGTCACAAGATGTCTATGACACTTTTTGATGGAAAAGATGAAGGTCTCCTCTAGTTTCACTATCGAGCTTTTCTCTGGTTTTGTGGTTGGTCTATCCGCATAGGAGCACATATTGCAAGGCAAGTCTAGGTTTCTTGATGAAACTGACCGCATCCCTACCCCTCCTTTGTCACCGAACTCTTCATCAATAGATGAGCATTAGGTACTTTGTATCCCTTCTAAATACATCATTAGCCTTGGTAAAGGGTTAGGTACATTAGAAAATCACTTGGAAGGAAACCTAAAGATGACTAGGGCCACTAAAGTGATTAGCAAAATAAGTTACATGATGGAAAAATACCAGACAAGCATAGAGCTCTTAGCTAGTATGGTTGGTCTGGCTGAAGTATGTGCCCCCTTGAGCCATAGTCACATGACACAAGGTGGCCTCTTCGAGGAACGTGAGAGACAACTAGAGATGTTGATACCTCCTACATCCATATATATGGCTGACACGGTCCCTTCAGTCAGTGTACCCGCTACTTCAGAAGTGGGGGTGGTATTGGTAGAGGCGGTTCCAGCGGAAGTCATGGTGGTTGCTTCAGAACTGGCAGAAGTCATAGTGGTGGTGGCGACAGCGGTGGCGGCTCTGGTGGGGATCATGACGTGGTCTAGGCGACAACTCTTATGGTGGTTCCAGTGGCCCTATGCCCTCTAATGATCATATTTTGAATACCCTTCTTCAAAATATGGGGAAGATGCAAAACCAGCTGGCGAACCTTTCCCAGGCCTCAACCTAGCCTATTTTCTAGCCCTTCTTCCGGGTATGTGTAGGATCATGATGTGCTAAAAAGTGGCGATATGTAAGTGATATGATGGCCCATGTGGTTGACAACTTTTTTTTACCCAAAATTGATGAAATGAAAAGGGTTTTTAAAGGAGATTCTCAACTTTCCACCAATACAAATTATTCTTTACTTTAAATTTAATAAATAATTATTATTCATTTTCTATTTGAATTACGACTAAAGTCCTAATTGATAGGCTGATTGAAAAAAATGTATAGCTTTCAAACAGTATCACATTTTGTGAATTTGAAATGTGCATCACATTCTACGCTTTGCATACTATAGGATTAAAAAAAAAAAGAATTTCATGAAGTTTTGACCAAGTTAAGGTGGTCAAACATACGAGTTTTTATATTTTTTAAAAGTTGTAATAAAAAATTCATAAATAATTATTTATTTGGAAAAAAATTACAAAAAAATATGCATCACATCGGGACATGAGTCCTCTACTTATATCTAAAATCTTATAAAAAAATATTATCATTTTATTGTGCTTAGGGTGGTTAGACAGAAACCTACTTATTTTCTCCCTGAAATTTAAAATTTTCACCAAATAGATTTTTATTTTTTTAAATAAACCTAGTAGTTTAGAAACTACATTCAATTTTCCACAAATTCTATTCTTACATATTTTTGAAATAATATAGATAACTTATTCGAAATTTTATGTCAAGTTTCTTAACTTTGATTTTCTAAATTTTCATCGCCACTTAAGGGCCTATTTTTTCCATGATGATCCTGCACATACCCTTCTAACAAAGCCTGTTGTCGATTACAATCCTAAACACTCCTTTCCCGCAGGGGATGGAGATTCCAAAATTCAAGAAATTTGGTGGCAAAGGGGATCCAAAGATGCATGTGTCCACCTTTAATGCCTTATGCAAAAAAAAATTCCATCATGATACATTGATGGCCAAACTATTTCCCCAATCCCTCAAAGATACAACACTGGATTGGTACTGCTCTTTTCTCGATAATTGCATCTTCACATTCGATTAACTTGTGAACCATTTCCTGCAATAGTTCCAAGCCAATATTGAACCAAAGAGGACCTTCTCAGACCTTGTTTGGTGCAAACAAGGCGATAATGAGAAGATTACAGACTTTATAGCATGATACCAAGCACGCTTCTCATATATCTCATATCCATTACCCGATTCCAATGTACATAAGGTCTTCATAGGGAACTTACAACGGCCTTGGCAAGAGAATTTTTCCCTCATGAAGTATCCTTCTTTCACACACTTGTGTGCAAATTTATGAGAATACCATCAGATGGTAGTTCAGTTTGGGGGTCCTCCCTTGCACTCCCATTCTGAAGGAAGATCTATGGTATCAATCTCTGGAATAGGTAAAACTATTGCGAATGTAATAGCCGTTGTGGATAACAATGACCTTAGATACGACCAAAAGTTTATGAAACTATCATAATCTTATTCATCCATCTTGGAGAAGTCGGTGAAAGATAAGATCCTTACCCTACCACCTCCTAAACTAGTTAGAGAACCATACCCTAATTGGTATGAAGAAAACTCATATTTTCAGTACCATCAAGTTAACGAGCATGACATTAAATGTTGCATGTGGCTGTGTCATGAGATACAGGATCACATCAAGGATGGTACTATCCGTCTTGATGGAAGTAAGAAAAACACAAAAAAATCAGTGGATAAAGCTAATAGTTAATTGCAGATATACACATTTTGCTAACATGATTATCAATCCTGCTGATTCTATTTCTCACCCTGAGGTGCGTATGTTAACATGGGTACTGTTACTCCCTCTCCTCGTCTTGCGATCGGTTTTCTGTATGCAACGTTTCCTTCACAAGATGTGCCAACAAATGGTAAGCCTTCTCTGCTTTATATTCCTACTTGCCTCAATGGTAACATTGTGACAGGGGTCTTAGTCAACCCCACGAGCAGGGTGAATGTCATCATGGAGGAGACATTACTCTTAAAATCCCTACAAAGGGAGGAATATGAAAAAAAAAAATCCATTATCCATACACATGTTGGAATTTCTCTCAAACCTTATGGATTGATAACACTATTCATCCTGGTTGGACCCAAGAAGGTGGAGACGGTCTTCGACATTATTCCCAAGTCAGACCTATTTAGAGTGAAGCTAGGTATACCTTGGCTAGCTTCCATGAATGGGGCCGCCTCCATAATTCAGAAGTGCCTTAAGTTTTCCCACGAAGGTGTTGTACATGTGGTGTATGATACTAGATATCAGCCTATGGTATCTCATGGGGGATACTCGTTGGATCACTTTTGGCCCACTCAAGTCGGTCCGCTCCTGCAAAGAATAGACCTACTTTATAAGAACTATGTAAAGTATAAGAACGGAGGTCTGGGACAACTAAAGTTGACCCTTCCTATAGCTAAGTAGTCAACTGCCTCCTCCTCCTGAAAGGGAAAAGAGAAGCTCACTCCCTCTCGAGCTGAGTCGTCTACTCCCCTTTCTTGGGAGGAGTATGGGATGAACAAGCCCAAGTTCTATCCACTGAGTCCAATGATGCCTCCTTTCTGAAAACCCATGGTTAGGATATCAGATCTCCCTAATGGTTTCCTAGGACCCTAGTACTATTTGTATGGTAGAAAGAAAGGCTCGCGAAGAGAATTTGTCCCTCAAACTCTTTCTGTTCACCCGAATAGAAAAGGATCCACCTCTAAGGTGGTAGAGTTGATTCTTCTCACTGTTTTTGAACCTACCCCTTCTTCTCCCATTCAAGAGTCTTTCCTTCCATTGGAACCAGCTATGGAAGATACTCCTATGGCTTAACAAATTCCTTTCATCCCTTTGTAGATCCTGACTTTTGGTTCGAAGAGCCATATAAACCACCTTGCGCATGAGCGTAAGCACTGACAAAAGGTTCTCCTAGCTGAGCAAGACTCCTCATAGAAGAAGGACGAGAAGAAGGCTGCACCTCGTATAGTGACCTCCTCTTTCCCCTCTTCTGTCTCTAAATTTTTTTTGGCTCTCGTTGTGAGCACACATGCACGTGGACAGGTGCAGGTATTTATCGCTCCTTCGGCAGAGCCACTCTTGTTGACTTCCGTCCTAGATTTTTCACCCTTCTCGAAGCCCGTGGATATGGTGAATACTTCAGTTATATCCACTGTGGTTCTCTCCTCTTCTCCCTTGACCCTCCTTGCTTCACCTATGGCGAGTGCACCTCCTCCGATGAAGAAGAAGGTAAAACATGGTCCCTCCATCAACGAAGGATGTAATAAAAGTCCACCTTCTCTAAAGGGTGGCCCTAAGTTGACTTGTTTTGTCCTAGTGATAGAACCAATCCCAACCTCCCCCAAATTTGTCACCACTCTCGAGTCTCTCAGTGAGCCTAGTGGTGAACCTCAAGTGCAAACCCCACCATCCGTCGAGGTGAAACATGGCACTCCCATTAAGTATATGTTTAACTCGATGGATAAAGTTCTAAACTTTTCAGCAATCTTCACGAATTCGTTGACCTTGTACCAAAAAGAGTTGAGTGATGGAGACCTTATAGGTCACTCTTCCTTGGCCCTTGTTGTAGGAGGATCAGAAGCTCCTCCCCTTAACATTATGCCATTATAGGCTTGTCATCCTCCCCCCTACGATGATATAGAGTGAAAATTTGATGACCTCTTGGTTGACCAGTAATAGGGGGAGACCATCTTCTTGATCTTTAGATTATATGTGTGTGTGTGTTGTGATGTGTTCCCCCATAACCATGCTATGTGTGCCTCGATGACCCTCATCACTCCTTTTGGTGCTTGGATATAGGTGTGGTTTTTTTGTTGTAAACCTTCATCTATGTGTATCTTCATTCTTCCATGTTTTTGATTAACTATCAATCAATTGGGGACAATGTAAAGCATTGGAATAATTTAGGCCTCCTTCCATGTTGCCCATTTTTGTATTTTTACTTTATCTTCCATGCATTCTTCTTGATTTGGTCGAGGATTGATGATCTTTTGCCTCCTATCGTGGTCACCTACTATTTATAAATAAAGGAAGATCTGACCCCGCCAAACCATATCCCCCTATGCCCTTTGTGTGTTCTCTTTTCCTTTGCTTTCTCTTGATCTTTCTCTCTTCTTTGTTTGAGTTGTCCCTTTCATGTGTGACAACGCCAATCCTACACTACTTGGTCTCTAGAAAACGTATTTTTTTTAAAATGAATCCTTTTTCAAGACCCTTCATACGTTTCTTCTCTAGAGTTGTATTCTCAACTTGAAACCCTAACGAAACATGTTTCCTTCATCATGGGTTCATAAAGAAAGGACTTGGGAACCTTCCTCCGAAGTGGGAACAACTTTGATCTTCCCCTCGTATGGGCACATATCCATCCTTTCGAATTCCTTGATGAAGTGAACATCTTTCAAAAGGATTCCTTGATGATGAATCGATTTGAGAAGGAAGACATTAGATTTTAAATAGTGTTTCCCTTAAGTAGACCCCTCCTCTTCACATTAGGTTCCTAAGGGACCCCTTCGAAAGCCTTCATTGAGTTCTATGGCGTCTAGCCCAGTGGCAGCTTGACTAGACAAGTTTCACATCTTGGCGTCTTAGTCTGGGGGCAACCCAACTAGACCTTTTTTGTATCCTTATGTCTAGTTCTGGGGAAGCCTAGCTAGACTTCACTTTTCAAATAGTGCATCCCTTGAGTGGGCTCTCCTTCCTTTTGAAGGGTTCCTGAGGGACCCATTTGAAAGAACTAACAACTTAGTGATGGTATGCATGATTGTCCGTTCACTAGCCTGCGTGGCCACTTCTTGATGTGTTCTATCTATGGGTAAACATTTCACCCATTCTGACTCTACGGAGTGCCCTCTACTCACTCTCTGTCATGTGAGAGTTCTTGGGGGATACCTTCCTTGCAGGCTCATGAGTCTGTAAGGTGCTCTTCTTGGTTTCCTTCATGTGAGATTTCTTGAAGGATACCTCCCTTGCAGAACCATGAGCCTGTGAGGCACTTTCATACTTTAGCTTTGTAGTTTCACAGAACTATGAAATCCTTTCCTGCACTTTCGAGTTCGCTAGACTGTGCTCTACTTCCTTGTCAATTCAGGTATACTTCTCTTACCGTGTTACTTCTTACTACTCTACTTTACCAAAGAACTCATCAGTACTTGTGCTTGCTAAAGTTGGGGCAAAATGTATAAGTGTGAATTTTCACCCCTAATGCAAATTCCCTTTTACCCCCTTACACTTTAAAAAACATAAGGCAGAGGTTTAATTCCACTTAAGCTTGCTGCTCACATTCCACTTGGCTCTTGTTTTTTGTGTCAGTGGGGGCATTTATGTCAGGGATGCCCACGTGGTGCGCAAATTTCCATGTAGTGTGCTTATGTCCCTAGCATATTCCTATGGTTGGAGTCTATAGAGACATTACACTTTCAATTGGAAGTCAAAGTGTAATGCTCCTCTTCGGCTGGTCGACCCAAATATGGGCATTTTTCATCATTTTCTTCATAATCTTCACTTTATCATCCATTCTCAAGTTTGGATGAGGTTTTTGCAAGATCTTAAGTTCATCTCTTCATATTTTCTCTCCACTCTTTCAAGCGTCCACAAGCTTTGTAGCAACACTTCACACTCCATTGCAAAAATCTACGACTCCATCACTTTGATAGTGCAACCGCAGGACAAACACCATTGTAGTAGATGCTTCATTCCCTCTCATTTTCTCCTCTACAAGTCTCGAGTGCTTTGGATGAGGGTGGTAAGCTCCTCTCATCTTCTCTATCATCTTTTTTGAGTAAGCATGTACTATTTTGTAGTGTCTTTTGTTTACGTAGCTTGTATTCCCTTGTTTATCTTTATTCCTATTGTTGCAAACTTGGATATCCATGGAGGTTGAAACACCAAAATGGGGGTTTGACTGAGGCAAGCCCCTAAACAACCCCAACATTTCCCCTTTTTCTATGTTAAGGTGGAGAGATCTTGAAGCAAGCTGGTGAGAGGATTGTTCTATAAAATTATCTTCGTCACCCTTACAGTAATATATTTATTTTACCACGTTTGTATTAAAATTTCATTCTTCTTAATCTCATTATGTTGTTCAAGAAACCTCTAAACTAGGCTAACAATCCTTTCTTGAGGATTTAACCTCATCTCTCTAGTTTTCTGGCCATATGGATGCTAGTGCGCTTGTGAGACGCTAGCACGCCATGCTATCATCCCAAAACCGCGCTTATGTCCCCAGATAGAGAGCTACCTGAGATGCAGAGTTGACCTTGAAAGGTTACTCACCTAGTCTCCTTTCAACTCTCAAGATTGTAGAGTGATCAAATGACTTCATAGTCTTCATCATTCTCATCTCTTTTATCCTAACCTTCCTTTAAACTGAGGTAAGTTAGGGCATCATTTCCACTCTTGGCCTTTCATGACCTGGGGTCTTGCAATGGTTGGTCCCCCTCTCTTACACATATATTTTCATACAATGTGCTATCATTTTTAAGGTTTAAAAAAATAAAATTAGTATATATCATCCAGCTACCTACTATCAATTTTGGAAATGCTTTTTCATCAATAAAAACACATTATCCATCCAAATTTAAATCTTGACCTTTCTTATTACCTTGATCCAAAAGGAATTTAAAATTTTCTAAGTATCAGATCTCTCTTCTCTTAGCTCTTAGATATCCTTGGCTATAAAAAAATAAAAAATTGAAGATTTTCCAAGTGCTAATGTTGATATTTTATTATGGAAATATCTATTTTTCTCTCTCTTCTCCATTTCTTGGTTGGTAATATCGTTTTACATTAAAATATTGTTTTTGTTATACTACAACTATATATTTTTATCCTACTTTCTTTATATTTTTTAACAAATATATTTGTGGCTATTGCGTCCTCTCCTTTTATTGAACCTCCTTCACACTAGGGTGTTATCCCCATATACTAGAAATTTAGGTTGTTCACTGTTTGTTTTTCACTATTCTTAGTCTTAGACACACATAGGTGAAGACAACACACTATTTTTCATATTTTTTCTATCTTGGATTCCAATTGAGATTGTAAGAATAAAATAAGGGCTTTAACATTTTTTGTAAGCTCCCAAGAATCTCCAACAATTTTCCTTTTCCTCAACTACAATTATCATTTAAAAATGCTCTCATCTATTAGCATTTTTATTATATTTTCAAAATATATAGATTTAGTTTTTTTTTCTATTTAAATATAATTTCATATTAGTTGGATTGGTTCTTTGTCATCCTTGTTCTCTATTCTATAGTTAAGTATGAAATTTGTGAGAGAAAATGTGTTATACGCAATTTTATGTTGCAATGTGTCCTAGGAACAACAATACATCACATATATGTTTTTGCATCATGCTAGGCTCCTAGAGAACATATTCCAAATTTTAGTCCTAGGTTCCCCTTTGCATACTAGCCATTCTTTAAAATTTAATTTATTGAATTTACCTTTTAGTTTACAATAAATCAATAATTTTGCATTTTGTATTATGTTTTATCTTAGTGAAAATACCTTTTGCAAGCATTAAACATTCTATGATATTTTGATAGTAGTTTTTCTTTCCATATTTTAAGAAAAATCATAACATTACACTCATAAAAAATGTTTTATCCTAAAGTAGTGTCATAAAAAAAATTAACTTAGAAAATAAGAAATATTCTAGGTTAAAGAAAAATTTCCTTACTTTAATTTTGATGAAGATTATCTTCTTCTCTAGTTTCTTTCTTTGTTCACCCTTGAAATTGTTGTGAGCTCATAGTTCCCTTCATATATAATAATGTTAGATATTTTTCTTCAACTTTGTATTTCCTTCAATTAGGTCTTTCCTAAATATGACTTTAAATTACTAGATGATCTATTAGATGAATTTACTAAATTCCCTTGTCACTCTACATTTGAAAAAAAAAATTATTCTTTACAAAATTATCTTGACGTGATAATTATTCATTATTATTGAGCATAAATTTTGTAAAAAATTATTATTGTGTATGGGGTCCCTCATTTAACTTATCCTTGCTACCCTACCATTTTTGTGCAAAGTGACCCAAGGAATTCTTTACTCTTTATTATTTTACCTATCTCATTCATCTTGTAGTTACTAATTTCCATGTTTTAGCCCACACTTATTATAAATCTCAATGAAATAAATAGTTAATCCATATTCATGTTTATCTTCCTCCTTTAGCTCCTATTCTTTTATCAACTACTTTTTACCATATTAGATATTAGAATTGCTTGAGAGTATGATATTATTGACCAATTTAAATCTACTCAACTTAAAATATCTCCATGTGATCTAATCTATTCTTATATTTCAAGAGGTTTTCTAAAATAATTATGTTTCATCTTACACAAAGCCTAATAAAGTGGCCACATTACTATATTGTAACTAAACCAATACTTTTGATATTATTTTTCAAAAATAAAAACCTTATTCTCTTAAGGTTCAACAAGAAAATAAACCTCATCTAAATTTATTACAATAAATTATATTTCCATTAAATTCCCCCCCATTAACAAGAATTATAGTTTAAATATTTATATTGTGTACCTTTTAAACTGTACCAATAGTGATACCTCAAGCTTTTTTCTCATAAAAACCTCTCTATCAAAATTTTCGATAAAAAACTAATCTAGAATCTAGGAACTATCATGTTGCATATTGAGTTAGGCCCTATTGTATTACTACAATGACCCATACATTCATATCATAAAACATCAATCATAAACTACAAATTTTATTTTTATTTTTTATCATAAATATAACAAGAGTACATAATTTCAATATAAATAATATAATTATGTTTAATAATATTTTAATAAAAAATAATACTCTCAAATATATTTCTTTATAATAATAATTTTTAAGATTCATTTAAACTTCATATCAAACTACAATACGTTATTTTTATTATCATATCAACTACATTTATGTTAAACAAGCATAAACATTTTCATTTTATAAAATGATTTATCTAGTTTTCCATTTATATACAAGTACAATATGCAATGATAAATATAAAAATAAAAATATCACTATCTTAATTTATAAATAAAAATATCATTAAATCTCAATATACAAATACAAATATAACTTTCTAAATGTAGAATGTGTCTTTGAGTAACAAGCATGTGCTTTATTAAGCTAATGTATGGAGGGAGATCATTATCTAGGTTTTTTAACTCGATAATCAAACTTGTAGTTCCACATAGAAGTGGTCCTACTCCTCATGAGGTAGTAGATAAAGAGATCTACGAATGTACCATGCTAGTTGTGAAGTGAGTGTGAGGTATCAAATAAATTGCTTGAAATTTATCACACTACCCTAGAAATAGTCTAGCTAACTATAATATCTAGGTAACATGTAACCTATCAAGTAAAACTAATTGATAATTGATAATGTACATAGAATATGAATAAGTTTTTCCAAATAATTTTATAGCATAAACACATTGTTAAATACAATTTGGGTCATTTTTCCACCACTCCTATCTCAACTTGACTTGAAATAATCAAGATAAAGCTACTCAATTCACACAAAAATATAGTAACATGAATAATGATGAAAAATATAATAAAAAATACATTCATAACTAGGAAATAAACCATCTTCTAATATTTTTAAACACCAAACACATTCAACTCAGATAATTTAATTCCTTTTTGAAAACTCAACTAAGAAAAAAAACATGTTAGACTATTGTTTTATACTTCCTCAAGTCCATAAAAATAAATATAGATGTATTGTAAATATACCTACATACAAGTGTGTATATATAGACCTCATCCAATAAACACATATAAGTATGTAAATTTATGACTAAAATAATTTAAATTGAATTAATTATTGGCATAACCTATATCTAATTGAATCTAGGTTATCTTCAATAAATATTGATATAAAACTAATAATATCTCATATTGACTTACATAACTATGTATATCAACATATAATAATTCTACCCTATATTTTTTTGGAAATAAAACATACTAAACTTATAAATGGTTTGAAAATTCATTAGATATTGAACTTAGTCACACTTACGAGTATGAATTCTATCATGAGTTATTCTATTTTAATTAAATATTTGAGTTTTATTTTTCATTTTCTATTTTTTCACATAGTTTATATACAATAACCTAATCATGTTGAAAGAACACCAATACAATAAGAGGGGGGTTAATTAGTGTATAAAATTTTTTACCACATTAAAATAGTAGAAAATATTAAAGATTACACAAAATATCAACCACATAAGTAAACACCAAATATATGTGGAAAAACTAGTATGGGAAAAACCATAGTGAGAAAAGTTGCTTGAGTCTATTGCTCAAATCTAACCTCACAATAAAAGGTATTACATATGTTTTGTAGGCACCCACTTACAGGTACATTTACACCCAAGACAATGTTTTGAGGCACCAACCTCATGGTACACTGCACACCTATTTGAGTACCAACTCAACCTTTTTAGGGCACGAACCTCTACAACATTACTAGTTCATAGTGTTGATACTGGTTCTTCATCAATTTGAGAATGCACCTTTTCAAATCAGTAAAATGCTTGTATTTCGTTGCACTCTTGTTTTCTTTGCTCATACTCCAATGTTCATAATTATAATATATTTTTGTATATCACAATATCCTATAACACTTTTGAACAAGTATTCAATTTAGAAATCTACATATATTTGAATACTACTTCATGGATACCTCTACAATCCCCATGCAATAATAGAATTATATATTTTTCACTCACTCATGCACGCATCTTGAATGTAATAATAACCATTTCACTATTACTAAAACCCTAACTAAATCACAACCATCACACTATTGAAATAATTTTTCAGGATTCCAATTTTGACATCAAGTCATGCCACCATTCAAACATGGATGATAACAAAAATTTCCAACCCTAAATAATTCATAGTTTCTAAAAATACATCCAAATCATATTCATTTCTATAACTACCCATCAAATTTTATCTTATGGAAGTATTTGTTTGCTAACTTCAAATACTGATAATTGATTATACCTTTTCCACCAAGGTCTAAAGGTTGAGTAAATAAAAATGAATTTTAGTGAATATTGGTTCACCCCCTCTCAGTAATATGGGTGTTCAAAAATATTCCCAAGTAGGAGAGGTATCACTAAAGAGGAAAACAAGATTCTCATGATTCTCAATGATTGGATCCTCTAACACCAAGATATCTTTTTCACAATTAGGTCAGATATCAAGAGAATAATAACTATGATTGTCATGATTGACAATTATTGGATTTTATTTCACCAAGCTAAGCTCACACATAGGATATATAGTGGGAGTGGGAGCAATGAAAAATTAAAAAAGAGGAGAAATAAACTCATTTTGATATGCTTGTAACAAAATTTCATTGAAATTGTTAGCAAGTTCTAAAAATAGAACACGAATTATGAAAACACAAGATTTTTGAAATGATAAAATTATGTTATGCCCTATAGATCAATATAGTAATTTTTTTAGAAAAATAGATATTTACATGATTAATCTTCAAAAAATGAATGTCATATTTGAGCAGAGACTAGGTACAAAGTTTTACACATACAATTTGGGCTCAATTTGGCTAGACTAGGTCACCTAGGGTGATTATGTCATGTATAGGTTTTTATAAAATCTTAAATTTGAGTATGTATAATACTATTTGAAGTTCCTATTTCTATGTGTATATATGTGTAACAATGAATGTTTTCTAGAATTTTCCCAATTTATGATTATGTAATTAAAAATGCAAGTGTGCAAACATTTGTAAAATATTCAATCAATAATTTATACAATTGTAAATATAATTTCTCGATCCAAGATGCAACATTTGACTGATAATTATATGTCAAATCTGAAAATTATGATATTAATACCTTTTTGTGAAACAAACAATATAATTTTTCACTTTTTGAGGTATATGCAAGATACCTAAATGAATGCAATGAACATTTTCAGTTTTTTTTTTCAAATTTAAATGACTTAATGCAGATTTTAAATGTAATTAGGACGTAGATCTAACCTATGATGACTTAAATAAACCTTATTGCAACCTATGATGTAATATGATATAGAAATTTTAGGATTTTTATGTATTTTATGATGCAAAAATGAATGCCTAAGTAAAAAACTCAAAATAATGCAATGCTAAACCTAGATCTAGGGTGAATTTCTTTAGATTTCAGAAGGTATATAATGTTAACATGTAGTGTTCACTAAAATGAAACATAGAAAAAGTGAAAGACTAAGATTTAACTTAAGGGTCTAGGAAGCTTTTTCTAGCATTGTATTTAGAATTGAAGGTGGCTGGGGTTTGATGGAATTGCACAAGATATAGGACTAAATTACAACCTAAAAGGCGATTCAACCTTCCCCTAACCAAATTGGAATAAATTTAAGAATTAAATATAATGATATAACTAGGCTAATGATGCAAATGACTATTTTGATGAAAAACAAAAGATCTGAGATATCACAGAGAAATTCAAACTTCAGAAATGGACTGAGGTTTTGAATGCAACAATGAATAATTGATCTTCAAAATTCTTCCAATATTCTTTAGATATAAAATCTACACATTCAAACTGAGATGAATGGTTTCTCCATATAGGGGCTTGCCTTAGTCAAACCCCATGAACTAGTGTTTCCACTTCCACAATGACAATGCCAATAATAGGGAGCCTATCCTTTTGAGGGATAAGGATAAATGATCTAAAATAGATGATGAATCAAAAAATTGATTTCAAATCACCACTCATGAATCAATGTCTTCCTTAAAGGACTAAATTCATGTACATCTCATCAAGGCTTGATTGTTGCTTGCTTGATTTTCTTGAAGACCAACAAGGGTTAGATCTCACAAACAAATGAAAACATAAGCATGAAGGAACTTACATAAAAACATGATAAATGCTTTACATGATTCTTGACTAAAAATAATGCTACAATAATGTTCATAAATCTACATTTCATTTCCCTTGATTGATCTTAGGATCTTCAATTTTCTCTCCTTTCATATCCTTAATTCTCAAAATGAGAGGAAAAAATGTTTTTATATATATTTTAATTAAACCTTTTGGGAAGGGGCCAACTTGGAGTCACCCTCAAATTATAAAAACTAACCAATTGAAATTCAAGACATTCAAAAATTTGGTTTTTGGGAAATGGTGACTTAGTCCAAAAATGGAAAGTGTTTGAGAGTTTTAAGCCTAAATTTATAATATGACATGAAATTAAATGTATTTTCTTAATCTAGCCCCAAAATTGGTAAATTATTATTATAATCAAAGTTATAGGAATAATAGGGTGTCAAAATAGTGCAAAATTGTCAAGGGTGACAATTTACAATGCTACTTTACAATAAGATTTTTCTTATTGATAAGAACTCTTGCAAGTGTTAGTACTCACAAAAATATCCCATTATTTTGTTGGTCTATATAATACATAGAAAAATTAATCCTCTAAAATATGGTTAAGTCTTTCAATTTGACAATTAATCTCAGGATGATAAGCTAGACTACTATTCAACTAAGAACCTAATACTAAAAACACGATTTTCCAAAACCTTGAGATCATCCACATATCTCTATATGAGAATATATTTTTATGAACTCCAAGAAAACAAAAATATTTTTGAACAAATATCCTAGTTGAATTGGAACTCCATAAATTAAGTTACTTAGAATGAAGAGAGAAACTTTGGTGATTTTATCCACCACCATAAAAATCATATCATGATGATATCATGACTTATGAAGTTCTACAATGAAATCCATGCTAATGACTTTCTATTTCATCTTAGGAACTTCATGTGCATACAAAAATCCTATGGATGCTAATGTTCAATCCTAAATTATTGACACTCTAAGCATTTAGTTGTAAAAGTTGAAGAATACTAATTCATTTCTTTCCACTAATATAATATTTTGACATTATCTAACTTGGTTACTCCTAGGTGTCCCAAATAAGGGGCACAATGAGCTTCCTTTCAAATAAATTTTCTCAAGTCACCTTGGTTGGATATGAAAATTATATATGTATTTCTTAACAATATATTGGACTTAAATCAATATCCATCACTCATTAGATCTTTGGAAATTTCTAGAGTTATTCATTTCTTGTCCATAAAGATCATCACCTAGAGATTTATTGAAGAATTTATCTTGGAAGTTTCTTTGAATAGTGGTTATTGTTCCAACATGCCTCTTATGAATAATAACATCAAAATCTTAGTTTTACTTCCCTTTTTATAAAATTAATGTCAAATCCATAGCCAAAAAATAGTTCTATCTAATTCCTTTGGCACACATTCAAGCTTGGCTAAGTAAAAATATACTTTAATTCCTTGATCATCTAACTGAACCACAAAAAATATAACACTATAACTAGGGCAAGAGGATTCCCTCTACTAGGTCCTTAGGATTTCTCACCCTAGGAGCTCTTGGTGTGTAGGAATGACACTCTTTATGCTTGGTGGTTATGCGGTTTTTGGCAGTTGCATTCAAAGGAAGGGCTAATTGATGAAGGTTGTGGTGTGTGTGTGTGTTGTGTGGCTAAATGAAACTAATGCTAACTAAGAAATGTAAATGAAAGAAAAAAATGTTCACTAAATGCAAACTAAACTATATGCCCTAAATGTATGCAAAACATAAAGTAAACTGGAGGGATCAGAACTTGTGCACCTAGAAATGGAATGTTGTAGATGAGAGGTTCTAGAATATCTTGGAAATTGATTGAAATTAGCATAGGGACACTTATGCCAAGTTGGGTTACCTAGTCCTCCTATCAGGAGATTCTTCTCGACTAGATTTTGGGGAAAAGGGTACGCAAAAATGCAAAAACCCTTTTTTAGGAATAGCACAGGGATAAGATTTCCAATAGTGGTGATCTATTCCCATTGATTCTTTTTGAGGATTTAGGGTCTACTTTTGTGGGTCCCAGTTGGTACATTCTTTCTTTCTGGCAGTATGTGTTTGGAACTCCTGAAAATGACCTACAACTTGTCCTTTTGCTCCTTCTAGGGTTAGATGCCTTGATGTGACTTGAATGGAATGCTTGTACTTTCTCCACCACTTTGTACCTCACCAAATATGAGTACAAACCTACAAACACATGCAAAGACCAAGAGAATGTTGGGATAAGGGAATAGGGGTTTTCCAAATTCAAACCCCTTTGATAGTAACTAAACCCAAATGAGGAAAAAATCAAAGGAGAGATGCTTGAATGATAAACAATGTAAATGCTCACCAAATCCTTTGTTGTTGAGGTCTGCAACATGCAAGGACAACTCCAATGGAGGTTTCTTGTGAAACCCTTGTGCTTCATTAATTGCTTTGGAAGCTTGAGTGCCAGAGTACTTGTGAAGAGATATAAAAATGAGCTTTAGAGAGACTAAGAGACACAAAATGAAGATGAAAACCCTTAGTATACTAGCTAAACCCTAATTTTCCTAAAAATGCAACATGATAGGCCAACACTAGGGTTTAGGAGGCAACATTCCCATTAGGTTTTGTTTTAATTTTGAATTTTATGTCAAAAAGGACTAGGTTGCCCAAGGTGGCAACCTAGTGCACTCGGACAATTTCAAGTGGTTATCGGGAATAAAATGTTGATTAATGATGTGTATTATGCTTTCCTCTTGAAACACACTTAAAATTTAGGACTAAAAGTACATAAAGGGGACAACTTAGTGCAAGAAAAGGGTTAAATTAGAGGTGATAAGACTAGGAAGATGTGAAAATTCCTTACAACACTTTACAACACCTTGGCACAAGGCTTGGAAAGGGATAAAAGGGTATTGTTTAACTGAATTATGTTGAAAGAGTCTTAGAAAAGTGAGGAAATATGTTACAACACTTCACAATGCCTTAGTAAAACACCATTAGATTATTATTAAATTACAAGCTTTCAAGACTGAACCAAGGGAAAACAAGGCCAAAATCCAAGGGAAAAGGCCAAAATGAGCGAAAAAGTGCCAAAGACTACACTTTTTGGTGACATAATTAGCCCCCTCTTTAGTGAGAGAACGATCTTGCTTCAAACTCACACTAAAGTAGCTGAATCATGTGTGTCGAGCAGGATCTAATGTAATCATGCTAGTAAGGTGAGATGACTATGATCAAGAGGGATGATCAAGCCCCCAGGATCAAGATCCCATGCCAAACCAAACATAAGCACAAAAGATCACACAAGGAGTGATGTGAAAGAGTGGAGAGAGGGAAAATGTTAGATAAAGCTTTTACCGTTTGTCCAACTAGTTGTGGATCAGATCTAGGTTGTTTGTTTGAAGAAAAGGGGTGTACTCACTCTGAGCCGATGAGACTTTCAGTTGTCCAACGGGTGAGAATGTTGAAAGGTGGTGAGATAAATACATAGGGTTGGTATGCACTCACACACAAGAAGGTGGCTATAGGGAAATTCGTGCTGCTAGTTGTGCTTCCGTTCAACCATACCAAAGTTATACCACTTGATAACTTTGATAAGGTGTGACAAAGACAAGGGTATAGTTTATGAGACAAGCAAGGCCTTGGATGCTTAGAACTCATGAACAAGTGCAAGATGGAACCATAGTCATGCAAGTTGTGTTATGCAAGGTGGCCATGTATGCACAATCCAAAAATACAACATGTAAAATACAAAAGTGTAAAAATTAAAAAATTAAAAAGAGGTGTTCCAAGGAGTCTTGTTTAGTTCATATGAGGTCTTTCACTTAGGGAAAATTGCATCTAGTGTCTCCAAAAAGAGGACCTATCAAAGGATAGAAGATTCACAACTTAGGGGATGCAGTAGGTCACATCAGGACACCAAGAGGAATGTAATATGCTAAGATAAGTCACACTTATGAAGGACATTACATTGACTGTCATCCTTAAAGTGATAAAACACATCATCTGAAGTGGCAAGGCTGCACTAGGAACCAAGGACAAGTAAATGCAAATGCTAAAATAAAATAGTGCCAATGTATGCCCCCACTTTAAAGGGATTACTACACACCGTTTTTTGAGGAATTTCTTTAAATTAGAGAAAGGAAAAATGCAAAAAGGAAGAAAAAAAAGGGACATGAGATCCTACTTGAAAATCCCTATATCAGGTAATAGGTGACCAAGAGAGGCTATGTCATGCGAAAATAATGAAAGCAAAGAAAAAAAGTGGGGGGGGGGGGGTTGCCCCCAAAATAAGAAACAACAAATACATAAGGGATCTATGGGTTTTGGGGTTAGTATGTTCATTTCTACAATGTTTGTTTAGATAGCACGAAACTATCATCATTCCCCCAAATACATAGAATTGGAAGAAGGAAACAAAGATAGCGAAAGAAAATGAAAGAAAGAGTCAATTTGGGTCAACATGGAGGAGACATAGGGTGTCTCAACACTTTGTATCATCCCCAAAAGGACACCAAAAGTAAAAGAAAAATGAAAATGAAAAAGAGCCTTGTTTTTGAGTCAACATGAAGGAGACCTTTCGGTCTCAATGCCTTGCATCATCCTCAAATGGAAGGAAAAAAGGAAATAAAAAAGGAAAAGAGTTCATTTGGGTCAACATGAAGGAGACATTATGGTCTCAATGCCTTGCATCATCCCCAAACAAGAGGAAAAAAGAGCAATAAAAAAAGAAAAAAAGGTCCATTTGGGTCAACATGAAGGAGACATTGTAATCTCAATGCCTTGCATCATCCCCAAATGAGAGGCAAAAAGGAAAATAGAAAAGCGAAAAGGAATGCACAACATATAGAAGAATGGAGAGACATATAGAATAATGTCATGAAGAGTAAGAAAAAATCAAACAAGACGGGAAAATACATGACACATAAAACAAGCACAATACTAGAAAGGAAAGGGTGAGTCAGTCGTGAAGCAAGTCATCTGCCTCCCATTCTCAATGAGAAAAAGCGAGAAGTGGTCAATGAAGATAAGGGACAAAGACAAGTGCATTACTAGGACAAGGTTAGCAACCTCTTGCCCCCACTGAGCGCAGGCCTGGAGGGAGCTGAGGTAGGTGATGAGAGGGGGTATATAATAGTGATAAGGGAATGTTCGATGAATATTACATGAAAGGGGACATGATAGTAGGTTAGGGGTCAATGGGGTAGCAATCAGAACCAATGAAGTGATACATACTTAGTTTCTCTTGCAGATGGTGACATTCATTTCTTCTATGGCCAAGAACATGATGATAAGCACAATGTGGTACATTAGAATCTTTAGAATCGATGACCAACCTATTATGATGAGGTAAGGTGATGAGCCCTTTATTTAAGAGGATGTATAATTTTCTCTTGCATTTAGGTGGTGCATGGAGAGGAAACTTAAGATTATATAATTTATATGGCCTCTTGCGGCAGTTGGATTCTCCAACTTCAAAAGAGGGTATGGGAGTAGGGGGTCCTGAAATGACTAGAGGTTTAGCATTATTGTTGTGAGGGGATGGTGACCTCTCCTTAGGAAGGAGAACATCCAAGTTGGGAGGGGAATTGAAGATCATCGTGCCATCGTTAGAGAGCCTAAGAGATTCTCTACAAAGTACCCTATCACGAGGGGACCTCAATAACCAATGCCCATTGTATGTTCATCAAGTGACAATTGTGCATAAAATTTGTGAATTTCATGTTTGTTTGTGAGATCACCACCTTGTTTGCTTAGAATGGTAAATCCTTGTCCATAAGTTTGTTGGAGATTAATGGGAGGGTGTGTGACCAGGTTATGGTAAAAGGGTTGAGGAGGGACAAGCTAAGAGGAACTAGGCTCACCTTGAGTAGGTAACCTAGATCCATTTTGTGTTTCTAGATGAAGGTAAGAAAGTTTTTCAAGGGATGATATGTTAGGGATCATTGGTTGATTCATAGAGGGTTAAAAAGAAGAATTTTCTTCAAGGATTTCAAGAAATTCATTAAGGAACCAATACATGCTAGCATCATCATCTCCAATGATGTCTACTTGAGTAGGAGGACATTCATGGGGAGTTGGTTGAGCAGGGTTAGGTTCAAGGTCATTAGGATCAATGGCAAAGGTGTAGCTTGGCATATCCATTAAGGACTTGAGGGATGTCCATAACTTTTTGAAAGACATGGCCATGATGAGAGCTAAGTAATGACAAGGAATGGACTAAAAGAAATCTGGAAAAGAAAATGGAAAGACAATTACAGAAAGCAGAAATGAAGACAATATACTAAAAAGGACATAATATGTGATGAAAAATGTGCCAGGGGACTAGGTCGCCCAGTGTGGCAACTTAGTCTCAGTAGTGTTGTTTTTCAAAATTTTGATAATTTTAAACTACTTTTTATGCTTTTTTCTGATTTTCTGATACAAACAAAGGATAAAAATGTTAATATTTATGTATTTTCTTGTAGAAAATGTAATTTAAAGTGCAATATAGTATGAAATTTCACTAATGCATTTTGTGTACAAGCCCTACGATGCAGGCAATGCAAAATTTTCAATGCAATGCAAGCTATTTTCTAAGATGGAATGCAAAATTAGAATGTTAACAAGTGGTCTATGATCGAGTTCACGAAAATGAACCACCAGAAATATAACACTAGACCTAGGGCAAGAGGGTTCCCTCTACTAGGCCCTTAGGGTTTCTCACCCTAGGAGCTCTTGGTGTGTAGGAATGACACTCTTTCCGCTTGGTGGTTATGGGATTTTTGGTCGTTGCATTCAAGAAAGAGATGATTGATGAAGGTCGTGATGTGTGTGTGTGTTGTGTGGCTGAATGAAACTAATGCTAACTAAGAAATGTAAATGAAAGAAAACATGAACTAAATGCCAACTAAACTATATGCCCTAAATGTATGCAAAATAGAAAATAAACTAGAGGGATCAGGACTTGTGCACCTAAAAATGGAATGTTGCAGATGAGAGATCCTAGAATATCCTAGAAATTGACTCAAATCAGTAGAGGGAAAATTATGCCAAGTTGGGTGACCTAGTCCTCCTGTTGAGAGATTCTGTCAGACTAGGTTTCAGGGAAAAGGTTACCCAAAAATGCAAAAACCCTTTTCCAAGCTTAGCATAGGGACAAGGTTGCCAATACTGGCAACCTAGTCCTCTTGATGCTTTATGAGGATTTAGGGTCTGATTCTATGGGTCCTAGCTGGTACCTTCTTTCTCTATAATAGTCCATGTCTAAAACTCCCGAAAACGACATATAAATTGTCCTTTTTTTCCTTCTAGGGTTAGATGCCTTGATGTGACTTGAATGGAATGTTTATACTTTCTCCAACACTTTGTGCCTCACCAAATCTGAGTACAAACCCGCAAACACATGCAAAGACCAAGAGAATGTTGGGGTTAGGGAATAGGGGTTTGCCTAAGTCAAACCCCTTTGATGGTAACTAGACCCAAATGAGAAACAAATCAAAGGAAAGATGCCTGAATGATAAACAATGTAAATTCTCACCAAATCCTTTGTTGTTGAGGTATGCAACATGTAAGGACAACTCCAATGGAGGTTTCTTTTGAAACCATTGTGCTTTATTGCTTGCTTTGGAAGCTTGAGTGCAAGATTACTTGTCAAGAGATGTAAAAATGAGCTTTGGAGAGACTAAGAGAGGTAAAATGAAGATGGAAACACTTACTTATACATGCTAGACCCTAATTTTCCTGAAAATGCAACATGAGAGGTTGACACTAGGGTTTAGGAGGCAACATTCCTGTTAGGTTTTGTTTTAATTTTGAATTTTATGTCAAAAAGGACTAGGTCATCCAAGGTGGCAACCTAGTCCACTTAGACAATTTCAAGTGGTTTTCGGGAATAAAATTTTGATTAATGATGTGTATTATTCTTGCCTCCTGAAACAAACTTAAGTCGGGACTAAAAGTACATAAAGGGGACAACTTAGAATAGGAAAAGGGTTAAATTAGGGGTGATAAGCTTCGGAAGATGTGAAAATTCCTTACAAAACTTTACAACACCTTGGCACAAGGCTTGGAAAGGGATAAAAGGGTGATGTTAAGGTGAATTATGTTGAAAGGGTCTTAGAAAAATGAGGAAATGTGATACAACACTTCACAACACCTTAGTAAAACACTATTAGATTATTGTTGAATTGCAAGCTTTCAAGACTAAATCAAGGGGAAAAAAGGCCAAAATCCAAGGGAAAAGACCAAAATGAATGAAAAAGTGCCAAAGACTACACTTTTTGGTGATACACTAACTTAAGTTCAAATTTCATTCCCAACAAATAATGCCTCCAAACTTGTAAGGCATGAAAAGGTACTACCAATTCCAATTCATGTGGAGCATGATTCAATTCATAAATTATCAGAGCTTCCTCAATTCATAAGCCAACACTATAAGATCCTACATGAGTACACACCAAGACTTCTCCCAATGCATCAATAATAACCATGAAATGACCCTCTATATTGGGAACCTTAAGAATTAGAGGAAAATTTAATTTATCCTTTAGAATTCACAATCTTCCTCACACTTTTCCATCCACTAAAACCATTTATCTTTCCTTTGAAGTGAGGTAGTGGGATTTTACAATTTAAAAAAATAAAATAAATTTCTTGTAATAATTGGCTAGTTCCATAAAATTATGTAGCTCATGCACATGCTTAGGTGTCATCCAATCAAGAATTTCTCAAATATTTGCACAATAAATGTTAATTCCCCCTCTAGAGATTATATACCCAAAATATTACACTTCCTGTTGGGAAAGGTGCATTTAGATAACTTACCATATAATTTATGTTCCCTTAAACATTGAAGACCCAATATCAAATAATCATTATGTTCCTACTCATCCTTGGAGTATATTATAACATCCTCTGTGAAAATAATGATAAATTTCTCATGTAATCTCTAAATATATTGTTCATTAAATTTATATGTATGGTAGAGGTGTTGACAAAGCTGAAAGGTAAGATAACATGCCCATACCTCATGTTGAATGGTATCTTATGGATGTCTTTATCTTTAATCCTCAAATGGTAATAGCTAGCCTGCAAATTGATCTTTGATCCCTAACCCTAATTAAAATTTAATTTAATATAAGAATAATATTTAATATAATATAATAAAACATGATGAAGAAGTTTATTTAAATGTAATTAAAATCTACAAATGAATCGAGTCATTTAGTTTTGAGAAAATCTCAAAAAACTCCCTCTTTTCTGATGAAATTTTTTGTGGTTTATGATCTACTATGTTAACGAATATGAATGGAAAAGGAAATACAATATAGTCACACACATTTTATTAATTTGAAGGTGGATGTCATGTATATGAAAAATAAAATTAAAATCTTTTTTGGACAAGGTCAATTTGAACAAGTTAAAATAGTGCAAAATTTTGATCGTTAAGTGATTAGACAATGTCTAAAATAGTTAAGTGATTAGGCATTACTCATTGGATTGCAAGTTTGGAAGAAATCTAAATTAAAAGAAATCCACACTAAAGGGGATCCAATGGTAATTGTGAATTCATTAGAAATAGAAGAACTCCCAATCAGAATTTCAACAATACTTGAAGATAAATTAGGCTTGTCTTGGACTCATTTACAATTTTCACTATCAAATATATTTAGAATGAGATAAATCAACATGTAGGATCCTTAGCAAGGTAGACCCAAAATAGGGTGCCAAATTTGTGCACTACAAACTTATATCGTTGGGGAAAAAATTAGCAAACACCTTTGTTCAAAGGTATTTCTTCGAACAAAGGCTCCTTTGTTTGAAGGTGTTCCCGCAATTACCTTTGAACAAAGAAGTACCTTCATTCAAAGGTTTTCCAAATTTGTCTTAATTTTAGGTCATGATAAATGTGTGAAAATCAATGCCAAAATAAAAAATTAAATATGTGAGGTTAGGATACTTATCATTGGAGACTGATATGAATGAATTTATTGTAACATATAGAGTTCTACTCACCTAAATATTAAAAATGGATGCACTTTATTATATATATAATTTTAGATTAGAGTGATATTTGAATTCATTGTAGGTTAAATCTATGTCTTTTGGGATTGATACAATCATGAGAGTGATTTTATTGATAATAGACAAATGCTTACTTGTTTCATAATTATTTTCCCCTCATTTACTGTTGAGGATTAGTGGTTGTAGTGTTGTAAATTTGCACCCCTTCTTAATTTCACAATACATAACCCTCACCTTAGCCTAATAAGATGATAATGCAAATTCCCCTTTTTTCCTCACCTTAAAATTAATCCTTGACCCTGTCACTTTCGATCTTTGAATTTTTTTTATTGGGGACGATTATGTGATGCATAGACATCTAGGCACGACATGAACATCTTGACAAGATTCTTGACTCTGTGGCGATTGGGACATTACACTTCTTCCTTCCCATGAATTGTAATGCCTTTGTGGTCATAGAAACGCTGAAAAAAACCCTCTTGCATACATTTCTTCATTCAAACTTATTAAAATTTTATTCATCCACTCTCCCATTCATTCTTGCAACTCAATCTTTCATTCTCTTATTCTCTTTCTTGTATTCTCGTTCTCTTGAGCTCTTCTACATGACTTTTTTCAAACTTCTTGCACTTTCTTAGCTCCTAATTCTTCGTCTCGACTCTCTCAACTATTGCACTCTCTTTCGGCTTTACAAGCTCATTGAAGAGAGGCTAAACACTCTATTTTTATAGCATTATCACACTTGTTTAGTAGAATATTGATATCTAACATTTCTTCTTCCTTTTTCTTGTCATTCTTTATCTTGTATTATCTATTTCTTTATCTCTTTCTCTTCTTGGTGGTCTATGGAGGTGGAAACACCAAAATGGGGGTTTGACTAAGGCAAGCCCTAAAACAAACCCAATAATTTTCATTGTCTTTGTATGTGTAGTTTGCTCGTTTGATGATTTTTCAGAGGCTACATAGCATTGGACCACCCATGAGTTTGTCTCTCTCTTTATCTCTCATCATTTCATTTTATTTACTTTTATTACTTACATATTTAGTATTCTTCTTGTTGTACTTTCCCTTATTTTAAGCATTTTGTTATCTTAGAAAATTGTTAGATTTTAGTTCTTGTGTTGTCAGTAGACCCTATGGTTTCCTTGCTCTATTTTTGGTCTGTATGAGTCCTTTGGATGAGAGCTTGTGAGTTTGTCTCTTCATTATGTTTTCTATGCTTAATTTGATTGCTTTCATAATCTATCAATTTGTATCAGAGCTGTTTGGAAATCAGAGAGGAATTTCTAGAATTATGGAAGAATCAGATAAATGGAAGATCGAGAAATTCGCAGGGCAGAATTTCGGTCTTTGGAAAGTGCAGATGGAGTCACTGCTGATCAAGCAGGATCTCGCTTTAGCATTAGAAGGGAAAGCCAAAAAACTAGCAACCATGAAGGATGAAGATTGGGAAAAAATCGACAAAAAGGCAAGAGCTACCATCTTCCTGTCGCTGTCCAATAATGTACTGTTTAATGGTTCATCACACTCGACTTCAAAAGATTTATGGGATAAGCTTTCTTCAACATATGAAATGGCTTCAGCATCTAATAAGGTATTTATCATGAAAAAATTATATAATTTAAAGATGAAGGAAGGAGGAATTATGGCAAACCATTTAAATGAATTTAATACCTTGATAAACCAATTGGTCTCGGTAGGCATCAATATAGATGATGAGATTAAAGCCATACTATTACTTTGCTCATTACCTAACAGCTGGGAAAGTGTTGTAATGGCTGTCAACACCTCAGTAGCTGCCAAAAGTAAGTTGCAATTTGATGATATTGCAGGTACTCTTCTTAGCGAAGACATGAGAAGAAAAAATCAGGATTCTTCTGGTGATGCTTTAATGGTAGTAAGTAGAGGAAGGTCTCTAGATAGAAGCAGGGATCATAGCAAAGGAAGATTAAAATCAGCAAGGAGGTCAAAGTCAAGAGGAGGAAATGGTGATTGCTGGTTTTGTGGCAAGGTTGGCCATACAAAGAAGAATTGTCGGTCTTATAAAAAGGCACAAGAAAAAGTGTGGGACAGCAAAGCTAATATATCTTATAATAGAGACAATGGCATTTTAATTCTTTCTACTACCGACACCACATCTGGTTCTTGGGTTATTGACTCTGGAGCCTCTTTTCATTCCTCTTCATGCACGGAGGCTTTCATAAACTATGAGGAAGGTCAGTTTGGAAAAGTATATTTAGGTGATAATAAAGCATGTGATATAATTGGGAAAGGTGATGTTTTGTTACAGCTGCAAGATGGAAGCAAATGATTTTTAAAGGATGTTCATCATGTTCCTAAACTCAAGAGGAATTTAATATCTGTAAGTCAAGTCTATGCTCAAGGTTGCCACATTTTCTTTACTTCCGATACTTGGAAAATTACTAAAGAGGCTTTGGTAGTAGCAAAGGGAAATAAAGTTGGAAGTTTATATGTTTTTGAAAATCATAATCAAGTGGGAACTGCCATGACCGTTGAGGACAGCGGTACGGAACTTTGGCACAAAAGGCTCAGTCACATGAGCAAAAAAGGGCTATTGGTTATGCTCCAAAGAGGACAACTACCGAGTCTTAAATCTGTTGATTTGGATTTTTGTCAACATTGTCTTTACGGCAAACAAAAGCGGGTTAGCTTCATGAGAACCGGTCATGAGAAGAAGAGTCACCCCTTGGAGTTGGTCTATTCAGATATCTTTGGACCCACTCAGGTAACCTCCATTGGAGGAGCTAACTATTTTGTCACTTTTCTTGATGACTGTACAAGGAAAGTTTGGATTTATGTGCTCTCTAGAAAATCAGAAGTATTTACTAAATTCAAACTATTTAAAGCTTATGTCGAAAACCAAATTGGGCACATGATCAAGTGCTTGCAAACAGATAATGGAGGAGAGTTTTGCTCCTCAGAATTTTAAAATTTTTGCGCAGAGAATGGTATTCGACGGATCAAAATTGTTCCCTTTACTCCTCAAGAGAATGGTGTAGCTAAAAGGCTCAATCGAACAATTTTGGAGAGAGCACGTTGTATGCTTTCGAATGTTGGATTAGGAAAAGAATTTTGGGCAGAGGCCTGTAATACAGCAGTATAATTGATCAATCGAGCACTGTCATCTTGATTGAATTTTGATATTCTGGACGAGACTTGGTTGGGTAAGCGAATTTCTTATAGTTATTTACGTGTTTTTCGGTGTGAAGCCTTTGCTCTTACTCCTAAGGAAAAACAGACTAAACTTGATCTGAAATCAAAGCGTTGCATATTCGCTGGCTATGGCGAGAGCAGTTATGGCTTTAGACTCTAGGATCCACTTGAACGAAAAATTATTCGGACTCGTGATGTAGTGTTCAATGAACACACCTTTCCAGCCTTGCAAATTCAATCCATGAATTCCAAGGAATATGTTCCTTTGTCTACATTTGAGAACCATACTTCACAAGACTCATTTGTTTCTTTGCCCTCTACAATGGTTTATTCACCCACCTCTGTTTTACAGCATGGTCCTCTTGATTCCTATCAGAATAATGAAGAGTCGGTTGAAAATTTTCAACAGGAAGAACTGATTGAAGACATCCAACCGGGTTATGGTGTTGTGTCTTCTCCAAACATCTCTCAAAGAGGCGTTAATTATTCTCCTGAGGAAATTCATTTGTTTTGGAACTCTGCGCAGGGCACTCCTCATAAGATCGCGGGTTCCTTTGACCACTCCCAGCCATTTAACACTTCCAGAATGGACGTGCAGGAGATGGGAGAGCACCCGCGATAGTCTATAGTTGGAGAATTTGACTCCAACACTTCTCACGGCATCCAGACACAGGGGTCGCTCTAGGAAATTGGGGACTCTACTGCCTCTCATGGACGCACAAGGCATGAGGCAGCAGTTAGCAGTTAAGGAATTCGACTCCTCTATCAATGATTACTGCCAGAATCAAATTCAGTCTTCCTCTTCTCCAGCGATTACTCTTCCTGTTACTAGTTATGGCAAAGATGTAGTCTCTCAAGATAGAGAGTAGGGAAAAATTGTAGAGCAGCCAGGTCGATGTCTTGGCAAGAAACAGAGTGCTCTATAGGACACTCAAACAGGGACTAGAAAGGGCACTGACATTGCAACTTCTAATGTGCCAACTAAGATACAACTTCGGTGGTCTACCAGGTAGAAGAAACTCCTAGATAAATTCAACGATTTTGAATTGCTACTGACTGATTACCCAGAATTATTATTTTTTAATCAAACAGAGCGAGTAAATTTCAAACAAGCTTGCAATGATCCTAATAATCAGAGATGGATGGAGGCAATGCAAGAAGAATTGGATTCTTTAAAATCTAATCTCACTTGGGATTTAGTTACACTTCCTCCTAATAAGCGAGCCTTAAAAAATCGATGGGTCTATCGATTGAAAGAAGAAGAAGGAGGTAAGAAACGTTTCAAAGCCATATTGGTTGTCAAAGGCTATGAGCAGAAAAAGGGGATAGACTTCAATGAAATTTTCTCTCCTGTAGTGAGGATGACTTCTATTCGTGCAGTTTTGGGTTTAGTAGTTGTTTGTGATCTTGAGCTCGAACAACTCGATGTTAAAACCACATTCCTTCATGGAGACATTGAAGAAGAACTTTACATGGAGCAGCCTGAAGGTTTTGTCAACAAAGGACAAGAACACTTATATTGCAAACTGAAACGAAGCTTGTATGGGCTCAAGCAAGCTCCAAGACAGTGGTATCGCAAGTTTGATCGGTTTATAACTGAGCATCACTTCATCCATTGTGAATCTGATCCATGCATTTATTACAAGAAACTTGACGATGGTGAGTTTGTTTTATTATTGCTTTATGTTGATGATATGCTAGTTACCGGTTCTAGCATGAAAGTGGTTGGAAACTTGAAGCAACTTTTAGCTTAGAATTTTGCCATGAAAGATTTAGGGGCTGCTAAATGAATTCTTGGTATGAACATAATCAAAGATAGGCAAAAGAAAGAAATCAAATTGTCTCAAGAAAAGTATGTTGCTCAAGTTTTGGATAGGTTTGGAATGAAGGATGCTAAACCCGTTGTCACTCCTTTAGTTGATCACTTCCGGTTGTCCTCTGACATGTGTCCCAAGACACAAGAAGAAAGAGATTCTATGAAACATATTCCTTATTCATCCGCAGTTGGCAGTTTAATGTATGCCATGATTTGTACACGGCCTGATATTTCTCATGCAGTGGGAGTAGTTAGTAGATTTAAGAGCAATCCCGACAAGGCTCATTGGGAAGCTATTAAGTGGATTTTGAGGTACTTGAAAGGTACTTCTAATTATGTTTTATGTTTTCATGGAGACGGGCTTCAGTTACAGGGATATGTTGATTCTGATTTGGGAGGTGATTTGGATAAACAAAGATCTACATCAGCCTACGCCTTTACATTTGTTGGGGCAGCGATCAGCTGGGTTTCTAGGTTGCAACAATCTATTGCTCTTTCTTCTGCTGAGGCTGAGTATATGGCTCTATTTGAAGGGGCCAAAGAGTTGATTTGGTTACAACAGTTGTTGAGTGAGTTGGGATGTAAACAGAAAAAATTTGTTCTTTTCTGTGATAGTATGAGTGCCATTTTTATGGCAAATAATCATACATCTCATCGTTGCTCCAAGCACATTGATTTATGTCATCATTTTATTCGCCATGTGGTTGAAGAGGTCAAGTTACAGGTGGCCAAGATTGATACAAATGTGAATCCAGCTGATGCCCTGACCAAGATCATGACAAGAGAGAAGTTTGAATTTTGTAGGACTTCTCTCGGCCTTGTCAAACTCTGATAGCAGGGCTAAAGTAGGGGAATCTTTGGTGCTATGCAGCAGTGATTGGGTTTCAAGTGGGAGATTGTTAAATATGAAACCCAATATTAACTAATATTGTTTTCCCACCAACCGTATGTCTGTTCAGCTTCCTTGTATACGAAGAGTTGGTGTTGTTTTATATATGCTGTTGCATATTCTTCTTGTATTCATTCGAACTGATAAGTAATAAAGTATTCCCCTACTTTCAGTGTGGACGTAGCCTATATGATGAACCACGATAAATGATGGTGTTTGTGTGATTTGTTTTTGTTTCTCTTCATTCTGTTTTCTGTGCTTAATTTGATTGCTTTTATAATCTATCACAAGTGCTAGTGATATTCTCAATTGACATCTATGATATCATCGAACCAATCATGTTTATTTCACATTTCCTCTTACCCTATTCTCCATCCACTCAGCTTAGTTTTAAAGTTATGTCCTGTATAATAAAATGTGAACCCTAACAAACCTTTATTTGATAAAGTATTTATTTCAATATTAAAATTGAGGTTAATTTTTTTCCCGAGTATACGGCCACCAGCTCAAATATTGTATTCCGCTTTCATACTGTACCTGCTACTATAACAGTTTCAAACTCATTCGAAAAAAAAAAACAGCTCTTTTCAATCTCTTGGCTTTATCTCAGTCCTCAAAAAAATGAGATGCCACTGTAGTCAATCACATAGTGAAGCGTGGCATACAGCGAAAATTACTTTGATTTGAAATTACGAACAATATCTACAAAACAGATCTTAGCGCCATAATTATTACTTTTATTCGCTTTAAAAGGTCTGAAATATCGTAGTTTCTTCCAATATCTGTATTTTAAGTTTACTTCGTTCGGAAGGGAAAGAGAAAGATTGGAATGCTTGTACGCCCTCCCTACAAAAGAATTGACAGGAAATTTTGACTGAATGCATTGCTGGGAGTGCATGATGAATGATATTACTATTATTTTGTTCCATTAGTACATGCTAGTGGGGGGAACTTTTCAGCTTTACTTACACTGGAAGAAACTGCGATGGTTCAGCAGCTATCATCAACCTTTTTAAAGCCAACAAAAGCAGTCACTGAAATAAGCTTTTAGGAAAGAATTGGATAAAAATAAGAGCTTGGAAAAACCTCAATCCAGTACGAATATGTTACATCACTCTATAATCAGCTACATCATCAAAAGAATATTTTGAGTGCTGGTTGTACGTTTGGGAAAAAAAAATTAGTCAAATTTAATATATAAAAATTGATAAAAAAAAGTTTTACACAATCAAATTCAAAAGCATTCAATTGTGAAAATTTAATGACTTTAAAATATAAAGATAGCTTCTTCTTTTTTATGTTTGGTGAAAGGATCAAATGTTATATCAAATAAAGAGTTGTGATGACCCACATTTCATAATGAGGAATACAACTTTGTAAATATAAAGATAACATTTTTTTATGCTCGGTGGAAGGATCAAATATTTTATCAAATAAAGAGTCGCGATGTTCCACAATTCTTAATGAGGAATACAATTTTGTAAATATAAAGATAACTTTTTTTAATGTTTCATGGAATGATCAAATGTTTTATCAAATAAAGAGTTGTGATGATCCACATTTCATATTGAGCAATACTACTTTGTAAATATAAAGAACATTTTTTTATGTTCGGTGGAATGATCAAATGTTTTATCAAATAAAGAGTTGTGATGGTCCACATTTCATATTGAAAAATACTTTGTATTAAGTCAAGTGATCAAATAAAAAGTTTGACAAGACTTCAATCTATTCACTATGAATATGTTACCCTACTCTATAATTGTTTAAACGGTGGAAAGAAGAAAATAATATTTGAATAGGTGGTCATATGCTTAGATGATAATTTAAATTAAATTTTAAAATACAAATAAATGCTTTTGTTAGTGTGGCAATTTTTCATACTTTGTTAGGGATTGAAAACTTAATCAAATAAAAAGTTGTGATGGTCCATATTTTATATGAGAGTTGCAGGAACAACATAACTTTAAATTCAAGTCAACTAGACAAAGAATATAATGACCAAATTAAGTATGGTGAAATAGAAATTGTTAATCCCATCTTAATTAATGTTTTGATTATTCTATTTTTAATAAAAAATTAAAGCATAAAGTGCATTTTTAATATTTTTTAATATCAAATTAAGTTGTAGTTAATATTCATCGGTAGTTAAATTGATATTGAAAGGATTTTTTTTCTAATTTAATTTAGGCTGATCAAATGAATGTGCATAAACAAACATAAATTAATTTAGATTAATGAATTATTTAATTAGAATATATATGTGTGGTTATATAAATGAATCTTAATTATAGATTGTTCAAGGATTGATTGCGAAAATTTAGAAGATTTGAGACAAATTGTACACAAGTCATATTGGAATAATAATCTTTAGATTATTGTAATGGAAAATAGGCACAAATAGTCTACACACAAAATAATTAAAGAGTTGACTTATTATAACTAGAACTTGAAAATAATTTGAACATTGGTTGAGAATATCTCTATGAGGTTAATGGTTGTATGATTAAAATCTACTAGAATGTATCATTAAATTTAAATAATGTAATCTAAAAGAAACAAATGTTGTCTTATGTTATAAACATAAGAACTTGAGTGAGATTTATTACTCTAGAATGTGTAATTTATGATAACCGAGTTTCTAAATATTATACTATTAAAGTGTAATGTAGAGAATTGCATACCCTCACAATGTCACGCTACCTTTTGAGTGAACTTTGGTATCCATTCCCCAAGTAATTTATTTGGAATACTTTAGCATATCCTTAGCATATTTTTTCTCACTAGATTATGGAGGTTTTGCATCATAATTATATTCTACTCATTGAATTGATACCATATGTCAAAAATTGAGAAAACCATCCTCAAGACACAAGAATAATGCATAGATGTTCATAAAACATGCTAGCATCTTGAATTTGTTTTAAAAATTAAACATTAGGTTTCTTACCTAGCTACCTACTATCAATTGTGATAGTGCCTTTAATTAGGAAAATGCATTGTGTGTCCAAATCTAAACCTTGACATTTCCTATTGCCTTCATCCAAAATAAAATTTCAAAATTTTCAAAGTATTGGATCTCTCTTCTCTCTTATCTCTTGGATGCCCTTGGCTACAAAAAGCTTTATTGTTTAAGCTTGCTTAAGTCCTAATATTGCTATGTTATTATGGACATCTCCAATGTTCTCTCTCTTCTTCTTTATCGCTTCATTGGTAATATTGTTTCACATTTAAATGTTGTTTTGGTTATATTACTACTATATAATTTTATCATACATTTTTTACACATTTTACATTTTTTAGAAAATATATTGGTGGTTATCACTTCCTCTCCTTTCATTAAACCTCATACACAGTAGAGTGTTATTCCTAATAAACTAGAGGTATTTAATGCATGTAGATTTCATTTATTTTTAACTATTCTTAATCCTAGAGATGTATAGGTTAGTAGAACACATTATTTTTCATATATCTTCTATCTTGGCATCCTATGGAGGTTGAAAGACTAAAATAAGGGTTTGACCATTTTTTGTAAGCTCTTATAAATCCCCAACCATTTTCTTTGTCCTTAGCAAATGTTATTTAAAAATACTTTCCCCTCTCTTAGAATTTTTATTTTATTTTTAAACTATATCTACTTTATTAATTTATTTATTTTGATATAATCTTATATCACTTGGATCATTAATTTTTCATTTTTTTTCTTTGTTGTATATAGTTGAGAATAAACTTTGTGGTAGAAAATATGTTATACCAAAGTTTTACGTTGCAAAATGTCATAGGACCAACACATCACATAGATGTTTGTGCATCATGCTAGGGTCCTAGATAACATCTTCCCAATTATAATCCTAGGTTTGCCTTTGCATGCTAGTTATTGTTCTAAATTCAATTTCTTAAATTTATCTTTTAGTTTATAAGAAATCAATATTTTCATATTTTGTATTATATTTTAGCTTAGTGAAAACACCTTTTACAAGAATAAATAATTCCAGGATATATTGGTAGAAATTAATCTTCTCATATTTTAAAAACCATCATAACATTCCACTCATAATAATAGTTTTATCCTAAACAAGTATTATAAAATCATTCAACATGAAAAATAAGAAACATTCTAGGTTAAAGGAAAATATTCTTACATTAATTTTGATGAAGATGATCTTCTTCAATAGTTTCTTTCTTTGTTCACCCATTACATTGTTGTGAATTTATACTTCCCTCCATTTCTAATAATATTAGGTATTTTCATCCAATTTTCTATTGCCTTCAATTATATCTTTTCTAAATATGACCTACTAGATGATCTATTAGATGAACTTACTCAATTCGCTTATTAATCTAAATTTGAAAAAAATGCATTTCTTTAAAAATAATTTTAATGTGATAATTATTCATTATTATCTAATAGAAATTTTGTAAAAAGTATTATTGTGTCTGGGGTCCCTCATTTACCCCAACCTTACTACCCTACAATTATTGTGCAAGGTGCTCTAAGAAAACCTTGATTTTTTAATTATTAAACCTAAAATGATATAAAAGTGGGATGTTGCTATCATATGGTTTTAGGAAATAGATCACTCCCACTTTTCCAATTTCATTCAAGGATAACCCTAGAGATCTCAATGCAAAGGAGAAAGAGATATTGCAATAGGGTTGTCCTAGGGGATAAATGTAAACTAATAAGGGGTTCACCAGCAAGTAAAAACTTGGAAAGATAAATTAAATTCAAGGTATAATGCAAGATGAAAAGCAAAACCCTAGGATGATGTAAAACTTCACTAAATCGCCTAAAATTGCCAATGAAACAACACAAAAAACTACATAAAGAAATATGTGCACCTGGGAATCTAGAAATGGATGAGTGGAGCTCTGAAACACTGTAAATTATGATTTTAATGTTGAGTGGGACTCAGTCACCAGGCTAGGTGAATCAATCTAGAATTTGGGTTTCTATACGAAAATAAGAATCTACCAAATGGGTATCAAATCTACAAAAATTTGAATTTTGACTGAAACTAGGACTCATTCGCTAGAAGTGGTGAATCAATCCAGTTAGAGTTTTCTGAAGCTTCAAAGTCTGATCCTACTCTTCTTTGTCTGTTTTGTCCTTCATGATTGATTTTTGGATCTGAAACCCTAATTTACAACATGTAGGTGTTCTCCAAGACTTGACGACAACTTTGACAACTTTATGCACCTCAACAAATTTTCTTCGATCTTTCTCTTTAGGAAATCTACAACCTAGACCTACAAATCACACATAAAGGAGAGGGAAAAGTTTTGTTGGGTTAGTGGATAGGGGTTTTCCTTGTTCAAACCCCATTTTTGGTAATCAAACCTTGAAATAGAATGAAATAGGAATGGAGAATGATGAATGAACAAGATAAGATGCTTCAACTTATCAAACCCTATCAATGAAGTGCTACAAACATGTTTAAAATGGATTCAATGGATGTAGATCTTGACTCTTTCTTGAAGGTGATAGATCTTAAATGAAATGCTTGCTTGAATCATAAAATCCTACATCACAATTTTTAGATAAAAATAAAAATGATGCATGAAGACTTTGACATGATGATTGATGCTTGAATTATATTCTAAAATGCTTGATAATCTACCCTTGAATGCTCTTGTGAATACTTGAATGCTTGGGATCACTTGATTGCTTGTTTAGTTAAAATGAGTCAAAGAACCTTGTATTTATACTCAATTATGCAAGAATTTCTTATATTACAACACTACAAGCTGACATTAGATCTAGGAGGATAAAATATTTCTAGAAATTTGAATTAATTTTTATTTTGGGCCACACAGGACTCATTCACCCAAGATGGAAAATGAGTCCCACTAGGCATAATTTATGGGACCATTTTAAAAAATGCTTACAAAGGTGTGAAACCACATTTAGGACAAAAAAATAGGTGGGACTCATTCACCCAAGGTGGCGAATGAGTTCTAAGTCACTAAAGTTGGGTCATTCAAGCTTGAAACACTTGAATTATGATTGGGTATTGATTTGTGTCAGGATTATCCTTAGAACGATGCATTAAATGGGGCTCGTGGATGCAAAATAGGGCCAATTAAAGCATATATGAAAGACCAATTGTTAATGAGAACCCTATAAAAGTTTGAAAGTGTCTTACAACACTTTACAACACTTTAATTAAGGCACTAAAAATCTCATTCAGTTCATAAGGGACCAAGACCTAATGTGAATATGTTAGGCATATTACAACACTAAATCAAGGCCAATTTAAGGGGACATTTTTCCATCATTACATCTAGCCCCCGGGCATGTGCAGGATCATCATGGAAAAAACACCTTTTTCCGTCATTACATCTAGCCCCCAGATATGTGCAGGATCATCATGGAAAAAATAGGTCCTTAAGTGGCAATAAAATTCAGAAAAATCAGAGTTAAGCAACTTGACGTAAAAATTTGAATAAGTTAACTATATTATTTCAAAAATATGTAAGAATAGAATTTGTTGCAAATTGAATTTAGTTTCTAAACTACTAGGTTTATTTGTATTTTTAAAAAATCTATTTGGTGAAAATTTGAAATTTCAATGCAGTGGTACTTAAATTTTAGGGAAAAAATAAGTAGGTGTCTGTCTGACCACCCTAACCACAATAAAATGATAATATTTTTTTATAATATTTTAGATATAAGTAGAAGACTCATGTCCTGATGTAATTCATTTTTATTTTTTTAAAATTTCCATGTAAATAATTAATTATGATTTTTTTATTATAACTTTTAAAAAATATAAAAACTCGTACGGCTAAATTTAATTCAATTCTTTTTTTTAATCCTATATTATGTGAAGAATAGAATGTGATGCATGTTTTAGATTAAAAAAAATGTGATACCCTTTGAAAGCTATAGACGTTTTTCAATCAGCCAATAAATCAGGACTTTAGTCGTAATTCAAATAGAAAATGAATAATAATAGTTTATTGAATTCAAAGTAAAGCATAATTTATATTGGTGGAAAGCTAATAATCTCCTTTAAAAACCCTTTTCGTTTCATCAATTTTGGGTAAAAAAAAAGGCGTCAGCAACATGGGTCATCATATCACTTACATATCGCCACATTTTGGCCCATCATGATCTTGCACATACCCCCCCCACTTTAGTGAGAGGAGGAACTTACTTCTAACTCACACTAAAGTAGACCAAATGTGGAAATGATCAAGGGGGATTCAAATGCCCCAATGCTCATAAGATAGGATATCCATGATCAAGAGGGTTGCGCAAGGCCCCATGACCAAGGTCCTGTGGCAAACCAACATAAGCACAAAAGAACACACATGAAGATGATATAAAGAGAAACAACAAGGCACAAGCATACACTATCAAAGACATAAAGAAAGTGAATATAACATGAAAATTAAAAAAGGTAGATTAAGCTTCAACCGTTTGTCCAATGTGATGTGGATCAGATCTAGGTTGTTTGTCCGAAAAATGCACTCACTTGGAGGCAATGAAACTCTAGGTTGTTTTCTGGGTGAGAAGTCCAAGAAGGTGAGAAATATACACTCATGACTAGTATGCGCTCACACACACGTGTGAGTGGCTAAGTGAAATTCATTCCCTCGTTCGTCTTCCCATCTAACCAAACCAAAGTTATACCTCCTAACAACTTTAATACTTGGTGTGATGCAAAAATTATTTTTGAGCTTCATGAGACAAGCAAAGCTCCGTATGCTTAGAACTCATGAACAAACGAGATGGCTCTATAGGCATGAAAGTTATGTTATGAAAGGTGGCCATATAACTATAAAATGTAAAATGTAAAGAACATTCAAAGGAGTCTTGCTTAGTTCATTCGGGTTATTTAATTTAGGGAACATTGTGCCTAATGTTTATAAGAGACGACCAATCAAAGAATAAAAAATTCACAACTTAGGGGATGTAGTGTGTCATATCAAGCCACTAAGAGTAATATTATATGCTAAGAGGGATCATGCTCTTGAAGGAAATCACACCCAATGTCATCCACAAAGCAAAAGACACATTGTATAAAGTAAAATGATTGCATCATGAACCATGCAATGACAATGTATGGCCCCACTTTAAGGAAAGTTCTAAACACCATATTGCAAGAAATTAATTTAAAGTAGCAAATGATAACTATAGACAATAAAGAAGACATGAGAACCAAGTTGGAAATCCCTATGCCAAGTCATATGTTTTAGAATGAAGCTATGTCATGCAAAAGAAAACAAAAAAAGAGGAGGTTTCCCCCAAAATGAAAACACCAAACACATAGCGGATCTATGGATTTGAGGTCGGTATGTTCTTGTTGCAATGTTTTTAAGAGAGCTCAAAATTGGTATCATTCCCTAAATACTCATAGAACTTGAAGAATGACACAAAGAGAGCGAAAATAAAGAAAAATATTTTAGGTCAACATCGAAGAGACATGAATATCTCAATGCTTTGTGTCATCCCAAAAAGGAAAACACAAGACAAATGAAAAAGATAAAGGAAAAGATTTTGGGTCAACATGGAAGAGACATGAATGTCTTCATGCCTTGTATCATCTCCAAAAGGAAAACACAAGAAAAATGAAAAAGATAAAGGAAAAAAGAAAAAAGATGTATGACATAGAGAAGAATGAAGGTACAAATAAAGGAATGTCACAAAGAGAGAGAGACACGTCAAATATAGCATCATGGGAGATCACATTATGCACATGAAATCACGCAAAGTAAAAGGAAAAATGCATAAGACTAGTAATGCATTTGCAAGTCAACCTAAAGTAGGTCATTTGCATCCCAATCATGTTCATTGTATACCAAAGGCAAGAAACTAGCCAAAGGGACAATATCAATTAACGAACTAGGAACTACACTAGGTTCAACACTCTTCTTAGGAGAATTGTCATTTAAGGTCATGAAAGAGGAAAAAAGTGTATTTTATTCATTATGCACCTCTTTTTCAATTTTAGCAACCTCGTCATCATCATCTAAGTTAGTTACAATAGGAGGTCGAATTCCAATTTATAAAGAAGGCTTCAATTCTTATTGTGGTTGTTGTATTGGATTGTTTTGTGTTGGGGCAAGGGTAGAGTTATCATGCATTTCTCTAGTCAAGTTTGGATTTTTATTTTCTTTGTTTAATTCTTCTTATAACCTATGCGCAAGGGCTTGACATCTACGCCTATGCTCTCTAGCACCTCTATTTCTTTTAGTCCTATTTTCAAGTTGTGTTTGTGTAGGAGTGGGTTGATCAACCATAGGTTTATTTTCTTCCCTAAGGGGAGGAACAGAAGGAACCACAAGAGGTTGTTCGACCACTTTCTCTTTGAATTTGTAAACTTGTTTTATTTTGGGAGGTGTGATAGGATTGTTTTCATTTTATCTTGGTCTTTTGTAGGAGGGGCGAGTCCAAAAATATGGGGTGCCAAATTATGGAAAAAAAATTTAAAAACTTCTAATAGGCTATAACGTGAGCATGTTATAACGTGCTTACATTATGGCTTGGTGTGATTGAGCCTAAGCCTCGGCCACATTGAGCCTATATAATGCAAGAACGTTATAGGTTATTACAAGAAAAAATTGAAATCAAAATCATTTTTACTCTCACCATTTTTTTAGCATCATGGCTAGAAACCCTTCTTCTTGTGCACTTGTGTTTTAAATGGATATTTTTCTACATTTTCATCATCGATTTGTTGCTATTTTATCGCTAGGATGCCGCCACATCGATGGGGAAGTCGAATAAGTAAGGATTGTTTGTTTTTGTTGTGAATTTGCTAGTTTTAGGTTGTTTTTGATATTCATTTGTTTAATTTGTAGGAAATGATAATGATCCTGAAAACCCTCTAAAAAATATTCAACAACCATAGCAACAACAACATGAACAAAATTCTCAACAATCACAACAACAATCTCCTCCACCAATCCCTCAACATCCTCCTGGCATTTAGCAAAATTTAATGGGGGTAATTGAAAACAATAAAAAACATATTGAGGAGTTAATCATGAGGTTGAAAGATCCTTTAGGTTCAACCATGGAAAGGAGAACACTTAAAAATTCACTTAAATAAATGTTAAAACATGTAAATACAAACAACAAACAATTATGTGGTTGGCAAGATAGGAGGCAGGTGGCTAGGAAATTTTACGCAGATAAATTATCATATGAAGATATAAAAGATGAAAAAATTACAAAATGTGATTTATGCTCATTATTCACCAACCCACACACAAATAAAAATCTTGACCTCAATGTGAAGAAGTTTCATATCCATTGGTGCCACAACCAAGGGATTGGGACATTTTTTGGGATAGGTGGTACATGGTTTTTGATTACCCACCATGCAACAATTGTGAAGTCCCACAATATTTCCTAAGAAAACTCTATTGTGAGTTCATCCTAAAAAAAATCTTGAATTAATTTGATATGAGGGACTTCCAGGGGAGAGGTGGGGGATAGGCTCAAGATAGACCCGGTGCTCGACAAGATCTTAGGTAGCAAGCAAGATGACCACTCGCTAGATTGGCTCATGAGCACATCGTTATCCATTTCATCACAAAGCAAAGTATCAAGGTAGACACTTTGATGGCTATCAATTGTTTGACCCAGAGTGTCATCCAACATGCCACTCCTATAGTATAGCACAATCCAGGGGATTCTTTGAATGGTAGGCTTCGACCCCGTTCACATCAAGTTTGTGGGGTGACTTGTACATATGAACCCACCAACACTTAGGACACTGCTATATAGGATACGTCATAGCTACAAAGATGAAGAGGGTAGCTAACATTTTGAATGAGGCTTATGGCATCAATACTCAAGTAAATGTTAGCATGTTCATTGAATTTAAATTATTAAATTTCATTTTTGAAATGCAAGATTAACTAAATTTTTCTTACAATTGTAATAATATTTTAGGGTCACATTGTTTATACTGGATACACCAGCCCTACACTTGCTTATTCTTCCACTACATCTATCGTTGAGGTATGTAACTAGTAAACAATTATAAATTTATTACATGTTAATTAATAGCATTGTTATATGAATGGTATTCTAATATCTAATTTTGGATGTTGAATAGGATAATATTGGAGATTTTGTGGGAACACCTTCTAGTGCCAGTGGAGTTAGAGAAACCTTCACATAGGTAATAGAATAAAGAGTTTAACTATTCAACTGTACTTAATAGATTTTTGTAGTTTATATTCATATCGTTGATTACATTGCATTGCACATCTTTCAAACTCAAAGCATTACTTCACATTCCATAACTAATAACTAGATGTTGATAGGTGAAAAAATATCAACTACAATATAGTTGTTTAGAGATTCAACATAAGCAATGATGCAATTACTTCACATAGCATAAGTAATAACTAGGAGTAGCTACCAATTGCATTTGCTTGTCATGGAAATATATGAATGCTCAGAATAAATAGTTCACTTCCTTTTCTATGCTATGGATTCTCTAAAGAAATATATGAAAGAATAATAGTAAGCAATAACATAGACACGACAATGAGTTGTTTGAAAAAATGCCTCAAAGAAATGTGGTCTTATGGTTATGTCCATCACCATGAGACCCAATTTATTTGAGTCATTTTTTCAAATAGATCACCACCTTTTCTATGCTACCACATTTTCCATACATGTATACCAAATAATTTTATCAAATAGTTCACTTCCTTTCTGCTATGGATAAAAGCCTAAAAAAAGGTGCTTTCCAACAAACTATGGGTTCTTGGAAAAAAATCTATCAAAGAATAATAGTAAGAAATAGCATAGGCAAGTTAGTGAGTAGTTTGCAAAAATTCCTCAAATAAATGTGCTCTCATGGTGATGGAATGTAATTCCATCACCATGAGACCACTTTTCTTAGAGGCATTTTTTCAAACAACTCATTGCCTTTTCTATGCTGCCACATTTTCCATACATGTCTACCAAAGCATTTTATCAAACAATTCATTTCCTTCCTATTATGGCTAAAAGCCTAAAAAAGGTGCTTTCCAAAAAACTATGGATGATTGGAAAAAAATATATCAAAGCATAATAGGTGATCCCACAATACTAGTTTACAATTTTTGGGCAAACTGGACACTAAACTGATTTTTTTAAACTAAATCTTCATTTTCGGGCTCCTATACAGTTAAACCGCGATGAATTTGAAGCTGATGTAAACTAGTGATTTGTGAAGTTTTGTTTGTAGATTCTAAATACATTTTTTTCAAAAAAATTGGAATCAGATTGCACTTCTTTTTCGATCTCCTTCGAAAACTAGCTTTTTTTTAAAAACAACATTTTTAAGGAGTGACACTCACTGTATACAACATAAATTTTTTTGTATGAAGGATAAAATTATAATTTTTCGAATTTAGATTTGTAACTATGATATCTAGCACTTTAATTTGTTTTCATAGTGTTTTATCAAATATTTTTTCCTTAATCAAAGATCAAAGTCAAACCAATTACAATTGAAACATAGGCGGACTGTATACAACATAACTTTTTTTTGTATGTAATGAAATTCAATTTTTATTTTTTTTAATAGATTAAGGACATAAATACCCAGCCTAAATATAATTTTTTAAAAATTATTTTGATACTCTAATATTTTTACACATGTGCAGAACAAAGAGCTTGATTTTTGATGAAAAACCTATGTTTAATAAAACTAAAAAAACACATACATAATAAAATCAAAACATATTAAAATTATATTCATTGGATAGCTCATTCCAAGGACTATATTGATCATTTTAAATAAATTTTAAATTAATTCATTTGATCCCCCAAAATGTAAATCAAAAGTGATTTTTTATCAGCATTTTGATAAGTAAGTAGGAGGTTTCTTCCACAGCGTGTCAAGAAACTCTGTTGTAGGTATGGTTTAAAACTAGCGGGGTTCTATCCAAGGGGGTTTGATCTAAGGTGGTTTGATCAAAACCTCTTCAATTGGAATCTTTAAAATGGAAATTTTTAAGGCTTAAATCATTATATTTTCTAAAAATATGTGATTTCAACAAAAATTAGAATCTCATAGAAATTGTAAACCAGCTTTGTGGGATCACTAATAGTAAGCAATAACATAGACAAGGCAGTGAGTAGTTTGAAAAAATTCCTCAAATAAATTTGGTCTCATGGTGATGGAATGCTATTCCATCACCATGAGACCACATTTCCTTAAGGCATTTTTTCAAACAAATCGTTGCCTTTTCTATGCTACCACATTTTCCATACACATCTACCAAATCATTTAATCAATCTACTCACTTCCTTGTTCCTATGGATAAAATCCTAAATTAGGTGCTTTCCAACAAACTATGGATCCTTGGAAACAATATATCAAAGCATAATAGACAACAATAGCATAGACAAGGCGGTGAGTTTTTGAAAAAATTCTTCAAAGAAATGTGGTTTCATGGTGATTGAATTGTATTCCCTCACCATGAGACCACATTTATTTGAGGTATTTTTTCAAATAGATCACCACCTTTTCTATGATACCACATTTTCTATGATACCACATTTTCCATAATTGTTTACCAAAGCATTTTATCAAACTACTTGAACTTCCTTGTTGTTATGGCTAAAAGCCTAAAAACGGTGCTTTCCAACAAACTATGGATTCTTGGAAATAATATATCAAAGCATAATAGTAACAATAGCATAGACAAGGCAGTGGTAGTTTGAAAAAATGCCTCAAATAAATTTGGTCTCATGGTGATGGAATGCTATTGCATAACCATGAGACCACATTTCTTTGAGGAATTTTTCAAATAGCCCACTGCCTTTTCTATGCTACCACATTTTCCATACATGTCTACCAAAGAATTTATCAAATTACTTACTTCCTTGCTACTATGGCTAAAAGCCTAAAATAGGTGCTTTCCAAAAAACTATGGATGCTTGGAAAAATTCTATCAAAGAATAATAGTAAGCAATATCATCATCATCCTCAATTTACCAATCCATTGAACCTTCCACCTTTTATTCCACCTGTTCGTATCCCCACCCATCCCTCTTCATGTCATGATCACCCTCCATCTCATAACAAAGACCACAATATACCATCCACCTCATCCCAGTATAATACCATAGAGAAGGCAATGAACTATCTAGAAACATGTCTCAAAGAAATGTAGTCTCATGGTGATGGAATGCCATGACACATTTGTTTGTAATGGCATTCCATCACCATGAGACCACATTTCTTTGAGGAATTTTTTCAAATAGTTCACTACCTTATCTATTATACCATAGTTTTCGTACATGTCTACCAAAACATTTTATCAAATGGTTCACTACCTTGCTACTATAAATAAAAGCCTAAAACAGGTTCTTTCAAACAAGTTATGGATAGGGAAAATAGTAAGCATGATAGTCATAAATATATAGTTTAATAAGTACTCAAAATTTTGTTCATTTTCTCATACATTATAAGCCATGATGTGCATCACTATTGTAGTTTTTGTGATTGAATAATTTGTTATTTTATTTTTAGATGTTGGAAATGGATACACCTCCAAATTTTCATAGGGCAATGGAGCTTGGTATTTCATCTACTATAGACTCCTCGATGCCTCTCACAGAGGTATGTGGTAGATTACTCAATTTCAATTTGCATTCGTTGTTATAGCTGTTACTTAGTGAAAAATCAAACCATTATTGATTCGCAATTTAATTTCTCTTTGGATGGTTTCTATAGGGCTTCAACATGCCACAACATGGGTGTGCAAATATTTCCTTTGAGGAGAGTGATTATCTAGAGGCGGTAAGTGATTATTTTGTTAAATATATCATTTTTTATGCTCTAATTTGTATATATTAATGTATTTACTTGTTATTGTAACATATAAGGCTTGATAAAGAACTAAACCTTAGGAAGAGTAGCAGGAGCACTCCTCGACCTTAGAGTAAATGAGAAATAGACTTATTCCCATCTGGTTGACCAACAAAGGGCAAGAATTTGTTTCCAAATCATGGAGAGGAATGACTTTTGATTCCAAATCCATTTGTTGTGTGCCTATATGGCACTTTTGTACACATTTTGTATTGGATATATTTGAAATTGTATGCCTATATGTCATTCTTGTAATCCTATATGGCTATTATATATATATATATATATATATATATATATATATATATATATATATATATATATATATTATACTTATATCGACATATATTGATGTATGCCTACATGGCTATTTGGTTAATACAAATCTTTTTTATCGATGGTGTCCATATTTTCATTATAAATCCACGGCTCAATAGATATGAGTTATGTGTATTCAAGTGTTTACTTTGTGACTTATGTGTATTCCAATGTATACTTTGTGACTTATGTGTTTTCATGTGTATACCTTGTATTCATGCATATACTTTGTATTAATTTTTGTATACTATGTAATCGTGTGTATAATTCAAGGCTTACATGTATTTGAGTACTTATGCTTCCCTTATTCACATGTATGCTTGACTTATATTCTCATGTATACTTATTAATTTTTTAGCCCTAACATTGATCATTGTTGTCCTTCATGGTTTGTCTTGAATATTTATTGATTGATGCTAAACAACTTTATTAGTTGATGCTAAAAAACTTCAATATTTCTAAGAATAATAATAGAGTTACAAATTACCAAATTGCAGAAATTGAAAAGAAAATATTAATTGTTGATAAATGCATTGATTATTTTAACTTGATAACTGATTAATAATTAGTATAATATATATATCAAGAGATGAGCCTTCTAGAATGGAAAATTCCAACTATAAAATAGGCATGCAACTCCATGCAAGATTACACAAGTAAACAGTCATTATCGTAAAAATCTAACAACTAGAAAACTTATCTAAAGGAATATTTTAGGCAGAATATTCTACAATAACAATTTCATAATCAATGACTTGTTTGCATGCTCGCTCCCCAAATTTCAACCAAAATTTTCCAAGAAACCCCTTTGATATTTTTCTATGTCCGTTAGATCAATGGATATAAATCTAACCAAAGCATTCCCAGTACTTTGAAATCAATAATCCACCTAAAATTGCAACGGGAGATAAGGCAAATGAACCCACATAGGCATAACTGAATAAAGAATAGTTCACACTTTACATCTTGGTGAAACCATTGCCAAAATTAGAATATCTTAAAGATAAAGAAGAAATATGATCTATATAATATAGAATTAGTACCCACTTTGATGACTACAAAATTATCAACCATGGGCTTATCATTCTTTTTCAAATTTGGTAAGAAGGCTTATGTAAGATCCTTGAGCAATGTATTTCCTAAGGGAAAGGAGGATAATTAAAAATTTCTTTCCCTTTCTAGACTTGAGGATGATCATATGCTCTTGGTGTGGAAAACTCAGACTTCTCAACTATCATGTGAATGTTTCTCTTTTCGATTGTTTTACATGCCACCATAACAGATCGAGTCAGTTCAATGTAGCTTAGAGTGATTTGATATGTTTGGGTGTGAAAGAGGACCATGCCTAGCATAGGTGTACCTATCCAAACACATTGGAATAGCTCATTTCATCACACGATTTGCACAATGAAGGTCTTACCACTTCACAACTTTACACTGCTTGCATTGGACATTTTTTCCATTAAGTGGAAATTGCACACCATGGGAAAACCACTCCAAGATTAAAAATTTTTTGAGAGAGTTTATTGTACAGGGGCCCAACATGATCTTAAAGGATTAGACAGATATTTCATAAGCGTCATGGTTTCTGAGTAACAGGTCATCAAATATTGCTTCCCTTTTGCAATTCAGACCCTTAAGGGATCAAGCAAGTTGAATGTAGCTCAAAGTGATTCAACGTGTTTGGGTGCAAAAGAGGACCGTGCCTAGTATAAATGTACCCATCTAGATGTGTTGGAACAATTCATTTGGTCACACGAGTTACAGAATGAAAGTTGCACCACTTTGCAACTTTACACTGCTTGCATTTGCACTAGTAGAATTTGACAAATAAATGACTAGGTGACTAAACATTTTAGTCACAACAACTAAAAATAACTAAATTCTACTAATTTTTTGCCACTCCGCTATAAATGAGTAAATAAATGACTAATTTGGTCATTGACTAAAAATTATTTAGTCACACAAATAAAAATGGCTAAATAGTTAGTCATTTATTTAGTGACAATCCATTTGAATAAATCATTTAAGGAATCAAGAATATAGCCCACCAAAATAATCTAAAAATTTAATAAACATACTCTAAAAATTTTGTCGAAATATTATTTTCAAGCGTTTCCTACCAAAATGGAGTTTTTCATTTTAATAAACATACTCTAAAACTTTCATCAAAACCTTATTTTATAGCGTAGCCTACCAAAAGGGAGAACTGTTTCAGTAAAGAATGATAGATAATGGTAAGGAGATGTGTGTGACAGGAGGCATAGGATTCATTGCTTCTTATTTCATTCCTCCTCTACTCAACAAGGGTTACATTGTTCACGCTACTATTTGCAATCCAAGTATTTAATTTTCATATATTTGCATAATCTCAAATTCCTTCAAATATTTGAAGTATATCGATGTATCCTATATAGGGTTTAGAATAATTTATTTTAATTTAAAAAATAAATCAGATGCTTTTGAAGTATCAATCTATCCTATATAGGGTTTAGAATGCTCAAATTCCTTCAGATGCTTTTGAAGTATCAATGTATCCTATATAGGGTATAGGATGATTTATTTTAATTTAAAAAAATAAATCAAATGCTTTTGAAGTATCAATGTATCCTATATAGGGTTTAGAATGATTTATTTTAATTTTAAAAAATAAATAAATGATGTATTTTCCTGTGATTAGATAATGTGGAAATATCCTAAATCTGCCACAACACACTATCCTCTTTGGCACTGTATTCATTACTCCACCTGCTAGGATTTTGCATGTGACATCTTTAATATCTTCATGATAGTGGCTTTTAAATAGATCTCAGTCTTTTCTTTAATCCTTATCATGGTAACCCTTGAGTTCCATAATCCACCTTCACTCTCTTCTAAGAACGTTGTCTTAAGCTAGACTACACAGTATGCATATAAATCAAGTCCTTCATACCTACCATTGTTCCAAACCACCACTCACTACATTATTGGAAAAACAAGGATAGACAACTGAGAGAGGGGGGTGAATTAGTTTTTACCAAAATGAAACTTATTCAAACTTAATCAACCTTAAATATCATATATGATAACTAACAGTGCAAGCATAAATCAGTAACACATCAGAGACACATGAACACCAAGATTTTATACATGGAAACCCTGTTAGGGGAAAAACCACGGTGGATGTTAGTCCACTAGATTATACCCTGTTAGAAGTATAATGAAGAATGAATAAGGAATGCACTTGCATTCAAGAACACTTCCTAGAGCACACTGCTCAAAGGAAGGCTCACTGCCTTACATACAATAATCAAATTAAATCCATCTTATGAGTTTGAACTAAGAAATTAGCTTCTACAAAAGCCTTATTATAGTTTTGGTTAGGCACACAAAAAATTCTACACACTCTTCCACACTCTGCTCTGCTCTAGAATGATTTGACCTTTATTCACACATGTACATCACTTGCACACACCGATCATATCTTGAGAGAACTTCAAAATGAGCAATCAATCACTCTTATATATCTGCCACATGGATTTACATCAACTATTATGTCGACCACAAATAAATAATGAATTACAACTGTCGGACTCAATACATGAATAGATATTAATATGCACCAAAAAAAGTCAGTCACAACATACTAAGGACCCAAAAAAACACCTTAGAACATGCCAAACAATAAATTATTAATCAAAATGGATTTGCAACACGCTACTACCATCATGTCGGCTAAAAACATGAAAACTCAAGCACACATCAGAAAAATATTCGATCACGAACACTCCGATCAATACAGATGTACAAAAAGGATAGAGAAAAATCTAGACTCATCCATGAATGTCACAGGTACATGCACAAATATTGAAATTACTAGAATTTTATCCTCTTCTTCCAAGAACACCTCCTACAGTAACAAAATGACTGTAGACACATAGAAATTCATAACGTCCTCAAATCTTGATGTGTACCACTGAAACTTTTGGAAAAAACACTAGATAGGCTCAACAACAAACCCTTTGATGCACGTCTTTAGATCTTCAATGTACAAAAATTTCCAACATTCTGACCTTCTCAGCTCCACTAGCCCCCTGCAATGTATTTATTACAATTTTCTCAATATCTTCGACATATACGGCCTTAAGCATCATCAATGCTAATAGTGTTGACATCAATGACAACCACATATCAACAATTCAACCCCAAAATTCAACAATCTCCCCCTTTGGAATTGATGGCAACACATGATGTGAAAAATAATTCTATCAACCCAACTAGCTCTTCTCCAACAATCTCCCCTTGAGATTGTGCACTCTTTTCTTGTTTCCTTAATATCCTATGTTTTTCACATTACTCTTCTCTCCCCCTCTGAAATTAATGATAAAGGTACACACACTCTCATCACATATTTGAATCATCTAACTACTCCCCTTGAGTAGAAGCCACCACAACATCAATTTGGAATAAGATATGGCTATGAATTCAAGGACTAAAGCAAAGACCTGGATCTCTTAGTTCTGATCAGGAGGGGAAATCACCACTAACTTGCCTCTAAGATACACAAAATTATCTTTAGGAAAAGGTTTAGTAAAGATGTAAGAAATTTTCTCCTTGGTAAGTATGTACTCCAGTCTAACTTCTTTGTCACTTACTTTATCTCTCAAGAAGTGATATTTGATGGATATATGTTTTGTCTTTGAATGCAGCATTGGTTTCTTGGAAATGTTTATGGCACTTGAATTTTCATAGAATATGGCAATGGGTTCTTCATACTCAATTTTGACATCTCTCAACATTTGCTTCATCCACAATACTTGGGTACAACTGTTTGAAGTAGCAATATATTATGCCTTAGCAATAGATAATGAAACTGAGTTTTGTTTTTTGCTTAGCCAAGATACCAACTTCTTCCCTAAGAAGAATGCACCACCACTAGTACTCTTCCTGTCATCCACATCTTCTGCCCAATCAAGATCAATGAAAGCACTTAGGATAAGATCATCATCCCTAGGAATCCAAAGACCAAGATCAACTGTCCCTTTCAGGTATCTGAAAATTATTTTCACAATAGTCACATGAGACTCTTTAGGATCAGCTTGAAATCTAGCAACCATGCATACAACATTCATTATATTTGGCCTTGTCTAAGTCAAATAGAGTAATCCACCAATCATTGACATGTATCTTGTCTAATTTGCTTTAGGAGAATCATCATTCTGTGTAAGTTTGCATTTGGTTACCATACGTCTACCAACTGGCTTTGAAGCATCAATGCCAAACTTTTTCAGTAGCTCTTTCACATACTTAGACTAAGATACAAAAATTCTATCATTTGACTGAGTGATTTGTAATCCTAAAAAGAATCTCATCTATCACTGACATTTCAAATTCACTTTTCATTTCATCAGCAAACTTCATACATAAATCATCATCACCTTCAAAAATAATGTCATCAACAAAGGCTTCAATGATCAATTCTTTATTCTAATCCAACTTGAAATACATATTGCTATCAGTAGTACCTTTATTGAATCCAAGTTTCAACAAGTATTTATCCAATCTAGCATACCAAGATCTAGGAGATTGCTTAAGTCCATATAGAGCTTTCTTCAATCAACATACCATGTCCTTTTCATCATTCAATTGAAATCCATCTGGTTGTTCAACATAGACTTCTTCTTCTAGCTCGCCATTTAGAAATGCTAACTTTACATCCATCTGATAGACTTTGTAATTATTGAAAGTAGCATAAGCAAGAAATAATCTTACAGCTTCAATTCTAGCAATAGGGGCAAAAATTTCTTCAAAATCAATACCTTCCATTTGTGAGTACCCTTTGTAAACCAGTCTTGCTTTGTTTCTGACTACTTTACCTTGCTCATTTAGCTTATTCCAAATCACCCATTTGGTTCCAATCACTTTTTTTTTTGAGGTCTGGGAACAAGATCCCATGTATCATTTTTCTCTATTTGCATTAGTTCTTCTTTTATGGCTTCCATCTTTGCATGATTCATTGATATTGTTGGGCTCAACTTTGGAAATTAGACAGTACTCTTCCAAAATTATTCTTCTAGTTTGCACACCTTTCCTCTTGTCTCCTATGATCTAATTGTCAGAGTGATTTCACCTTACATACTTGGCAGTTTTAGGATTTTCTCTGACTTCTTGTTCTTGTGTTCTTTCTTCTGCACTTTTGCTAGTCTCTGTCTCTTGATTCCCTTGGTTTATCGGAACAATTTGAATTTGATTCTATGTTTGAACATTATTTCCATTGTTAGTATTATCATGTTGATCATCTGAGTCATATCCACTACATCTGGATGGCCTAACAATATCTTCATCAACTTTGACATTTGCACTTTCAACCATTTTCTTTAACCTCTTATTAAAGCATCAGTAAGCTTTGCTTTTAGTAGAGTAACCCAAAAATATTCCTTCATCACTTCTAGCATAAAATTTTTCTATATCATCATCTCTCTTGATGTAACATTTTCTTTCAAAAGTTTTGAAATATTTGATAGTAGTCTTATAACCAAACCATACATCAAAAGGTGTCTTACTAGAATTACTATTGACATTCACCCTGTTAATGGTATACAAAACAGTACTTATAGCTTCTCTCTAGTAGAAATGAGGAACATTTTCTTCTAGCATCATGGTTCTAGCAATTTCTAGGATGGTTCTATTCTTTCCTTCAACAACTCCATTTTGTTGAGGGGTCTGAGGAGTAGATAGCTATCTTTAGATTCCATGCTCTTCACAGAAAGAATTGAATTCCTGGGAAGTTAATTCACCACCTCTGTCTAACCTTAGACATTTGATATTTTGACCTATCTCATTTTTTTCCATAGCTTTGAAGCTTTTGAACTTTTCTAATGCTTCATGTTTTTCTCTTAAGAAATAAACCCATATCATTCTAGAATAATCATCAACGAGCAACATAAAATACCTTTCACCTTGTAGACTTCTAATTATGGATGGACCACATAAATCAGTATGTATCAAATCCAGTATTCCATTAGAGCTATACTATTTTCTCCAACAATATTTTCTTGTCTTCTTTCCCAAATGACATTCCTTACACATAGTGTTAGTAGGCTTCACTAACTTAGGAAGATCTTTGACTACTTGAGTAGAGCTTATCTTGACAATGTTATCAAAGTTCACATGACACAACCTTCTATGCTATAACCAGCTTACATCAATCTGAGCAATCAAACAACGTACACTAGCAACACTTATATGAAATATATTACCTCTTGTCTTTGTTCTTGAAGAAATCACATTTCCAGAAGTTCCCCTTATCCTCCATTTACCATCCTTGAAATGAATATTGTAACCCTTGTCTACCATCTATCCAACACTCAACAAGTTATGCTTTAACCCTTCTACATAAAGAACATCATCAGTATTGTGCTTACCACCAAAAGAAATAGTGCCTTTGCCAAAAATCACACTAGAAGTGTTGTCTCCAAATCTTACAACACCACCTTCATAGTCTTCCAAGCTTACAAACTTTCTTTTTTCACCAATCATATGATGTGAGCATCCGTTTTGACTTACCCACTCATCTTTTTCTTCAATTTTTGCTGCAAGATCTTTCTCAACATTCACATTGCTAGTAGATTCAGTGAACACTTGGGCATTTTCTTTGATAGCAATAAATACCCATTCATCTTCATTTCTAGTTTCTTTATTAATTTTTTATTAGTTACACCTTCAGCATAATAGCATTTCTTTTGAAATCTAGTCTTCATGAGTTTGTACTTAGAAACTCTTTCAGGACATCTAGATGCAAAATGACCTATTTTACTACAACAAAAACATTTAATAAGTAACTTTCCTTTGTACTTACCATGACCTCTAGCTTTTGTTTTCACAATCAATGCTTCCATTTCTTCTAATTCTCTTTCTTCATCTTCAATATTTTTCATCTCATCTTCATATTTGAATTTCCTTTTGGAACTCTCTCCCAGATTGTATCTTTGTTGGCTTTTTCCAGATATAGTAGCTTTGAAGGAAGACTCAATCTTAGGAGTAGATTCACCAAATTCACTTAACTCAAAGGAAACAAATTTTCCAATCAGCATGTCTCTTGTCACATTTGTCACTGTCTTGAGTTCATCAATAGCATGAGCTCTTGTTTTGTAGGAGGGAGGTGCATATCTTTAATATCTTAGCCATAATTTCTTCTTCATCCAGCATTCCACTGGCACATCTAATGCTCATCACCAATTCATTTATCATTTGAGAAAAAGAGAGGATTTTCTCATCTTCAATCATCTTCATGTCTTCCCACTTGCCTTTTGAACTTTGTAGCTTAGCACTTTTCACTAGTGCATCTCCTTCATACAATGTTTCCAACTTTTTCTAGATTTGATATGCAGTCTTCAATCCTAACACATTCATCATCTCAGAATTTGTCAAAGCACTCAAAAATTCTTCAATAGCCATGGTATTATCTTCTACTTGCTTGATCTCATCTTTAGAGGATGGACCATTATGAGGAATAGTATATGCACTCTGTGATCTTCCAGAAAGGTTCTCCAATGCACTTCAAATGACACTCCATTATGACTTTCCATAACGAGTAGTTTGTACAATCGAATCTAGGACTATCCTTCTTGTATGATGCCATCTCAGATCACCTCAAGTTGTTAGGCTTCTTTAGAGGAACTAGCTCTAATACCAATTGTTGGAAAAACAAGATAGACAACTAAGAGGAGGGGGTGAATCAGTTGTTACCAAAATGAAGCTTATTCAACATTAATCAACCTTAAATCTTAGATCTGATAACTAACAGTGCAAGCATAAATCAATAGCACATCATAGATACATGAACACCAAGATTTTATACCTGGAAACCCTATTAGGGGAAAAACCACGGTGGATGTTAGTCCACAAGATTATACCTTGTTAGAAGTATAATGGAGAATGAATATGGAATGCACTTACATTCAGGCACACTTCTTAGAGCGCACTACTCAGAGGAAGGATCACTTCCTTACATACAATCATAAGACTAAATCCATCTGATGAGTTTGAATTGAGAAATTAACTTCTACAAAAGCCTGTTTATAGTTCTGGTTAGGCACACAAAACATTCTACACACTCTTCCACACTATGCTCTGCTCTTGAATGATTTGACCTTTATTCGCACATGTACATCACTTGCACACACGAGCATACCTTGAGCACACTTCAAAATGAGTAATCAATCACTCTTACATATCTGCCACACAGATTTACATCAACTATTTTGTCGGCCATAAATAAATAATGAATTACAATTGTCAGCCTCAATACATGAATAAATCTTAATGTGCACCAACACAAGTCGGTCACAACATATTGAGGACTCAAAAAAACACCTTAGAACACACCAAAAAATAAAATATTAATCATCATGGATCTGCAACATGCTACTACCATCATGTCGGCCAAGAACATGAAAACTCGAGCACACATCATAAAAATCTTTGATCACGAACACTCTGATCAATGCAGATGCACAACATGGATATAGAATGATCTATACTCATCCATGAATGTCACAGGTACATGAACAACAACTTAAATTACCATAATTTCATCCTCTTCTTCCAAGAACACCTACTACAGTAACAAAATGACCGTAGACACATAGAACTTCAATACTTCCTCAAATCTTGATGTGTACCATTAAAACTTTCAGAAAACACACTACATAGGCTCAAGAAAAAACCCTTTAATGCACGCCTTCAAATCTTCAATGTATAGAACTTTGCAATATTCTGACCTTCTTAGCTCCGCTGGCTGCTTGCAATGTATTTATTACAATTTTCTCAATATCTTCAACATATACAACCTTAAGCATCATCAATGGTGATAGTGTTGACATGAATGACAACCACATATCAACAATGCAACCACAACATCCAACAGGCCTTGCTTAAAATGTTTCCTCCATAAGCATAATAGAATGTTTTAAAATCATGGTTGCCAGTGATTGACCATTAAGGTCACTACTTTCATCAAGATACAATGACATTTTGTCTTCAAACTCAAGGCATTATGCAAGATAACATTGTGAATTTTTTGCTATGTGTGATTTTATTTTCTCATGCATTTACTACTTTGCTAATTGCCCCTAAGACTGGATATTGCACCCTCAGGTGCAATCTCAAATAGCTCACTCACTATCACTCAAAGATTCCTTTCATGAGAATCCTTCTATAAAATCAAACTTTGCCCTATAAACTACCTACTTACTTACTATATGGGACTCATTGTTTCATGGTATTGTGGGTCTTAAGATCCTTCAACCTTATTTTCACTACTGCACAGTCCACAAGGTATTATTCACTATACTCCCATCTTTGATGAGTCTCAAAAAATTTCTCAATCATGCAATCCACTACCTCCATTATAAAATGGCTAAGAAGAAACATTGAACCTGTGATTACCACAGTTACTTCATTTGGACAATCATTCCTTGGTTGCATTTTCCTTGTCTAACACTTCCAATAGCATTTGAAAAACCCTTAAGGTCAGCAAGGGGGTAATGAAACTCACTATTAAAATCTCCACTTTACTATGCAAGGTTTGAGCTTTATTATCTTGTCACTATTCAACCTCTTTTTGACTGTCACACCTCAAGTGACTTTCATTCTTCTTACCATTGATTGCATTTATAAATTTCACTGAGCTATGCAGTGTGATTGTTATTGGCTACAATCTTTAGATTGCAAGATTGTTTTATTGGCTACAATGTCTCAATCTTTCTAGAATTGCAACCTCACTAATCTACTAGAGTTATGGTTTATGTTTCTATGGAGGCCTAGGGTTTTTACCCTAGTCATGCTCTTACCAATGCTTCTATTGATATTAAAAAACAAATTTATATCTTGGGTCAAAAAATTAGTTGTCTTGACAGGATTATGGTATGATCTCAAATTGTATCCTAGAGTGTGTGGGAAGCTTGTGTTTGATCATTAAGGTATGTAAACCTAATCAAGGAAATTTATCCTATATAGCATGGGTCTTTATTTAATACTTTTCATAATGGTTATTAGTAGATCACATTATTATAGTTTGTGGTAACCCAAGGTTACACTCAAGTATGTAACAAACTTGGTTTGTAGTTTAAGTTGTGCACTTTTAACTAACATTCATAAGGTTTAAAAAATATTGATCACTCTCTAGAATAGCCCATTAAACATGGGTTGTTCTTGAATGCACTACATAATTGATAGAACACAACCACTCTACATATCAACCAAAGTTATAGGCTCTTTATTGTAGCAAGAGGTAATCACTTTTAGTTAACTCCTACTAACTTACTTTTGGAATAAATGTTTGACTGTATTACTTCGAGTGTAAATAATTTTTTTTCTTCTTATAATACATTCATTGAGAGCTATAGTACAAAGCTTATTATGCTAAAACCCATCCTATAAACTTGATTTAATCTACATTTAGGAGGCTCCATGTATTTTTTGTGATTTATACAACTTTAATTTTGATAGTAAATGATATTGGATTCTTTTTGAAACTGAAATGATTTATTAATTATGGTTTTATGATGATTAAATGTTTTATTTAGAAGAGGTTAATATGTGGCATTTTTATGTGCAATATGAATAGATTTTAATGCAACATTCAAGTATGGATGGTTTAGGAAAACTTGGATTTCTATCAATGACATAACTAGGTTGGAGAGTACTCTTAGCTAGCCTAAAACACTTTCAGGTGTTTTCACTCAGAAGCAGAACCTTAGTATAGGAATTTATGAATATCTGATAAAATAATTTCCTACATTATAAAGATAAAATCATAAATTTTCTTGTCCAATTTCACATCCAACTTGAGATCTTTAATATTCAATAAAGAAAGTTCATACATTCTAAAGATAAAATCATAAATCTGTTCACCCAATTTTAGATCCAATTTGAGGTCATGAAGCTCCAAATAATGAAGTTCCTACATTCTAAAGATAAAATCATAAATTTTATTGGCCCAATTTGAGATCCAATTTAAGGTCGTGAAGCTCCGACAAAGAAAGTTCCTACATTCTAAAGATAAAATCGTAAATCTTCTTGGTCTAATTTGAGGTCCAATTGTAATTATTTTTCTTTTTAATTATACTTTTTGACATTTGGATTGATACAAATTTTTACTTTAGAATTATGGTATTTATTTTCTTCTAATGTTTTCAACCCTCATTTCAGGGAAGAGCTCTGAAGATGGTTCCTTTAGATGGAGACTACACTCTTCTGCTATAGGTTTCATCTAGAAACACTAGAAGCTTAGGTACTATCATACTCAGGTACAACAAAGTTTGGGGTGAATTGTTCTTTGTATTTTATGCTGATATGCATATGTTCTAGACTGTAGTTAATTGTTGTAGCATAAAAAATAGGTTAAATAGTTATTCATATACCATTGTTTCAAATCTAAATTTCTATACCTTATTCGGAGAAAATCACAAAGGGGAGTATACATAAGACACCATTGTTTCAAATTCAAAATTTTTGGCTCTTTCACAATTGTTTGCTTCATTTATTTGATGTAAGATAGCCTTTTGTATAGAAGATGCTCTCAAAATCACAGTAAAATCCTTTATTTCAAGATGACTATTCAAAATCTTTCCCATCATAACAATGAACAAAAGAATCAATCATTAACCTGAACTCCATAAGAGTTTCATAATATTCTACTTTTCCACTGTCTTTTCCATCTTGAATTTTATTCCCAATTTAATCCATGAAGAACTTCCTTAGCCTGTAGATCCTACTATTAGCCATAACTTTACTAGGTGTCAAGGATAGCTTCGAGTTTTTACCCAAATGACAATTGACAAAATTCAGCCTTACCAAATTCTACTTTTCCACTCTCTTTTCCATTCTGAATTTTATTCCCAATTTAATCCATGAAGAACTTCCTTAGCCTATAGATCCTACTATTAGCCATAACTTTACCAGGTGTCGAAGATAGCTTCGAGTTTTTACCCAAATTACAATTGACAAAATGTCAAGCATAGCCCGTTGTATAGAAGATGCTCTCAAAATCATAGTAAAATCCTTTATTTCAAGATGACTATTCAAAATCTTTACCATCATAACAATGAAAAAAAGCATCAGTCATCAACCTGAACTCTGTAACAGTTTCATCAAATTCTACTTTTCCACTCTCATTTCCCTTCTGAATTTTATTCCCAATTTCATCCATGAAGAACTTCCTTAGCCTCTAGATCCTACTAGTAGCCATAACTTTACCAGGCATCAAGGATAGCTTCGAGTTTTATCCAAATGACAATTGACAAAATTCGGTCTTACCAAATCAAAATTTGGTAAGGCTGAATTTTTTCAATTGTCAATTGGTAAAAACTCAAAGCTATCCTCAAAACAGGTGGTAAAGTTATGGCTAATAGTAGGATCTATAGGATGAGGAATTTCTTCATGGATTAAATTGGGAATAAAATTTAGAATGGAAAAGAGAGTGGAAAAGTAGAATTTGATGAAACTCTTGCAAAGTTCAGGTTAATGACTAATGCTTTTGTTCATTGTTATGATGGGAAGATTTTGAATAGTCATCCTGGAATAAAGGATTTTACTATGATTTTGAGAGCATCTTCTATGCAATAGGATGTCTTAGATCAAATAAATGAAGCAAACAATTGTGAAAGAGCCAACAATTTTAAATTTGAAACAATGGGATCTTATGTATAGACTCCCCTAGTGATTTTCTCCTAGAATAAGGTATATCAATTTAGAATTTGAAATAATGGTATATGAACAACTATTTATCCTATATGTTATGCTAGAACAATTAACTACAAGTTAGAACATATCCATATCATCAGAAAATAGTAGGTGCAATTCACTTCAAACTCTATTGTGGTAATTGCTTTGTAAGGAAGCTTGTACTCCATGAACATTCTTTGTGCACATCAGTATGTTGGTTATTATCTTGATCTCCTTTGTGATCAAAAGAGCAGTGAAGTTCATTGCATAACTCATGACCATTTTGTAGTGCTATGATCCATTGCTATTTTACTTCTTACTCACTATGTTCTCAATCGCCATGTGCAAATGACTTAGAGGACACATCTTTGTCACCATTTGATAGTAACTTTCATTGTTTTTGGATTTTTTGTTGTGATTCAATCATTGTTTGATAGTGTTCTTCCTTTCTCAATCCTATAAGAGAGGAAAATTCACAATTTGCAACTCCCCAACAATGGTAAATAGATACAATAGAGATATTTAAAATTTTAGAAGTGGATTTTTTTTCTAATTGTTAAAGCCTATTTATCAGTTTTATAACTTCAAATTATTTAAGATATTTGAATAGCTAAACTTCATATTATAAATCTTTAAAGTAGAATAGAATCAAGTACTTAAAATGATTACAAAAAAGTTGAATGAAAATTAGTAAATTACTACTGATTTAGCTTTTCCTTTTGCATGTTTACAGGATTATTTCTTCCAGCATTTGTTAGGCCTATTTTGGATTCTATGGAAACAACAGAGGCAGTTCCACATCTAGGTCTAAATGAGGTGATGACCCATCCTTCTATGATGAATTTTGTAGGATACACCTAAGAATAGATCTAAGAATATCAGATTTTTAAACCTTCAGATCTTTGAGATCATTTCATATTTGATTTGTTTTTTGTACACCTAGATGGATCTAAATACCTATTGCTTGAAAGTGATGTAAATGAAAATTTTATTTGTTCAAAATAATCTAAGGGTGTTATTTTTCACTTGCATTATTTTTTTGTTTACCTTAAGATAACCATTAACATTATCTTTTTGTTAATCATAATATTTCATTGCATATTTGTATTTTGTTAGATTGTATTGGATAGTTAATGGTTAAGTTTTTAAAAAAAAAAATAGCATAATATACTTTCCATGTACTTCTTTTCATCACTTGTAAATCTAATTTTTTATTACTTTTTTTTACTTTTTGTTATCATAAAAAATAGTGATGATTTTAGTCTCTATGAAATATTTTCATGCATGTTTGAGATCTCTACAAGGTGATGAAAAAATCCCTAGGGTTTGGTAGGGTTTTGAGTATCCTTATTGTTTTGATGTTAATTTTGTCACTAAGTTCTCTCCTTGCTCAAACATAGTCACCTGAGAAATTGCCATGATGCTCTTGACTGTAAATTACTTTGTTCTCCTTCAAGCACTACATGTCTGACTATTCAACTCTACCAACTACCTTTCCATCTCAGTGTCTTTTCATGCTCTTGCATCTATTCTCTTGTGAATTTATTCGTATGACTCTAAAAGCTATCACTAGGTTGATTATGACTGTTAGGTCTTTGAGTTTATATGGTTTTTGACTATCAACTCTTAGATTGTCATACTTTTGATGATAATTCTCCAAGGATTTTTTCTCACTGACTTAACTCTCTATATATTCTCCATTATTCATTGAAAATTCATGGTTTCTAGTTAACTATTTATTGGTGTAACCATTGCCATGTTTCTTGGGACTGTCATCCCTATAGGATAGTTTCCTTATAGATCTAAATGTAATTTAAATGGTTCCCATAAATATTGACAAGTTTCATAAGACTGTTGTGTCAAGGTTGTAGATGGTCATGAAAATTTTCATAAGATTGTTGTGACAAGTTTCATAATACCGCCATACCGCAAGAGCCAAGAAGACACGGTGCGGTGTAGTAGTAACATCTCACATTACCATGAAGGCCGAGTAATACATGTGCAGTATGGTGGTAAAACAAATACTTCTCCTACCTCCCCACAAGATCCAAGAAGACATCATGTGGTGTAGCGGTAATATTTCACATTACTATGAAGGCCAAGCAATGGCGGTGCGGTGTAACGGTAACATCTCGCATTACCGCGAAAGCCAAGCAATAATGATTTGGTGTAATAGTAACATCGTGCATCACTACAAGGATCATTTCAAAAATGGTGTAGTATCACAATTAAACTATAAAATGAAATATCACATTTCTTTGAGGCATTTTTTTGAAACAATTCAGTTGCCTTGTGTATATTGCTTCTACATTTTCATGTATGTCTAGCAGAGCACTTGCAGTTCTACAACATATGACAAAAAAAATCCTTGCTGGTATGCTTTGATGGATGTCCCTTCATTATTACTGGATATCTTATGTAGTGCACATATTATAGTGTAATCCTATTTTTTAGATTGTTTTATTTAGCATCACCAATATTCTCCACAAGAACATTGTCCTTGTTTGAAATGATGGAAATGGTTCACATCTCTTAGAACAATTTCTCTTGCAACAATCTTGGTGATGAATTTAGATGCAATGTAAAAATTAGAACATACTCGAAGGTTCTTAACAACTCTAATAGTTGTACTAGGGGCCATGTTTAAGAAACCAAATGCAATTGCTAACTTTTCACAATGGTGGTAGATAAATGATTCTTTTTTCTTCTATTCAACTATATTGAGTAAAATTCTTGAACCTGGTAATACCCTATTGTCTTCATTTGCCAAGATAATTTCTCCAATTTTTCATAGGTCTCCTGCATTTGTGGATGTGATCTATCTCCTACATAAAAAAGCATGTACCATTTTATTCCCTTCAGTCCAACTATATGCAGGTATATTTTTAATCCCTATATCTTTGATCAATCTCATTACTATTTGAACCTCACCACACCCACCCACTTCTGCAGAGATGTTTTAGAGAAGAACATAAGTTGCAAAATTTTAGGATCCAACTAAAAAAGTAGTTTTTCTCGAATACTTGGCCTATATTCATATATGATCCACAAGAACCAAATGTTTAACTGGCATCTTAGCAATAATGTTTAGGTTGTCCTCAAGATAGCCAGCATGAGCACGAAGATCAACCATGCACACCTAATGATCAATTATATATGTAATGAAATAAGGGTTACTGACATGTGAAGTATGTGTAGTCCTCATCCACTAAACCTGCATGAATGCATGCATCTATAACACAAGCAAAGCTTACAATGTTGGTGTTCTAGAGTGCATCATTAATTCAAATATTTTGAGAGCTTACTTGCAAAATCTATTTTGTGCACATTCTACAATCATATCATTTCATTCCATGAGATGACATCTCTTTGAGGCATTTTTTCAAACAATTCATTTTGTACTACATTCTGGTGTCCACTCTTTGGTAATTATGGTTAGTTTCATTACATTCAAATTTTGAATTTTGGGAAATTAGATGCAATGAATAGATTAATGGTTGTTTGGATAGTGAAATTAGCTCTCTTAGAAATTAATTGAAATTTCTAGAAAGATTATTTTAATTAAAGAGTATTTTGTGGTTATTTTTGTAACAATAATTTTACACTACATCTAGCTTGCTATTTTCATTCAAGATACAAGTCATCAAAGTCAGGCGCATACCAAGAAGATGGTACTCTACTTCAAACCCTCAAACTCACTTAGTTTAGTCTGGGGATATTAAGGAAGTTGCTAAAAAATTAATATATATCATTCTCTTTTATGAAGGAGAATCTTGTGAGATTCAATATGGTAGTGGACCAATATCTGGTTTCTTAAGTAAAGATGATGTCACAGTTGGGAAACTTGTTGTGAAACATCAGGTTAATAATTTTTGGATGTTAAGGTTTCCTAGTTGGATAGAAAAGATCTTTTCTCATCAACCTAATTTGGAATTTATGTATAAATGGATTCTTCCATGGTGCAGGTCTTTACTCAGACAATAGATGAACCAGGGTTGACATTTTTGTTGTCTAATTAAGTCTAATGGAATTCTTGGGCTTGGTTTCTAGGAATTTTTTGTTGATAATGTTGTTCCAGTCTGGTTAGTGTTGATAGCCTTCATTCAATAATGCCAACTCCATTCTATAATATGAGCATATCACCTTTCTTAAACTTTGAACAAGGTTCTGAAATCAAGGGTTCAATATGCATATTCTAGGTCTATGTTGAACACTTTGTTTAAGGCATTTGTTGACAACGCTACAATTTTTAACTGACTTATCTTTTTGTTGTGTTTTCTTTTGTAAACATGCAATATACAATGTAGTTTTATTCTTTCTAAATTGAGACAAATGGTAATTTTGTTGGTTGTATTGAAGCACAACTTCATTCATGGAAAAACAGGAAAAACCCTATTGCTCATATCAAATGGAACATTACATATAAAGGAGGAAAGATTCTAGTTGGGTTATTATTGACTACAATGAAGGAGAGAACTTCATATATGGGACACAATCAACACTCTCCTTCTTGGATTCTACATGTTACAACTTGCTCTAGGAAGATTGTCCATGTTGTAGAATTTTTAAGAGATGAAAGGGGCATGTGCTCGCATTGAAGGGCTTCAAGCATTCATTTCCACATTGTAGAAGTTTTTTGGAGAAGTTTCTCTCTTGCAATCATTTATGTGCAATATTGTAACTTAGATTTTTAGTCTTGTGACTGAAAATAACAATTGTAATACTCTATTTCTAAGTTATAATTAGGAAACCTTTCTTTTATTAATAAAGTTCATCATTTTTCCTTCTCAATGATTGTCTTTTTATGTGCAATTGATGATTGATGTGTATTTCTGCGTTTTATGCTTAAATCCTCAAATATCAGTCAATTAAAATGACTAAATATACTACTAATTGACATCAATTAATAATTAAATTGACTAAATATACTACCAATTAACAAAAAATAGTGAAGAGTGAATAAAAATGACTAAATAAGTGACTAGTTAACAACAATCAATGACTAAATATATCAATGAATAAAAAAATGACTAAATAAGTGACCACATTACAACAATCAATGACTAAATCAATAACTAAATAAGTGACCAGTTGAATATATCAGTAAATAAAAAATGACTAAATAAGTGACTAGAAATCTTACAACAATCAACGACCAAATATATCGATGGAAAAAATGACTAAATAAGTGACTAGATTACAACAATGAATGACTAAATATACTACCAAATTGATCAATCAAAACAACCAATAAATGACTAAAAATGGTTTAGTCATCAATTTGGTCACGTTATATATGACTGGAAATAAACTACTAATGGTCACATGACCAAGTTAGGTCATTTATAAGTAGTGTTTAGTACTTTTTTCTGACATATATTGTTGTTGACACTTTTTCCATCAAGTGAAAACTAGACACCATGGGAAAAAGACTCAGAGATAACAAAAACTGAGAGAGGTTATTGTACAGAGGTCAAACACAATCTCATAGGCTCAAACAAAGAGTTTGGAAGCATCATGGTTTCTGAGTAACAGGTCGTCAAAGATTGTTGCCCTTTTGCAATTTGGACCCTTAAGGGATCGAGCCGATTGAATGTAGCTCAAAGTGATTCACCATGTTTGGGTGTGAAAGAGGACCATTCCTAACATAAATGCACCCATTCGGATGGGTTGTGTAACACCCCTTTGTTTTTCTCTTATGTTTAGATTACGAAACTTAGATATTTTGATCGCTATTTATAGAGCTACTTGGACTATATGTGTGATGAGAAGTACGTTCTTTGATGTTATTATGAACAAATATTTTATTAGTATTATGTTGGTTTGTTAAAACATGGTTATTGCACATGAGCTTTATCTATGTTACAACTATCAGTTCATGATAAGTGCATTGGTGAAGGGGACGAGATCACATCACTCACTTGTGAGCGCCCTGCGATTCCACGATTTCGTCTTCACGTTGTGTTTTATGATGATTTATATACATGTGCTATTGATGCCTCAGATATAGGTTTGTAGGTACAGGACATCGACTCCACCTGGCTTTACAGGTTTGAGTGTGTCCACCACCCAATGGTAAAGTTTATTGGGAGATAGTAGCTAGGTTACTTGTGTCAGGTCTACACCCTAGCCTCAGTATGGCATAAGGTTCATGCAGTCGTGTTTGTTTAATTTTGTTAATTATTGCTTTAAATTACTATGGAAAATGCTTTAGAAGTTTATTGAAATTCTTTATTAAAAGTTGAAAAGTAGATTATGTATATTTTAAATGTTGAGTTGTCAAATTAATAAATTAATTAATTTAATTTAATTAATAAAAAGATTAATCTTTGGATTAATTGATTTATTGATTAATTAAATTGGTTATATTTGAATGGAAATGTTTTCAAATATTTAAATATTAAATTTTGGTTATTAAAATATTTTATGATTAAGTGGGTTGTTGAAAGATATTTTTGAAATTGCCAGCAAGTGTTAGAAAAATTAATTAGTTTCTTGGGGAAATTAATTCCCAAGAGTTAAACAAGGCTTTGGGTGAGGAAGTGGGGAGCTTCTTCACAAAAGGCTTTTTATATTTTTGCATGTTGGGAATTTGGGGAAAAATGATTTTCTGGCTATGATCTAGAATTTTTGAGAAAGAATTGGCTGTAGAGATTGCTTTGGAAGCTTTGGAAAAATTGGGATCTACAGGTGAAGCTTTACATCAAATGTCATTTACTCAAGCTTCCGGATACAGGTTCCTTTTATTATTTGAACTTTTTTTGCAATTTAAAAATATTATCTGTACAAAAGAAATTAGGATTGGGGTAGAAGCTTTTAAATTATTTTTGTAAGTTTGTAAGGCTTTTGTGTTTAAAAAAAATTCGTGTATATTTTAGTGCTTCTATAGAAGATTTATAATGAAATTAGAGAGCCTCCGTAGGAAATTATTGTTAAACAATTGAAAAAAACCCAGAAGGAAATATTAGAGAAATTTATAAATCTTTGTAGGATTAGATTCAAAAATATATGTGATAAAATTGGAAAAATCTTGTTTGTAGAAGATTATTATTTAATTTTTTTTTCCCCCAATTAGTTTATTTGGCTGGGAAATTATAAATCTTGAGTAATCTGTGAAATCTTCTTTGTATATGATATCTATAAATGTTTTCTATTAATATTATTTTTTTTTGGGAGTGGGTAAATGATTCATGTAGAAGGAAATTTGTTAGAGTATTTTGTCATTTGGCAAACCACTGTATCTATATTGATTTATGGAGTCTTTGTAAATTTTCCATTTAAGAAGAGAACCTTGTGATAGAAATTGCCTTTCTCTGTAAAAATTGATGAAAATGTTTCTGTAGAAGATCATGTATGAAAATAATTTTCCCAACTTGATTATTTGTATAGAAATCTTCATATATATATATAGTTTGTATATATATATAATTTATGATCTTAAAATAATATATTTGAGTTTTTATGGTGCACCGTACAACGTTCTTGAAAAAACCTCAATTTTGAATTTGTTAGAGCCATGTTTTAAGGTTTATATTGTATAGATTAGGGGCGTTGGCTTACCCTAGCCACCATCGCTTCCCATGGTGGGGAGAGGCATGGTTGTGAAGGCAGCCACGCTAACTTCCTAGCCACATCCCCTCCCCACACAAGGGAGGGTCAACGGTTGGGAACAGTTGCCCCCTACCTTTGGCTGTATATATATTTGAATAAAAGAAAACATTCGTTGTCTTTTGAAAACTCGTCCACCCCTGAAAATTGATTGGGAGTTGTTGGTATTCAATTTGGAATTTTTTTTTTATGGATTTTAATAAATATAATATATATATATATATATATATATATATATATATATTCATAAATATATGTATGCAAGTATATATATTATATATATATGTGTTCGTATGTATATGTTTATGAATATATATATAGATGATGGGATATATGTTTAAAATGAGAATTTTGAAAATATAATTGATATTTAAGATTTAAGAAGATATATATATATATATATATTTAAATATGTATATATATACATTTATTATTTAAATATATGTATTTAAATGTTTATTTTGAAAATAGGTGCATGCTCATGCACAAGTTGAGTTAATTATAAAATGGCGTATCATTTGGATAGAGAAAATTATGTTTTTTGAAATGGTCATTGGATTAGATGCATGTAAATGCACGTATTAGATGAATTTAAAATGATGTGTTGTAGAAGAGAGGAAATTATAATTTATTTAAATGATATAATCCATTTGAGGAAATAGATATTTTAATATATTTAATTGAGGTCATTGGAGTATAAGATAGATTGATGTTCTTATGTATTTGAAAAGGGTTTGTAATTAATTAGTTAAATTGGGAAAATTGGGATATACAATTCTATTTAAATGTTTTATTTTCTACTAGTAAATTGGTGTTATATTAGGTTATTGTGAACATTAAACTATTGCGTCTTTGGTGTGCTTGTGATCTCTTTTGTGGCATTTTGGGGTAATTAAATAGAGGTTTTAGAAGGGGTCTTATGAGTTTTCCACTTGAGGTATGTTAAGAATAGGGGTTGTATTTCAAGGTCTTGTCGTTTGTAATTCCCTAGATGGTAGTGAGGTTGTTGTTTTTAGTGGGTCACCCATTTTCCTTGAACGGGGATGTTTTTCCTCCTTTGTATGGAGTGGTTTTGGCTATTGTTTCCTCCTAAGTTTGGAGTGGTTTGTTACATGTGTTGTTAGTAGGAGAGTGAATCTCGATGGGGGTTGGGGTCTGGGATGATCTGTTAGGTAACCCAAGTACTTTTGATGTGACACTTCTCCTAGGTTAGTAGTATGTATGATACACTGGTGTGTCAATTTTTTTAACTCTAGAATCATTGTACTTTTGAGTTGTTAGCGTACTAGCTTATGCTAAGTTTAGTTTGGTGTTAGACTGTGTCTAGTGGTTGTAGAGTTTGACTAGGATCCTTATTATTGTCTCCTAGTACGGAGGGTGGGCCTTCAAGTACCACTTGGTTGGGAGGAATGTGCACCCTACACCATTGGGTCCCCTCTTTCTTCAGATTTTGATAGTGAGGTCTTCCAGTTGTGGAGCTCGTGGGTGAAATTGGTTTCATTCCATTCTCTTGATGTATCTTATTTCAGTTGGCACTTGTATTTAATATTTACTCCTCAAGTGTATCTGAGGAGGAATCTTGTAAATTGTAATAGTTAGGTATGATCTACCTCATTCTAGGGATGAGTATTGTAATCTTACTTGTAAATTAATGTAATCTGGAACTTGACATATTTTATTCTATGAGCTGTAATTTTAATGCTTTGTATGTATGTGCATTTAATGTATGATTAGTAATTTAATTAAATTTTTTATAAGAGTAACATAAGTGTTATGGTTTTAGATGTAATCTTTTTCATGTACCTTAAAGGTTGTTGCGGTAGTGTTGTGCATCTTCCTTGTTATTAATGCACTTTTTAAGAAAAAAGAATTGTACACTTCTGCAGTAGTTGTAACTTCCTCTAGGGTTGTGTGGCGGGGCATTACACATGGTATCAAAGCCCCAGGTTCATACACTGGATACTCTGGGTACATTGAGGCAACTATTTTTTCCTTGTGAAATTGTTAGTAGAATTTTTAAGTGATCATGTGTTCATGGATTTTACATTAACATGATGTACTTTGTGGAAAAGAGTAGTGTGAAAGAAACTTGATAAAATATTATGGATGGAAAGTAGTGATATGTATCCCATGGGTTATGTAATTCGATGTTCTTATGGGATTATGTATGTAGTTGTACCCCCTGTAAATGTAAGGAACTAGTAACTGTGTCTTGTTTTGACTGTTTTGAATACCCCATACTTACTTTGTGTATCCATGGAATGGAGCTACTTGGTACCCATCCATGGGGAAAATTTGCATTTTGATGTGGAATTACCCTACCAGAATGTGTGTTTGCATGTTTGTTACCTGATTGAGGACCAACCCATGTGTGGTTGAAACCTATATATAATAGTAACCAAAAGTTAGTTTCATAGAATTCTTTTCTTTTGGTTCTCTAGCCCCTCAATCCGTGAAGGGATAGTAGCAGCCACAAAGTTCCTTGGGTGGAGTGTGCAGCATATTCATATTGTCGAGCAGAGCATCTCAGCTCAACCAATCTTGAGGAATCATACCCACTACTTTCCCTTATGATGGATCAGGATACTTGGTCCATAAGTGTTAACCTAATCCCCACAGTGTTGAGTACAATAGCATAGGTTTGTTAGTATATGGTTGTATGTCCAGAGAGGCATTGATCTGGTATAGCAAGTAAACCTCGTATGTATAAGAGGTGAAGCTTGGGTAGCCCCATAGTGATATTATCATTTTTGCATTATATATTTAGTGTATCTACACATGCTTTGACATGATGTGATAGATATGATGTCACACCTCACTGATGTTCCGACATAGTGTTGGTGATGATGCTATGATATACTATATTTGCACGTGTTCTGATATGATGCAATATGATGCCACACCCCACTGATGTTCTGACATAGTGATGGTGTTGATGTTGTGTTACACGATATTTGGCATGTGCATAGACATGTGAAGGTGCATTATGAGATTGTCTTTTATAGCCTACTTTTGTGATGATCATTTTGGGGCCTTGAACACTTGTAGAGGGATCCTCATGGTTGCTTCGACCATGTTAGTCAGGTAGTGTATGGGTAGATCCTAGCCATGTATACCTCTGGCTATAGTGAGTTCTTCTATTTGTTTTCTCCATGAGGTATCGTGAGGTGGGGTGTGTCATATGTCTGCCTACTTTTGTGGACCCACAAACACACTACCACATGGCATACGACCAGTACATACCTTCTCTGACTGGCGTATGACCAGGTAGAGTGACGACGTGATAGTCATGGATACACTCTAGGTCATGTGGATGGCGTGCTCACTTGGCATCACATGAGGACTATTATTATTCTAGCAAGACGTTGTTTCCTCTTTCCTCATTTGGTGGCTAGTATTTAGTCACACAGTGTGGTACAGTGCAATTTTAAAGGTTGTGAACTTTCTTTTTGGTTATTGATGAATTTTCAGTTGATTATGAAGTTCGACACCTTGTTTATATTTGATTGTGATGGTTTAGCCACATCTTGTGATCTTATTTTCTTATAACCCTAGTGGTTATATATTTTAATTAGTGTTGAAATGGTGCACATTTATTTCCTTATTGTTGAAATTAAACTTTAATTTTCTCTTCTTTATGAACTTGGTGGCTAAGCTAGCTATCTTTTTTTGTTTTCAATGTTGGCTATGTGTCATATTGTGATTCTTCTCCAAGGACGTATGAGGTATACTTGGTGAGTGTATACGAGGAAGTAGACTTAGGGAACCTTGAGGATGGGGGTATGGGAGGTTGTTATGCAGCTAGGACCTAGTACTCACCTATGTGTGATGACTATCTCTTGGAGGCTAATCACCATATACAACAAGAGACAGGTCATTGTGGTCTTGTTTGGATGGTCTCACCTTATGTGTGCCCTAACACCATCGAGCCATTGATTGTGATGTATGGATTATTTGAGATGGACTTTGGCTCTTGGTTCATGGATTCTTGTATCATGGATTAGTATACTACTTTTCGGTATCCAGATGGACCATTGTGTGGCCTTATGTTGTGATTTCCGGTGCTTTTTGTTGGTGTGTATATGTATTATGCATTTTTAATCATGGGTATGGTTCTTTATTTCTGAGTTTCTATATCTTAATTTCACCTTTTGGTTGTGACTCATTTCTTGGATGGTGTGTATAGGATGTCTAGAAGAGGTGGTCATGGCATTGATTATCGGACCCCTACTTTTTTGAGTCCCCATGAGAATGATCGTGAGGAGCACCTGGGTCCTCTGTTACATTCTACGCTTGGGGAGATTCTTACTCGGCTTGGACCCAGGTAGGAGGGTGATTGACAAGCATTTAGGGAAAGGGAAAGGTTCCCTAGGAGAAATATTTTTGTTTTAGTAGGACTTATGTTGGACATTTTGAGGGCACGTTCTCCGCCCAACAATTGTTCTTATGGAGGTTTGGGGTTTGGGAATTGGATGATTGGTGTTCCTTTTGGTGGGGTGTGCCCAGTAGTCTTCGGGTTCTGGGGTGATCATCTTATGCATAGGAGGATTTAGAGTTGGATACAAGCCAAGCTCCATCATCTTGACTAGTCGGCTGAGAGCACACAGGTTGCAATGGGTAGAGGTACAGGATGTTACACTTGCGGCTGATAGGGCCACATAGCTAGACTATGTTCTCAGGGGAACACACCTAGATTCAGTGAAAGATCGACGGCTACGGAACCAGCAAGGAATGATGCAATAAGGACTCATGGAATGAGTGAAGCGGTTGATCATAGTTGTATAGAGCATTAGGTTATAGTTGTGGTGATTACTGGTAGTGGACAGGCAACTGATTCGAGAGCTCATGAAAATCCTGCAGTACAGGAGGCTTAGGAAGTTCCTTCAGTGTTGTTTCCTCTACTTTGATTCTTGATATGTTAGGATATGTGTTTTGTGATTATGTTGGTTGGTTGGATTGAGACTATATTTGGCTTAGAGGATTATAACTTTGGATATTGTTGTTTTTATGTTGGTGTATGTAGTGGTTCAGTTTTGGAACCATTGATTATGTGTGATTCTTTGGAGTTTGTTCTAGGGGTATTTGTAGGCTTCCAGGAGTAAGCCCGACCCTAGGGGGGAGAATGTAGCACCCCTCTATTTTTCTCTTATGTTTAGATTACGAAGCTTGGATATTTTGATCGCTATTTATAGAGCTACTTGGACTATATGTGTGATGTGAAGTACATTCTTTGATGTTATTATGAACAAATCTTTGATTAGTATTATGCTGGTTTGTTAAAACATGGTTATTGCACATGAGCTTTATTTGTGTTACAACAATCAGTTCATGATAATTTTATTGCTGAAGGGGATGAGATCAAATCACTTGCTTGCGAGTATCTTGCGATTCTATGATTTCCTCTTCACGGTGTGTTTTATAATGATTTATATACATGTGTTATTGATGTCTCAGATACAAGTTTGCAGATACAGGACATCGACTCCACCTGGCTTTATAGGTTTGAGTGTGTCCACCACCCAATAGTAAATTTTATTGGGAGATAGTAGCTAGGTTACTTGTGTCAAGTCTACACCCTACCCTCATTGCGTCATTAGATTCAGTCAGTCGTGTTTGTTTACTTGTGTTAATTATTGCTTTAAATTACTATGGTAAATGCTTTAGAAGAATTTTATTGAAATTCTTTATTAAAAGTTGAAAAGTAGATTATGTATATTTTAAATGTTGAGTTTCAGAATTAATAAATTAATTTATTTAATTTAATGGGTATGTGCAAGATCATGATGGGCCAAAAAGTGGCGATATGTAAGTGATATGATGGCCTATGTGGCTGACGACTTTTTTTTTTACCCAAATTTGATGAAACGAAAAGGGTTTTTAAAGGAGATTCTTAGTTTTTCACCAATATAAATTATGTTTTACTTTGAATTTAATAAATAATTATTATTCATTTTATATTTGAATTATGATGAAAGTCCTAATTGAAAGGTAGATTGAAAAACATCTATAACTTTCAAATGGTATCACATTTTTTAAATCCAAAACATGTTTCACATTCTATACTTCACGTACTATAGGATTAAAAAAATAAAAACTTAATTTAACGAATTTTTGACCAAGTTAAGGTGGTCAGACATGCACGTTTTTATATTTTTTAAAAGTTGTAATACAAAATTCATAATTAATTATTTACTTAGAAACAAATTACAAAAAAATATGCGTCACATTGGGACATGAGTCTTCTACTTATACCTAAAATATGATAAAAAAATATTATCATTTTATTGTGGTTAGGGTGGTCAGACAAACATCTACTTCTTATTTTTTTCCCTGAAATTTTAGTACTACTACATTGAAATTTCAAATTTTCACAAAATAGATTTTTATTTTTTTAAATAAACATAGTAGTTTAGAAACTACATACAATTTTCTACAGATTCTATTCTTACATATTTTTGAAATAATATAGATAACTTATACAAATTTTTACGTCAAGTTGTCTAACTCTGATTTTTTGAATTTTCATTGTCACTTAAGGGCATGTTTTTTCATTGATGATCCTGCATATACCCTAATTAATAAAAAGATTAATCTTTGGATTAATTTATTTATTGATTAATTAAATTAATTAAATTGTTTATATTTGAATGGAATTTTTTTAAAATATTTATATATTAAATTTTGGTTATTAAAAGATTTTATGATTAAGTGTGTTGTTGAGAGATATTTTTGAAATTGCCAACAAGTGTTAGAAAAATTAATTAGTATGTTGGGGAAATTAATTCCTGGGAGTTAAAATTGGCTTTGGGTGAGGAAGTGGCGAGCTTCTTCATGGAAGGCTTTTGATATTTTTGCATATTGGGAATTTGGGGAGAAATGATTTTCTAGCTATGATCTAGAATTTTTGAGAAAGAATTGGTTGTAGAGATTGCTTTGGAAGCTTTGGAAAAATTGGGATCGAAGCTTTACATCAAACGTCATTTCCTCAAGCTTCTGGATATAGGTTCCTTTTATTATTTGAATTTGTTTTGCAATTTACAAAGATTATCTGTACAAAAGAAATTAGGATTGCGGTAGAAGCTTTTAAATTATTTTTGTAAGTTTGTAAGGCTTCTGTGTTTAAAAAATTTCCATGAATATTTTAGTGCTTCTCTAGAAGATTTATGGTCAAATTAGAGAGCCTCCATAGGAAATTATTGTTAAACAATAAAGAAAAACCCAGAAGAAAACATTAGAGAGATTTATAAATCTCTATAGGATTAGATTCGAAAATCTACCTGATAAAATTGGAAAAATCTTGTTTGTAGAAGATTATTATTTAAATTTTTTTTCCCCAAATAGTAATTTGGCTAGGAAATTGTAAATCTTGAGTAATTTGTGACATCCTCTTTGTATATGATATTTGCAAATGTTGTCTTTGAATATTGTTTTTTTTTTTGGGAGTGGGTAAATGATTCATGTAGAAGGAAATTTGTTAAGAGTATTTTGTCATCTAGAAAACCACTGTATCTATATTGATTTATGGAGTCTTTGTAAATTTTCCATTTAAGAAGAGAACCTTGTGATAGAAATTGCCTTTCTCTGTAAAAATTGATGAAAATGTTTCTATAGAAGATCATGTATGAAAATAATTTTCCCAACTTGATTATTTGCATAGAAATCTTCATATATATATATATATATATATAGTGTGTGTGTGTGTGTGTATATAATTTATGATCTAAAATATATATATATATGAGTTTTTTTGGTCTGTCGTATGACGTTTTTGAAAAAACCTCAATTTTGAATTTGTCAGAGCCTTGTTTTAAGGTTTATATTGTATAGATTGGGGGCACTGGCTTACCCTAGCGACCATCGCTCCCCATGGTGGGAGAGTCGTGGTTGTAAAGGAAGCCATGTTGCCTTTCTAGCCATGTCCCCTCCCCACACAAGGGAGGGTCAACGGTTGGGTACAATCGCCCCCTACCTTCAGTTGTATATATATTAGAATAAAAGAAAACATTCATTGTCTTTGACAGACTCATTTACCCCTAAAAATTGAATGGGAGTTGTTGGTATTAAATTTGGATTTTGGGTTTTTATGGATTGTAATAAATATAATATATATTTTTCATAAATATATATATAAATATTATATATATATATATATATATATATATATATATATGTTTGTATGTATGTATGTATATATGGATGTGTTGTAGAAGAGAGGAATTTATAATTTATTTAAATGATATAATCCATTTGAGGAAATAGATATTTTAATATATTTAATTGAGGTGATTGGAGTAAAAGATAGATTGATGTTCTCTATTTGAAAAGAGTTTGTAATTAATTAGTTAAATTGGGAAAATTGGGATATACAATTATATTTAAATGCTTTATTTTCTACTAGTAAATTGGTGTTAAATTAGGTTATTGTGAACATTAAACTATTGTGTCTTCGGTGTGCTTGTGATATCTTTTGTGGCATTTTTAGGTAATTGAATATAAGTTTGACAAGGGGTCTTATGAGTTTTCCACTTGAGGTATGTTAAGAATGGGGGTTGTATTTCATGGTATTGTCATTTGTAATTCCCTATGGTAGTGAGCTTGCCATTTTCTGTGGGTCACCCAATTTTCTTGAACGGGGATGTTTTTCCTCCTTTGTATGGAGTGGTTTTGGCTATTGTTTCCTCCTAAGTTTGGAGTGGTTTGTTACACGTGTTGTTAGTAAGAGAGTGAATCTCGATGGGGGTTGAGGTTTGGGATGATCTGTCAGGTAACCCAAGTACTTTTGGGGTGACACTTCTCCTAGGTTAGCACTATGTATGATACACTAGTGTGTCAATTTGTTTAACTCTAGAAGCATTGTACTTTTGAGTTGGTAGCATACTATCTTATGTAAGTTCAATTTGGTGTCAAAGTGTGTCTAGTGGTTGTAGAGTTTGACTAGGATCCTTGTTACTGTCTCCTAGCATAGGTGGTGGGCCTTCGAGTACCACTTGGTTGGGAGGAATGTGCACCCTACACCATTGGGTCTCCTCTCTCTTCAGATCGTGATGGAAAGGTCTTCCAATTGTGGAGCTCGTGGGCGCCAGTGGTTTCATTCCATTCTCTTGATGTATCTTATTTTAGTTGTCACTTGTATTTAATATTTACTCCTCAAGCGTCTTCGAGGATGAATCTTGTAAATTTTAATAGTTAGGTATGATCTACCTCATTCTAGGGATGAGTATTGTAATCTTACTTTTAAATTAATGTAATATGGAACTTGACATATTTGATTCTATGAGTTTTAATTTTAATGATTTCTATGTATGTGCATTAAATGTATGATTAGTAATTTAATTAAATGTTTTATAAGAGTAACATAAGTGTTATGGTTTTAGATGTAATCTTGGTCATGTACCTTAGAGGTTGGTGTGGTAGTGTTGTGCATCTTCCCTGTTATTAATGCACTTTTTAAGAAAAAAATTGTACGCTTCCGCAATAGTTTCAACTTTCTCTAGGGTTGCGTGGCAGGGCATTACAGGTCAGAATAGTTCATTTGGTCACACAAGTTGCTAAAAAAAATTTGTACAATGATAGTTGCACAACTTTGCAACTTTACACTACTTGCATTTGACACTTTTTCCATCAAATGAAAATTGGAAACCATGAGAAAATGACTCGAAAGATAACAAAAACCGAGAGAGGTTATTGTAGAGGGTCCCAATGTGATCATGTAGGTTCAGACAAAGAGTTTGTAAGTGACACATTTTTTGAGTAACAAGTTGTCAAACATTTCTTCCCTTTTGTAAATTCGACCCTTAAGGGATTGAGCCAATTGAATGTATCTTAGAGTGATTCAACATGTTTGGATGAAAAATAGGACCATGCCTACCATAAAAATACCCATCTCAGTGCATTGGAATAGTTTGTTTGGTCACACAAGTTGCAGAACAAAAGTTGCACCACTTTGCAACTTTACATTGCTAGCATTTGACACTTTTTCCATCAAGTGAAAATTGGACACCACGGGAAAATGAATCTGAGATAACAAAAACCAAGAGAGGTTATTATAGAGGGCCCAACATGATCTTGTAGGCTCAGATGAATAGTTTGTAAGCATCACAATTTTTGAGTAATAGGTCATCAAAGATTGTTTCCCTTTAGCAATTTGGACCCTTAAGGGATTAAATCGATTGAATGTAGCTCGAGGTGATTCCACGTGTTTGGGTGTGAAAGAGGACCTTTCCTAGAATAAATGTACCCATATGAATGCATTGAATTAGTTCATTTGGTAAAACAAGTTGTAGAATGAAAGTTGTACCACTTTGCAACTTTACACTGCTTGCATTCGACACTTTTTCCATCAAGTGAAAACTGGACACTATGGGAAAAAAACTATGAGATAATAAAATCCAAGAGAGGTTATTGTAGAGGGTCCCAACACGATCTCGTACACTCACACAAATATTTCATAAGCATCACAATTTCTGAGTAACTATTCGTCAAAGATTGTTGCCCTTTTGCAATTTGGACCCTTAAGGGATTGAGTCGGTTGAACATAGCTTAGAGTTATTCAACACATTTAGGTGTGAAAGAGGACCATGCCTAGCATAAATGTACCCATCTATACATGTTGGAACAATTTGTTTGGTCACACGAGTTGTATAATGAAAGTTGCACCACTTTGCAACTTTACACTATTTGTAATTGACACTTTTTCCATCAAGTGAAAATTGGACACCACAAGAAAATGACTCAGAGATAACAAAAAATGAGAGAGGTTATTATAGAGGTTACCTACATGATCTTGATTCCTGAGACGAAATTCCCATAACTTACATGGTCTCTGAGTAACAGGTCATCAAATATTGTTGCCCTTTTGCAATTTGGACTGTTAAGGGATTATGTTGCATGAATTACAAATGTTTGAGGGCAGCAATAAATTTCAAATTTTGATTAAATATCATTACAAATGTTTATGTGAATAGATGGTATGCTATATTGATATTGATATATAATCATTAGATTGATTTGTGTTAATAAATAATTTTTTTATAATAAGTTAGTCAATTGGTGCTAGTTATAATAGGGAGAGAATAAAAGAAGAAAAAGAATGATTGGTAACCATCAATGGTTATTACACTCACTATATTAATAATATGATGTTTACAATAAAATGAGATTTATTTGGTAGTCCTTTTTATTATATTTGTGCTACAATTGTCTAATATGCTTCATACACCATTCTGAAACCCAAGTGCTTGTACTTGTAGGTACAATTCTTTCTTAAAACTATGAAGTGGTAATAAAAAATCATGAGAAAAAAGTCAAAATATATGAATTCCAACACCTCACTTAAATCAAATATTGAATCAATGTGCCCCATTTTCATGTACACAAACTTAGCTTATAAGATTCTCTCATAATAACCAAAAATATGATTCAAGGATGCCTTAGGTACTTCGTTATCACATATCTTTTACAATGTCACTCATACATTCGAGATGCTCTTATAATGTCTACATCATAGGTGCTCATGATGAGGTTATCTTCAAATGAATAACTTGAAATTCCATCGATAAGCTTCACATGCACTTTTATAATGGCTTAAAATCAGAATTGATATTTGTCAAGATCATCAAAATAAGGATGTTGCATTTCTTTTTTTGCTAACATTCTCTTGGATGGCTCATAAATCGACATTTTATACAAGGAGACACCAATCAATTTTTAGTAGTTTTCTTACAAATAGGCAAAGTAAAAGAAGAAAAAGAAAGAGCATCCACGATGGAAATGAAATGAAAATAGAAGGAAGGCACTTACAGACAAAAAATCCATGCCATTTGGTTCCAATTCAGGAACATCAAAGCTTAAATCTTGATACTTCCATTGAGGATAGGCATTCCAATCTCTCAACTTAGTCACTCCTGGCCATACATCTTCATTGGGAGTTCCAACAAACCTATTGCACACAACAACCTCTCATGAATAGAACATGAATAAAATTTAACCAAACTAAATTAATTTCCAACCTTTTGGAAACTTCTAACCTGTTATAAAAACAACACAATTCAATCTTCCACTTAGTTTACTAATGGATAGAGAATATCCTACATCACTTTTTTTTCATATTTTTGAGAAAAAATAAATACCATTGAACTCTGTATCCTTTGCCACAGTTCTAAACATAAAGTGTGCTACATTTGCAAGTTTGATAACTTCATCAATCACCTACATACATGATATAAACATTAGATGATAGCACTGGTGTCATAGCATTGGTATCATACAAATTAATGTGCATACTTACAAATTAATAAGAACCAATGTGAATACTTGCAAATTAATCCAACAAACCATTTGAGTTTTCTTTACTCTTTATTGTGTCAATTATTGCCTCATGGTTAGACTCACGCACCTTCCACAAGGTCTTCTTCAAACGCCTACCCCCATATTTGGTAAAATGAACATCGGATTCCATGAAAAGGTTCAAGTAATGAAGAATCTTCTGATGCATGTCAAAGTCCTAAAACAACCAAAATTTAACACTCTTATGTGGATACCTTCTAAGCCATATTCCAGTAACAACAACCAAGCCTATAGGGAATTTGATATTTTCTCCATCTATAACTAGGGCCTTCAATTTATTTTTGGCCTCAACACAATGACACAAGTAATAATTTGTTCCCTCTTCGTTGTCTTCATCTGCAATAACTACATGAACATTCCCTACATTGAGATGTGCAACAAATTAGATAAAATTAGTCAAAATTACAAATACACTACAAAGTAAGATAACAATAGGAATTTCAAAAACTATGCAAGTAGATATATTACCTAGTTGAACTAGATCTGATATATGGTCAAATTCAACTGATAAGTCCATTTGTGTTAGTTCCAATGTTGTCGGAGGGTGATATGTGTGAAGTGAGCTAAGATAATTTAACGACCATTTCTCAACCCACTCCTTTGACTCACAATCATCCCAGGATTGCATTGTACATGAAGAACAAAAGCATGCCATATTTCACATATGGATACTCCATGAACCTAGATTTGAGCTAAGGAAAGAGTGTAGCTCACTTGATTTTGTTAGTGTACAACAATCCTCAAATGGTACAATGTTAGTATCATCCATCAACCAAACAAATCTATGAACTGAAGATGTACCTTCATTACCTAGACCCATCAAAGCATTACACCACTCGAGGATTGATTTTGCATCTTTCGAATTTGCATTATCTTTATACTTTAACTCTTCTCATGCTAATTCTCTTTTGACACATGCTCTTGCACCATCATGCTCCCCCTTTCCATTTTTGGCCTCACAAAAGTTCCACATATGATGAACACCTATAATGACATGCATCCTACTCAACCAATAGAACATGCACGAGTTCTTGAACTGTGTTGCACAGTTATTTGACCATATTATTTGTCGACCCTATCATATGCCCCTCTAAGCCAAATCATTGTAGAACAATTGGAAGCAACATTTCATGAACTCTGGAGAATGTGTGTGATCATCACTAATATAAAAGTGATACTCCATAAATAAATTCCTTTGGCCCTCTTTACTATCAGCTGCATGAATGAATGTTATGTGCATAAATATCGAAACCTATGTGGAGTTGTAATATTGTGACTGCACCTCACGTTGGGTTGTAGAGTGTAATTATCTGCAAAGTTGACCACTAAAATTATGTTTCCAGCTAGAAAGGTGTCCTTGCATAACTTTAATTTCATGTCCAACCATCAAGCTCTATGGGTATGCCTTGCATACTCATACACTATATTGTCAAAAAACAACAACATAAATTGATAAACTGGAATCTTTTGAATAACCAAATCACACCTTTTTGCTTGATTACCATCTTTTGTAGCATATGCTATTGTTTTATACTTCTCAAACTCTACTAGTTGCTTTCCCAACTCATGTGTGATTTCCATATGTTGACATACTAGCATACATATCAAGCCATTGCAATGTTGACTTGAACTGTCCAAGCATAGTTTCCTATAGAATATTTGGCCATCCTCTATTTCACATAAATTTTTTGATAAGAACTCTCTTGAAGATTTTGGTGGGACATGTATGCCACAATCCTACAAAACATCATTAGTATGTAAATCTAGACATATAAAATGATAAAATTGCTAGAGAATTCAATATGTAGTATACAACAAGTAGTGCATGCATGATTTATCTTGATATAAAATGGTTTAAGCATTTCAAAATATCTTTGAAAATTTTGAATTTGAGGATAATCATATTGAAATTTACCAAAAAATTGGGTTTGAGTCATATCCAAAATATTATTTGGATGTGGCTCATGGTTTCGACTACTGATTCTCCTTCTTACCACATCCCTTTGATTCAGAGATGTCCTCATGTTATTATTCCAATAGTCTTCAATTAGTTTTCTCAATTCTTCAACAATTGGTTTATCTTTTCACGGAAGTCTCCCTGAGAATGCCCATAATTCATTTGAATATGTTCCCTCAATTCTTTGCCACCTTTTAATGGCTCTTGATAAAAAAATTCTATTAATTCTTAATTGTTCACTTCTCTTTCTAATGAGATGAGATCTCCTTGTTTGACTACTTACCAAATATTATGTAATGACACATCAGGTGGCATTACTATCCTTTGAGTGTGAGGTCTTATCCACACTCTCATAAGCATCCATTAGATTCTTGACAATAGTGTTTTCACTTGAAGTTTTTGATGTTCTCAACCCAAGAATCTTCATGATGTTTCTATACTTTATACCCCGCATCATTTCAACAAATAACTGACATCTTGCAGTCTCATTTAGCCTTTCAAAGAATAATTTCCAAATCTTATCAGCATATCTTCTACAAGTGCATGTTGCAATCTTACCTTCCATGTGCTGTAAAATATCCTCATCAATATTAATCAAATACTTTGGCTTTTTATGCAAAATTCTAGGTGGTGTTCTCCTAGGTATATACATCTCAAGATTAGGAATTTCATCAATATTTAAGTGAGATGGGCTAGATTGCATACCTTCTATCGAGGGTGGAATAAATGACATACATTGAGGTTGGCATGGGTATGATGGTGTACCTTCTTTGTCAAATCTAAGTGATGATATACTCTCAAATTGACATGTGGTGGATGGTTTCCCTTCATATTCACTTATGGTAGATGATGTCCTTCCCTATTCACTTGTGGTAGATGGTGTCCCTCCATATTCACTTGTGGTACATGGTGTCCCTCCATATTCACTTGCGGTAGAGGCTGTGTGTCCAACTACAGTATTAAAATCTATCTTAGCATGATGCTTTCACATTCATTCTTTTTGTGCCACCAATGCCTTTTCTCTTTTTAATGGTTGAGGTTCCTCTTCAATTGGCTTATTTTCATCAATCGTATCCAATTTATTCTTTTGATGATATTCTACCATCTATTATCTATTTTTTTCTTTATTAGTTTCATACTCTTCATTTATTTTTTTATTCCTTCTTCATTTCCTCGACATGGTAGATAATTTTACCCGTAGCATGGTAATGAGACAAATATTAGTTCCTAAAAAATGAATCCATACAAATAAATGAAACCTATGTCATTCAAGGCTTCATACAAAATACTTACAATCATCCTATGGAAATATTATTGTCAAAAAATTCACATAACTTGTCCATGCTTTCATTTTGAGCCTATCTTGCAATCATGGCATGCCACATGACCACATTTCTTTAAGACATTCCATCAAAAAAATCATGAGAGCATTGGAAAGCTGGTGAGCTCACTAGCTTGCCAATGTTACCACATTTTTATACATGTCTATGAAAACATTATTGTCAAAAAAATTCACATGCCTTGTCCATGCTTCCAATTTGATCCTATCTTGCAATCATGGCATGCCACATGACCACATTTCTTTAAGGCATTGCATCCAAAAAATAATGAGAGTATTGGAAAGCTAGTTAGCTCACTAGCTTGCCAATGCAGTAGGGTTGACAAGGTAGGGACAACGTGAAAAAATGCATCATAGAAATGATGTGTCACAGTGATTTACTTCACACTATCCCTACCTTGTCAACCCTGCCACATTGGCAAGATAGTGAGCTCACTAACTTTCCAATGTAGTAGGGTTGACAAGGTAGGGGCAGCATGAAAAAATGCCTCATAGAAATGGGATCTCACATTGATGTAAATCACCATTAGACCCCATTCCGTGAGACCTCATTTCTATGAGAAAAATTTTCACACTGCCCCTACCTTGTCAACCCTACCACATTGGCAAGCAAGTGAGCTCACTAGCTTGCCAATGTCGTAGGGTTGAAAAGGTAGGGGTAGCATGAAAAAATGCATCATAGAAATCATCATGAGACCCTACTTCTATGATGCATTTTTTTATGCTGCCCCTACCTTGTCAACCCTACCGCATTGGCAAGCTAGTGAGCTAACTAGCTTCTCAATGCTACCACATTTTGCATACATGTCTATAAAATATTATTGTCAAACAATTCACATGCCTTGTCCATGCTTCCATCTTGATTCTATCTTGCAATCATGGCATGCCACATGACCACATTTCTTTAAGGCATTGGATCCAATAAATCATGAAAGCATTGGCAAGCTAGTGAGGTCACTAGCCTACCAATGTGGTAGGGTTGACAAAGTAGGGGCCTCATACAAATGGGGAAATAGGATCTCACGATGATTAAATAACCATGAGACACCATTTATATGAGGCATTTTTTCACATTTCCCCTACCTTGTCAACCCTACCTTGTCAAAAAATCATGAGAGCATTGGCAAGCTAGTGAGCTCACTAGCTTCTCAATGCTACCACATTTTGTGTACATTTCTATAAAAACATTATTGTCAAACAATTCACATGCCATGTCCATGCTTCCATTTTGAGCCTATCTTGCAATCATGGCATTGCACATGACCACATTTATTTAAGGCATGGGATCCAAAAAATCATGAGAGCATTTGTAAGCTAGTGAGCTCACTAACTTGCCAATGCAGTAGGGTTGACAAGGGAGGGGGAGCGTGAAAAAATGTCTCATAGAAATGGGGTCTCATGATAATTTATTTAAATCACCATGAAATCCCATTTCTATGAGGAATTTTTTCATGCTAAATCACTATGAGACCACATTTCTATGAGGCATTTTTTTACGCTACCCCTATCTTGTCAACCCTACCGCATTGGCAAGCTAGTAAATCACCATGAGTCCCCATTTTTATGAGGCATTTTTTCTCGCTACCCCTACCTTGTCAACCCTATTGTATTGGAAAGATAGTAAGCTCACTAGCTTCTCAATGCTACAACATTTTGCATACATTTCTATGAAAACATTATTATCAAACAATTCACATGCCTTGTCCATGCTTCCATTTTGAGCCTATCTTGCAATCATGACATGCCACATGACCACATTTCTTTAATGCATTGGATCAAAATAATAATGAGAGCATTGACAATATAGTGAGCTCACTAGCTTCCCAATATGGTAGTGTTGACAAGGTAGGGGCAGCGTGAAAAAATTCATCATAGAAATGGGATCCAAAAAATCATGAGAGCATTGACAAGCTAGTGAGCTCACTAGCTTGCCAATGCGGTAGGGTTGACAATGTAGGAGTAGCGTGAAAAAATGTATCACCATGAGACCCCATTTCTATGATGTATTTTTTCATGCTGCCCCTACCTTGTCAACCCTACTGCATTGGAAAGCTAATGAGCTCACTAGCTTGTCAATGCTACCACATTTTGCATACATGTCTATGAAAACATTATTTTCAAACAATTCAAATTCCTTGTCCATGCTTCCATTTTGAGCCTATCTTGCAATCATGGCATTCCACATGACTACATTTATTTAAGGAAATGGATCCAGGAAATCATGAGAGAATTGGCAAGTTAGTGAGCTCACTAGCTTGCCAATGCGGTAGGGTTGATGAGGTAGGGGAAGCGTGAAAAAATGAACCATATAAATGGGGTCTCACGGTGATATAAAATGCATCATAGAAATGGGGTATGCATTTCTATGATGCATTTTTCATGTTCGCCCTACCTTGTCAACCCTACCGCATTGGCAAGCTAGTGAGCTCACTAGCTTCTCAATGCTCACATGAATTTTTGGATCCAATGCCTTAAAGAAATGTGGTATTGTGGTATGCCATGATTTCATGATATGTAGTACCTTTCCCCATGTTGTTAACTTAGCCTTGAATAAAAAGTCTTGAAATAGTGAAGAGAAGGGTTAGAATCCATTGTAGGTAGACTAATCAAGGAAACATTTAAAATATATCACAACATTAGTGATGAGGTAAGCTTAGTGATGAGGTAAATTTAGAAATAGAGATGAAAACCAAAATAGATTCAAAGATCTATCAATGTAGGAGGAGTATATTCTAGTTTTGTAGAGACATGTATGGAAAATTTTGTAGCATAGACAATGCAATCAGCTATTTGAAAAAATGCACATCACCATGAGACCCCATTTATTTGAGGAATTTCTTCAAACATTTGATTTCCTTGTCTATGTTGTTTGATAAAACACTTTGGTAGACATGTATGGAAAATTTGGTAGCATAGACAAGGCAACCAGTTTCTTGGTATAACTGTTTGACAAAATACCTCAATGAGATATGTCCTCATGGACTAGAATGATTGCAAGATATGCACAAAATAGATTTATTGAAAAGGCTTTAGAAAATTTCAATCATATGCAATTTATAGGTGTAAAACCAAATTCCACTACATTTTCCAACATCCCCCATGCCTATACCAAAATGAAAGGTTTGGAGAGGGGTATGCACATCCATAGTAAAGTATTGAGAAATTATGTATTATTATACTTATAAATTTTTTCATATGTATGTGTATACAAAATGTGGAAGAATACACAAGGTAAGTCAATTGTTTAACAAAATTCCTCAAAGAGATGTGGTTTAAAAATGTAATTGGCAAGTGTAAATAATTGTGTATTTTAAAATGTACATTGACAAGCTAAGGTTATAATTACAAACAAACAATGATCAACATGGAATATGCAACATAAAAAAATCAAAGCAAGCCAAAATAGAATGAAAGAAAATGTGTAAAGACTTCACATACTTAAAAAACTAGAGTTTTGAATGGAGGAGTTCTACCCAATTATGTAGCCTTTGCTTCTTCTTTCTTCAAACTCCTCAATAATTTGACTTTTTCAAAAGTTTTTTCCCCTCCAAACTTCAATTGTATATCACTCTTGAATGGAATTCAGACTTGAATTGATATTATATTCCTTTCAACCTGAAATCTATACTATTTCATGCAAAGGTGGTGGAAAGATCATGATAAAGGTGGTGGAATATGAGAAACTTGCATGCACAATTCACAAAATCATCCAAAAGCTTTTTTCTGTTACAACACGTGCATAACCAAGAGAACATGCAGAATGTGAGCCTTGAGATCATAGGTATAATGATTTTTTTACCGTTTTTAGAGCAAGACAAAATACACTTGTGTTATAACATGTTCACATTATAACGCAAGCATGTTATGTCTTGCTAAACAAACATCCATATCTCTACTACTTCAAAACACACTCGTGTTATGAGAAAGTTGATTTTTTATAGGTTTCTTTTCTCTCTTTATCTCTATCATGTACCCTCTACCCTTAAAACCTTAAACCCTCTACCCTCTATCTCTCTCTCTCAATTTTGTCCCTCCTTCCCCCTCTCCCTCTCTCAAGTCTCTCTCTCTCACTCACTCACTCATATCTCTATCCCCTCTACCCTCTACCCCCTCTCTCTCTCTCTCTCTATCTCTCTCTATCTCAAGTCTATCTCTCTCTCACTCACTCACTCCTATCTATATCCCCTCTACCCTCTACCCTTAACCCTTAACCATATCTCTCTCTCAAGTCTCTCTCACACTCACTCACTCACTCCTATCTCTATCCACTCTACCCTCTACCCTTAACGCTTAAGTCTCTCTCTCTCTCTCTCTCTCTCTCTCTCTCCCCTACCCCATCATGCTCTCAAGTCTCTCTCACTCACTCACTCACTCCTTATATCTCTCCCCTCTACCCTTAACCCTTAAACCCTCTACTCTTTACCCTTTATCTCTGTCCCACTCCCTCTCTCTCTCTCAATTCTCTCCCTCTCTCAAGTCTCTCTCCCTCACTCACTCACTCACTCATATCTCTCTCCCCTATACCATTAACCCTCTACCCTTTATCTCTCTCCCACTCCCTCCCTCTCTCTCTCTCTTAAGTCTCTCCCTCCTATCCCCTACCTCTCTCTCAAGTCTCTCTCTCTCTCTCACTCCTTCTATCTCTCTCCCCTCTATCCTTAACCCTTAAACCCTCTACCCTCTACCCTCTATCTCTCTCCCACTCTCTCCCTCTCTCTCTCTCTCAAGTCTCTCCCTCCTACCCCCTATCCCTCACTCACTCCTTTTGTGAAATTGGAAATATAGTGGCTTATTTGAAAAAATGGGTCCAATAAATGGGGTTTCCTAAAGGACCCTTATTTTCAAACAAGCCACTACATTGCTAATTTCACTGAGTTGCCAAGCTAGTGGGCCCACTAGCTTGCCAATAAGGTGAAATTGGAAATTTAGTGGCTTGCTTGAAAAATTGGGTCCAATAAATGGGGTCTCCCAATGATGTAAATCACTAGGAGACCCCATTTCTTGAACCCATTTTTTAAATAGACCATGTTAGGTTACCAATTTCACTGAATTTCCAAGCTAGTGAGTCATCAACCCTTAATCCATCAACCCTCAACCCTTAAACCCTCAACCCTTATATCCTCTACCCTATACATTTGACCCTTAACACTAATCCTTCAACCATATACCCTCAAACCTATACCCTAAACCCTCTACCCTCGACCCTTAACCCTCAACCCTAAACCCTTAAACTATAAACCCGTAAACCTTCTACCCTCTACCCTAAACACTAACCCCTTAACCCTATACCCTCAACACAATACCCTAAATGATCAACCCTAAACCCTAAACACTCTACCCTCTACCCTCTACCCTTAAACCGTAATCCCTCAAGCCCTATACCCTCTACCCTATACATTGGACCCTCAACCTTAATCTCTCAACCATATACACTCAACCCTCTACCCTAAAACTTAAACCCTCAACCATTAAACCCTAAACCCTTAAACCCTCTACCCTCTACCATATATATATTAAACCCTCAACCCTCAATTTTTAACCCTTAATCACTAAACCCTCAACCCTTAAACCCTAAACCCTCAGCCCCTATACCCTCTACCCTATACATTGGACCCTCAACCCTAATCCTTCAACCATGTACCCTCAAACATATACCCTAAATCCTCTTCCCTCAACCCTTAACCCTCAACCCTAAACCCTTAAACCCTATACCCTTAAACCGTCTACCCTTTACCTTAAACCCAATACCCTCTACCCTCAACCCTAATCCCTAAACCCTAATACCCTTACACCCAATTAAACTCTCTACCCTAATCCATCAACCCTCAACCCTCAGCCCTCAACGCTCAACCCTCAACCCTCAACCCTCAACCCTCAACCCTCAACCCTCAACCCTTAAACCCTAATCCCTCTCGCCCTATACCCTCTACCCTATACATTGGACACTCAACCCTAATCCCTCAAGCCTATAACCTAAACCCTCTACCCTCAACCTTTAACCCTAAACCCTTAAACCCTCTACCCTCAACCCTAAACTCTTAAACCCTAAACCCTTAAACCTTCTACCCTCTACCCTCAACCCAATACCCTCTACCCCTAACCCCAATCTCTCAACCCTAATACCCTTAAACCCAAGTAAAATCTCTACCCTAATCCCTCAACCCTTGAACCTTAATCCCTCCACCCTCAACCCTCTACCCCCAACCCTTCAACCCTAATCCCTCAACCCCTATAACCTCTACCCTATACATTGGACCCACAACCCTAATCCCTCAACCCTCAATTATCAACCCTCAATCCTTAAACCCTAAATCATCAACCTCTATACACTCTACCCTATGCATTGGACCCTCAACCCGAATCCCTCAACCCTATACCCGCAACCTTAAACCCTCTACCCTTAGCCCTCTACCCCATACATTAAAATCTCAACCCTCAACCATTAATCCCTCAGGCCTAACCCTTAAACCCTAAACCCTCAACCTCTATATCCTCTACCCTATATGTTGGACCCTCAATCCTAATCCTTCAACCATATACCCTCCAACCTATGCCCTAAACTCTCTACCCTCAACCTTTAACCCTCAACCCTAAACCCTTAAACATTCTACCCTTTACCCTCAACCCTAATCCCTCAACCCTATACACTAAACCATCAACCCTATAGGTCCTCAACCCTATACCCTCAATTATCAACCCTCTACCCTATACATTGGATCCTTATCCCTCATATATCTCTATCCCTCCCTCCCCTTCTCCCCTTCTCTCTATTTAACTTCTCCCTCCATCTCTCCATCCATCCCTCCCTTTGTACCCTATACCCTCAACCCTTAGACCTTTAAACACTCAACCCTAAACCCTAAACCCTCAACCCTCAGCCCTTACACCTTAAACTCTCTACCCTCTACCCTCAGACCAATACTCTCTACACTTAAGTCAAAGTAAAATCTCTACCCTAATCCCTCAACCCTCAACCCTTAATCCCACAACCCTTACACCATGAACCCTCTACCCTTTACCGTATACATTGGACCCTCAACCATAATCCCACAATCCTCTACCTTCAACCTTAAACTCTCAACCCTCAACCCTTAAACCCTAAACCCTTAATCCCTCTACACTCTACCCTCTACCCTATACATTAAACGTTGAACCTTGAATTCTCAACCCTCAACCCTTAATCCCTCAACCCTCGTCCCTTAAACCCTAAACCCTCAACCCCTATATCATCTACCCTATACATTAGACCCTCAACCTAATCCTTCAACCATATACACTCAAACATAAACCCTAAACCCTAAACCCTTAAACCTTCTACCCTTTACCCTCAACCCAATACCATCTACCCTCAACCCTAATCCCTCAACCATATACCCTCAACCCAATACTCTAATCCATCAACCCTATAGGTCCTCCATCCTAATCCCTCAACCCCTATCCCTTTCTCTCTATCTATACATAGATCACCTCTCCCTCCCTCCCTCTCTCATACCCTTTCTAATTGTCTCTATCTATCCTCTCCCTCTTTCTGCATACCTCTCACTTAATCATTCCCTACCACTCTCTCTCAATCCCTCTATCTATCTCTCTCCATCTCCCTCCCACTGTCTCTCCATCACTCCCTCTCTCTCCCACTCCATCTCTCTCCCTATCTCTCAGGTCTCTCCCTCCTACCCCATCTCTCTCTCAGGTCTCTCCCTCTGGAACTCTACCTAGGTAACTCTCTCTCTCCACCCTCTCTCTATATATCCCTCCCACCCTACCTAGATAAGTCCCTCTCACTCCACCCCCTCTCTCTCCCCCTCTCTCAGGTCACTCCCTCTCTTAGGTCTCTCACTCTCACACTCCCTATCTCTCACACTCCATCTCACTACCTATCTTCCAAGTCTCTCCCTCTTAGGGCCCCCCTCACACTCTCAAGTCTCTTCCTCTGACACCCTACCTAAATAACTCTATCCCCCCTTTCTCTCCCCCCTCTCTCTCAATTATCTCTCTCCCTCTATCCCTCTCACCCTACCTAGCTAATTCCCTCTCACTCCAAATCCTCTCCCACTCCTTCTCTCTTAGTCTCTCCCTTCCACCCCCTCTCCCTCTCTCAATACTGTCTTTCACTACCTCTCTACCTCTCTCTCTTAAAATTATCCCTCCCTCTAAAGACATACATACAAGCATTATACATATGTACATATTATCCTACATACATACAAGCATACATGTACATATGTAAATACAATATTATATACATATATAACTTGAAACATACAAACATACATACATACATACAAGCATGCACACATACAAGCATACATGTACATACAAACATACAAATATATAAACATACATTCAATAGAGTAGCATTTAACATAAAGCAAGACATAATGTGAGCACATTTTATGTCTTGATATACATGTCCCGCACAAATGCAAAAACCATGTCAAAACTAAGATATATTGTGAGTGTGTTATAACACACTCGTGCTATATCTTGCTTTGGGAAACCCCAAGCCTTGAGCTTCATATTTTCCTTGGAATACAAACCCAAAGGCTTGAAGGGCCTTCCCAATAATCAAAAACGTGTTTTTGAAAATTCTACAATATTTCGCATAATCGGGTTTGTGTTCATCGTCACGATTGCACGTCTTTCAATGTCGAACAAATCAAACACCTAGTTAATGTTAGGTTCTCTCTTAGCTATCTAACAATGTAATTTTTTTACTTTTTTGATAATGTTAACCCTTTGATCTATAATTTCTTTTGTTTGTGTGTCTCTTTTTTGGTGAAAAGAAGTGTTTGGTGTTTTTTTCGTTATAAATTAACTGTTCATCAAATTTTCAAATAAATTATTTTTTTAGAAACTAGACTCCATTCTACAAATATTAAAAACAAAATCATTTAGTTTCCAAAAAAAAGAAAATTCAAGAAGTGTCTGTGGATATGCTAAAATCTGCAAGAGATGGCTTAAACAATTTCACGTTGTTAGCACGAAAGTTAGTTTAAACCAACAAACTTAGACATCCCTATGAAATACTTAATCATGTATAAATATGCAACCAATGAGTAGAAAAATAAGTTAAACAGAAGGGCAGGTGCATGAAAATGGGTAGCAATTCTGTGGACACCCTCAAAAAAAAAGTTGAAAACCATAACACGCTCGCGTTATGTCTTCTGTTAAACCTAGGCAAGGTCCTGACGGCCACAACTACAAAGCCATAATGTGAGCGTGTTATAACGCGCTCGCATTATTGATTGTTAAAAGCAAACAAACAAATGCAAATCTCTCATTTGCATTTCGACTGGTTTTTTGGTGCACCCGCGACCAAAAACCCCCAAAATATCGCGCTCGCATTCGAGGACAAGAATTTCTTTGCCAAGAGTCCGAATTTCTTAGCAACGCGCCATGACGACGACGAGGTGTAAGAGGTAAGGATTCTATGCTTTTTGTTTTGAATTGGTTAGTTTTAGGTTAATTTCTTAGTTTTAGGTTGAATTTGATATCTATTTGTTTGAATTTTTAGGAGATGCAAATCAACCTACAAACCCTCAAAATCCTCAACAGGAGGACCAACCAAATCCTCAAGATCAAAATCAACCACAACATCAACCTCCTCCACCAATCACTCAACCCCCTCCTGGCACTCAACAAAATTTAATGAGTGAAATTGAGAACAACAAAAAACAAATTGAGGATTTGATCAATAGGTTGAGTGATCCAAATGGTTCAACCACAGAAAGAATGACCCTAGAAAATTCCTTGAAAGATATGTTAACAAATGTAGATTCAATTAGCAAACAAATAACTGGATGGGAAGATAGGAGGCAGGTGGCTAGGGAGTATTATGGAAATAAACTATCATACAAGGATGTGAAAGATTTAAAAATAACAAAAGGTGATTTGTGCTCATTATTCATCGACCCACGCACAAATCAAAATCTTACCCTCAATGTGAAGAGGTTTCCTATCCATTGGTGCCACCACCAACAAATGGAGTGGTTTTATGATAGGTGGTACATGGTCTTCGATTACCCACCATGTAACAATTGCGAGGTCCCACAATATTTCCTTAGGAAACTATACAGTGAGTTCATATTGAACAAAATCCCAAATTATTTTGATATGAGGGATTTCTAGGGGAGAGGTGGGGCATCAGCTCAGGATAGACCTGGTGCACAGCCGGATCCTATGTGGCAAGCTAGACGATCTCTCGCTAGGCCACCTCATGAGCACATTGTTATGCCTTCCGTCGTGAAGGAAAGTGCTGACGTAGAGACATTGCAGGAAATCAACACTTTGACCCAGAGTGTCATCCATCATACTAGCCCTATTCTACAATGCCATCCAGGGGACTCTTCTAGTGGTGGTCTTCAAACACATGTGTGTCAATCTTGCGGGGCTACTTGTTCACATGACCCCACCAACCCTCAGGAGACTAGTACATAGGATCCATCTGCAGCTATGGAGATGGAGAGGGAAGATGACATTTTGCATGAGGCATATGGCATTGATAGTCAGGTAAAAGTTAGTGCATGTGTTCATTGAATTTAATTTATTAAATTTCAATTTTGAAATGCAAGATTAACTAAAAATGTTTTATGATTTTAATAAAATTGTAGGGTCATAGTGTCAAGACTGGATACACCGGCCCCCCACCAACCTATTTTTGCAGTATACCTATCGCTGGGTTATGTAACTAGTAAACAATTATAATTTTATTGCATATTAATGACATTGTTTTACGAATGGTAATTTAATATGCAATTTTGGATGTTGAACAAACTAATATTGGAGGTTTTGATGGAACACTTCCTAGTGGCGGTGGATTTACTCAAACCTTCATGTAGGTAATAGAATAAAGAGTTTAACTAATGAATCAAGTACTTAATAGATTTGTGTAGTTTATACATGCACATCGTTGATTACGTTGAATAATTTTTTGTTTTATTTTCAGTTGTTGCGAGACGATACACCTTTGAATGTGATAAGGGCAATGGATATTGGTGTGACATCTGCTATACAATCCTTGATGGCTCTGATAGAAGAGGTATGAGGCAAATTAGTAAATTTTAATTTACATTTGTTGTTATAGATGTTAGTTAGTTAGAAATCAAACCATTATTGATTCATGTAGTTTTTGTCTATTTTTATGGTTTATACAGGGCTTGAGCACGCCTAAGCATGGGCATGAGGATATTTCCCTCATGGAGAGAGATCGTGAGATGGCTGTAAGTGATTATTTTGTCAAATATATCATTTTTATAATGTAATTTCTATATATTCATGTATTTACTTTTTATTGTAACAGTTAAAACATCACCATGAACTAAACCCTAGGAGGAGTAGCAAGAGCACTCCACGAGCGCAACAAAAATGAGTGACAGAACTATCGCCATTCGAGTGAAAAAGAAAGGGAAAGATTTTATTTCCTAGGCATGGAGAGCAATGACTTTTGATTCCAGAGTCCTTTATTGTATGCCTGCATGGCATTTTTGTACATATTTTTTATTGGACATATTTGACATTTGTATGCCTAGATGGCATTCTCATAAGCCTATAGGGCTATTTTGTACATATATTTCATACTTATATCGACATATATTTATGTATGCCTACATGGCTATTTGGTTAATACAAATATCTTTTTTCGATGCTTGTCCATATTTGCATTCTAAATTGATGGTTCAATAGATATGAGTTACGTGTATTCAAGTGTATACTTTACAACTTACGTGTATACTTTGTGACTTACATGCATTCGAGTGTATACTTTGTGGCTTACATGTTTTCATGCATATACCTTGTATTTGTGCATATACTTTGTTTTAATTTCTGTATACTATGTATTCGTGTGTATACTTTTTGAGGCTTACATGTTTATGAGTACTTGTAGTTCCCTTATTGACATGTACATGTTTGACTTGTTCATGTGTATAATTATTAATTGGTTAGCCATAGCATTGATCTATGTCATCCTCAATGCATGATCCTTGAGATGGAGTAAGTACACCCTCAAGGTCAAAAAGAGTTTCACATGCATTCTTCATAGGCTCATTTTGGTAGTGAAACCAAAAACCTCTTGCATCATTGAAACAAAAAAAAAAATCCTTTATAGCAAGTCTAAAGCCTTTATCATTCTCCATTAGTTCTTCATGTCCCATGGAAATGCTGAGGTGAGAATTCTGCAAACAAACCGTTCGCCTCTGTGTCTTCACCACTGAATCAATGGTTTTGCTGCTTCCTCTATTGTTGTTACATGACTCCCATCAATGGAGTTTATGCTGGCTATTGTCCTCCTCTCTGCATGTGGCTGCTTCGCACCACCACCGTACTGCCATCTTACCCACACAAGATTCTGGAAGATGCTTCCCACCCTTCTCTTAGTGGTTGCTCTCATTGCACCTTCTACCCAGCTTCATCTTGGTGTAGACAATACGAAGACCCCATCTTGAGATCTTCACACATGCAAGAACAATTGCATCCTTCCTAGAGCTTGGATGGATCAACTTGCAACCAAGAACCCACGCTACTGCCTGGTGTAGATTTCCTTCTACATGCTCATAACCTTTTGGCTCTGATACCATTTTGATGCAGAGGAAACAACACAAGACAGTGGATCATCCACCTTTCTCACTTCTTAACCTACTGATCACTACTGATCAAGACATGTTCTTAAGCCTCTAACTCTATCAACCACCTTTCCTCTGTTCAAAGCCCGAGTCACACATTGCTCAAACACAATGGTGGAGTGATGTAATGGTTTATTTGAAAACCGTTATACATTTAAAACCATACAATAATTTCACACTCGGTTATATTACGTATATTCCCTGTCAACTGAAACCGATTCTCCCATACCATTCGGGACTGTCATAAAGAAACCCGAATACAAGACATCCATGACATTCAAAACAATAGCGAATCCTTCAAAACTAATCTACATTCACAATTTGCAAAACAATAAACCGGGAAAGATAGAGAGAACAACACGACGGGAAATGGAAACTCCTCTTTAACGAATTCTAGATATTAACACTTCAAAAACATACATGCTTCAAATGGTTCTCTAGCCGAAGGCTAGAGAGCCCAATTTCTTCTCCCTCTTGTTTACTCTCTTTTCTATTTTCCCGTAGTTGCACTCTCTATTTCCTCTATCTCCCCATATTCGGTTACATGTCTCTTTATAGAGATTCTAGGGTAGTTAGACAAACTGTTCATCTACCCGATATTCCCATTTAGTTACAAATGTCATTTAATCCTTTTGATGAATATATCATTGCAATTTTAAACACTTAACCATTTCTTAACATGGTCCCATGAAATTCTAAATGACTAAAACATTACAAAATTATGAAGCTTGTCATAAATTTCAAGAGTCGAGGTGTCCCTGTACCATACTCCCAGGCTTAACAGATTTCCAAGTCCCATGGAGATGTTGAGGTAAGAATTCTGCAAACAAACCGTTCACCTCTGTGTCTTCACCACTGAATCAATGCTTTCGCTGCTTCCTCTGTTGTTGTTACATGACTCCCATCAATGGAGTTTATGTTGGCTGTTGTCCTCCTCTTTGCATGCGGCTGCTTCACACCACCACTATACTGCCATCTTACCCACTCAAGATTCTGGGAGATGCTTCCCACCCTTCTCTTAGTGGTTTCTCTCATTGCACCTTCTACCCAGCTTCATTTTGGTGTAGACAATACGAATACCCCAGCTTGAGATCTTCACACATGCAAGAACAACTACGTCCTTCCTGCAGCTTGGATGGATCAACTTGCAACCAAGAACCCACGCTACTGCCTGGTGTAGATTTCCTTCTACACGCTCAGAACCTTCTGGCTCTGATACCATTCTGATGTGGAGGAAACAACACAAGATGGTGGCTCATCCACCCTTCTCACTCCTTAACCTACTGATCACTACTCATCACTACTGGTCACTACTGATCAAGACATGTTCTTAAGCCTCTAACTCTATTAGCCACCTTTTCATTGTTCAAATCCTGTGTCACACATTACTCAAACACAATGGTCAAGCGATGTAATGGTTTCTTTGAAAACCGTTATATATTTAAAACCATACAATAATTTCACGCTCGGGTATATTACGTATATTCCCTGTCAACTGAAACCGTTTCTCCCATTCCATTCGGGACTGTCATAAAGAAACCCAAAAATAAGACATCCATGACATTCAAAACAATAGTGAATCCTTAAAAACTAATCTGCATTCACAATTTGCAAAACAATAAACCAGGAAAGATAGAGAGAATGACACGACGGGAAATGGAAACTCCTCTTTAACGAATTCCAGATATTAACACTTCAAAAACATACATGCTTTAAATGGCTCTCTGGCCGAAGGCCAGAGAGCTTGATTTCTTCTCCCTCTTGTTTACTCTCTTTTATTTTTTCCCGTAGTTGCACTCTCTATTTCCTCTATCTCCCCGTATTCGGTTACATGTTGTCTCTCTATTTGCAACTTAAGACTCCTCCAACCTAAGGGATCGATCCGGTGGAACATAGCTCGAAGCGATTCCATGTGTTTTGATGAAAAAAAGGACCATTCTTAGCGTAAACATACCTATTTGGATGTGTTGGAACAGTCCGCTTGGTCACACAAGTTGTAGAACAAAAGTTGCACCACTCTGCAACTTTGTACTGCTTGCATTTGATGCTTTTTCCATCAAGTGAAAATCCACCACCACTGAAAAACCACTCCGAGATAGCCAAAACTGAGAGAGGTTTTTGTAGTCAGGCTCAACATGATCCTATAGGATTAGATGAGAATTTTCTAAGCATCACGACATTTGAGTAATAGCATGCTGAATTTTGTAGCCATTTTGCACTTTGGACCCTTAAGGGATCGATCCAGTGGAACATAGCTCAGAGTGATTCCACATGTTTCGGTGTGAAAGAGGACCATGCCTACCATAAACATACCTATTCGGATGTGTTGGAACAGTCTGCTTGGTCACATGAGTTGCAGAGTGAAAGTTGCACCACTTTGCAACTTTGCATAGCTTGAATTTGACACCTTTTCCATCAAGTGAAAATCCACCGCCACAAGAAAACCACTCCAAGATAGCCAAAATTGAGAGAGGTTTTTCTAGAGGGATCCAATGCCTTTCTGTAGGATTAGACGAGAATTTTCTAAGTGTCACGGTATCCAAGTAATAGCATGCTAAAGTTTGCAGCTATTTTACACTTTGGACCCTTAAGGGATTGATCTGGTGGAACATAGCTCAGAGCGATTCCACATGTTTTGATGCGAAAAAGGACCATGCTTACCATAAACATACCTATTCGGATGTGTTCAAATAGTCCACTTGGTCACATGAGTTTCAGAGCGAAAGTTGCACCACTTTGCAACTTTGCACAACTTGAATTTGACACCTTTTCCATCAAGTGAAAATCTGCCGCCACGAGAAAACCACTCCAAGATATCCAAAACTGAGAGGTTTCTCTAGAGGGGTCCAACGCCTTTTTGTACGATCAGATGAGAATTTTCTAAGTGTCACGGTATCTAAGTAATAGCATGCTGAAGTTTGCAGCTATTTTGCACTTTGGACCCTTAAGGGATCGATCCGATGGAACATAGCTCAGAGTGATTCCACGTGTTTTAGTGTGAAAGAAGACCATGCCATAAACATACCTATTCAGATGTTTTGGAATAGTCCACTTGGTCACATGAGTTGCAGAGCGAAAGTTGCACCACTTTGCAACTTTGCATAGCTTGAATTTGACACCTTTTCCATCAAGTGAAAATCCACCGCCACGAGAAAACCACTCCAAGATAGCCAAAACCGAGAGAGGTTTTTCTAGAGGGGTCCAATGCCTTTCTCTAAGATCAGACGAGAAGTTTCTAAGTGTCACGGTATCTAAGTAATAGCATGCTGAAGTTTACAGCCATTTTGCACTTTGGACCCTTAAGGGATTGATCCGGTGGAACATAGCTCGGAGCGATTCCACGTGTTTCAGTGCGAAAGAGGACCATTCCTACTGTAAAAATACCTATTCAGACATGTTGGAATAGTCTGCTTGGTCACATGAGTTGCAGAGCGAAAGTTGCACCACTTTGCAACTTTGCACTGCTTGAATTTGACACCTTTTCCCTCAAGTGAAAATCTGTCGTCACGAGAAAACCACTCCAAGATAGAAAAAATCGAGAGAGGTTTTTCTAGAGGGGTCCAATGCCTTTCTGTAGGATTAGACGAGAATTTTCTAAGTGTTATGGTATCCAAGTAATAGCATGCTGAAGTTTGCAGCTATTTTGCACTTTGTACCCTTAAGGGATAGATCCAGTGGAACATAGCTCAGAGTGATTCCACGTGTTTTGATGCTAAAGAGGACCATGCCTACCATAAAAATACCTATTCGGACGTGTTGGAATAGTCTACTTGGTCACACGAGTTGCAGAGCGAATGTTGCACCACTTTGCAACTTTGCATAGCTTGAATTTGACACCTTTTCCATCAAGTGAAAATCCGCCGCCACGAGAAAACCACTCCAAGATAGCCAAAACTGAGAGAGGTTTTTCTAGAGGGGTCCAACGCCTTTCTGTAGGATCAGATGAGAAGTTTCTAAGTGTCACGGTATCCAAGTAATATCATGCTAAAGTTTGCAGCCATTTTGCACTTTGGACCCTTAAGGGATCGATCTGGTGGAACATAGCTCGGAGCGATTCCACGTGTTTCGGTGTGAAAGAGGACCATGCCTACTGTAAACATACCTATTCAGATGTGTTGGAGTAGTCCACTTGGTCACACGAGTTGCAGAGCGAAAGTTGCACCACTTTGCAACTTTGCACAACTTGAATTTGACACCTTTTCCATCAGGTGAAAATCCGCCGCCACAAGAAAACCACTCCAAGATAGCCAAAACCAAGAGAGGTTTTTCTAGAGGGGTCCAACTCCTTTCTATAAGATTAGATGAGAAGTTTCCAAGTGTTATGGTATCCAAGTAATAGCATGCTGAAGTTTACAGCTATTTTGCACTTTGGACCCTTAAGGGATTGATCCGGTGGAACATAGCTCAGAGTGATTCCACGTGTTTCGATGTGAAAGAGGACCATGCCTACCATAAAAATACCTATTCAGACATGTTGGAATAGTCTGCTTGGTCACATGAGTTGCAGAGTGAAAGTTGCACCACTTTGCAACTTTGCACAGCTTGAATTTGACACCTTTTCCATCAAGTGAAAATCTGCCGCCACGAAAAAACCACTTCAAGATAACCAAAACTGAGAGAGGTTTTTCTAGAGGGGTCCAACGCCTTTCTGTAGGATTAGATGAGAAGTTTCTAAGTGTCATGGTATCCAAGTAATATCATGTTGAAGTTTACAGCCATTTTGCACTTTGGACCCTTAAGGGATCGATCCGGTGGAACATAGCTCGGAGCGATTCCACGTGTTTCGGTGTGAAAGAGGACCAAGCCTACTGTAAACATATATATTCAGATGTGTTGGAATAGTCTTCTTGGTCACACGAGTTGTAGAGCGAAAGTTGCACCACTTTGAAACTTTGCACAACTTGAATTTGACACCTTTTCCATCAAGTGAAAATCCGCCACCACAAGAAAACCACTCCAAGATAGCCAAAACCGAGAGAGGTTTTTCTAGAGGGGTCCAATGCCTTTCTATAGGATTAGATGAGAAGTTTCTAAGTGTCACGGTATCCAGGTAATAGCATGCTAAAGTTTGCAATTATTTTGCACTTTGAACCCTTAAGGGATCAATCCGGTGGAACATAGCTCAGAGCGATTCCACGTGTTTCGGTGTGAAAGAGGACCATGCCTAAAGTAAAAATACCTATTCCGACATGTTGGAACAATCTGCTTGGTCATACGAGTTGCAGAAAAATGTGTACAAATGTTTACATGACCTTTATATGACCTTTTTCACATTGTTTACATTTCAAAATTCAAAGCTTGCAAATTTTCCTACTCAAGGCATTTATAAAACAAGGTGCTACTACACGAAACATGAACTTCAACCTTACAATATTTCAGTATATCTCATTATGTAATTAAATCTTATTACAATGCCTCTGGCACTTCGTTCTCTAAGATCTTTTACAATGTCACTCATACATTCAAGATTCTCTTTAAATGTCTACATCATAGGTGCTCATCATGAGGTTAACTTCAAATGAGTAACTTGAGATTCCCTTTCTAAGCTTCACATGCTCGCTTATAATGGCTTGAAATCAAAATTGAGATTTGTCAAAATCATCAAAATAAGTATGTTGCATTGCTTTATTGGCTCTTAAATCAGCATTTTCTACAACGAAAGATCAATCAACCATTAGTAGTTTACTTACAAATATGCAAAGTAAAAGAGAAAAAGAAAGAGCATCCAAAATGGAAATGAAATAAAAATAGATGGAAGGCACTTACAGATGTTGCATGCAGGCATCAAAATAAGGATGTTGCATTGCTTTTCTAGTTCACATTCTCTTGGATGGCTCATATATCTGCATTTTTTGCAAGGGGACACCAATCATTGTAAAATAAGATGATAACATTGGCATCAAACAAAGTAATGTGCATACAAGTATAAATTAATAAGAACCAATGTGCATATACTTACAAATTAATCCAACGAACCATCCGAGTCTTCTCTACTCTTTATTGTGTCAAGTATTGCCTCATGGTCAGACTCACGGACCTTCCATAATGTCTTGTTCAAAGGTCTACCCCCATATTTGGTCAAATGAACATTGGATGCCACGACAAGGTTTGAGTAATGAAGAATCTTACAATGCATGTCAAAGTCCTAAAATAGCCAATGTTTAACACTTGAATGTGGGTACCTTCTAAGCCATGTTCTAGTAACCACAACTGAGCCTGTAGGGTATTCGATATTTTCTCCATCTATAACTCGGGCCTCCAATTTTTTTTGGTCTCAACACAACGACATAAGTAATGGTCTGTTCCCTCTTCATTGAATTCATCTGCAATAACTACATAAACATGCCCTGCATTGATATGTGCAAAAAATCTCTTGAAATTTATCAACATTACGAATAAAGTACAAAGTAAGATCTAACGATATGGAATTTCAACAACTAAGAAAGTAGATATATCACCTCATTGAACTAGATCTGATATGTGGTCAAAGTCGACTGATGATTCTATCTGTGTCAGGTCCAATGCCATCGGAGGGCAATATGTGTGAAGTGGGCTAAGATAACTTGTGAACCATTTGTCAACCCACTCCCCTGACTCACAATCATTCCAGTCTTGCATTGTACATGAAGAACAAAAGCATTCCATCTTTCGTGTATCGATACTCCATGAACCTGTGTTTGAGCTAAGGAAAGAGTGTACCTCACTCAATCCTATTAGTGTACAATAGTCTTCATATGGTGCAACGTTAGTATCATCCATCAACCAAAAAAATCTATGAACTGAAGACGTACCTTCATTACCTGGACCCATCAAAGCATTACACCACTCGACGATTGATTTTGCATCTATCAACTTTGCACTGTCTTTATACTTTAACTCTTCTCGTGCTAATGCTCTTTTCACGCATGCTTCTGCACCATCATGCTCCCCCTTTCCATGTCCAGCCTCACAAAAGTTCCACATATGTTGAACACCTGTAATGACATGCATCCTGCACAACCAGTAGAACATGCACGAGTTCTTGAACTGTGCTGCATAGTTATCAGACCATATTATATGTTGATCGTATTCTATGCCCCTCTAAGCCAAACCACTATAGAACATCTAGAAGCAACCTTGCACGAACTCTGGAGAATGTGTGCGATCATCACTAATGTAAAAGTGGTACTCCCTCAATACCTTCCTTTGCGCATCTGTACTATTAGATGCATGAATGAATGCTATGTGCACAAATATTCAAAACTTATGTAGAGTTGTAATATTGTGACTGCACCTCATGTTGTGGTGTTAGAGTGTAGTTCTCTGCAAATTCAACCATGGATACTATGCTTCCAACTGGAAAGGTGTCCTTGCATATCTTCAACTGTGTTTCCAACCATTGGCTCTATGGGTATGCATTGCATACTCAGACAGTATATTGTCATGAAATGTGGTCATAAATTTGTACACTGGAATCTTCTCAATAACCAAATCACACCTTTTTGCTTGAGACCCATCTTTTGTAGCATATGCCACTATTTTATACTTCCCGAACTCTACTAGTTTTTGTCCCACCTCATCTGTGCTTTTCATATGTTGACATACTGGCATACGCTGGAAGCCACCGCAATGCTCGCATGAACCATCCAAGCATGTTGTCCTATAGAATATCTGGCCATCCTCTATTTCACATAATTTTTTTGATAACTCTCTTGAAGATTTTGGTGGGGCTTCTATGCCACAATCCTGCAAAACATCGTTAGTATGCAAATCTAAACATATTGAACGATAAACATCGTAATGGTTAGAAAATAAAATATGTAGTCTACAACAACAAGTAGTGCATGTGTGATTTATCTTGACATTAAAAGGTTTAAGAAGTTCAAAAAATCTTTGAGAAATACTAATTTGAGGATAATCATTTTCAAATTTCCAAAAAAATTGGGTTTGAGTCATATCCAAAAAATGCTTTGGATGTGGCTCACGATTCCGACTATCGATTCTCCTTCTTACCACATCCCTTTGATTCGGAGATGGCCTTGTGTTATTCTTCCAATACTCTTCAATTAGTGTTCTCAAGGCTTCGACAACTTCTTTATCTTTTCGTGACAGTCTCCCCAAGAATTCCCATAATTCATTTCTATCATTGCCCTCAATTCTTTCCCGCGTTTCAATGGCTCTTGATAATTTTTTTCTACTAATTCCCCTTTTTCCACTAGTCTTTTTAATTAGGCGAGCTCTCCTTGTTTGACAACTTACCAAATTCAATGTAATGACACGTTGGGTGACATTAATATCAATTGAGTGTGAGGTCTTACCCACACTCTCATAAGCATCCATTAGATTCTTCACAATAGTGTCTTCACTCGATGCATTCGATGTTCTCAACCCAAGAGTCTTCATGATGTTCCTATAATTTACACCCCGCATCATTTCAACAAATAGTTGACATCTTGCAGTCTCATTTATCCTTTCAAAGAATCGTTCCCAAATCTTATCAGCATATCTTCTACAAGTGCGTGTTGAAATCTTACCTTCCATGTGCTGCAAAATCTCATCATCAATATTAATCAAATACTTTGGCTTTCTACGCAAAATTCTTGGTGGTGTTCTCCTAGGTACATACATCTCAACATTAGGAATTTCATCAATATTTAATTGAGGTGGGCTAGATTGCATACCTTCGATCGAGGGTGGAGAAGAAGACATACCTTGAGGTTCATATGGGAATCATGGCATACCTTCTTCTTGAATTTCGAGTGATGATGTACGCTGAACTTGAGATATGTTGGATGGTGTCCAACAATATTCACTTGCGGTAAATGGTGTCCCTCCATATTCACTTGCAGTAGATGGTGTCCATCCATATTCACTTGTGCTAGATGGTGTCCCTCCATATTCGCTTGTGCTTAATGGTGTCCCTTCATATTCACGTGTCATAGAGGGTGTGTCTCCAACTACGGTATCTGAATCTATCTTATGATGATGCTTTCGTATTCGTGCGTGTTGTACTGCCAATTCCCGTTCTCTTTTTGAAGGTTGAGGTTCCTCTACAATCGGGTTGTTTTCATCAATCGTTTCCAATTTCTTCTTTTCACGATATGCCGCCACCCGAACTCTCTCCTTTTCTTTCAAGGTTTTGTTCTCTTCATCTGTTAGTTTGCACTTTGTCTTTTTCTTCGACATGGCAGTTAATTTTATTTGTACCATGGTAATGAGATGAATATTAGTTCCTAAAAAATGTATCCATTCAAAATAATTGAAAAATATGTCATTGAAGGCTTCATTTAAATAATACTTACAATCATCTTGTACAAAAGTAGTCTTTTATTGTTGATGGTTCTAGCCAACCACCAAGGGAATAAGGACTATGATGTAAAGTCCCAATAGTGTTTTTGATTTTTGAGTTAAGGAAAACTTAGGGTAGTCCAGAGCCTTGAAGTTTGGAGAAGCCTGAATGATGAAATTAGGCAAATTAGTCCATGTAGACCTGGCAATTTGTCCTAAAAGTGGGAAAAGGGTACTAATGATGCTCTAAGCCCAACCCAAGGGTCCTAGCACATGGGAGAAAGGTATATAAGGTCATAAAAACCCTAATTGAGCATGTGGGAAAGAAATTGTACGATTTGGAGTTTTGGAAGGGGAATTTGTGAGTTGGAAGAGTGCAAATTTCATTAAATTTTTGTTTTTGTGCCTTCATCCAGTCAAGAATGGATTGAAAGGACCTGTCTAATGCTTTGAGTCTTTCAATTGTGTCAATTAATTACTGTGTGAAGCATTATATTAGCCATTTAGTTCAATTTCTTTATGTTTTGCAAGTTTTTAGAGTTTTTGGTCTCATAGCCGGTTCAGGCCAATTTTTGGAAATAATGATCCCCACTTGAATTCATCAAGAACTAGGCGAGTGCAAGTGCATTTTGGCTAGTGGCTTGGAGAGGACAGCAGTAAAGAAAGTTGCTAAATGGACTGGTTTGTGCCAATCAAGAGAAAGAGAGTGTGGGCACATGTATTCTAGAAATGTGTGTGCAAGGAGGAGAGTTGAGGAGGTCATTGAAGCCCTCAAAGTTGGAAAAAGGAGCCAGAACCCTAGAAACCCTTGAAAATAGGGGGTATGAGGAAAGTCCTATGTACGGATGCGAAAGGGACTAAAAACCTAGTAAATCTTGAAGCCTAGGGTACCACTAGAAATAATCTATAAAAATATTCGGGGGTTGTTAAGACCGTTTTTGAGAAAAGCCAAGAAAATGGATTCTAGGAGGCTTAATTGGGCAAAAGGCTACAAGGCCTAAAATTGGGTTTTTCAAGAAAGTGATGGGTACAAGGTGAAAGAATCCTATGAGATGGATCAATGAGGATTCAAATCAACAAGGGGATAGTGATAATACCCTTTCGTAGCCCCTTGAGTGGTTAGGACACTTTGGGTCAGTGTGGAGCCTAGGGAAGCTCAGAGGTGAATTGAGAGCAATGGTGAAGAATTTGAAATTGGTGGAGAGCCTTATGAGGTGAGAGGGGTTTAGGAGGGATCCTTGAGTAGGGTAGAGATGAATACCGTAGGAAGAGTAGAGAATAGGTCTTGGGAAGAGCAAGATTGCTCTTGAAAGATAAGACTCCCCATCAATTGTTGAAGGACTGGTTTATGTAATGAACTTTTGACCTTGTGCAGGGTATTTTGAAGATGTTTGATGCTTTGGAATGGTCTGGGAAGGCCCGGGTATAGCATTTTCTATAAACCATCCCTCTTTGCATTGAAAAATGGCGGTTTTTGTATTGGAAGCCTAGTTGAGTGGGTAAGGTCCTAAGACCTAGAAATTATCTTGTTTTGAGACCTAATTGTCTTTTCACGAATCAAATGTTTTGTGAAGGGAAATATAGTTGAATAAGTGTATCAAGAAAGGTGTTGATTTCTTCCTTTGTACTGCATCAGTTTGTGCAGAGGTATTGGAAGGTGTTTGGACCCTTCAGAGGAATGGGAGAGGCTTGGAGTTGTCTTAAAGGATGAATTTTGGTGAATGGTTCTGAATTTCTATAATTGGCAAGTGTAAAATGGTAATTGGCAAGTGTAAATAATTATGTATATAATTTGGTAATTTAAAATGTGCATTGACAACCTAAGGTTATAATGACAAAAAAAAATGAAAGCAAGCCATAATAGAATGAAAGAAAATTTGTAATGACTTCACATACCTTAAAAACCAGACTTTCAAATGGTGTTCAACCCAATTATGTAGCCTTAGCTTCTTCTTTCTTCAAACTCCACAACAATTTGACTTGTTCAAAAGCTTTTTCCCTTCCACACTTCAATTGTATATCAATTTTCAATGGAATTCAAACTTCAACTTGATATAATATGTCTTTCAACGTGGAAACTCTACTATTTCATGCAAAGGTGGTAAAAAGATCATGGAAAAGGTGATGGAAAGTGAAAAAGATGCTTGAACACTTCACAACATCATCAAAAAGATATTTTTTGTCGGAGCACACGTAGAACTAGGGGAATATGCAAACTATGGGCCTTCAAATCATGGGTATATTGATTTTTTTACCATTTTAGTGGACTACAAAACGCGCACGCATTATAACACGAGCGCGTTATGTGAAATTAGGTTTTCTTAGTGTATTGTTGATAGTATAGGATTTTCTGAGAGAGTGGGAGGGAGAGAGGGGGAGAGTGGAAGATAGAGAGGGAGGGAGAAGGGGAGAGTGGGAGAAACAGAGAGGGAGAGAGTGGGAGATAGAGTGGGAGATATAGAGGGAGGGAGAGAGGGGGAGAGTGGGAGAGAGTGGGAGAAGGGGAGAAGTGGAGAGTGGGAGATAGAGAGAGAGGGAGAGAGGGGGAGAGTGGGAGACAGTGGGAAATAGTGGGAGAGTGGGAGAGAGTGGGAAAAGGGGAGAAGTGGAGATTCAGAGAGGGAGA
>CM021100.1:292546025-292571804 GCA_007115665.2 Sequoiadendron giganteum
GGAGGAGGATTTCCGACTCTTATACTACACTACCAATAGTGCTAGCTGGATTCATTGGAGTTTTCCTTTGCCCTAATCACAGGTCAAAGGGATTCCTCATTGGATGGGGTAGGACTCTTGAGAGCATGATGGTACATGGTACCAGATATGCGTGGGGGATGTGCATGTTGGCACATCTTTATCATGATCTACACTCGGTCGTGTATCTTGGAGTGAGGAGTTTATCAACAGGAATGACCCTGTTACAGGTGTGGGCATGGGAGCACTTTGCTATTGCTTGGCCTTTTCCAGTTGTAGATAGACCAACTGGTAGACCATATGTTTTTCGATATAGTGGTCGGTTTACACAGGCCCAGATGGGCAAGTTAGAGCATTGGAGGCGAGTTTTTGATGATATAGAGACCGTTATTTGGCACCCATACCTTGACTATGAGGAGTGGGATGAGGATGGTGCATTATTGGGATTCCTTTGTGATTCCATGTATCTTATCGGTCGTACTCCATTTGTTCTCAAGAGATTTCTGCTATGCCGAGTATACCAACAATATGGCATTATACAGTGTATGCCATAGGGAGTTGCTCAATATGCGAGGCGACAGATGGATATTCCTGATTGGGGTCTGTGTATGTCTTATGATGTGATAGTAGAGGGCTATTGGGCACTGTAGCCATCACTCTGGGACATGCAGAGGGATATTACAGAGGCGCCTGTTACTGAGGATTATGCCACATTTTTGGCCTTGGTTCCACATGTGCATATCACCATTCCTGATGAGCCAGTACCTTTACCTATGTAGGAGGATGTGGTAGAGGGTCTTGCAGATAGTGGGGGTGGAGAGGATTCTTCATCAGGTAGTAGCTCAGAGAGTAGCACTAGTTTGGACAACAATAGTGATGATAGTGATGGCAGCAGTGGAGGAGACAGAGGGGCAAGGCCAACCATTAGTAGTGTGCCATCTTCTAGCAAGCCTCAAAAGAGGCAAGTAGTGACAGTGCCTTCAGTGGATCAGCAGAGACAGATAGCTAGGCTCCAGGCACAGGTGCAGACTTTGTAGGGACAACTGGTACAGGGTCGGGGTTTGCTTGTGTAGACCCAGACTCAGATGCAGGTATAGGCACAAGCTCATGCCCAGGCTCTATCGCAAGTGCAGGGATAGTTGACTATCGTATAGATGCAGGTGGCTACTCTGACAACTGAGAGAGATAGTGCTCAGTAGATTGCCGAGAGGGCACAAGAGACAACAAAGACTCTCTAGAGAGTTGTTGATGGCACTTCAGTTGCAGAGTATATGAGAGAGGTCATGCGGGTTGGTCGAGAGGTAGAGTTCTACAAAGGCCGATATCATAATGCAGTGCCTGTAGAGCACAAATTCAGCTACGCCCCGTCAAGATTTGGGTGGACTCACACACAGACAGTGAGTGAGGGGGTGACACAACCTCCACACATAGATCCCAAAGATCCTGGTTCTTCCAGGGGTGGTGGTGGTGGTACAGGTCATGTTCGGCCCACACATTCTGGCAGTAGCAGATCGTAGATGCTATTATGAGCTTCTATGATGTATATTATGATGTAGCCTTTTGTTGATGATGTATTTTTAGATCAGACTTCATTGTATACTTGACACTTGAGATATATATGAGATGCAGTTTATATGATACGATGATGGTTTGTGATTTTTTAATTGATGGATGCATTAATGATGTGATGTATGTAATATGTGATGAGTTTATTTTGATGTAATGATGTAAAGATAAATGTATGTGTAGACTAGATAATATATGGATGTATGATGTGATGTATGAGTCTCTTAATGATGATCTATATGTATGAATGGATGTAATAACATGATGATGATAAAAATGATGATCTTATGATGAATGATAATGTAATGGATGTAATGATAATAATGACGTGATTTTAGTTTTTTTAATGTATGGATGGTAAATAATGTATGCATATTTGTGTTGGATAGATGATAATGTAATGATGTAATGAGAATAATGGTAAAAATGAACATGATGTACCCTATGGCACGATGTAATTCATAATTTATTTGATGCATGAATGATAAAATGGATGATGTAATAATGAAACAAAATGATGAGATGATGATTCCTACATGTCTTTGATGATTTTTGGATTTTATGTCAAGCATACTTAGTCTGATTTGTGGATTATATAATCATTTATTGGACCGATTTATGCAACAAATACTCTACAGATAATGTGAAATGGGGAATGCAATCTAATTTTAACATGCAACTATATGCAAAATGCTAGTAATTTTAACAATATCTTTTAGCTTTTTGTCATTATAAATCTTTATTGAATGTTGAAAGTGAGTACAAGCGTCAATGGTATGTGTTAGACCAATGATGACCTGAGTACTTCTGTCATGATTTTTTATTTTTGATATTGCAAGTGAACACAAGCATCTAGGTATGATTGAACCGAGATGACCTGAGCATTCATTGCATAAATAGGCAATGGTTAATCATTTCAATGTGTGAATTATGAATGTCATCGGTGATACATTTGCATAACACATCCCTCGAAAATTCATACATTTATATGATTAACTTATAGAAAAAAGATAATAAAAACATCATTCTTTTTCCTTGTTCCTCTAGTTCAACACATCATTGAGAAACTCCAAAGAAATGATAATCAAAAGTTATTTATCCAATGTTTACTTAAAGTGTTTCATTCATTATTCAGATTTTAGATCATCCATCCTGATTTTTTTGATGTTTTTGGATTTTCAAGATTTTGGACCAAAGACTTAACCTAGTAACCTATCTTAGGGGTCTCGGGGGCTGATTTAAGATTAGCCTTGCCTACGTTACACATGTAGAGACCATGTAGTTTGACTGACAGAGACCTATGTTTTTGGGTTTTGCTTTTTTAGACTTAAATTTTTGACATGTTTTTGGATTTTTCGATAATGATATGGATGGTTGATGTCCTTCTGACAATGATTGACATTGCGTTCTGATCTTTGTTTTAATTTTTTTGTTACATCATTGTTTTCCCTTGGGTGAAAGCGATGTTATTGTTTCCCCTAGTGATATCCAGATGTTGCCCCCAAGCTTTGGAGTGATACTTGACTATATGAATGATTTTGATATGGATGTAAAGTGGCAAGGTGACTGACATGATATCAAAATGGTATCGACTGCCAGACTAATGATCTTGATATATATCAAAATAGATGGGAAAGCTGATCTTAGAATCACATAAAACGCCTATTTCTATGTTTTCACCATATGCTTTGATTACACTCTTCGTGTTTTTGTATTTTCTCATTTTTCTCTTTTTTGTAGTGATATATTATTATTTTCTTTGTATTTTTGTGTTGCCAAGATGCCTATTTGCCAGGTTTTCATCAAGGAAACAATTTTCGGAAGTATGACCCATGCACTAGGAAATTCAAGCATAGAATTTTCAGAGATGAATAGTGTTGATAGGTTCATCAAACAAATCCCCTTCAAATGTTGATAGTTGATATGCTCCTGATCCATATACTGATGTGATGACAAAGGGACCAAGCCAGTTAGGCTCAAATTTTCCTTTCTTCTCTCTATCTTGCTTATTCCTAGGATTCTCTTTTAGTACTAAATCTCCTACTTGAAAGATCTTTGGCTTTACCCTGTGGTTGTAACTTCTTGACATCCTCTATTGATAAGCCGTTAGATGATTAACAACTTGTTGACGATGCTCATCCAACAATTCTAGCTCCTTCAGTCTAGAGACCCTATAGTCTTCATCAGATATGATACCTCTAAGTGATACACGAAGGGATGGAATCTCAACTTCAATTGGTAATATGGCTTCTGATCCATATACCAAGGCATATGGTGTAGCTCCTATTGGTGTTTTGATGCTTTTTCTATAGGCCCATAGTGCAGGATTGAGTTGAACATGTCAGTCATGTCCAACATCATTAACCGTCTTTTTGAGAATTTTGAGTATTGTCTTGTTTGAGGCCTCTACTTGGCCATTCCCTTGTGGATAGTATGGTGTTGAAAACCGATGTTGAATATGAAATTTATCACATTGCTCTTGGACATCTTGATTCTTAAATGGTCATCCATTATCAATGATAATGGATTGAGGGATTCCATACTGACATATTATGTAGTTCAAAATGAAAGTGGAGATCTACTTCCCAGTGATAGTAGTATGAGGTACTGCTTCAATCTATTTTGTGAAATATTTTGTAGCTGTTATAATGAACTTGTGTCCATTAGATGAAGATAGATTGATTTTCCCTACTAGATCAAGACCCCATTCACAAAAAGGCCATGTTGATGTGAAGGGATGCAGCTCTTGTGCTGGTGCATGAATCAAATTGCTATGAATCTGACACTTTTGGCATTTCTTAACAAACTGATATGATTTTTTCTCCATGCATGGCCAATAATATCCCAAACAGAGGAGTTTCTTAGCTAGAGTCATCCCACTTAAGTGAGTACCACAAATACCATCGTGAACCTCTCGTAGGGCTGTTTCAGATTCGTTGTGTTCTAGACATCGGAGTAAAGTACCATCAAGACCTCGATGATAAAGTATGTTAGCGATTAAAGTATGTCGTGCGGATTGGTGGATGAAGTTTCTTTTCTGGTTCCTGGATAAGTCAGGAGGAAGGACATTGTTTTTCAGATAGGCATAGATTTTTTCATAGATGGAGATTTATGTGGTTTCGATATAGTAGATGGTAGTGAATTCTTGATTATTATGGGAAGGACATGATACTTGTTCTACCATAAACTCATAATAAACAAGTTTCTCATGCAATTGTAGTAATGAAGCAATTGTATCCATAGCGTCTGCAACTTTGTTCTCAGCTCTTGGAATTTGATCAAACTTGATACTAACAAAGGACTGTTTTAGATTATCTATTTGTTGCTTGTAGGGTCTCAACTTTTCATCTTTGGTTTGATATTCGTCATTTACTTGATAAATAACTAATTCAGAGTCCCCATATACCTGTAAGTCCATGATTTTCCATTGAATAGTTGTTTTGACCCCAATGATCAATGCTTCATATTCTGCCACATTATTTGTACACTAGAACATTAATCGATGACTTTGGAATTGTGTGACCCTATGGAGAAATGAACAAGATTCCTGCTCCTGATCCTCGCTGTGTATATGATCCATCAAAATACAATGCCCATTGTTGGGGCATTATTGTCATAATATCTACATCGGGAAACTCCATTGTCATTGGTCGATCATCTGGTAGAGGAGCCTCTACTAATTGTTTAGCGATTGCATGTCCCCTGATTGCCTTTCTCTCTACATATTGAATGTCAAATTCACTTAATAGCATTACCCACTTTTCTAGTCTACATGTTAGGGCAGCTTTACTGAGTAGATACTTTAAAGGATCGATCTTTGCTACTAACTTGATTGTATGAGTTAACATGTAGTGTCTCAGCTGCTGAGTAGTGAATACCACTATCAAGAAAGATTTCTCTATGAAAGTGTAATTGATTTCATATCCACTCAACGTGCAGCTGATATAGTAGATGGCATGTTCTTTCCCTTCATTATCCTCTTGTGCTAAAAGTGCCCCCAATGAGATATTTGTCATAGAAATGTATAGTATGAGTGGCCATCCTTCTGTGGGTGGCATCAGAATGGGTGGTGACATGAGATACTACTTGATTTGATTGAATGTTGTTTCACACCCTTCATCCCATTTGAACACAATGTTCTTATGAAATAGATGATTGAAAGGATGACTTTTATCCACTGGCTGTGAGTTGAATCTTTTGATTGATTGGAGCCTCCCCTATAGTGATCGGAGTTGAATTATGTTCCTAGGAGGTGGCATTTCCATTATTGCTTTGATTTTTGTTGGATCCACTATACCTTTTTCCGAGACAATGTACCCTAGTAGTTTTGCTGATGTAACCCCAAAGACACATTTCTTGGGGTTTAACCTAACATTGAATTTCTCCATCCGTGTGAAGATTTTGTCTAGGATATGCAAATGTCCTTCCCTAGTAGTATATTTTTCCAAGATGTCATCCATGTAATCCTTTATGAAGGTGTGCATCATATCATGGAAGATTTTCATCATTGCTCTTTGATAAGTGGCTCCTACATTCTTTAGACCAAATGGCATGACATTCCAGCAGAAGGTTCCCCATGGGCATTTGAAAGCTATCTTTTCCTGATCTTTGGGAGCTATTTTTATCTGATTGTATCTTGAGAAATCATCCATGATTGACAACATGGCATGCCTAGTTGTCAAGTCTACGAATATGTCTATGTTTGGTAGTGGAAAATCATCCTTCAGACATGCTTTATTCAGGTCCCTGAAATCTATACATATTTTGATACTATTGTCTAGTTTTGAAATAGGTACAAGATTTGATATCCATTTGGCATAATCTATAGACCGTACGAATCCAGCATCCAATAATTTCTTTAGCTCTATTTTGACCATCAATGCGATGTGAGGATGCATTTTTCTGAACTTTTGCTTGATAGGCTTGATTCCTGCGGGCAAAGATAAGTGATGCATAAGTAGATTTGAGTCTGAGCCCGGCATATCGGAATATAACCAAGCGAAGTTGATGCTTCTTTGTTTAAAGAATTGAATGAATGCCGGTCTTTCCTATTTTGTCATAGATTCTGCCAGATGTAGGATTTGTGCCTTGTCTCCAGTGCTAATATTCACAGACTATGTTGGTTCTACTAGAACTGATGATCTTTCATGATACTGTTCTGGAAGAGTGTAAAATCTTCCATCCTTCAGTGCCTTAGAAAGGTTTTCACTGTTAGATGCATTCTTTATTTTTACTTTTTCCAGATCTAATGTTGCCATTGAATGGTTTTCACCATTAGATCTATTTTCCTTGTTGTTATTTTTGCAACTGGAAGATTTGACACCCTCCTGCCGAGTTTCGTTGTTATGAGTATTACAGATAGAAGTTGTACTAGGTTCAGCATGACATAGGAAGTTTATGATGGCATCATCATTTTTAAATATTGGTATATTCAAAGGTTCAAGATGTTCCCAGTCAATGATTTCAGGATGGATTAATGGCATTTGGTTATCAGATGTTTGCAAGGTGATGGTTGTAAGGGTGTGGACAACCATTTTTTCATAATCATTTACTTGAATGTCGAGATCCCTGATGGTACTTTCTTCCAGATCGTCCAGTTCACTTGAAGTTTGCTCGTCCCCACTCGAATCATCGATATCTAGTGAACCTTTTACGAGTGGTCTAGACCCAGAACCTTGGTCCTCCTCACGCGTAGGTGCATATTTTTGGATTACATCGACTTGAATATCAATGAAAAATAGATCAGAATATAATGCCCATTCATATTCATTTGAGTCTATTTCAGAGCCATCTCGAAACTGAAGGATATTTTCTACAGCTGTCTTTCTTAATTCCTGCTTCTCTTCCTCAAAGTATCCTAGCCATGGGTTCTCTTTTGTGTGGAGGGTGAGGGGTGTGATAGGCTTGGTGATTCCATATTTTCTTAATCCAATGGGTCCTTGTCCTTCATATCCCATCTTTTCTAAAATAGCCTTTCCTTTTCCATATTGATCAGTGTTGATGGTGACATTTTTGATACTGACATCTGATGTAGAGGGTTCCTCATCTTTGTATAGCCAATCAAGGATTTCTTTGTTGCTTGTTTCATCCTCTAATGTACCCTTTTTGATAAACCTTTCATCTAGAGTTGTAACTGGTAATGATGTTTGAGACTTGATCATAGACGGTTGACCATATGTTCTAGGAGATGGCATTAACTATGATAGGTTAAGCGATTGCTCCATTGAATATGTGCCCATCCCTTTGTCCTTCAGTTGGATTTGTTCTTGGAACTTGTGTGATAAAGAAGGTTGTTGATCTGGTTTATTTGTTGATTGAATTTCAACAGGACTTGTCTCTTTTTCTTTACCCTTATTTTCTACCCATTTAGTAGTGATGCTTGGATGTTGTTCGTCTTTGGATGATGATGCTTCCTTGTTATGTGGTATGAAGGTATCTTGAGAGATCCTAAGGGTGTCACAATGTTGAGGGTGATTGTAATCAGCAGATATAGTCACCTCTCATCCATTTACTAGAAACTTCAAACATTGATGATATGTCGAAGGTACAACTTGCATTTCATGGATCCATGGTCAGCCCAAGAGAATGTTGTATGTTAATTCTTTCTCCAACACTTGACATGCAGTATGTTTCATCATGGGCCCCACTTGGATGGGTAATATAATCAAGCTCTTAGACAACCTCTCTTCTTCATCATATGCTTTAATAGTCATTTTTTTGCGAAAATAAATAGCATCATTTGAATATCCTAGTGCATGGATTAGTTTGAGAGTGCAAATATTCAGACCGGCTCCCCCATCTATTAAGACTCTCTTGATGCAGTGATTATGGATTAAGACCTCAATATGGAGTGCCGTATTATGGGGATGGTTCAATGAAATATCATCCTATTCGGAGAATGATAAACAATGTGGAGTAGTCAAATGTCCCACCATAGCTTGAAATTGACACACATCTAGATTCTTTGGTACCGTAGTGGCAACTAAAGCTTGTTCGAGAACCTCCTTATGTGAGGGTGATATTTTAAGGAGCTCTAGTATGGATATCTGAGCAGGAATCCTTTGTAATTGATTGATGATGTTATAGTGTGATGGAGGTGGAACCACGTGTGTAGACCCAATTCCTTTTAACATGACCTTGGCTTGCCCCCTAGTCATTACATTTACTGGTTGATGCTCTTGATGTTCTCTGATTTTTATGACATTGATTTGATTATCAGAGTTTGATATGTTTGGGAGTAAGTTCAATGGAGTAGTGTTGTTGATTTTTGGTCCGTCAATGTTGTGGTCAACTATATGATTACTCTCTATTCCAGATAGACAATGGATTGTCATGTCAAAGACATGGTTGATATTCTTCCCTTTGTTGTTTGAAGATGAAGATGCTCCTTTGTCATAGTTGGGTAAAGGGTCTTTGAAAGATGAATGGTCATTGTTGTTTTGTGGTGTCTCCACGTATGCTTTATTGTTGTCAATCAAATCTTGTATTGCGTGTTTTAACTCCATACAGTCATTAGTTTTGTGACCCTTGTTGTTATGGAAGTTGCAATAATCAGCATCATTCCACCATGGTGGTTTGACCTTAGGATCCCAGAATCGGGCTTCCCTTGTAGTGATAAGACCACTAGCTACTAGTTCTTTCATTGCGGATTCAATTGATTGGCCTAAAGGTGTGAACCTTCGCCGATTTTGATGGTTTCTGATATGGTTGCGCCTTGACGATCTCGTTGTTATGTATGATATTTGGCTTGACAAGTTGATCATTGTTTTGATTCTTTGATGCTGATCCTGTCAAGTTAAAAACCGGTTTAGCATTTGAAGAATCATTTGCTGTTTCATTCATAGACGTGTTGCGATTCTTTTGCCAAAATTTCAGCTTATCACTACTTGAGTATTGATTTGAGGGATTACCTATGTTGTTTTATTTATCGTTAAAATGTTTGATAACTCCTCTCTTGACCAATGCTTCCTCAATTTTGAGGCCGTTTTCGATGACTTTCTCAAATGTGGGAGGGCATTGTAGTTCCAATCTATAACTCATTTCTTCTGTTAAGTTGCTAATAAACAATTCTATCTTTTCTTCCTCCGGAATTGATCATGGATATCTAGCGAACAAGTGCCGCCATCTTTGGAGAAAAGATAAGAATGTTTCCCCCTTGTTTTGCTTTAGATTATAAAGATCCTTGATTGTTACATCGTGTTGGATGTTGAAGGAGTATTGGGAGATAAATCTGTTGACGAGTTCCTCAAAAGTTCTAATACCGGGTTTTAACTTCGAAAACCACTCCATGCATGATCCTCCCAAACTCCTTGGGAATAGTCTCATTAAATATGTCTCCTCTTGCGCAAACTCAAGACTCATTGTTTTGAATTCTCTGATGTGATCAATTGGATCCATTCTACCATTATACTTATCATATTTTGGGATCTCACAATGTCTTGGAAAAGGTATTAAGTCGACCGTTACATCAAAGGGATAAGGACAAATGTTCTGTATCGCATATCTCTTAGTAGTCCCTTGCGTCATATCTTGTATTTTCTGTTGTAACAATTGCATTTAAGATGTTAAAGCAGCAACTGGATCTATCATTTACGTTGGTTGCAAAATTTCAGCCTCACTTGTGGTAGGTGCTTCCTTTAGATGGTTTATGTCAAAGTCTTTGGGAAGTTTGGCACCTGATTCAACCAACATCAAAAGATATTTCTCCATATCTTGTTCTAGAATATTTTCCATAAATATATGGAACTTAGGATCTTGTTGAGCTGCTTGGATGTCCTTTGGAGTTATTTCATTTTTATCGTTTCGGTTCAGATTGTTCCAAGGATTTTCCTCTGCCATTGCTTGGGATTTTAAAATTTCTTGTTCTAAGAATCTCTATTTTTGGGACCTAGTGATGATTGGCATACAAAATTTAACCCTTTCTTCTGAAATGTTGATCTTTTATGCTGAAAATGTCAATTGAAACTTTTAAGAAAGTCGAATAAGATGACAGATCTTATTGATGAGACTGTTAAAAAATTGATTTCTATACTTAGTTTCATGATGAAGGATGATAATATCTTGATGATGAAACTTTAGTGTAGTAATTGTTTTTGTGTATTGCTTTTGACACTTGTGATTTGCAAGATCTTGTTTTCAGTTGATGAGATTGAAAGTTTGTATAAACCTATCTGTTTTCAGTCTCTAGACGGTGATTCTAATAAAAATAAATTTAATTCTGATGAAAATTGTGGATAAAATGACAGATTGATTGATTGGTAAAAATTTTGAACTCTCTATTTTGAAAGCACTAAAACAGAGAACAGAAGCTCTAAAATAGAGTACCGAAGCGTTGAAATAAGTGATAGAAGCGCTAATTGACAAAAAGCGTTGAAACAATGCCTGGAAGCGCTGTGGAATTTGATGAAAGCGCTATTATACCGAAAGCACTGAAATAGTGCCCAAAAGCGTTGTAAAATTTGACAGAAGCGCTACTTTACCGAAAGTGCTGAAATATAGACCTGAAGCGCTGAAACAGTGCTCGAAAGCGCTATTTCCTAGAAGTGCTAAAACAGTGACCAGAAGCATTGAAACAAGTTTCCAGAATGCTTAAAAACAAAATTTTAATATTCTCTATTGTAAAATCTGGTCTGGCCTTGTGGCATACTATATCAAGGATTGCGGAAGGTAAGACAGATGTATACGCTAACTATAGTTTTGATATTAAGTGAGAGCTCTTCTTTGAAAGAAGGCTCATGAATAGAGCGGTTCTACCACGTAATCTAATGAGTGACCCCTAGCAAAATCGTGATGTCGGTGAATGAATGATCTATGTTGTAAGAAGAGTTTCCGATTTTGATATAGAAAATGTTGTTTTCTCAATTTATTTCTATAACGGAGAGGTTTCTTGGGCCTTGTAACTTTGATTTTTCTCTTGAAAAATGTGGTGGACTTCCACTTTTGCAGCATGGATTTTTTGATATATTCCAACTTTGTTGGTTGTCAGGATGATCTTAAATCTGATATTAATGAATTTGTGAAAATACAGAAAACAAATTTGAATATTTTTAACTGAATAGAGTGTGTATGTTCAAGAATCATGAATGATTCTTATTGATTTTGATGGGTCGTTTTAACAATTGTACACAAATCAAACAGACTCACACTTAAGGACAAGTAGGTCATCATTATACTCACAGCCCACATCTTGCAATTATGTTGACTCACATAGCCATGTCACCCCCTAGAGGGTGCCCGTGTTTTTGTCGTTGCTAGGTGCGTACTCAAAGTGATGGAAGTGGATACTGAATCCCTTGAGCAAGCAGTCCTTGGTAATTATATGGTGAGTGTCTTGGGGGAAGATTCTTCCCTCCCCTTGCACCGTGAGCATGACAATGTATGGATACTGACTCGGCGAGAAACTACTCTATGGTTCGTAGATAGGGTTCCGTTCGGTGCAGCAAATAGATAAACTCCCTCAGGAGACCTCCCAATCTTTAGAACAAAGATTTTGGGGATGGTTATCTTGCCTACTACCATCAAGTTGGACTTTCATCAACAACTTGCATTTTTATTATAGTGGGTTGGAAAACCTGGCTTTGGTTGTTCCCACTTAGGCCGTTCCCGTAGGGTGAGTACTTTTTCTCACTATAGCAGGCTTGCTAAAGGATTTAATAAAGCGTAAATGACATGAAGTAAAAGTGAATCTGGCACTTTGGTCACCCAATTAAGGGGAGATCATAAGCCTAATCACCACAAGCACATCATATAAGTTTGTCTTGTTTTAAGTCCAAAAAGAAATTTTCTAATCTATGTGAAGGTGTTGCTTCACAGAAATCATGATGTTCTTTTTAACTTCTACTGTAAGAATGTGATGACTATCCTAGGATTGATAGATTTTCTTTAAGAAAAACAAGAAAGTGACTATCCTAGGATTGATATATTTTAGGAACTTTGAAGTGACTATCCTAGATTGATCAATTTTAGTCCAATTGTGAATAAAAATAAAATCCAGCCGTGGATGCGTCGGATCCAGACTAATTTTACAAAAGCGCTGGAATATTGCCCCGAAGCGCTAAAACAATTACCTGATGCGCTAAAACCCGAAAGCGCCGAAATAGGACACCAAAGCGCCGAAGTTTTCCCTAGAAGCACTAAATCACCCGATGCGCTAAAACAGTGACCGGAAGCGCTAAAGTTGAAAGCGCTAAAACAACGACCATAAGCGCTAAAAATTTTAACGGAAGTGCTACAAGAAAAACACGTCGAGAACCTACATGATACTTTCTAGAAAATTTACAAAATTGGGAAGAATTAGGGTTAATGTCCCACGGTGGGCGCCAAATTATAAGTGTGAATAAGTGAATAAGCACAAAAAAACCTTCTTAATACGACATTATATAAATAGACAAGTTAAATGAATCAATTCAAAGGAATTATCTATCAAAAGCGTCATTTTGCTCTCTATCTCCAAAGATTTATTAAATCCTGATTTCTCTCAGATTGTTTAAGCAAATAAGACTGTTAAAATGACTATTCAAAGAACAAGATGATGCTAATGCAATACTAAATGATAAACAATGTAAACTAGCATATATGAAACAAATAATTGTAGCTACAGGAGGTAGCCATGGTTGAAAAATCGATTGCTTGATGCTTGATGTGTGAATGCTTGATGCTTGATACTTGAATTCTTGTAGAGTAAGAGTGCATAAACTTTGTTATCTGGATCCTTTTTTTGGTTCAATGAGGCTGTATTTATAGATTTCCTAGCTGTAGAAATGCACAGGGAAAGCTTTGAGAGGCTTGGATTCAATCTGGAGAATTGAATGGTGAGAGATGGAGGAGATTGAGAGAAATATGGAGATTGTCTCTACCCATGAAAACATGAGGCAAGAGAAGAAGGATTGATGGAGGAGGATTGAGAGATCAAATTCCAAATTTGTCTCCAAAACTTCCCGTGAAGTTTCAATCAATTAATTTTGACATATTTTAGACATGGTTTAGACATAGGATATCTAATTCATTTTTGAGAGAATATAGATGGAATATTCTTTGTGCTTTAATTCAAATATTTTTGATTTATTTAAATTAGCAAAAAAGGGATAAATAAGTTAATAAAACGAACTATAGAAGTTGTTTATTAAATTAAACAGAAGAATACGACAATTAATCAATAAAGTGTTTTGTCTTTATTTAATTAATTTAAGATGGATGTGATAGATTGAAATAAGGATTTGATAATTAAATTGAACAAAACATTTAATTTTGTTTATTTAATTAAGATGAATTTAGATGTGAACTATATAAATAAATATTTCTATTTATTCAATAGTAGAGGAAATTAGGATAATTAATCAAATAATTTGTATTTAATTAATCAGATGGTCCAGACCAATTTTAGGTGTATATAGCCATAAATCCATTTTCTTCCCTCTCCAACAAGTCATTTCACTATTTTGAAATTCAACCTAATGCCATTTATTAACACTTTGATCAAAACTTGCACAACCTTCAACCGTTCACATCTTGACAAGTGGCACTTGGCCATTGGATTCTGAATGATCCCACATTTCTCAATTTCACTCTTTCTTCCAATTTGGAAATCTATAAATGAGAGACTCTTCCTCTCATTCTATCCATCCACAACTTGAGTAAACTTACTATACTCAACTTCATCCTCAAGCACATCTACTTTCATCTGTTTCATCAAGATCTTAGCTAGGTTATGAAGATTTTTCATCATGGAGATTGATTGAATCTTCATCAAAGTGGATCACTCATCAAAATTTCAACAAAGGAGGTTGGAAAGGGCTAATTTATACACATAATTGGCACCAATTCACCCATGGGGTCAAGAGTTTGTATCTTGGAATAGGATTTCATTTCTTTCTATGTTTGTTCTTCATTTCTCGTATTATTGAGCGTTGCAAATGGATTTCATGGGGAATCCTTGTTCTTGCATATGAACCTAATAATGTGTTTTTTTCTTGTGTTTGTGCAGGTGTAGGATTGGGGTTCACATTTTGGTGCTAGAAGGAGGGATGATTTGGAGAAATTCATCATGCCTTTTCAAAAATCCATGGTTTATTGACATTTGTTGTGCCTACAAGAAATTGCACCACTATCAGTTCAACAACGCCATATTGCACCGCTACCAATCCAATGACCCTATATTGTATCGCTTCAAACTCCACCACTGGAGTCTTCCCACCCACAAATTCAAATTTCCAAACTACGTCATAGGTTTCTAAACTCCAAACTACACTGCTGGGTGGAAATAGCATCCCCTTTGTGCTCTCTTTCCCGTTGTAGAGCACTACTCTTAGTTGTCAATGGTGCTATATTGTATCGCTAGAGTTTTTAAACTCTGCCATATTTGCTCATTGTGTCACTGAGTGATAGTAAAAAGTTTAAATTTGATTTTTTTTGACATGTGCCTTTTGTTTTTAGCTTTTTGAACTATTAACCTATTTGTTGTCTCTGTATCTTTTGGTTTTAATCCTTTTCCAGGTTACGGCAAGGAGGAAAGCAAAGTGGAAGGCTACATTATGACATCATTCTCATCTTATACCGAGTGTTTTAAAACACTTTACTATTGTTTAACACTCTTAGTGAGTTCTCAATCTCTCTTAAAAAAATTTGTCATCTTTTATGCTCTAGGGAACACTAAATTTGTTTTTGGGCTATGAAAAGAACAATACATTTTTTTCAAATTTTGTAAACAACGGACTTAAAAAGAACTTTAGAAATAATTTACTAGATTTGGTTTAAGGTTTACAATTGAACAAGACAAATTCCACATTTGATTTGGTGCTTTAAAAATAATTCACTTTTGCTTTGTGAACTTAAAATGAACAAGTGTTGTTTTTTGTTGTAATTGTTTAGTCAAAGTAAAATCATCAAAAGGACATATGCACTTCTCTCACGCCTCATGGTGATCTTAAGAATCAAAATATCTTTTGGTGATCTTAAGTTGAGTAAAGTAACTGCCTCCACATTTCATTTTGGGATAAAAATTGAACCAATATTGCGAGTGTGAGTGTGGTATATTGCGAGTGTTCTCCCTTTATTTTTCAACGAAGTTTGATTGAACTACGGAATATGTTTTGCTCGCTTTTGTTTACCTTAGCGAGCCTGCCTTGTGGGAAAATGTAATCACCCAAGGGAATGACCCAACCGGGAACATGCTAAAGCCAAGTGACTTCCACCTGGGATATAAGTGTGGATATTGGATCAAAGGCCAATATCAAGAGGATTGTTCTGACGAGAAGGGCATCAATGGTCTCTCACCGCATGGATGGTCCCTCATGAACAAAATGCCTACATTAAAACCCTTGTTTAACAAAGGCCAAAATCCTAAACTATTTGTTGGTACAAAATGTCATGCCCTTTGAAGCTGCCCCACATATACATGTTTTTCTGTTGTAGAGATGAAAATTATGCCATGGGAGTTTTATGGGTATTGATGCTTGGATGACCTGAGAAGTGAGTGCACTATAAGCGGGAGCCAGTGTGGTCAAACATCTAATTATCCACACTGAATATGTGCAACTGGATTTATCCAAGTGGGAACCCAACAAATACTATCTTTTCATCCTAGGATTGTGCATGTTCTTGGAATCAAAACACTTTGCTTGGATCTAAAATAATGGAAAACAAACATTCAACGAATCATCAGAATTTCAAACCCTTTGGAAGAAAAAATACCTTGGAGGTTTCCACATGTTATTACTTGTCCCTAGGGGTTCTTATCTCTAGAAGGATTCTGAACATTTAGACATCTCAATTTGTTTCTCCCAAAGTCAACACTAGGAAACCTTTACCTTGATTTCCTAGATTTCCACATAATGCACTTTGTGAGATGAAATAAAATTAGGACATTGGACATTGAGTTTAAAAAACTAAGAAAGAAGTGTTTGTCATAAAAATAACCAAATCTAAGCAATATAACAAACAATTGAACCACACATGTGCTTGGTCCCTTTTGAGTCATTTGGTTTTCATGCAAACATTGGTCTTTTGGTTTGAACCACTCTTAGGAAAAAACACGTTCTTCAATATCTTGGTCTAGTAAACAAGTCCTCTTACGTTCATCTAAGATCAAAATCAATTATTCCCATCCATCCCTCAACCATCAAAATCAAATCCTATTTCACCAACAACTTTTGGAACCTTCAAAAACATCACTTATGCTAGATCTTTAGGAAAAATCAACATCACCTTGTTGAGCTTAACACACCTAGCCAAATTATGCTCTTATGTACGATTTTACTCTAGAATAACACAACTTCCTAGAATTTACAAGTTCATTATCCAAAGTAATCTTTTTTAACTTAACACACTTATTCAAACTATCCTCTCATGTGTGAGTTTACCCTAGGATAACACAACTTCCTAGAGTCTACAAGTTCATTATCAATCAATCAAAATCAAAACTATAATTCCTAAAGTTTAGCATTGATCCAAAGTGCCTAAAAGTTTAAACATCCATACCCCTCACCCTTTAATCCTTCATCTCATCATTGGCCCTAAACCCCTTAGAGGTCAACAAGGTCAAAACACAAGAGGAACCTGGAATATAAACTTGATTCATCTATCATGAGTAATCCAATTCAACCAAACTATCCAAGCCTTATGATACTAATTGATTTGCAAAAGTGTCATTTGTACAAACCATACATGGGATCATTATCTCCTCCAAACCTCAATGGTACAACAAAAGTGAGCATGCCCAATCTAAATTTTGGAACACCTTTCCCTTTGATAGATTTAAATCAAAGTCAAAACTTACAAATCTATCAGCCAAACAATCAAGGCATGAGCCTTCCCCCTTTACCAACCATCAATCAACCAAATCCAAGCAACACCCCCTTCATAAGTCAATTCATCATATGAAATCCTCCCATTTTTCCATCGATATCACAAAAATAGATGGCAACCATCCAAGCAACCCCAACGGTCAACACAACCACCATCCCTCAAGTGTCTCAAGCACCAAGCATCTCAATCACACCATTCACCACTCAAAACCCTAGAAATCAATGAGAGAATTCCGCTCATCACAATGGTTAACACCATTCCCAACCGATGGCCACCATCGCCAAAACACAACATGGAAAATTCATTCTCCATCATGTTGTAAGTTGCTCACCAAAAGGTGCTCCAAAACCAACAAGCTGCACTAGTAGCTTCTCAACAAGCGCAAGAACAATGAGCCGCCCAAAAAGTTACACAAGATACACAAGCCACACAAGCCACACAAGTTGTGCAAGTGGCACAAGCATCCCAACAAACACAGGCTCAAGCTCAAGCCCAAAACTAGGCTCAACATGCACAAGCACAATACTGGGCATAATTGCAAACAATCCATCAACAAGTGTATCAAAAATTCCAACAAGATTTTCAAGCACAACTACAAGCAGCTCAACAACAATATCAACAACAAGCATTGTGGGCATAACAACAACATGACCAACAACAAGCATTTCAGGCTCAGTAGAAAATGCAGGCATTACTCCCTCAACAAATCTTGCAGCAAAATCCCACCACAATCGTTGACAATGATGATCAAGATCCTTCAACCAATGATCATGTTGAAAATGTCTCTACATCACCTAATGAGTTAGAGGACATATCTCAGGAATTTATTCCAAAGCATGATCAACATCTTTCACCAAGGTCTAGCAATGATCCTTTCCAAAACATATGGACATCCTTTTACCTCATGAAATTTGGGAAACTTCCTATGCCTAATGAAGATATCCAAGAACCCTTTATAAGCAACCATTCTTTGAAATTGACCCATGTCAAGAACTTGATCCAAAGCATGTTGAAAGCAATTATGAAATCATTTGAGATCAAGATTTTTTATCTCCAAGCTAAGACAATGATATAATGGACACTCTCCTATCTATACAAGATGATCATTTAAATGATCTTCATTCAAAACAAGATTCCTTTACTACTGACATTATTACACAAAAAGAGTAGGATATTGATTCCTACAGTCAAACTTAGTTTTCGACATCAGGATCAGATATATCCCAAATTCAGATTGAGGACATCATGTATGAAGATACCCAGTATTATCCACTCAAGGGAATAGGTCAGTCAGAACAAGATAGTCCAGAGTCAACAGGGCAACAAATTTAAATGACATCATCTACAGTGGTCATTTGGAAGAGAATACAATCTGAACAAGGCATCTCAGAACAAGGAGAATCAAATAACAAAGGTGCTACTATCACCATACTAGGGGAAACTTAATCTCAAACAAACGTCAAAATAGGGGGCATGAATAATCCTTATGGTGAAACCAATGCCAATAATACAACCGGCCATGTCATGAATCTTCATCCACCCATCACATCATCCACAAATTGGGACCAAAATCAAAAGGGATATTTGAATCAAAGAATGAAGAACATTATCAAAGAAAAAGAAGCTAAGAAGCATGAAGGATAAATCAGATACATATGGATACCAAAAAATACAAAGAAAGATTCTCCCTATCAAACTGCATTAGTCAAACAAACAATGGGGAAAAATAAAAAGGGGGAAAGTATCCATCAAAGATGCCCACAAAGGAAAATCAGGCTTCTCAAGCAATGCACAAAGTATATCAATCAGTTGGTCCTAATTCCATGCACACTTCCGTATCCACCCATCATTGCTCATCTTCCCAAGTTTAGAGAGTCAATGGTTCCAAATTGTCAACCAATCCATCTTATATCCCTAAACACACAACTCCATCCAGGCCTGCATGCATGATATTTAATTCTCACATTGACCATGTATTGGCATTCATCTTTTTTCATAAGGATTCAAAAGGCACTCTATCACGATGTGCACACAAAGATAGAGTTAACTTTGGTATCATCAAAGCATATCAGAAATCTCTAAAGTTGCTTTCAAGTGCACGTATCTTGGAAAAGAAACCACTTCAAGAAGGATATCAATGGCACATTAAGATAAAGGCATCTACATCAATATCACTAGGTGATTCAACATGAGCTTAAAATATTTCAGCAAAAAAACCAGAAAAACTGAAAAATATAAAAATACAAAAAAAAAATCAGATAAAGGATTGAAAATAGTAAAGAAAAAAAAATCGTCCTCCAGTGAAAACCACTTTAGTGGTGCTTTGGATAGGTACCATGATGAAAACCTAAAAAATAGGCGTCATGTGTAGAATTCGGCATCTACATGTGCCATTTCAGGAGAAAGCATCTTATCGCATCCATAGTAAAGCCAACATTCCATCCATATCATTCGTTCATCCACGAACCATTTATCCAATCCATGTTCATATATCTGCATCCATCTTCCAAATTATCTTGATCTTGACCAAGGTTGATGCATAATTCACACTTGCTTATGGTAAACATCTTGACATGGGTCATTTTCATTGATCCAATCCAATCCAACATTATCAAGGCCTTGAAACATTATCCAAATGGGCATCCTCAGTTCGAACACCTTATATTATTGCAAAATAATCCTTGGAATCATTTGCATGCCTACCATATCTATCCATTCACATATTGACCCAAACATCCACCCATGGCATTCTATACATTGCTAGACGCTAGGGGGCAGATGTTTACATCTCGCTTCGGGAATAAATCTTGATCTATATCCTCTGACTTATGTGGCGAATATGAAATACAATTGGTCAAGAATTTGTGAGCACAAATCCAAATCACTAGCCCATGGCATATTTTGACAAAAATATGTTCCTTATCAAGATTTATCTTTCATCGAACATCAATCCAAACAATCAGCATCAGTCACATCTAATGTGTACTTCAACATCAAATCAAATCATCAATTTGTTTTTGTTCCAAATCAAGCTTCAAAGTTCTGATCAATCAAAATCCAATCAATCCATCATTGTATTGGGATATCCTTCCCAATCCTTGTATTTGTTAAAACTATCATTGCATTGTTGTGTATCCTCAACAATGTTATCATCATCAATCTCAAAATCTTTGTGTTGTTGAACACTATCCTTGCATTGTTGTGTATCCTCAACAATGTTATCATCATCAATCGATCAATCTGGTCAATCAAACTTAGCTTGGTTTTCAAAAAATCCCCAAAAAAACACTAATATCATCACATATCCATATCCATATCGTCGAAATCATGCGAAAAACCCTAAAACATTACAAAATCCAAAAAACATAATCTAAAATGTGTCAAAAATCTAAAAAATAAAAATCAAAGTCATCCTACTAAACTACATCATCTTTGAGCTTGAACATAGGCAAGGATAATCTTTGATTGGTCCCCGAGACACAAAATCCAAAATCATTCATAAAATCTCAAAAATACCAAAAACATTGTAAAAACCAAAAATCAAAACAACCTCAAAACATTTTAAAAATTCCAAAAACATCCAAATATTTGAAAACCCAAAATGGTGCACCTGTCTAATCTCTCTTTCACCCGCAATAATCATCATTCATAATAAATCAATCATCGCTTTCATCCTTTGGTGAGTCAGTCAAAAGCAAGTCTAGCAGGCTCAAAAGTGAACACCTAATCATCAAAGGCTCAAGTCTAGGTCAATAAGCAAGCAATCTGATCAAATTAGAGTATCAATTACTTAATCTAATCAATCTCATCAAAACTTTGATCACAACACCTCCTAGGATGCATCCTTCCCACGATGGACATCAACATCTGGTACCCCGCTATATTTTACTCTTGGCTAGCGGTACAAAGAACATTAACTTGTTTGTTTACTTTATCTTTCTTTGGATTTATCTTATTTTTTTCTCATTCCAAGGACCTCTCAATGATGCCTAAACAAAAACATGTTTAGAAATAAAGGAATGGGGCAACGATCATTATCTTTTTATCTATTGTGCTTGTGGGATACTCTTCTAAAATAACTCAGTCATGCGTGCTTTGTTTGGTTTTTAGGTAGGGTGTTCTAGGTATCTTGTTGACCACATAGGAAGGCTTGCTTTTCTATGTTTTGGTCTAAGATTCTTAGAATATATGAGCTACATCTTGAATGAGGTTTCGTTTTCTAATTGTGAATAGGAATACTCCTATCTAATTGTTGACTCAAAGTCCATCATACTAGGTACAACTCCATCTCGGTTCTTTATACCTTGATGCATCGTACCTATATGTGTTATCAAGCATAAAGTAATTGGAACTTTGAAAATCCCAGCTCCTGGTAAGAAAATCATCATCTTAATGACTTGTTGGATCTCTTTTCTTCTACCTTATTTCCATACTAACATGGTATCATGACAATTAATCAGAACATCGCTAATGTATCCACCCTGCATCCATAAAATCATCAGCATAAATGCATACCATATCATATAGATCATACAACATCTTGCATTATCATATCGCATTAGCATCTCGCATTATCATCATCTCAAGTTATGAGGAATAATATAGATTTTTTATTTGAAGTATCTTGAGAAGTCATTGCATTACATTCATTTCACATCATACATTACATGAATCATTAAGGGAATAAAATAAATCATTAGCATCCATTATCATTACATAATCAATCACATATCATTTGAATCATTTATCATTTACATAATCATTTGCATACAATACATCCATATGATTGCCATCAAAATACATAGAAAAGTACAAAAAGAAATGCAACCATAATCATCATGTAGGAACATGCATCATATTGCATAAGCATAAATAAGAAGCATCTCATAAAAATCTCATTACACATAGGAAATTAAAATGCATCCATGCATCATACATCATAGAAAATATCATAAGTAGGATCATCTCATAAATATATCATCATCAAAATAATACAACTGTCATGATACCAAATCAGATCAAGTGTATATGATACAATCGGGGCAATAAGTATCAAAGCCCATGGATAAAAATTGGAAAACTATAAGTGATTGAAGGGCTAGCCCTACTACCTATACCCCTCCCCTTCTAGCCTCTCACCATGGTCCACGAGAGGCCTCATCCCCATTTGCTGTGAAACGTCTAGCACCTAACCTGCTGGTGGAACTGTCTACCTATAGTGCTTCCGATAGTACTCAACCTCCCTAACCACCTCCTGATATGCTCTCAAATATACTATCCAACCTTGGGTGGATGAGATTGTACTCTCCAGTTGTCGCCTCCGACTGATCTCCTGATCCCTCTCGGTCCGGGCTTGGTCCCTCTTTGTGGTAACTACCAAAACTTGTTTCTGAGCCTGGTCTCGCTCAGTCATCAAAATATGAATCTTCCCCTCAAGTTGCTGAATCAGGGCATCCTTGTGGTGTGGCTATGCAAGTAGCTTCTTTCGCAATGCTTGGTCCTGTGGCAGTGCATGGTCCTATGGCAGTGCCTGGTCCCATGGTGGTATTGATGCTTGTGCTGGTGCCTGGTCCCATGGTGGTGTCATACATGGAGGAGGGCCATCTCCTCCCCTATCCCCATCGCTATCTTTGTCACTGTCACCTTTGCCTCCTTGTCCCCTATCTTTTCTTGCGGACCTACCTCTCGGCCTTCGACATGGAAGAATTGTGCCTGGAACTGTCAATTGAAGATGAGGATTGAACCAAGCTCTATAGGCCTGTGTAACCCCTGCATCTGCTGAGTCATGATCATATAGCCATGGCATGGCCACTAACTACCTAGATGAGGCTACTGTCTCTGGTGCTGGAATCGGTTGGCCCCATACTATCTCTCATGCTATGGGGGAAGATCGCCACGCACTGGTCATCTAGCCTATCCTAAACTTCATCGAACTAATGGGCCACCCTGTCTGGGAGGTACTGTTCTATCATAGTATGCTCGTGGCCCTGTATCCACCTGTCCCAACGAACAAAGAATAGATACTCATGATCATCGTACCATGGGCCTATACCCATCCAGGGCCTCCAAACAAACTCTCGTATCTCATCGAGCACCCATCGCTAGTGGACAATGCCTCATGTAATTTTGTGGTTAAACCAAATTTGGGCTCCCCCATATTGCCAAATGACAAGATCATTAATATCTAGAATAATCGGTGTGACAACCAGATAAAGCACTGGAATCTGCTCCCATGCCTAGATGTGTAGTAAGGTGACATCGGCCTCGATGGCCCTGCTGTCAAGGTATGCAAACTCATGGAGGTCCTTGTATACTGAGGCCAACATCACTGACCCCAAGCAAAGCACTCCCTTCAGATGACCATCCGCTCCCAAGCTAACCCCCAACCCAGACTGAAGTATCAACCCCACCAATCTGGTTCCACAAGACCTGAAATGATGGCCACAACAATCAATCTATAGGTGGGCACTACACCCCCGTACCCCTCCAAGTCTATTTGTCCCTCAAAAAATTAAATCTCATCAACACCCATCACATCATAGCAAGCATCCCTACCGACATCTGGATCATAAATAAGTCTCGCTCCATGGATAGGCAGTTGTATGATGCGCCAAACATCCTCGAGAGTAACAATAGCCGCTCCAGTACGAAGGTGGAAGGAGGAGGTCTCACTGTGCCATCGATATGCCAAAGCTATCATCATCCCCAAGTGCATTCAAACAAGACAAAGATACACAATGAACCAAAGGCTGAGCATACCAAGCTACTCCTGAAGGAATATATGCATACCCTGTAATCTGCAGAGTACCAGCCATTTGTGTTCCCTCAAATGAAGTATGTCGAGGTCCTCATATACAAGGGAAACCATCGCGTCAAGTCTTGTTAAAAATATGCCTCCCGTGTCAGATTTTTGCATTTGAAAGAACAATGCACCACTGTTTGCAAATGCGACATAGTTTGTAAAGTTTGAAACTACGCGACGGTGACAAAGTTTGACAATCTCTAAAATCTAAAGTGTGTTGTGCGGTCCAATTTTCATATGTGGATAAGTTTGACAAGAAACCTTATTCTCCTAACTGGCCCATGGCGGTGCTACTCTCATATGCAATGCAATTTGAGGCCACACAACGCCGAGTGAGCATTTGCAATGGCACTATATAATGCCACTTGACCTAAAATTGACTTGGACCCTATTAAATGCACGTAAATTGAGAAAATTAAAAGTTAGGATAGGGGTACATACCATGGGTCCTATGCTAGCTGGCCGTTGGTGCACTCGTACCCTCTCTGACACATGCTTGGGAAGCTATTGTTGCACCATCTCGACTTGAACTCAGAGCTCAATGTGCAAAAGTTTCTAAAAGGTAAGTGTGCGAATGAATTGAAAGTGACCTATCAAGGTCTATTTAAGCTTGAAAATTAGGGTTTTGTGACCTAATTTGACCATCCAACTAGGATTTTGGTCCCTCGATCCCATTTTTGTCCAATCGAGGACCATGTTGCATCATTTTTGACATTTAATTGCACTTTTTTGGCATCCTAGGGCATTTTTGGACCTCTCGGGTACCTTGTCCTCTTTTTTCATGAGACCATCCAAAAATCAAAATTTTCATTCGATCTCTCGAGGGGGCAACATATCACCATAATCCTCTCACTGGGGCAGTAGTGGGGCATTCAAAAAAATCAAGAAATTTTGAACTTTGATCACAACAGTTTATTCTTTGAATCAATGCAATGAGTGCATTGCTTCAAAGAGGGGCAAAAAGAAGACATGGAAAATTGACCAATGCACTTGATCATGATTACTAACATCACTTCATCCTAAATTATACTCTCAGCTTATCATCACTTTTCATCTCTTAATTAAATAAATCATTATTTATTTAATTAGCTCTTTCTCCCCTAATGATTAAATTAATCAATTTAATTTAATTAATCCTCAATCCCTCTTTAATTAAATAATTCATCTTATTTGATTAAATCTCTAAAGTCCTCTTATTAAATTGAATAAATTAAACCTTATTTGATTTAATCTAACATTATCCTCTATAGTAAATTAAATCAAAATATTTAATTAATTAAACCCTTCCTCTGAATTTGATTTAAATCAATACATAGATTTAAGTCTAAATTGTCACATCTCCTAATTCTTCATTAAATTAATTAAATTTTGGTTAATTTAATCTAAATCTATGTCACATCCTCTAGAGAATGCAACTTTGACAATAAATCAGTTACTTTGATTAATTAAATCTCTTATTTTCCCTCACATGGCATAAAAGAGGAATATTCCCTCAAATTTGAATTCAAATTCAAGTGGGTTTGGTCCCTCCAACAAGGCATTTATTTAACCTTACAAGTCCTTTTTCCTTGAGCCAAGTGGCCATAAATCCA
>CM021100.1:292571904-292695567 GCA_007115665.2 Sequoiadendron giganteum
CCCTCAACCCTTAAACCCTAATCCCTCAACTCCTATAACCTCTACTCTATAACCTATTAATCCCTCATCCCTAAACCCTAAACCCTTAAACCCTAACCCATAAACCCTCTACCCTCTACCACCAATCCTATACCCTCTACCCTCAACCCTAATCCCCCAACCCTCAAACCCACTTAGTAAACTCTCTACCCTAATCCCTCAACCCTCTTGACCCTTAAACCCTCAAATCTTAAACCCTTAAACCCTCAACCCTAAACCCTCAACCCTCAACCCTAACCCCTTAAACCCTAAACTGTTAAACCCTTTACCCTCTACCCTCTAACCTCTACCATCAACCCAATACTCTCTACCCTAAACCCTAATCCCTCAACCCTTAATCTCTCAAACCCTATAACCTCTACCCTATATATTGGACCCTCAACCCTAATCCCTCGACCCTATACCTTAAACCCTCAATCTTCAACCCTCAACCCTTAAACCCTCTACCCTTTACCCTATACATTAAACACTCAACCCTCAATTCTCAACCCTCAACCCTTAATCCCTCAACCCTCAATCCTTAAACCCTAAACCCTCTACCCCTTACATTGGACCCTGAACCTAATCCTTCAACTATATACCCTCAAAACTATACCCTAAACCCTCTACCCTCAACCAAGTAAACCCTTAACCCTAAACCCTTAACCCCAAACCCTTCAACCCTAAACGCTTAAACCTTAAACCTTCTACCCTATACCCTCAACCAAATACCCTCTACCATCAAACCTATTCCATCAACCCTCAAACCTTAAACCCTACTACCCTAGAAACCATCAACCCTATGGGTCCTCCATCCTAATCCCTCAACCCTATACCCTCAACCCCTATCACTTTCTCTCTATCTATACATCTCACCTCTCCCTCCTTCCCTCCCTCCCACCCTCTCTAATTGTCTCTATGTACCGTCTCCCTCTTTCTGTGTACCTCTTGTTCTATCAATCCATACCACCCTCTCTCTCACACTCCCTCTCACTACCTATCTCTCAAGTCTCTCCCTCTCACCCCCCTCACACTCTCAAGTCTCTCCCTCTCACACTCTCAAGTCTCTCCCTTTCACACCCTACCTACATAACCCTCTCTTTCTCTTTGTCTCTCTCTCTCTCCCTCTCTCTCAATTCTCTCTCCCACCCCCCTCTCTCTCTCTCTCCCTCTCCATCAATTCTCTCTCTCTGACCCCCCTCTCTCTCTCTCCCTCCCTCTATCCCTCCCACCCTACCTAGCTAAGTCCCCCTCAATCCAACCCCTTCTCTCCCACTCCCTCTCTCTTAAACTCTCACTTCGACCCCTCTCCATCTCTCTAGACTCTCTCTAAATTCTCCCTTCGTCTAAAGACATACATAAATGCATACATACAAGCATAATACATTTGTACATATAATCTTACATCCATACAAGCATACATACATACATGTACATAAAAATATATCAGCATACATTAATATATTAGCATTTAACATAAAGTAAGACATAACGTGAGCGTGGGCGTTAGTAGACATGTTCCCCGCAGAAGCAAAAACCATGTCAAAGTGAATATAACACGAGCGCGTTATAACGCGCTCGCGTTATATCTTGCTTTGAGAATTACCAAACTTTAAGCTTGGTATTGCCTTGGAATTCCAACCCAAAGGTTTGGAGGGCATTCCCAACGACCAGAGACGTGTTTTTAAGAAATCCACCATATTTCTCATAATCGAGTTCGTGCTCACCGTCAGGATTGCACGTGGTTCAATATCGAAAAAATCGAGCACATGGGTAATGTTGGGTTATCTCTTAGCTATCCAACGATGTAATTTTTTTCACTTTCTGAAAATGTTAAGTCTTTCATCCATAATTTATTTTATCTGTATGTCTTTTTTTTGCCAAAAAGCAGTGTTTGGTATTTTTTTCATTATAAATTAACCGTTCATCAATTTTTCAAATAAATTACATTTTTAGAAACTAGACTCCATTCTACAAAATTAAAAAATTAAAAAAAAAAAATCAATTAGTTTCCAAAATTTGTAGGGGTAGCACGGCCAAAATTCTATTTTCAGGATATGTCCACTTTGCAAATTAGTAAAAAATCAAATATTCATTAAAAAATTATTAGAAAAATCGTGCATCAACTACATACTGTTAGCTAACTTCTGACCATTGCGATTTTAAAAATACTAAAAAAAAATTCACTGTACGAGGGTCGTACAAGAGTTGCTATGTTATGTTTTTCTGACAAAAACAATACCAATTTGTGTATGTCCCTCATTTGAACCCCTTAATCTCAATCATTTTCAAAATAAATTAATAGTTTAGAAAGTAGACTCAGAGCACTTGAATCCTTCTTTTTGTTCCATCTCAAAATTTTGAGTCTAAGTATCCTCAATTTCACATCCAAGGTCAGTATTTCCCGATTTCAAAAAAAAGATGTCCACTTAAGTCCCCTTTTTGGGAACCATCTTGGTGCACTTACCCAGAAGCATATAAGAAACATAATTAAACCTTTATCTCATAGTGGATTGGTGCCACCTTGCTATGTAGTAAGCAGCCCTTTCTCAATCCTTGAACAAGCTGAATGATGTTATGGGCAAGATTAATTCTCAAATGAAGAGAGTAACCTTGCTTGAAATCTGTGAAGTGAAGGTGAATTTGAGCATAGTAAGTTTACTCAAAGTGTCTATTGTTGAATGAGGAGAGGAGTCTCCAATTTATAGATTTCCAAAATGGAAGAGAGAATGAAATAGAGCAATGTGGCATCATTCAACATCCAATGGCCAAGTGCCACTTGTCAAGATGTGAATGCTTGAGAAATGAGCACATTTTGGTCAATGTGCATGATAAATGTCATTAGGTGGAATTTCAAATTTGAGAAATGACATGTGCGAGGGAAAAATGAATGAAATAAATGCCACTTGGCTCAATGCACAAGGACATGTAAGAGGAGTGAATGCCTTGTTGGATGTACAAGTCTACTTGGACTTTTTGAATTCAAACAAGGGAATATTCCCTTTTGATGCTATGTGAGAGAAAATGGAGAATCAAATAAATCAAAGTATTTGATTTATTGTGCAACTTGCATTCTCTAGAGGATTTTAATGAGAGAGATTAACTTAATCAGAGTTTTGATTAAATTAATGAAGGATTAGATGATTTGACAATTTTGACTTAAATAGGTGAATTAATTTAAATCAAAATTGAGAAGAGTTGATTAACTAAATAAATGGTTTTGATTTATTTAATTAAGGGGGGAAATATTAGATTAAATCAAATAAGGTTTAATTTATTTAATTTAATGAGAAGACTTTTAGAGATTTATCAAATAAAATGAATTATTTAATTAAACATAAATGTAAGGTTAATTAAATTAAATCGATTAATTTAATCACTGGAGCAGAAAGACTTAATTAAATGAATTATGGCTCATTAAATTAAGAGGCAGAATATGATGAAAAGTTGAGAGTATGATTCAGGAAGGAATGTTGTTAATAATCAAGATCAAGTGTGTCAAAGTGAAATTGTAGATTTTCCATGTCTACAGTGTCCACTTTGAAAATTAGTTAAAAATCAAATATTCATAAAAAAAATTATTAGAAAAATCATGCATCAACTACATATTGTTAACTAATTTCTCACCAAAGCGATTTTAAAAATACTAAAAAACGTTCACCGTACTATGTTCACACAAAAGTTGTTATGTTATGTTTTTCTGACAAAAACAACACCAATTTGTATGGGTCCCTCTTTTGAACCCCTTAATCTCAATGATTTTCAAAATAGATTAGTAGTTTAGAAAGTAGACTCGGAACACTACGATCCTTTTTTTTGTTGCATCTCAAAATTTTGAGTCTAACTATCCTCAATTTCACATCCAAGGTCAATATTTCCTAATTTCAAAAAAAAAAGGCCCCCTTTTTGGCCCCCCATCTTTTTTGCACTTACCCAATGAGGGTAGCAAAACTACTTTTTTAAAAAGTGTTTGATTACATGGCCTTCCAAAGACAATTATGTCTGATAGCGATACCAAATTCTTAAGTCATTTTTGGAGGACTTTATGGAAGAAGATGTGGGCCAAGTTACAATTTAGCAATGCCTGCCATCCTCAAACAAATGGTAAAATAAAGGTAGTCAATCGGAGTTTGGGAAATTTGTTAAGGTGTATTGTTGGAGAGAAGCCAAAACAATGAGACTTGGCATTACCCTTGGTATAGTTTTCCTATAATAGTTTTGTAAACATATCAGTAGGTAAATCACCTTTCTAGATTATGTATAGTAGGATTCTTAAGGGTGTTCTAGATTTGGTGCAACTACCAATGAGAGATAGAGTCAGTGATGATGGGGAAGCATTTGCAAAACAACTTCAACAATTGTAGCAAGATGTGAGACATAAGTTACGAGATAATAATGAGAGGTACAAGACTACTATGGATGCTAGTAGGTGACATCAAATATTCAATAAAGGTGACTTAGTGATGGTATATTTGAGAAGGGAGAGATTTACTATAGGAGCATACCACAAGTTGAAGTACAAAGAAATTGGTCCTTGTAGAATTACAAAGAAGATCAATGATAATGCATATGAGGTCAGTTTACCAAAAAATTTAGATATTTCTCCTGTGTTTAATGTTTTTGGTTTATATGAATTCCATGGATAGGATCATGATGAAGCTAGTGGACCAAAAGTGGCTTGGCACGACCAAATTCCACATAAGAAGAAGGAAAAAATTGCATAGATTCTAGATAAGAAAACCACATCCACTCGATAAGGTCAATACAATAGGTATTTGGTACAGTGGGATGGATTACCCACAACAGATAACACATGGATTCCAGAGTGGGAAGTGAAGAATCTGCATCAGGGCAAGTGGCAATAGTTTGAAGACAACAACTTACAAGAGTTGTGTTCTTTTCAACCAGAGGAGAATGATACAGGGACTTTCAGAGGTCATAACTTTTGACTTTAATGTTTGTTTGGGCTAAAATTTTACAAGAAGTTTCATTATGAGGAGTTTTTTGGATTGGAAACTGAGCGCAACTTTTTTGAGGACCATTATGACTTTTTTTCAAGGCCAAAATATTTCATCTCAACCCTCAAAATCAACTTTTTGTGTGTGTGTTTTTTTCTTCAGGTTTTTAGAATATTATTTTCTTTAATAACTTGAAAATCATGTTTCTAATTTTGAATGTAAGTTGAAAATTCATGTCACCTTAGTTTTAGGAATTTTTAGGAAAAATCTAGGCTCAATGGGATATGTATGCAAAATTACCAAAAATGGCAAAATCTGATAATTATCGAAAAACTGCCAAGAATAGTAATTTTTAGGTTTTTTTGTTTGTTCTAGTTTTTAGATATAAGGGTGTTTTCTTTCATTGTAGCAACAGAGTTGGATTTAATAGAAAAAGTTAAGTTTCAATCAAATTTTGGATTTTTTGATGTTTCATTAATTAGGTAATGGTTCAATTTTTTTGAATGTGTTCTTGACTGCATCACTAAAATTCAAAGATATTATATAGAAAAAAGGATGCCCTCAACTTGTATAAATAAAAAAGAGGGCTTAAAATATAATGAAGGTATAATAACAAGAGATGAAGGTTCAAGTATGTTCATGTAGACTAATCTTCCATTTAAATAGAGAGGATAGATATTCAACCTATTCACTGAATCGATGTGATAAAGAAAGGATTTTAATTAATACACCTCTAATCACGTAAAGGCTAAGAATATTTCCAATCCTTGTTCACAATTAAGAGGAGCTAAAAGAATTAATTTGAAATCTTGATCTTATTTCTAAAGAATGAAGCTGATAAGGTTAAGATCTTCCTTCTCACACTTTTTCGACTTTCTAACAATTAGTTTCACATCACTAAGCAAGCAGTTGTTTGGGGCATGGGAATATTTGGTATTTCTGAAAGCACATACTCAATGTATCAACTGAGGTGATAGATTAGCAAAATAAAGGAGATTGAATAACTAAATGTTAGTACACTATAAACCTTTATGTCCACAATTAGCAAGAAGAACAGATGTGCAAGCGATTAATTTGGAAGATCTAACCATCAGATTGTATCATCAAGAGGAGGCCAATATCCGTTGTTTAATGTTGAGAACAAGACTTGGCCAAATGCAAAGACAAGGCAAGCATACTATCCCCAAAGGCCTCGAAGAAAATATGATATCATGAAATGTCGTGGTTGCAAGATTCGTTCCAAATGAAATACCATGAATGTGGGATACATTCAAAATGAAATGGGTAAGCACATTTAGTAGGTGTAAGCCAAAATCCACAACCATTCCCAACAATCGCTCTATTGTGTGTTCCAAAATGGGAGTTTTGGAGCAGGGCAAGGCTTCAATCAACGCATAAAGGAAACTACTACAACACTAGTAGGAATGCATGCAGGATGAGGGAGCAAAGACAAAGCATGTGAACTAAAGATGGATGAGTAGAAAATAGGAAACTCATTCACACACATAATGCACCATGTACTCACAAGGTTTTGAATTAACATAGAGTAAGGGCGGGTCCCCATGCGGCTACTTAGCTTATTTTGGCTAGTAGTCACTGCTCAACTTATTTAGGAGTTATTTGTGAAGCCGAGGCTTAAATGGAACAATTTAAAGAGCTCAAACATAGTGCGAAAAAACATACAAGAGTATCAGCTTGCAAAACAACAAGATTACTATTACAATTTTTGGGAACATCATTCACCCTTAAAGAGGTCAAGATTCATTGAAACCTTTAAACCCATGATTTACTCCAGGCACATCATACATCAAGAAATTTATATCACAAAACCATTAACTATGATATATATGTGAACAACAAGGTTTAATTGTAGAGCTCAACCAAATTTCTACACTCCAAATTGCAGACTCAGGCAACAACTCACAAGATTCAATGGCATCATATATTGAAGCAATCTCGTTTTCCTCTTTATGGAATTGCATATTTCTAAAACCTACAATCTAGTCTAAGGCATTGAAACTGAGCATTTCTAAAAATTTATCAAATGGGTCAGCTTTTTTCAACACATAATCAAATAAGGATGCAACAAACACATACCGAGCATCTGTAGCCTGGTGGTGTTATCATGTATATTGATAGAGGAAGGGCGATAGTCGATAGTGAGGACCAGCCACTTCTCGATAATGTAATATGAATATGAAACCATATAAGAAATATGGTTGAGAGAGAGATTACTTTAGACTTCAGAATCTCCCTTCCATCCCCTTTCTAGCTACTAGCCTCCAACTCTACCTTCCTTCCCCCCTTTTCTTTCTTTTTGCAAGCATTTTCATTTATTTTCTTTTTTGATTATTGTTACCCAAGTGTAAATATAGCTCCTCTTCTTGCATGCCCTTTATTGCCAAATAAATGATACATTAAAAAATATAAATGCATTCATCATAGTGTAAATGAATGCATGGAATTAGTATAAATGCACTCATGCACATAAATGCATACGTGCACTCGCTTAGTTACCTTATGCAAAGTAAATGCATTTTGTGCGAATAATCCAAATGCATGCAAATTTTAATTTTATCCCATTTTTAATAGCTTAAAATAATTTTTTTGAATAATTCATTTATTTCTAATTTAAAATTAAATTTTAATTTCATGATTTTTATATATATTAAAATAAATAATATATATATGCTTAATTATTCCTTTTTATTTTTATTTCCTTTTTATCCATTTTGATATATATATATACTCTTTCAGCAAAAAAAAAAAGACAAATTGGAATGTGAAAGCTAGATGTGATGTGATGTACATATGTGCTAGTCACTAGTGTACTTGTGATGTACATATGAACTTGTCACTAATGTAATGTGATGTATCTATAAGCCCATCAGTAATGTACTTGTGATGTACATATGAGCTAGTTACTGTTGTAATGTGATGTATACATGAGTTCATCGCCATTGTATTTGTGATATGCGTATGAGCTAATCATTGTTGTACTTTTGATGTGAATCTGAATTAGTCACTTCGTGTATATGTGGCGTATGCTAGAGATAGTCACTATGTATATGTGGCGTATGTTGGAAATAGTCATTGTGTATATGTGACATATGTTGGAACTAGTCACTATGTATATGTGACATGTGATGGAGCTAATCATTGTTGTGATGTGATGTATATATGAGCTTGTCACTATTGTACTTGTGATGTGTATAAGCTACTCACCTTGTGTATATGTGATGTTCATTCGAGTCACTCCCTATGAAAATTGGAGAATTATGGAATGATATGACTCTTGTGTATTTGTGTATGTTTGAACCCTAATGATTGGTAATGTTTGGTATGGAATTGACACTTGATGGTGTGTTGATATCATTATATTATGATTAGCTAAGTTGATAGCTTACACTTAATGAATAGTCATGGTTTAAAGGTGAGATCAAAGATCTTATACAAGAAGAGAGAATGAATGAACTCTGACTTTGGTGGCAAACTACGAAGCCTCTAATCTCCTATGAAGGAATACATAGATAGGGTCATTAGAAATGAACCCTCGAGGCTTAGGTCTAAGTCTAAGAATGGCTTTAATCTTGGGAGCTTACTACTCCTATATGTTAACATATAAGTGGTAATGTCAAATTTATATCACTACAATGAATTAAAAAGTTTTGAAGTGGTTGTTACATACAATACAATACACATTGCCCCTATCTTCAATTAATAAAAACAAACCTCAGCACGTTAATTTCTAAGTCTCAAACCAAAAGTTATAATATTCTAATGCAGAGAATACCTCTACTCTTTCAACCACTCCTCTCAATTCTATTGATCTGCATGTTAGATTTTAAACCATAAACACCTAAAGATAAAAGTAACAACTGATAATCAAAGCAAAACATATCTCAAAATTCAGATTCATTTTCACACAAGCCCTACATAAACAAGAGAGATACCAAACGAAATCCTCGATCCTTTGTTCTCGTTTATTCATAGAAAAAAGTACTGTATCATACCCACTTCACCAACCCCGAGAAAAGCCAATAAAAGGACTCTCTACAAATCCAAACAAGCACGAATAGCTAAAAAATAATCAATTAATAATCAGCCGTTACATTATATTCCCGCGGATAATTTGTTTCGTACAATTATCCGGGTTTAATTCAGATCAATACCGCGGATAATTTGTTCTCCTGAAACTATGTATAAAGCCGCCGATCTTCCTCTTCTGCGATTGTGTCATCCCCTTTGAAGAGCGAAAGCCGTATGTTTTTTTCCCCCTGTTGAACTGGAAGCACTCTTCGCTTTCTCTGAGTCTGTTTGCATCATGTCCCTGCCAGTTAAAAATGCTAATGCAAGTGCAGCCGGCCTTTCCCCCAATATGTTTAGGGTGATGCGCATTGTCCCTGATAAGCAAGATTACAGCTTTGTAGAAAAGGTGCAACTTCCGGAACATGAAATTTTAAGGCTCTGTAATAAGCTCATGCCCGCTTCTGCTTCTGCTTTTTTAGGAAACCCACCAAGAATCCGAATCGATTTCGATGGTTTAAATCAGCGGTCTTTTTCTGCTGTGGGAATGTATGGTGAGAAGAAAATGATGATGCGCATTTTCCGAATGAAAGGCTTGGTGGAGGAGTCACTTGTGGCTCAACTGGAGGGCGGCAACTTTGAGGCAGGACTGTACATCATTGTTCCGCAAGAGTCAGCTAGCCCTGTTGTTGCTTTCTACTGGCACGAAGGCGAGCATTTTAGGGAGGCGTCTAGGAAGGACGTTTCCTGCAATTTCATCCGATATTTGGTCGAGCTTTGTGATTATGTGTATATTTGTGTGGAAGGGAGCTACGATTTTCATACCCTGGCTACTTCTATGGTAAGCTCGCGCTCCAAAGCTTCGCGTACACGGAGGGTTCATGTAACCAGTGTGAAAAATTCTGACAATGATATTGAATTGTTGCCTGGTTTTAATGTTAGAATTGATGGGTGGAGCTTCATAAATAACAAAACTTCACCAGCGCTCAGTGCAAGTAAGGATGATATGCTCAATCGTAACAGAATTGTGGTGTTCTGTGAAGGATATCAACGCTGTAGTTTCATGACAGCTGAGCCTAAGGGGAAGGAGAAGCTTGTATGGAAGGCGTGCGAGCTATCCCCAATGAAAAAAGACTTGAAGGTATTGACCAGCAATTCTGAACCTGCAATTGTCCCGGCATGCGGTGAGCCGGTGGAATTAGTAACGTTAAATCCTGAGTGTGAAAGTTTATTTAAAGTTTTCCAACTCAGCTCTGGAGAATTGCTGGTTTTTATTCATAATTTCAAAGATTCATGCTTGCATCTGTATCGTTCACCCAAGATTGGGTCCAACATAAATAACATGAGTCCGATTCATACTTTCAAAAGGGGTTTCGATTTGTTGTCTGTGGATGAAGGTACACGATCTATGGCTCTCTATGATAAAAGTAGATACAAGATTGGAATATATAAGTTTGATGAGTCGTTTAGGAAGGTTTATGCGACTGGAGTAGAGGTTCATTTGGAAACATATAAAGGCAGCAAGGTCATTACATGGATGCAATTGATTCCATGCAAGATGGAGTTGCTTTTGGTTGACGACTCAAACAGTGTGAGGGTGTTGGAAATCCATGAAAAGCCAATGATGAAGTCGAAGCACATTTCCCTTCCTCTGCAGCAGCCTCTCTCAAAATCATGCATCTCTGCTGATGGGTTTTTCTTCATTGTGTTTAGGCAATCCCAATCCTCGAGCTATCTTGATGTGTCGCGTGCAGGGCATGAGATAATGTTGGAAATTTTTGTTTTGGGTGATCTTATGAACCATTTGAAGACCATTAAATTCATTTCAAATGGAAGCAGAGCACCTGATTTGGAGTACCTGGAAGTGAAAATTAATAGCTTCGGACCACAAAGTCATCTTGTACTGCACAGTCCTGATGATGCTCCTGGCTTTCTCTCTTCCCATGTTCTGAAGTCTGTCTTGGCTAAAGAGGTAGTTCAACACGAAGTGCAAAATAAAGTTCCTGATGGGGAACAGGGGGAAACAGAAATAGGTGGTGCGTGCCCTCCTTTGGGTTACATATACCACATTTTGACAAATTTGCCACCACGCCTGCATTGTTTCCGACAGATAAGAAGGACATAGCCTTCAACATAGTACTGGAAAACAACACGGACACCTGCAACGGAGAGGCATGCATCAAATATCTGGAAGCGCTTGTTCGAAAACTAAGGGTGGCGAAAGACAAAGATTTTTCAAACATAAAGGTTTGTTTTCAAGCTGAGAATATAGAGAAATGGGCAGCTAAATTTGAGAGCATGGTTTCGGATGCAGCAGATTACAATACAAAAATGAAAATTGGAATGTGGATCCGTAAGCTTCTTTGCCTTGTGCCCATACAAATTGCTCGGGCAGAAAACAACGCAATGGTTGCTTTGAAGGATGGACTTCAAATCCCTTCTCATGTTAGTTATGTGGATAGCGTATCACTTGCCAATTTGATGCGCTTTGGGTTATATGATGCTGTTCTCAACAGCTGGAGGGGTAAAATTAGAGTTATATCTTCCATGGGAAAGCAAAGCAGTGGGAAGTCGTATTTGCTAAACCATTTGTCAGGTTCTCTCCTTGATGTTTCAGGCGGAAGATGCACTGATGGTGTTTGGATGACCATCACTACAGGAGAAGGAGACGAGTGCCTCTATGTGCTCTTGGACTTTGAGGGGCTTGGCAGTTTTGAGCGAAGCGAACAGGAGGATATGCTTCTCTCTGTTCTTAACGCTGCCCTCAGCAACCTTACAATATTCAACAAAAAGGTATGTATGCCTGCACACCCTCTGAATCTAGTTTGCTTTTAAGAAAAGATATTAGTTAAACCCCTTTTTAAAAAGTCGATATTATTTCAATCTCTGCATGAGTAGCCCAACACTTATAATTTGTGATTCAGTAGTCCAACACTTAATTTTAATCCTGGTATAACAGGATTTTCACCTTGACAAAGATACAGAGTCTGCTTTCAGTCGCTTCCAGAGTGGGATCAATCTATTGGAACAGGACAGAAAACTATTTAAGGGCCTATTCTACATTGCAATTAAGGATGTGGATGAATCCGATGTAATTGACCTTATCCAAGAATTCCATGAGAAGATATCTCAAATATGCAGCAGGTCTCAGGAAAATTTCATATTAAAAATGTATGATGGGAAGTTCGAGATTGCTGCTATGGCTCCTTATAACCGGGCTGAATATTATCATGAGAGCTTGAGGGAATTAGCACAGACGGTGTATGAAACAGATTCTTGCTATGATAATGGTTCTATTTTCTTGAAAGACCTTAAGCTTATAATTGCTCAGATTGCAGTCAAAGATTGGTCTTCTGTTGACAGTAGACGTGTGGCTATCATAGTTGACATCATTAGGAGAAATCTCATGTGTGCCATCAATATGGGGTGTCTTTCTACCACAAATTCTGATGAAGAAGTCCAGGAGCTCGTGAACTTTGATACCCAGGTAGAAGTTCCTGATATGCCTCTTGTTATTGGTGAGTCGGTGGTCATCAATGTTCGCGATTCAGGCTTGAGTTTAGCACCTTCCAAGGAATTATCAATATATAGTTCTATTAGAGATTTGTTAGCTCAACTCAGGCTAAAACTAGAGGCCGTTGTACCTAGGAAAGGAAGCAATATTGATTCCTGGCATTCCATGTTGGAGAGGTTCTTTAGAGCAGTGGCAGAGAGAAGGCGTGATAAGAGTTCAACAGTGGATAAGCTCAAATACAATGGATTTCTGCGGTAATGATGAGGTGGAGAGGTTACTGTTGGAGGCAGCTGTAATTCTTGGAAAGATAAAACAAGGTCTCTCTGTGTGTGGATGCAAATGTTCTCAGTGCTTTTGGAGATGTGTGCTTGAGAAAGGCCATGATGATGACCACTCTTGCATGAGTAGTCACTCGTGTACTGAGCCCTGTAGCTATTGTGTTAAAGAATGGGGAGAGCAAGATGAAGCCGAGACCTTAAGCCTGTGCAGGGATCTGGCTGGGCATGAAGGTGGTCACAATTGCAGAGAAAAAAATCATACATGTGGACAGACCTGTCACTTGTTTGAAAGGTCATCGAATTGTAACAAGTTGTGTTCTCTTGAGCCTGAACACCTTGGCAGCCAGCACAAATGCAACTCCGGCAACATAAATGCAAGATGTCATGCTCTCTTCAAAGCTGCAACAATCCATGTGCTGTGGTAGTTGAGCTCAACCACGAGCAGCATCAGTGCCATGAAACATATTGCCCCAGCCCATGCGTTATAGATGGATGTAGCAGGACATGTGGAGTGAAGGATCATTTCCATGGTATGAATGATCCAAATGTAGAGCATTTATGTGGAAGTGAACATGCCTGTGCAGAGAAATGCCAAGAGCCTGGAATCTGTGAAATCCTTACAGAGCTTGTAAGACAAACCCGGGTTTTCGAGGGACAAAGGGGATGCTTTCAGTATGAACATGTCTCGGAACAAAATGGCTTGCACAAAGGTTGTTGCATTCCCATACCTCCTTTTGAGAAGAAGCATCGAGGGCCACATGTTCACACCAAGAACGAACAATCTGTCCACTACTGTGACACTAGATGCCAAGCTTGCGGTTACTTCTGTCGGCGTCCAATGGGTCACCTTGGCTTGCATGAAACAACTCATGGGAATATGAGGAATGTAAGATTCATTTCAGAGGAGGAAGACATCGACATTAAGGATCTAAAGTATAAATGGGGAGAGAAAGGAGAGGCTGAAATGTGCAATATGTATTGCAGGAAACAGGGTCGGGGTCACATCCATTTGATTCCCTGTAAAGGCTCCGAGATGTGCACTAGCAATCTCTATGATGGTGCCAGGCACGAGACTGTGAAATATGGACCTGATGTTGATGTTCCCAAAGATGAGATGACTCATGAGACTTACTGGCAATATGTCAGATTTGCTGATCCTTGCACAAAAGAAGAGGGCATTGAGTTTGGCCTGTGCAATCACTATTGCAAATCGGAGGAGCACAACTCAGAGGAAAAGGCTTCTAAAAAATCCTATTGCATTGAGAATCTGTGGCACGAGCCCATCACAAAAACTGGCCAACGAATGAATTCTGCAGGTTATGTGACTGATGATGGACATCATTTTAGCTGCGATCATTCTAATAATGTCCCTTATCATGTTATTTTTGTGATTGACAAATCAGGTTCAATGGGCGCCTCTGATATCACCCCTACAATGACCAAATTTAACTATCATAATTGTAGGCTGGGATGTGTATACGAGGCCATTTTGAGGTTTATACAAGCTCGGTTACGAACAGTTTGTGATGATTCAATATCAGTGGTTTTATTTGACACATCTGCAAGTGTAGCTGTAGAGATTCAAGATATGGAAGAAATTGCTGTCAATTCTCTTCTTCAGTACACTGCTTCTGGACAAACCACGTATTCATCTGGCTTGGATGCTGCACAGAAATTAATGATGAAAGCAATCAGAAACCCAAAGGTAGACAGGAAAAAACCAGTTGTTATCTTCTTGAGTGACGGGGAAAACAATGGCGGAGAGGATCCCGTCTACTACGTGAACAAAATGAAAAGGCAGGAGCCTAAGATGACACTTCATACAATTATGTACGGGAGAGATCCTGCGATGAGTATCTTGGAGGAAATGGCCAAGGAAGGGCATGGACAGTTCCAGTTAACTCTTGATGGACTTCAGCTGGCTCAGAGCTTTGAGAAGCTCGCAAAAAGCCTCAAGCCTCGAGTTGCAGCCTTAATGTAAGGACACAGATTCCTTGCCAGCTGCTCCCTTGTTCTGCTTTTTGTTCTCTGAAGTGACGATCCACTGGTAATAGTATTTAACTAAACAGTTTTTAGATTGGGTTTAGGTGTGTTTTTTTCCTCTACAGTCATAAATATAGTCCAGATACACCTGCTAACATTTTGAAATAAATATATGCTATTCCCTACTTGTAGCTTTGTATCTAGGATGTGATCTTGTTGTGACCTGTGTAAGGCATATTATATATTGTATAGTGGAATGTTTCTGCTCAATTCAGTTGCAGGACGTAGATGTTAGTGTCTTTTGCATCAAATATTCTGCTACTCTACCTCTTATGGAGCATTGGGATGGTAGTTTTGTGAAGTGATAATTCCCATCTTGTCCGTGTTATGTATAGTTTAAGCATTTTCTATAGTTTTCTGAAGATCTGAAGTGTCCCTGATGTTTGTTAATTAATTAAGACGATATTGAATAATTATATTTAGAAATGAGTTTGTGGAAGGTTTTGGTCATGAGCAGTTTGATGGCTCTATTCTGAGCATTTTGATTGTTCTGCTAATAGAGCATTTTGATTGCTCTGTTAATAGAGCATTTAGAAAATTAAAAATAGACATTCTTATCTCTGATTCAAGATGTGTATGATAAGAATTCTTATTTTCAGCCATGGTACTACTCTGGCAGGCTATATAGTTTGGGGACGTAGCTCTTAATAAGTCTGCAAACTGAAGGTTTATATATGGAATAATATGAAACTTATAATTTCAAAAGAGCAATAATAGTTGAAAGTAGACTAATCTAATTCTTTTTATTAGTTTAAATGAACTTTGATTTAACGTTTTTTAATCAAGGTTTTTTCTGAATTTGATTATATAGATTTTTATTATCAATATTTTGGATCAAATTTTATGATCAGTAAAAAACTACACGATCAAATTTAGAAAAATATTGATTAAAAATCAAATATGAATTGTGAAATTTTTATGATTGTTATTGATTTAAGTTGATTAATATTCAATTAGATTTTATTGAATTGTAAAAATAGAGTTATAAAATTAAAAAAGATCAATTATAAAAATTGATATACTAACTTGTCAAATTGTTGGTAATATTCATCCACCAACCTATTAATCTCTTCATCATTGAACAAAAGGGTTGTAATAGAAATTGATTTTTATTATTGATATTTGAACTCATCCACTTCAACATCAAAAACATTTTTAACCCTTGCTTACAAGTTATATTTCAAGTTTTTGGATCGATGTTCATCCTATCATTAATCATTCAGGTCTTAACATTTATTCAGAATTTCTTTTCAGATTTAAAACTAAGATAATTGTAAATATTGATTTTTATAGGTTAATTAAATCAGCCTATTCAGCTTTTTATTGTGTTATGTTTTTTAATGGGAATCTTATAGCTTTTTAAAATATAAATATTAATCTTTATAAATTGATTGGGTTTACTCATTCAATTTTCAGTTTATATAATTTTCTTTTTCCTGATAGCTAAACTATTTTTTACTATGTTTAAATCTTTTTTTTATATGCAATTATATACAATAATAATGTAATTCCATTTTGTTCTATTAATCTTCAATTTTGTAATGAATGAATTGATTTTTATAGGTGGATTAGATTAACTCATTCAATTTTAGTTTTCAATGTCTATAAATATGAGTACAAGTCTTTCTTGATATATAGAATTATATACAATAATAATGCAAAATCATTTTTTCTTTTTTAAAATCTTGACCTTATATGATATTAAAGTCATAGTGAAAGAACATAAAAAATATTGATGAGATTAAGTGTTCTTGATTATAAAATTTCTAGAAAATCCATGTATACCTTACAACATAAATGATAATTACTACCACATAGTGAATGAGATGCATGGCAATGCAAACAATCTTACATTTTGAGTGTTTCTTTCTTCAAGACAATAGGAAGCATTGATAATAAAAGGTTCAATGAAAATGTTATGTTTTTTGTTCTTTGTTTGTTGGTCTATCTAACTTGTTCTTTATTGACCACCTTGGTTTGTGGTTGTTTGCTAGATAACATTTTCTAAATTGAGTTATGACTATCATCTCTACATGGACTAGTTGATTTGATTTTCACATTTGACAATCAATTAGAAACAACATAAGATAAAACCAATCATTTTTAATATTTTCAATAAAATTTAATATTTAAATCACAATTTGAATGATCTAATTTAAATGCGTATGACAATTAATACAATTCATTCAATTTTTCAATATTTTTATTTTATCATATAATCTAGATATCATATATAACCCTTAGAACTTCATATTTCATCAATAAATAAATAAATTGAAGGTTCTCAATTAGATCTTACAATTTTAGAAGATGGTAACTAGAAGCATCGAAATTAGATAATAATATATCGCAAAGTTTGATAATAATTTAACAACCCAACACACAATCCAATATGATATAAAATAATAAAAAATCTCTTTCCTAATCAATCCTAACATGGTGGAAATGTTTAGCTAGTCCCTAAGACCTACCCCTTTCTCATTTAAAGCTTAATTGATGATTTTCTAGTGTTCATCCCTTCCCGCCTCTTCACAACCTATTTTTTCCCTATAACTAACATATTCATTCTTTTCCCTTCAATTCACCCCTTTTGGTGAGTCTTTTCCTTACATAATGCATTCTTTCTATCTTTTTGCTTTCTACTTGTATAGGAGTTAATTTGCACCCCTTTTACCCCTCTCCACATTAGAAAACCAAATCCGAAGGTGAAATTCCACCTAAGCCCACTGCCTTCATTCCACTTGGCACCTGTTTTGAGCATCGACAGAGGAATAACTGTCGAGGACGCCCACACGACGTGCAGACGTTTGTGCGACACACTTACATCCCTGATAGATTCTTGCGTCTAGAGCTTGCAGAGGTGTTACAATTCCCATTGGGAGTCGACTTGTAATACCCTCTTCGACCGACCGACCGACCTGAATATGGCCATTGTCTTCACCCTTTCCTTCAAATTCACTCACCTTCATTCATTTCATGGCTAGTTGATCTCTTCACATCCTCTAAGAAGCTTCTTAACCATCTCTTCAATCTCCAAGCACTTTACACTTCACAACAACAACATCAACACTCCATCACTTCAATAGAGAAAATGTGGAACAAAACACCATTGCAACAAAGGCTTGAGTTCCTCTCATTTTCTCCCCCACTAACCTTGAGCGCTTTGGGCAGAGGTGGTAAGCTTTCACTCCTCTCCTCTATTATTTGGTTGAGTAGCATAACACGGTTTTGTAGTGATTTTGTGTTTACTTCATTTCCCTTGTTTCTCTCTATCTATCTGGTTATCTGTGGAGGTGGGAATACCAAATTGGGGGATTGACTGAGGCAAGCCCCTATACAACCCCAACACTTTCTCTCTCTTGTGTGCAGGTATTGAAGACACTCACGTGCTGGAAGCTTCATCACTCGCACGGTCGTAAGTGTTTCCTTTCCCTTCTTCTCCTTGTCTTTATCTTTTCTATTTTAGTCTATTTTAGCTTTATCACATTTTGTTGCTTTATTACATTCTAAACGTTCTTAACAATCAAAGTAGAAGTAGTCGCTTAGCCATTCTTTGAGATAAACTTGCTTTCTAGTCTGTACGAGACACTAGTGCGCCTCTAGGATGCCAACATGCCGCATTGTCATCTATGTTATGTGCTACTATTCTTTGGACGAGAGCTTGTCGATTTGTCCAGAGAATCTTTGTGACCTTCTCTTTCTAATTCTAGAACTCTTGTCGTTGTTCTTTGAGGTAGTTTAGGGTACTTCGCCCCATGAGGCTCTCTGAGTGAAGAGAACTTGTGAGTACTGAATCCCCCTTTCCTACATTTTGGTGAACCTGACATGAAGAACATCTTTTTTGAAAACTAGGAGTTTATTTACCCCTACTTGGTGGGGTCATAACTTTTGACTTGGTACTCAAAATTCAGAACCGTTTCCACCGTTGGAAAGGTCTCCTAGAGAATTAGTTTATCCCCTAAAATATTAGTGCTTTTAATAGTCAAATTTTAGGGACCAACGCAAGTACTGACCTCAAATTCCGCTCCGGAGACCTCCAAAAACGCGATTTACTAGAACACTGAAAATACCAAAAAAATCATAATGGATTTAATATATTCTTTCATTAGCTCAATATCTAATTTTGTTCAAAATTTTAATGATATTCCATTTCATGCATGTGATGGTGACTTGGCTTTACCCATGTCACTTGATATCTTTGATCCTTCTCACAAAATTCCTCTTGGTTCAGAGGATATTTTGTTGCAAGAAGATGAAATCATTGATACCTTTCTAAATGTTACTCTAACTTCTCTTCATTCGAATGCACTCTCTTCCAGAGATAATGCATTCATGAATGATGAATCTCCTACTCATTCCAATGCACTCTCTTTTAGGGACGTTGCATTTGTGAATGATGAATTTCTTATCTATTTTAATGCACTCTCCTCTAGAGATGATGCATTAGTGCATGATGAATCTCCTTCCACATTTGATCTTGTTTGGATCGATGTTGAGAATATGTCTCAGAATAATTATTCTACTAGTTGTGATGATTTTGTAATTGTAATCTATGTCTTTGTTTCCCCTCAAAGGCCTAAGAGATCGATCATTTACGTGACTCCAGCTAGTCCCTCTCCTAAAAGGGTTTATTCTATTAATGGTGTTTCATTTGATAGTGATTCCCTTGATCTTTCTAAGGCTCCCTCTTATAGAGTGGTCGCTTGTACCTATGATACTAGAATGAATAAACAACTAAGACTTCCTCAAGCACCTAAACCTACAACTAAAGCACCCGGTGATAACAATCTTGTCAAGCAACCTCAGGTTACTTTGGCTAAGACCTCATTGTGGGACTTGCTTCAGTCTACTCTGGTTTACCAAGGAATACTTCAAGAAGCCTTGCAAAAGATCCTCTTTCCTTCTTCTACTAGGCTGACAAATTTTGATGCGTTTTTAGCGTATATTCATGTGGATTCGCCGAATATTACCTTTTATTTGTAGGAACTCTCACCTCTGGAAGTATAGAAGCAAGCAGATCCTCTAATGATTATAGTTAACATAAAATAAGATTGGCATTAGACGTACTCTCGTTGATGCTGGTTCGACACTTAATGTATGCAACATTGATCTATTGCCTAAGATTAATATTGATCCATCTTCTCTTAATGCTTCTTTTATTGACATTCGTGGGTTCGATAATGTTGGACGAAAAGCTCTAGGTACGATAGTATTACCTTTGCAGCTTGGACTCGTTATCATACCTACCCTTGTATATGTTATGTCAGAGAAGTTACCTTATAACCTCCTTCTTGGTAGATCATGGATTCATGCTATGGGTGTAGTCTCGTCTACCTTGCATAAATCTATTAAGTTCATTTGCAATAATCGAGTGGTCAGAGTTAAGGTTGACCCTGAGGCTATGCACTTATATGAGATAGCGGTTGTTAGTCAAGCTTCAGTTGTGCCTACTCTTACTCCTTCAGTGTCTTCCAATGTGTCGATGTTTACTCCAACAGTTCCTACTACAAAGGATACTCTTGAGATAAATATCCCCGAAGAAGATCCTTTTGAAGCAAAAGATTCTAAGTCTGCCTCTTCTCAAGGGAATGCATGTCTTGGTGATGATTGGGGTTCCTTAGAATTTTTAGATTCCTTCATTCAGGAATATAAAGCCGACCCGATCTAGTTAGACCTTTCGATAACACCATCCACACTCGCTATCAAAGATAGTCATTCTTCTATATCACGGGGTAATGTTAATGTGAATTGTAATGTCCTTAGTGTTGATCCTCCTTCTGAGGAAGATGATCACACCTCTATTAAAGGGCTTAATGTTGTTAGTCCTATTAAAAAGGATGATGGTGATCTCATAGAGGAGTGTGATACCCATTGCTGGCACAATTCTCTCCATGAAGATCCTCCTCCTTTGTCTTCTATCTTTTAATCTAAGCATCCCTCGAGTGGACCCCTTTCCTTTTGAAGGGTTCTCGAGGGACCCCCTTTGAAATCCTTTATCCCAAATGAAATCCATGGTGTCTAGCTTGGGGATAGCATGGCTAGACCTACTTCCTATCTTTCCATCTAGCTTGGGGACAACTCAACTAGACCTATTTCATATCTTTACGTCTAGATTGGGGGCAGCCTGACTAGACCTCGCTTTCAAATAGTGTGTCCCTTGAGTGGACCCCTCTTCCTTTTGAAGGGTTCCCGAGAGACCCCTTCGAAAGTCTTCCTACTTGACAATGGTCTGTGTGACTGTCTGCTTACTTTCTCTGTAGGACCGAGAACTCATAGAGCTCCTTCACACTTTTACTCAGTGATACGAGTTTTCCTCCTCGAGCGTTGATTACTTTTGTCACTTTTACTTGGTGATACGAGTTTTCCTCCTTGAGCAGGATTTCTTTTATCACTCTTACTCGGTGATACGAGTTTTCCTCCTTGAGCATGGATTTCTTTTATCACTCTTGTATTCATTTCTATCTTTCTCTTCTTAATTGTATATACTGGTTTGAAAGTCAACATCTTCTTCATCCTAAGTATATGCACTTTCTTCAACTTCATAGTTCAGTAGAACTATGAAGTCCTCTTTTGACCCTACACTCTTGGGTTCACGAGATCGTGGTCTGCTTCCTCGATGGTTCAAGTATACATTTCTTACCCTACTACTTTTTCGATCTACTTTACTAAAGCACTCATCAGTATCTGTGCTCGCTAAAGTGGGGGCAAAATGAATATGAGTGAATTTGCACTCCTTTGGAAAATTCCCCTTTTACCCCTCTCCACTTTAGAAAACCAAATCCAAAGGAAAAATTCCACCTAAGCCTGCTCCCTTCATTCCACTTGGCACCTGTTTTGAGTGTCGACAGAGGAATAACTGTCGAGGACGCCCACACGACGTGTAGAAATCTGTGCGGTGTGCTTACGTCGTTGATAGATTCTCACATCTAGAGCTTGTAGAGGCGTTACGATTCCCATTGGGAGTCGACTTGTAATGCCCTCTTTGGCCAACCAACTAGAATATGGCTATTTTATTCACCCTTTCCTTCAAATTCACTCACCCTCATTCATTTCATGGTTGGTTGATCTCTTCACATCCTCTCTACATTCTCTCCTATAATCTCTTCACAAGCTCTAAGCAGCTTCTTCACCATCTCTTCAATCTCCAAGCACTTTAAACTTCACATCAACAACATCAACACTCCATCACTTCAATAGAGCAAGTGTGAAACAAAACACCATTGTAGCAGAGGCTTGAGTTCCTCTCATTTTCTCCCCCACTACCCTTGAGTGCTTTGGGTGGAGGTGGTAAGCTTTCACACCTCTCCTCTATTATTTGGTTGGCATAACACTGTTTTGTAGTGCTTTTTTGTTTACTTCATTTCCCTATTTTCTCTCTATCTATTTGGCTATCTATGGAGGTGGGAACACCAAAACAGGGGTTTCACTGAGGAAAACCCCTATACATCCTCAAAACTTTCTCTCTCTCTTGTGTGCAGGTATTGAAGACATTCATGCGCTGGAAGCTTCATCACTCGCACGGTCGTAAGTGTTTCCTTTCCCTTCTTCTCCTTGTCTGTATCTCTTCTATTTCAGTCTATTTCAGCCTTATTACATTATGTTGCTTTATTAAATTCTAGAAGTTCTCAACAATCAGAGTAGAAGTAGTCACTTAGCCATTCTCTAAGATAAACTCATTTTCTAGCCCATACAAGACACTAGAACACCTCTGGGATGCCAATGCGCCGCACTGTCATTCATGTTTTGTGTTGTCGTCCTTTGGTCTAGAGCTTGTCGATTTGTCTAGAGAATCTTTGTGACCTGCTCTTTCTAATTCTGGAACTCTCGATGCTGTTCTTTGAGGTAGTTTAGGGTAGTTCGCCTCGTGAGGCTCTCTAAGTGAAGAGAACTTGTGGTAGCAAATCCCCCTTTCCCACACTACTTTGTTGGCTAAACTCTCCTAACATCATATAGGAATGTTGTTTCTATCTTTTCTAGGGGTCTTCATACACATATAATAACCCAACTTCTTTTGCAAGTGTTTGAATTTTTTATTTCTAAGATGTTTGAGTACTTCCGAGAATTTTGAATTTTAGTTTCAAGTTTTCAGGATTCTATAGGTTCTAGATTTTATCTCACATCTTCCATATATCTACTAGGCCTTCATCAATTAATAACACTCACCAACATTTAGTTCCAAAAATTTCCCATGGTCTTTGGAATCTTTACAACCAATAATATCCAAATGCCAACAAATCTAAAGTTTTTAATTACAATAGTTATATCATATACTTTCATTGTCTTCTTTGTCTATTTTATTTTGAATTTTTTCACCACCTTTGACCATGAAAGGAGAACCTATTTTAGGAAAGGACAATAGAAATGAAAAATGTTGGGACCCTAAGAACAATAATCATCAATATCAATCTTCTTCACATATTGATTTCATGTTATCCATGTGTGTAAATTCTATTTATATTGATTTTACTTTAACTATTTGGGTAAACCCACAATAGTGAGTCCCAAACTTGTGACACTAACTTTTTTAATTCAAAAGTGGGAAAAAAGTTGAAAACACCTTTGTTCAAAGGTGAGTTAAAAAATAGTTTCATTTGAATGTGTAAAATGTAAGAAAACTTCAAACAAAAGTAGTTTCCAAAAATGGAAAAAAAGACCTTCAAACGAAGGTCCCTTTTTATTCCTTTTTAAGAAAATTTACAAAAAAAAGAATAGAAAGGGACCTTCATTCAAAGGTTTTATTTTTTCATTTTTGGAAACTACCTTTCATTTAAAGGATTTTTACATATTTTTGGCACAAATGCCATACCTTCGAATGAAGGTCCTTGGATGGCCTCTTCCCTTTCATGAGTACCAACATTTCAATCTCCTTGGAATGAAGGCCCTTGGATGACCTCTTCCCTTTCATGTTTTTTTTTCTTAGAATCTTCACATTCAAACCTCAATTAAATTAATAAGGGTGTTTATTTAATTTAGAGGATAAAGGTGTATGGAGGGGATGTGTTAAGTAATTAAATTAATTAATTACTCTAGGGCTTGGGAAGAATTAGAAGGGGAATATTAATTAAATAATGGGATATTATTTAATTAATATAGGTGATGGAGAAATTAGACAAAAATAAGGTATATTAATTAAATAATTATATGTTATTTAATTAATATAGGTGATAAAAATTATTCAAAAATAGGGATATATTGACCAAACAGAAGTGGTCAATTTATGTGTCTACAACTAGTTCATGTCACTTTCAATTTTTATATGATTTGGTTGCTATAGGTGCCAGAAAGAAAATTTGGCAGAAAATTATGAATTCAATATCTTACTTTGACCAAAAAATGGGACATGCTATTATGGGATCAACCATTTAGAAAAATAATTAATTAGATGAAAATGCACTCAACTATAAATTTGAAGTTGTTTTCATTTAGTAGATTAGTTTTAGTTTCACTACTGACATCATTCAAAATAACATCACATTTTCTTATAAAAACTATCAAACCATACAAAATATATCCATGGAGCCTATAATAGAGAAAAAAATTAAAATAGTAAATATTCCAAAAAATAGATACAACTTCATAACAAAAATTGAAACTCCAATAAGCTATAATAGTTATTCTAATATGAATTCTTGGTATCTTAATTTTTAAATGGAAGAAATATTAAATCACCCACATTTTCATGCATGCATGAACTAGAAATTTCTTATATTTCATCTTAATAACACTTAATTTTGTTAAACATATAAAAAAAACACTTAATTTTGTTAAGAATAGGGTGTTGTATACCTTGTACAAGAATCAATTAATTTTAATCATGTAAAATAAATATTTATTTGTAGTACATCTTTAGGAGGTGTGTATAGCCACATTAAATATTTATTTGGGCCCACTTGCAAAGTTTCATGTAACATTGGAACCTTAGATATTTTATGTGTGAGTTTTATATTAATTTTTTCTTCAATATTTGGGAAACTTAGTATCAAAAAGTAAAAGTTAGGGTCAATGGTTTTGTGTACTCATGGTTTTGAGGCACATGGTTTTATCATACCACATGATTGTTTTGTGAGGGCTTGATTATATAAAAGAAAGCACATGTTTAGTAGTTGAGGTTTGTTGGTTAGAGCGTTGAGCTTGGCTATCATTGTATTGAACTCTTTTTTGAAGAGTGTATATGTGAAGCATGTCATGTGATTTGTGGATACATGCTTGGACATATGGATGATGCATTATAGGAGCTTGATATTTCAAAATTATTTATGAAAACTCTGCAAGTGTATTATAATGTTTTCATTGTTGAATCATACATTGAGTGTGGATTCTTTTCGAGGTTAGGTTTTTCCTCTTGAGGGTTTTCCTAGGATATATCTTGTGTTATATTGTGGTATGCCTTTGATATTTATATATGGTTATTTTGTAATCTTGTTTGGATATGAAGGTGTGTTTAGCCACATTGAATATTTATTTGGGTCCACTTGTAAAGTATGTAACATTAGTTAGATATTTTATGTGTGGATTGCACATGAAAAGATATTTAATATCTAGAAAAATCAGTACTAAAAACTAAATGTTGGATTCAATGGTTTTGTGTACTTGTGGTCTTGAGGTGCATGGTTTTAAACCTTACCACTTGGTTTTTTTGTGTGATTCAAATTCTATAAAAGAAAGCACATGTTTAGTGGTTGATTTTGGCTACTTGGTGGTTTTAGCTTGCTTGTCATTGTATTGAACTCTTTTTTGAAAAGTGCAAATGTGAAGCACAACATGTGACGTGTGGATACATGATTAGATACATGGAGAATACATTGGATGATCTTGATGTTTCAAGAGTATTCATAGAGAATTTTTAAGTGTATCATAACTTTTTGTTGTTGAATAATACATTGAGTGTGAATGATTTTGGAGGTTAAGTTCAAGTCCCTTTTGAGAGATTCCCAATGTATATCTTGTGTTGTATTGTGGTATATCTTTGATCTTTGAATATGGTTATTCTACAATATTTTATACATATTTTTCCCTCATAAGGTTATGTAGGAAACAACTTAATCAATCTGTATGATTTACCTAACAAATTAAAAAATGAAAAATCAATAAAAATGCATGAACTACATTTCTATAGTAGACATACAAGTTTAATGATCCATAAATAAATTACAATGACCCATGTTAAGGAATGGTTATTACAAAAAAATTCTAATGCATTAGGTGTTATCACACACAAATCAAAATATTATTACACTCATTGCAACAAATATGACAAGAGAAAATATATAACTATAATTTTAGTATTCCCTTGAATCATTATAATAGCTATAGAGATATACCATTATAAAATATGTATAATATAAAACCATTCATACACTATTACAAAGTATATCTCTCCATTTTTAGTTTATACATTGAAAGTTTGATACTTGAGAATACTTTGTAGACTTTACTAAACCCAAAAATTAGTATGACAACCAACCATTTGTATGAGTTGTGATATATACAGATATGTCATTTTGGTAGCAATATGTCACTGGCGTGGGGTTGTGACTATCATTTTTGGGGTGAGAGACAAATGGAATTCCATGCTATGCTCACTAAAAAAAATATATATATATTTTTTCCATAGATGGTTGATTTGGATGAGTTATGTGTGCAAATAATCTTTTGCTATGTAATACTAGTTACTGTGCAATTTAGAAAATAATACATTTATTAGTGTCATTTTTTATTTTATCATCCTTCATTTTAGGGAAAACCTTGCATCTAGGAAGGTGAGGCTTCAATTTTTAATTACATACTTTGAATTTTCTAAACATTTTATTGATCTTTTTGTTTGGAAATACTATCTCAGTTATTTATTTAATTAAATGAAATAGTTTTATAAAACCTAATGCTATAGACACAAGCCAATATGTTTATTGATCCATATATAAATCTATCTATTTTGGAATATTTTATTTTAATTTTTTATTAAATTATTTTTAAATAAATAAAATAATTTTGTAAACTAAGCATTATATATATTAAATTTATAAAACTAATATATGTACCTCATATTTTTAATTAAATCAATGAAAAATGAATGAAATAAATTTCTATAGTAGACATATTTAATGATCCATAATAGAAGACAATGACCCATGTGGATTAAATGAATGAAATTATTATAAAATATTTCTAATATATTAGGTGTCGTCACACACACTCTCTCACACAAACACACAAACACGCACGAAATTAAAAAATGATTACACTCATTGCACCAAATATGGTAAGAGGAAATACATAACTACAATTGTAGCATTCCCTTGAATCGCTACAAATAGCCAAGGAGACATATCATTAAAAATTATATCCCTTCATTTTAGTTTAGAAATTCAAAGTTTGATATCCTAGAATTCTTTTTAGACTTTAAGATAATAAAATAGTGATTATGCAAATAAAAACCATCATCCCCTACTCACAATAATCCATGTGTCACGATTCACATCTCAAATCATCTGAAAATCACCTACAAACACATTGAAATTTATGTGGGAGGCATGAAAGAACACCCTATAGATTTGCATTTATCTTATCTTCATTCATTATGCTTCTAGATTTGGCATGTTAGGGAATGTTCAAGCTAATAAATATGTTACATATATGGCACTAAAAGATGGTGTGAACACCATCAAGATTGAAAACCTTAACCATCATACTAAATGCAAAACTAGCCAATTTTATCTTTTGCTTTCTTCTAACCCACAATTTTTTGATTAAATAATTATTTATAATCACTATTCAATTTAATTTGGTGGTTGAAGAGCTTCACTAGGTCACTTATGACATGTTGAGTCACTTTTTTATCTTTATTATTTTAATCAACCTATGAATCTAGTGCCTTTTGATGAACAATGGGTTTTGGCTATAAAATACTCCAGTCTAGAAATGTATGACATTAGCATTACTCATAAAATGGTATTTTACGTGTGTACGAAGGTAGGTTAAGTAAAACATTGAAAATATGATATTTTTAAACTTCAAAAATTGAGGGAAGCTCATACATCAAAGCTTTGGTTGGGGTATTGGAGATTGAGGGTGATGATGAGCTCATACCATTAAGGTATGTGGAATGGGGGACATATAAACAAACAATCTATTATGTAAATAAAGTCTTGTACCTACTTAATTCATTACTAGGAGAATTAGGGGACTTATTTAAATGTTAAATTTATTTAGGTCCTAGGAAGGGATCTTTATAGAAGGTGTTAGTTGTCATTAGATATTATCTTATCTTTTGAATTATAACACATGTGTCCTAGGTAGTTGTGATAAGTTGTCTCATGTCATAAGATTAAGACACTTATTATAATCTTGTTTAATCTTGTGTTTCACCTTGGCTATATAACTAGGTGATCTCATATGTAAATCAACATATTCTTGGATAATCAATTCCATTGTAATATTGAGAATTGTATATTGATCTCTCTTGTGCTTGAATCATGAAGTGCCTAGATCTTGGGTGGCTATAATATTTAGCAAAATCTTGCATGGTGTAGAGTTATTCTCTACCAAATCTTACACAGTATCGAGCTTGTGGTATTGCTTCATGTTATTCTTTATTGAGAGATATAGGTTGCCAATCTTGGTGGATCTTGAAAAGTTGAGTATGCTCTTCTCTTGCATTGAATGATGATCTAGATAATAAAAATTTTTGAAAGAAATACTAGATTTGGGGGTTTCCTCTTTGTGGATTTATATTGTAGGCTCAAATTAGATCTTGTTGGTGCAAATCTAAGCTCACCATTGAGATTAGAGGGTTTGATAAAGTCTGATTTGGCTTTTGTTTAGTCTAAATTAGAAATATGAGGCCAGATCTAGGAGGTAGCTATAATTTTGGAGCATTTTGGGTCAAATCTAGTCTTGTCATCGCGTCCAGAAGGGCCAAAAACCTTAAGATCGACTACCAATTTGTGAAAATTGGACAACTTTGGCCGGGGCCATTAGGAAAAAATGTCTTCTATCCTGCTATACAAACACATTATTATAGTCGATGGTACAATTTTTTTTGAAAAAAAATATTGAGCAAAATTTTTTGATTTTAAAAAAAATTTTATATATATATATATAGTTCGACTTTGTTTTTCAAAGAAAATTTGTGTTTAAAATCAAAAATCAAAATTTAAAAATTCAACTCTGAGTATGCAGGGTACATAGGATACTTTGCAGTATCCACGGTCGATCTGTGGGGCTCCACGTGGCATGGACCCACAAGTCTTGCCAAACCCTCGACCGAGTTTTAAAACCCAACACTACCTTTTCAATATTGGCATAAACAACAAATAATTAGTGAACAAAAAAAGCATATTCCATCTTGAAAGATTCTGGTGGCATAAAAGCAAGGGAATATTTTGATTCTGCAAATATTATACCAAAGATTCCATGCACTTGCTAGTCAAAGAATATTTCATTTTATAGAATATTCCAACGAGCAGGTATATTTCATCAACGACGTCCTCAAAACCATCAATTTTGAACACATCATCAGTTGATGTCATCATGCGTTAGCAATGACATTAACATACCTTAAAGAATTTCCCCCCCCTCTCTAATGAATTTTTTGATTTTGTAGTTCAACTTCGACGGACCATAACTTGCTCATATGACATCCTTTTCTCAAGCAGTGTTTTTTGATTTGGGGTAGAATTTCATGCTCTATGTAGTGGTGCAGTTGTTTTTTGATTTCGATGCCTATTTTTTCCAAAAAATGTAGATTCTCACAAGTGTTGCTGACTTGTTCTCATTTTTAAAATTTTCAGCTCTTCGTTCTTTCTCCTACTATAGTGCCCCTTAGTTTGCTTTTGTTTATGATAGTTACTTGGTTGAATTGGACATTATGATCTAAATTTCTCGATTTTGGACTCATTACTATGATGGTAGTTGATACTATTTTATCACTAATGTTTATGTATATTTCATGACTAGTTTATGGTTTAATTGATTAAGTGGGTTATTATTGCTATGAGTATTGTGTGATTATTGCATGTATGTTCTTATCATGTTATTAATATTTGATTATTTTATGTCGATGTATCTTGGTGAAGGGGAACAATGTCGCATCACTCACTTGTGAGTGCCCTGTGACACTACAACTTTCCCTTCATGGTGTGTTTGACTATTTGACTATGTACATGTTCGACTATGTTGGTTTGTTGCAGGTTGCAGGTATCAGGCATTGACTCCACCTAAATTTCTAGGTTTGAGTGTGCCTTAAGCCCAATGGAGATTTTTGATATGTAGATAACATCTGATTCCCTATGTTGAGCCACCATCCTTGATGAGGATGAGTGTCTATTTGTCATACCCTATCTATGTCGTCAGTTTGAGTTGGTTTGTCAAGGTTGTTGTTGTTTTGCCTTTTGTTTTGTTGTGAGTTCAGGTTTTGTTTGGTATTTTGTACATTTGATTTAAATTTAGTTGATTAGTGCTCTAATTAATTATTGCATTAAAATAAAGTTATTAAAGTTAAAAGCTTTTTGGCAATTAAAAATAGATGCTTTGATATAATTGTAATATTGATGGAAATAAAATATTATTAATGTTTTTACTTAGTTTAAATAAAGTAAAATTTATGATGCAATAAAGAAATATAAAAATAAATATATATATATTAAGTGAGTTACAAATAGAACTAAAAGATATGGTTAAAATTATATAAAAATATAAAATTGTAATTGTGGCAGTTGTGGGGAGTGGGAAAATTTAAAGAAAATAATTAAAGAAATAAAAGAGGATGGAGTAATGGGCATTGAGGGAGAGTAAATAAATTAGTTAATTGACTAAAAAAAGGGGTATTTTTACATAATTTCTGAGAAACTAATCTTGCTTCTTTTTCGCAAAATCTTTCCTTCTAGTTTTGGGAGGTTTTGGAATTGGGTCTTTTGCAGTGTTGTTGGAATTCTGAAATGTATTGAAGCTGCAAGCATGGAGTGGTGAGCTCTGCATCAATCTTCACTTTGGCAAGCAGAAGAAACCGGGTTCTTACTAATCTCAATTCTAAATCTGTATAAAATGGAAATGGAGTGCTTATGCTGTAGAAAACAAAAAAAAATTATGTTAATTTTTGAGTGTGCAATTTAGTAAATGTATGGTCTAGTTTGAAACCTTTGCTTTACACGTTTCATAGTACTCTAAGGCACTCTGCCCATGAGTGGCATATCCTTGTCTTCATTTACACAATTTACTATATTGGAAATTCGAATAAATACAATTCGATGGAGTTGTACTTTGGTTAGAGCATTCGATTTATTCACTGTGTATAGTGTTTCATTAGGAAGAAAGCCTTTTGTTTGGAGTGTGATGTATATAATTTTTTTTATTGTGGTTCAATGGGTATGGTGTATGATGGTATCCAATGTTTCATGCTTGATAACTCGTTTTCCATTCAAATGGTTACCTTGTGTTACTTGTAATTCTGATTGTATTCGATAGTTTAGCATTTGTTGTGTGCTTAGTAATATATCTCATTCAATGTTTATGATAGTCATTGTGTACTAATTATATTGTTGGCAGTTCAATATCTTGTGATTTGATGAATTTAGATAATGCATTTAACAATGTTTTGTTTGGTAAAGATATAAATGGAAACCTATATATATATATGTGTGTGTATTGTTAAAATCTGTAGGATTATGTTGTATTTTGAAAATTGTAGTTTGATTACTATATATATATGTATACATCTGTGTGCATCATGTTTATAGCAAAACAAATAATTTTGGCAAAGTAATTTAGTTGATTATATAGGTGAGTGATTTGAGAATTAAATAGGTAAAAATTGATTTACTTTCTTTTAGATGATTGAGGTTTTCTTTTTTTTACTTAATAGATGAATTGGATTACCTTTGAGTTAGTTAAAGAATAAATCATTCTTCTTAATTTAGTTGACTGTATTAAATAATTAAATTGGGAAAATCTATAAAGAAATTAATTTATTTGGCTAGAGAATTGCATTCCATTGGTAGTTAGTTAAAAGAGAAAATTAGATTTATTTATGTTTGCCAAATATAAGTAATGAAGCCTTAATATTCATTTGGAGTGGAATTGTTTCTTGTGCGATGCATCATGGTTGCTTGTTGGATAGTGGACTATTAATTTAATTTTACTAGTAGAGTTATTTGTGTTAAATGGAAATGGGAGGCTTCCAAAGGTTTTGGGAAATATGTTATTGACTAAATTGTTGAATTTGATCTTCAAAATTATTGAAATTATACTTGCTATGTGTTGTTGTGGGTCTTTATCCATGCACCACCCTTATTTATTTACAGTTGTGTTGGAGAGCGAGATGGTCCATGCCTTGCTCGAGATTTGTGTTTTGGTGGTTTTTGTTTTGTACATGATGGCTTTACCCTGCTGGTTTTATTAGGTCTCCTATCTATTAGTAGGGGGAGTGGATCTCAATGGGGGCTGACACACAAATTGGCACCAAGGTAAGCCATGTGGGAGTTTCTTAACTTAGTGATAACTTAAAATGAATTAGGGGCTAGGTAGTCTACACATTAATCAAGATAAGTGAATGCCTCACTCATGCCTATAGTGCTCGTTTAGGCTAAGGACGGGTTGAGAAGGACTAGTTGGTAAGACCAACTTCCTTATCCTCATGAAAGTAAGATTGGTTCCGCATGTGCCACTCTATGGGGCCAACGCCTAATGAGAGCTTTCAGGATAACCATAGATGGGGGTTGGCATCTAGTGAGAGACTGTCAGGATAACCCATGCCAGGACCATGCGATGACACTCTTCCCTCTACAAACTAGCATTCCCTTGTTTGTTTTCTCCCATTGGTATGTGATGTCCTCTGGAAGCAATGCATGTTCTTTGCGATGTGTTTTATTGTTATGTCAGTTGTTCTCTGTTTAGCCTTGTTATGTTAGTTGTGGTTGTCCTGTTGTCATTGCTGTGGGACTAGGTGTTATCTCCTAGCATGGGGGGTGGACCTTTGGGTTCCACATGGTCAAGTGGAATGTGCCTTGTACTCCATTGGGTTCCCTCACTTTTTTTCATGCTCATGGTGATTACTCCTGGATATGAAGACTTTTGCACTTGTTCAGCTCATGTGTACTATCTTTCATGCACTTGTAATGTACCAACATTCAATTGTATCATGCAATGAAATTCAAATGTACTCTCCTCTCTTATTTGAGGAATCATTGATGTAATTATGTAATGTTGTAATTGATTATAAACACTCTCTTGTAATGATAAGTGTAATCGATTATACTGTATATGACTGTGGATAATATAATGATCTTTGATGTATTTTATTGTTGTTATGACATGGATAATTCATATTGGTTGATCTTTTAAGGAGATAGGTTAAAGGAAATTGATATTATTAGATGGATTTTTTTAGTGTGATGAATTATAATTTTGGTTAGTTTGGTTAATGGGTTTCTAGTAACGTAGCTTCGAAACCTTAGAGGACTTAAGTTAAAATGCAAGTTATTGTAGTAATTGCAATCTTCTGTAGATTGCACTAAAATTTTTTTTTTTCCATTTTCAAGTGTAGTAGTGTTTTGTCCTCTAGGGTTTCGTGGCAGGGTATTACACATGGTATCAGAGCCCAAGTTCTAACATTGGGTACTCTGGGTATATACAATAGCCCATTATGTTGTCTTAGTTGTATCACTTTTGGAGTTTATGTTTTCTCTCATTGACCTCCTCTAACACCCTGAACTTGTCTTTGGTGATGTTTGTGTAGGATCATGCCTAGAGATCGAGGTCGTGGTTGGGGACATGGTCAAGGTCGTCATGGTGGTCGTGGGGCTAATCACCAAGACTCCCCTCCTCAGAGTTCCCATGAGTCTGATCATGAGGAACAACAAAATTCCTAGAATAATAAGGGAGGTGGAGATGAGAATCCGAGTCAGCCGGGATCTGAGGGTGCATAGTTGCATCACTTACTTGAGGAGGTTCTTGCCCATCTTGGTCCAAATTTGTATGGTGAACAGTTGGTGGTGAGAGAGAGAGAGAGAGGTCTCCCAGGAGGAGAGACATTATAGTTGAGCAGGAGGCTATATTAGTCAGGCATATGAGGGATCTTTTGAGAGCTTGTCCTCCTACTTTTGATGGGACTAGTAGTGGTTTGGATGCTGAGACCTGGTTAATTGATTTGAATAGGTGTTTTGCTATGCATCCATATGGTAGAAACAACAAGGCTAGGTGTGCTATTATGCATCTCTGAGGTTTTACTTCCACATGGTGGCATTTGGAGGAGCATAAGCTCCATTTGGATATAGATTCAGTCTCATGGGAGACTTTTTTAGAGAGATTCAGAGCTTGGTTCTTGTCCGATCATTTGTGGCAGCATCATGCATATGAGTTCCATGAGTTGAGGCAGATGGCGATGTCAGTTGAAAAGTATGAGAAAATATTTTATGAGCTTAAGTAGTACACTGACATAGGCGGTGATGAGGGTATGTTAGTACAACATTTTATCAAGGGCTTGAATTCACGTATCAATGGAGGTGTTCAACTGTTTGAGCCAAAAACCATGGAGGTAGCTATAGAGAAGGCTCAAATAGTAGAGGAGAATTTGTCAATGGAATTAGGTGGTCATACAGGTGTGTAGATTGGTAGTGCACCTCTAGCAGGTTTTGAGTCCTGAGGTAGTTAGACTCAGGCAGTGGGTTCTTCTAAGGGCCATCAAGCACCCACTAAGGGTGAGCAACAACATTCTCAACTGAGACCTGAGAAGTCTCAGTCTCAACATGATGGTAGGTTCCAAAAATGGAAAGATCAAAGTTGGTGGTGCACTTAGTGTGATTGTTCTGATCAACTAGCCCAGACCTCTTAGTCTATGATTAGTGGAGGTATCTTTTCGTAGTCTATTGTACTCTCAAGTGGATGGGGATTTGGTAGAGGCACAAGATGTTTTTATTGTGGCCAACAGGGTCAAATCACTAGATAGTGTCCTCAGAAGGGCACAACTGGTTTTTCTTAGAGGCCGACGACTTCAGAGCTAATAGTAGGTGATGCCGACAGGTCCCATAGGGTGTTTGCAGCGGTGGGTAATCGCCAGGCCGAGCATCAGGATACAATTGTGGAGACTTCAGGAAGGGGATGGGAAATGTTCTTTAGAAACCGTACTCATCTTGTTGCATTGAGGATTGACCCTCAAGGGGTGAGTCATGGTCTAGGTGAGGGTCCAGTGGGATCCTTATGATGAGTCTTCTACTTCTTTGGAGGATGTTCTAGATGCGTGGTTTTTACCCATATCTGCTTGCAGGCTTCCAGGAGTAAGCCTGGTTCTAGAGGGGAGGATGTAGTGCCCCTAAGTTTTCTTTTGTTTTTGATAGTTACTTGGTTGTATTGGACATTATGATACATTTCTCAATTTCGGACTCATTACTATGATGGTAGTTGATACTATTTTATCATTTTTGTTTATGTATATGTCATGACTAGTTTATGGTTTAATTAATTGAGTGGGTTATTATTGCTATGAGTATTGTGTGATTATTTCATGTATGTTCTTATCATGTTATTAGTATTTGATTATTGTGCATTGATGTATCTCAATGAAGGGGAATAGTGTTGCATCACTCACTTGTGAGTGCCCTATGATGTTGTGAATTTTCCTTCATGGTGTTTTTGACTATTTGACTATGTACATATTCGATTATGTTGGTTTGTTGTAGGTATCAAACATTGACTCCACCTGAATTGCCGAGTTTGAGTGTGTCTTAAGCCCAATGGATATTGTTGATATGGAGATAGCATTTGGTCCCCTATGTTGAGCCACCATCCTTGACGAGGATGAGTGTCTATTTGTCATACCCTGTTTGCGTGGTCAGTTTGAGTTGGTTTGTCAAGGTTGTTATTTTTCATTTCTTTTTGCTGTGAGGTCAGGTTTTGTTTGGTATTTTGTATATTTGATTTAAATTTGGTTGATTAGTGCTTTGATTAATTATTGCATTAAAATAAAGCTATTAAAGTTATAAAAAAAATTGTAATTAAAAAAGATGCTTTGATATAATTGTAATATTGAAGGAATAAAATATTATTAATATTTTTACTTAGTTTAAATAAATTAAAATTTATGATTCAATAAAGAAATATAAATATATATATTAAGTGAGTTCGAAATAGAATTAAAAGATATGGTAAAAATTATAATTGTGGCAGTTGTCGGGAGTGGGGAAATTTAAAGAAAATAATTAAAGAAATAAAAGAGGATGGAGTAATGGGTATTGAGGGAGAGTAAATAAATTAGTTAATTGAATAAAAAAAGGGGTTTTTTGCATAATTTTTGAGAAACTAATCTTGCTTCTTTTTCCATGAATAATTTTCTTGTTCTCGAAGGCTTTCCTTTTGGTTTTGGGAGGTTTTGGAATTGGGTATTTTGCAGTATTGTTGGAATTTTGAAGTGTATTGAAGCTACAAGCATGGAGTGGTGAGCTCTGCATCAATCTTCACTTTGGCAAGTAGGAGAAACCAAGTTCTTGCTAATCTCAATTCCAAATATGTAGAAAATGGAAATGGAGTGCTTATGCTGTAGAAAACAAAACATTTATATGTTAATTTCTGAGTGTGAAATTTCATAAATTTATGGTTTGGCTTGCAACCTTTTCTTTCCATGTTTGATAGTACTCTGAGGCACTCTACCCATGAGTGGCATATCCTTGTCTTCATTTACACAATTTTCATTCTTGTGTCTCTGGGTAATTACTGTATCTGGGCTGCCTTACTCACCCATGTGTGTTCTACCCTTGCATCTGCACTTTATTTTGATAGCTTGTGCTTGATAATTGATGGGTGGGTGGGAAAAATATTTTATGCAATCGATGGTTATTGTAATATCTGTATGTTGCATTCGACATTGAAGATTTCCATTTTATACTACTTGTTTTATTCACATGCCATATGTTTAGTTTGGGAGACTCCTATCTATTGTTTCATACCATCAACCTTGTGCATGGTGAATCTGATAAAGATTACATGTATTGATTTCTTATGATCTCTACCATTCTATGGCAAAGTACTCATTCCCTTCACCATGGTCTATCCACCTTTACTGTGTCCAAGGTTTGTCTTGTTTCTTTTGTATGTGGCGACCTCTCCCTTTGGCTCATGATTTCACTTCTTTGAAACTATCTATCAAAAGGCTCCTCTTCATGCACCCTTTCCTTCATGCATCATGATAGGTTATCATTAGGTCCCATTACTTTAGAATATAAAATGTCAATAAGTCGATCGGGCAGTGTCCAAGGTAGTTTGCAATAGAAGATTATTTAGATAAATCATCTTAGATTTTCTATTTTTCTTTAAACTACTGAAGTCAATTTTAGTCTAAGGTCATCTAACTACTTAACTAGGAAACAATTTATTCTAATAAAACTAGAAATATTTAACTAGAAAGCACAAGATAACTAATTTAGAAAGCATAACAACTAAGCTAGAAAGCATAGGAATAAATAAACTAAACAACTGATAAACTACGTAAGTGGAAAAATGAGTAAATAAACCATGAAACATTCTTTTAAAAAGTAAAATATTCTAATAGTTGCAACAAGTAACTCATAATAATGGAAAAAAAAGAGTGCTCCGAAACTTCAGACTCAACAACTAATAGACTTAATGATTTCCTATTGAATGGTTATCTATGTAAAAAAAACAACATAACAGTAAGTACTTATCTATTTAAGCTATCCTCCCTCGAGTGGCCAGCTCACGGGTTATCACATTCATTCTCAAGTCACATACACTACTGGTTCTGAAGTTATTCCATTAAAGACAATTATCATCCATGGCTCAACAACTCAATAATTGACAGAAGATAGTTTTTTTTATTCATAAGTATTCAGAGATCATGTTAACAACATAACATTACTATTGAGCGTCTTCTTTCACCTTCAAGAAATTACATTTTTATAGAAAAACTTTAACTAAATCCTAGATTTCAGATGGTGTGGATAGCCATTGAAAAAGTCTATAACAGTTTGCAACTAACTCCCTTGTCTTTAAACCCATTAGATAAACATTAAGAAGGTTTGAGACGAGCCATGAAGTCTTTGACTAAAAGATCATAACAGAAATTTAATTTACAACAATTATATCCTCGATTCATTAGCTTGATGTTCAGGAGAAGGTTCCCAACGTCTATCTTCAATCATTACTAAGGCACGTGTTGGTTAATTGTTTTGCAACTATTGCATGATGTCTAATTATTGCTCTACAAAAACACTCAAAACATCCCATTAAGCCTGTATTGATAGATTACCTCAATTAATCATAAGAAATAAATTCTGCATAATTTTCCTTAAAGATAATCAATTATTTCTCCTAAAGTTTAATTAATTGGCAGAGACTGAGGATTGAGCTTATATAAATAGGCTTTTAGGTTTTATTATGATGAGGTTATTTTTACCTCATGATTTCCTTCCCCTCCTAGTTCCTGGCAGGTCCTCCTGCTCCATAGTTGTAACCCTATCCTTTATTCTATTCTTCATATCTGGCACAAATGTCATAATCATCTCTTGTTGTTGAATCAAAAGTTATAGGGTCATGGATGAACCCTCTGTGGAAGACAACACCTTCTCTCAATTCATTGAAAACTCTATCATTCTGATCTATTGAAACATGGAAAGCAGGAGGTGGATTAAGCAACAAGGGAGGTCTATACCTCATCTGTATCTAGTTTGTCTTGAGGTCTCTTAGGATTTTAGCTAAATAATCTGCCCTTCTGAAAGACCATTTGATATTAAGTGGAGAGATGACCTCTCTTTTCTTGAGATGAGTCGGTAATGGAGTAAATCTCTCTTCACAAGCATGCTAGACTCTTCCAATTAACTTTTTTCCATGTTACATGAAATTATTGTAATAGAGTCTGAGACTGTCATTATCTCTTTCTTTCATTTACCAAAAGAGACAAAAGGTGTCTTTAAAACCTGTAGGCCTAGCATTAGGTGATCTTATTTGAAGGCCCATAGTTCTTTCTTCTTGAGCATATTATTTGGTGTGTTCTTTCCAATGAACCTGGTTTCACATAGTAGACAACAAAGCTCTTAATTGTACTTTTCCAACAAACAGATTGATGAAGAAATCAGTATGATTTTCTAATAAAAGATCATGTAAAAAGAATTCACAAAGAAGATCTTTATCTTCAGGGGTTGATTCCATAAATATTTTAACAATTCATTATCATTAGGCTCATATGGCTTATCATTGTAGATTCTAAACAATTTCCACCTTATCCATTGTTCATTTAGAAACATTGAGTACAATCTTGATGGCCTTCTACAGGAGAAAAAATACTCTACTAGCTGACATGAATCTTGCTTCCCTTTATAAGTCCTGTGAAATGATTATTTTAGAAGTACCAATTCCTTTTTCAACCTATAGTTCTCAATTTGAACATTTCTCAAGAAATAGCATTTTTCCATCCATTTCATAAGTAATGGGGGAATGTGAACCTAGAACCATTTAGTTATAATTGGCTCAATTTGGATTTCCTTTGATTCCATTTTTGGTTTAGCAGTGCTTTCCTGTAAGTCATGTTCTAGCTCTACAATTTTGCTAAGGGAGACATTTAATTCTTCTTTTTGTGTCTTCTTTTCTTCCTCAAAAACCGAGAACATAAGCATAAAATTCTTCTTTACCATTTCAATTTCTTTATTTTTTTCAGCAATATCAACATCATAAGTTCTATGTCCTTGACTTAATTCCTGAATTTGTTCTTTTAACTTATAAATCAATGTATCTTTTTCCTGTAGTTGTAGTTTCAAACTTTGAATTTCCTAATCTCTTTTATTTATTACAGCAACATGCACTATTAGCTCTTCTTCTTGTAATTCAATCTGTTCATTGTTTTCGTACAATTGTTTCCTCAAATCATCAATTTCTATCCTAAGTTTCTCTATCTCTGCATTAGTATCTCCTATTTCAGTAGTCTCTACAATTTCATCAACAATGGGAGATAAATGATTTAAAATATTATCTCCCCCATCCTGTTCTTTTTCTTTAATTTCCTTGACGAGGAATTCCTCCACATATTCTGAGTGGGAAGGAATTTCCTCAACCAAATTTCCTCTTTCTAGAGGAATTTCCTCTTGATTGAGAAGCTCAAAAGTCTCAATGGGTTTTGACGGTTGTTTGGGCTTCTTTTTCTTTATACTACCTTCCATACTCTGTATTGGGGTTTCTGTGAATTCAGAGGCTAGACTTTTACTTCTCCTTTAGGGAGGAATATTTTGGAAGGGGACAAGAATATTTCTTTTCCCTTTCCTTTTTCTCTCGGGACTGCTCAAATCAGAATAGATGAGTTCAACACGCTCTGGCTGATAAGGGGTTTTGAATTCATCATTCAAAGATTTCAACACTTCTTCACTAGGGATTGTGGGAATTGGAGCTTCTAGAGCTTGAGAGCCTGCAGGGGAAATTTCTTCAGATGGCGAAGCAACTTGGTTAGACGTTTCCCCCGGTTTTGATTTCCTTTTTTAACTGAAGACTTTTCAACTTCCACAAAAACTTCTCCCACTTACCTTCATATTTCTTAGAAAAATTATATTTGCAAATTAATTGTATTAACCCATGGTATTTAAGTGGCCCTGACCCTGTCTTGTATCTTTCTATAGAAGAATTTATAGAGTCATATAAAAATTCTAGCAAATTAACCCTAAGAGTAGGGTTTTCCTTTCCATGGCGCAAATGGATTAGCATGTGAAATGCAGGTCCTACTACAATGGTGAGTTCTCCTTCACATGTGAAATATTTTATAATCCAGGCTTCAATAGTTCCCCAAGGTTCTAGTATAGAGGTTCTTTGAAATGCCTTATTTTGACCTCTAGTAATAATGACTACCATGGGGTGAGGGTCTCCCTCTCTAACGAATAATTTAGACAATTTTTGATATGTTATTTGAGAGGTCTCTTTCAATTTTATGCCTAAGTTGTCTAACCCTGATAAACGAGAGATAATTTTTGGACTCACCTTAAAGTGCTTTCCATGGAGTGTCACCTGACCATTTGAGTAGTTTTCTGCAAATGCGCTCACCAGCTTTTCATTATAACCTTCGAACTTTTTGACAAAGTCTAACCACCCTGCCTCCTTGAACAAATCAGAGATATTGCTTAACCCCAATAATTTTTCTATGGAAGCTGGCTCTGAATTCTTTTTACCACCCCCCATTCTCTTATTTTCCACCCTACTGAAGATTTCAACAACACAAGAAACTTATACACCATTATTTTTTGAAAATACAAGCTACTAAGATTATTTATTTGTCTTGCTCAGAGCTTACTGTGAAATGATATTAATCTGCATGGGGGTGTACAAAAATATTTCCGTACTAGTATTTGATCGCTGAGTGGCACAAATTACTAAATTAGGAGGGACGTTTATGCCAATTAACTACACTTTATTCGAAAATAACTACTTACTTAAAGCGAAAATTAGTACTTACTTGCGTTCTATGATCGTTCAAAGATCTCATACCTTTACAGATTAGACAGGATGACGTGATGGTATTGGTTGAGGTGACGACATATTTATTATGGCATGGATGCGGAAGCTTACGAATAATGAAGCCATCAATGAGGATAGGCTGTAATGGCATTTTTATTTATGATGAGAGAAATTAAAAAAATAGATAAGAAGGCATGTGTACTAAGATGTGATGATGAAAGCATCACGAAATTTTGAATTTATGAAAAAGGTGGCAGAATGCAGATGGATAAGTTCTGGAGCACGCAAATTAAAACGCGCTTGAAACTAGTGAAAAAGTTTCAGAGCATGCGAGAGGCATACATTCATGATGAAGAAGGCAGATAAGTTCTAAAGCATCACCAAAAGATGCAATTGTGGCGACAATGAAATGGAGGTTCCAGAGCATTGCCGAAAGATGTAGCCGAAGCAACAAAAGAATGAAGGTTCCAGAGCATCGCTAAAAGATGCAGCCGGAGTAGTGACAAAATGAAGGTTTTGAAGCATCACTGAAAGATACAGTCGGAGCAATGACAAAATGAAGGTTCTGGAGCATCGTTGAAAGATGCAGCCAGAGGAGCAACATAATGAAGGTGAAGTGGCAAGACCATGAATTTAAACTTTAGGAGCTTTGAATCGCTTTGCAGGAACAAATTTTTAATGTGATGAGTTGTTCTACAAGTTCTAGAGCATCAGGTATGAGGACCGTCAGGTTTTGAAGCACTTGGAATTAGGACCACAAATTTTTGGAGCATCTTAGTAAGGTGCTCTAGAAGTTATTTTCTTCCTTACAAGAAATCCTGCAAAATAGAACAAAAATTAGCTAAGTCCGAAAAGAAGAACTGATGAAAGAAAAATATCTTGGTATACATATCTTTTTATTACAAATTTTCAAAATATTATTTATATTTATTTATTTATTTATTTTCAACTAGTTGGACTTTTCTTTGGCAGAGTCAATTCATTGGATCTCTCCCTACATTTATACTAGTTTTGAAAATTCTTCCCTGTTGATCGGCTTATGGTAGATACGTAAGAAATAACCATTGACTAAGAGAGTTCATGTATCACCATCAATTGGTTTCAACTGATCTGTGCCATTCGAAAAGACCTCAGAAATCTCATAAGGCCCCAACCAATGAGTCCTAAGCTTTCCTTTATTATATTTATATCTGGCATAGAATAGCAAGGCCCAGTCTCCATTATGGAACTATCTCTCTTTGATATTTTTGTCATACCACATTTTTTGTTGATGTTGAATTAGTTCAGTTTGATGGACAACATTTAAGCGAAGCTCATCCAACTCGCTTAATTACATAACTCGTTCAACTTGGGCTCGTTTCAAATCAAGACCCAACTCCATAGTTGTTCGTAGAGTTTGAAGTTCAAACTCAATGGGAAGAAGAGGTTTCTTCCCAAAGACGAGCTCATAGGGGCTAAATCTAGTTGTGGATTTCCATGTTGTTTTGTACGCCCAAACAGCTTCAGGTAATTTCTTGGCCCAATATTTTCTTCCTGAAGAAACTGTTTTCGATAATATGTTCTCAAGCTCTCTATTAGTCACTTCCACTTGGCTGTTTGCTTGAGGGTGATAAGGGGATGACTTTCTATGGATTACTTGAAAATTCTTGGTGAATGCCAAGAGTACTTTGGACATGAATTGAGGTCCTTGGTTGGTGACGATGGTTCGAGGGGCTTCGAATCTAAGGAAGATCTTATTATAGAGGAAGTTTGTGACTTGCTCTTCCCTTGCAACTCGTAAGGCTAGAAATTCTGCCCATTTCGTCAGGTAATCAGTGCAAACCAATATGTATTCTTTCCCTTGAGAGGAAGTATCTATGGGTCCGATAAAATCTAAACCCCATTTTTTGAATGGTTCGAGGACTACCTATGGCAATAAAGGCATCTCAGTAGAAGCAATTGGTCTTCCTATTCTCTGACATTCATCACAATGATGAACATAGTTCTTAACATTATTATGCATTGAAGGCCAATAATATCCAGTGCCTAAAATTTTATGGGAAGTTCTTTTTGCAAAGTAGTGCCCTCCAGAAGGATCATCATGACAAGTCCTTAGAATACTGTAAGTTTCATCAGCTCTGACACATCTTCTCAATACCATATCAAGTCCACAACGAAATAAAATTTCGTTAATCCATTTAAATGGGGCACTCTCCCTAATAAGTCACTTCCTTTTCTTCGATGTGAACCTCGTGGTACTTCAGAGGTAGCTAAATAATTAGCAATGCCAGCAAACCAGGGTGACTTTACAAAAATAGCAAATAGATTCTCATCTAGAAACTTGTCCTGTATAGGTGTACAGTCACCCTCTTCTTGTTTGATTCATGACAGGAAGTCTGCTACTATGTTATATCTCCCTGGCTTGTCAAGGATTGTGGCATTAAACTCCTGAAGGAGTAATAACCACCTCATAATCTGACCATTAACTACAGGTTTTTTCATTAGGTATTTTATAGCTGAATGGTCTGTATAAACTATAACCTTATATCCTGTAATATCGTGGTAGAATATTTTAATGGCATGAACAACAACTAAGAATTCTTTTTCTATTGTCGTATAGTTTCTCTTTGTAGATGTAAGATTCTTACTGATAAAGTATGTGGCATATTTACCCCCATTCTCATCTTCTTGTCCCAGTATTGCACCAATAGCGTCGTTTGAAGCATCAACATAAATATGGAAGGGAAGACTCCTATTTGGTCCTCATAGTACAGAAGTAGACACAAGCTTTTCCTTAACTATTTCAAATGATAGTTGACACTCAGGTGTCCAAACAAACTCTACTTCTTTCTATATAAGAAAGAACATAGGAGCAACTATTTTACTGAAGCCTTCGATGAACCTTCTGTAGTAACCAGCAAGTCCAAGGAAACTTCGAAAATATGTCTATGTTTGAGGAATAGTCAACTATTGGATGACTTCAATTTTCTTGGGATCAACCTTTATTCCCTCAAAGGAAATATGATGACCTAAGACTATTCCTTGTTCTATCATTATTAAACATTTTTCGCGGCTAAGGGATAGTCGATTTTCCTCACAAACTTGTAAAACTCAATCTAGGTTCTAAAAGAGCTTCATCATAAGTTGACCCATAGACTGTGAAGTCGTCCATATAGACCTCTACATAGTCATTGACAAGTGCAACAAATATAGCGAAAACAACCCTTTGAAAAGTCACTGGAGTGTTACAAAGTCCAAAGGGATGCACCCTGTATGGAAATGTGCCCCAAGGATAGGTAAACGTGGTCTTATCTTGGTCTTCTGGAGCAACCTAAATATGGTTGTAAATACTAAATCCATCTAAAAAGGAGAAATAGTTTCTTCTAGCCAAGTTGTCCAGATCCTGATCAACAAATGGTAGAGGAAAATAATCTCGATGAGTGTATTTGTTGAGTTCTCTATAGTCTACATAGATTCTCCATTTCCCATTTTTCTTTGGCACAACCACCATGGGTGACACCCACTTACTATCAGAGATAGGGTAAATAAATCCTGGACAGAGGAGTTTCTCAATTTCAATTTTGACAAGATCCTTTAATGCAGGATTGAGTCTCCTATGAGGCTAGCATACAAGCCTTATACTAGGATCGGTATAAATGTGATGAGTATAAACACTCAAGTGAATTACCCTCATGTCCGTGTAGTCCCAAGCAAAATCTTTAGACCCTCTTACCAACATATCGAACAATTTATCCTATTGCATTTATGTCAGCCAACTATTGACATTTAGAGTTTTTCCTGGTAGCAGCATAATCAATTTTGTTCCAGGATGGGCCGAAGTGACAATATGTATTGGTCACAATAGGGTGTTGAGAGGAAAAATATGAGGTATAAGTCAGTGAAACCTCGTGATATCTTCAAAGAAATGACTTGTTCTAGGGATCATGTTAGCTAAGGGACAAGGCATTCCCATTGTAGCATAGCTTTGTTCCATCCCACTTATATCAATTGGTTGTCCAAAAATTCTTGGAGCATCCATCATTTCTTCCTCACTCGGGCCTATAGCAAGGCGTGCATGTCATTTAATAACTCGTCCTCTAGTTCTTCTCCATGTTGTTTAATTACTACCATGGCTAGCGAGGCCAAACTATCTTGACCATTAGATTCTTCTGGTTTATCAACCCAGACCTTTTCATGCTCGGTAGGTTTAGCGGGGGGTACAAGAATAAACGTTTAGTATCTAGACCATGACAAATGGTCATCCCCCCTTCTCTACAATCAATTTTAGCAACAACAGTGGCCAACCATGGTCTTCCAAGAATCATTGGGTAGCTATATTTTTGTGTAAGTGACTGGATTACCTGGAAGTCGACTGGGTATTCCCATCTATCAACTTTGATGAGAATTTTTTTAATAACACCCTTTGGGATGGCTATAGACCAATTTACCATTTGTAAGATTATGGTTGTGGGATGTAAATTAGTCAGACCTAATTTTTCCATCACATTAATAGCTGCTCCTAAATCCACTAATGCATTTGGTATCACTACCTTGTTAATTGTAATAGTTATAAGTGGACTCCCAAGATCATCATGTTTTGGAGTAATAGTCTTTCCAAACAAAAAATTAGCTAAATAGCCATCAATGTGAACAGTATTTATCTTCTTTGGCTTCCTCCCCGATGTTTTAATACATAGTTGTTTGATTAACTAGTTTAACTCAGGAATTACCGTTATTGCTTGTAGTAGAGGAACCTCAATTTGCAGTTGCTTGATTTCCTAAATTAACGCGGTGTCAGAAGCCATAGAAATTTTTGGAGTACCTTCTGGAGTTATTGATTTTAGACATTCTGGAAATGGTGCCAAAGTTTTCTTTTTGGAGCAAAATCCTCTCTATGTTCACTCAAAGACTGGCCTTCCTCCCTCTGGGATAAATCGACAGCTCCTGCTGCTGGAAAAAGGCTCTTTATCTTTTGTGGGAGTGGCAAGATTAGGTGGCGTATCTTTTATAGGACTTTTAGGTTTAGGTTCCTCCACTATTTCTTCAATAGTTGGGGGTTGAAGAGCTCTACCAAAGCACACCGAAACATTTCCATAATGTATTGCATTAAGTCTTGTAACATTATCGTGTTCAGTAGAGTAGACCGGCGTATTCTGGTGATTTTTCTTAGGATTGGGAAGCGGTTGCACTAGAAGATGAGGTTGATTTACCTACTCATTCTAAGGAGGGTTTTGAGCTGGTGGCAACAAATTTTTTTGTTGATTCCTCCTAGGCCCAGTATAAAATTGATTTTTTCCCTGATTCCATTGGGGGGCAGCATGTTGTGGGTACCATTGTTGTTGTGATTGGTTTGGCCACTACTGAGTTCCCCATTCGGGGGATCCCCAATAAGGAGTTCCCTAGTTAGGTTGTGGTGGTGGTGACTGATTCCAAGATGGATTCCATTGATTATGAACCCAATTATTTTGTGGTCTCCATGCAGGGTTGGAATTATGTCCATAAGAGAAGTTACCTCCTCTTCAACCTAAATAGTTTTTTTCGTAATATTATTAAGATTAGCTAGAAGCTCACACTGATTGGTAGGATGGTTTTTCTCACAAAGTTGAAAAACATTGACTTTGTCTACAAGACACTCACGCAATAGGTGTTTGTTTCGACACCTGGGACAACAGATTGACAAGGTATCAGGGTTGTAGTTTTAGCTTGTATGCCATCTGATGTAGTGTTCAACTGAACGAGAATGTCTATTTTTAGATTTTCTATTTCTTCGCGAAGCTTACCTATCTCATTAGACCATTTAAAGAGATTAGTTTTATGGATTCCTCCTTGAGTATAGGAGAAATTCTGACACAACTCACATATTTCCTCAAGGGTCAGTTGAGACATGTCACCTTTTCCCATCAGATCAAGACTTCTTCTAGCGTTGTCATCAAGTCCCTTAAGAAATATAGTTTTGAGAATCTCAACACTAATAGCCTCTTCTCCACATCATTTAGATAGGAAAAGGAACCTATCGAGATAGTCCTCTAAACTTTAGTCCTTTTTTTGTCTTAGTTTAAACAACTCTTCCTTACTATCACTCACCCTATAGTAACTCTAGTATTTTTGCAAGAAAACATTCTCCATTTCCTCCCAAGATGTAATACTCCCATAACCTAGTCCCATGAACTAGCACATTGTTGAATCCTTCAAAGTAGAAGGAAAGAGATTCAGTTTCTGGTTATCATTTTTATAGTCATAAGTTTGACACATGACCTTAAATTCAAAAATAAGCTAGTTTGGGTCTTCCGAGGACAAGCCACAAAGAGTTGGAAGGAAAGTTGGGGAAATGTTTTTCATCGCAGTATCATCATCTGCATCCAAAGTACTAGGATAAGTAAACATTCAAGGAGGTTGAGGTTCATTGTGATTGGATTTATTCCAGTTAGGTTCAGCCCTACGATCTCCCATAATGTTTAGAGGAATCTGTTCCTCAAATAAAATTTCCTCTATAACTGGTTTTTCTACAAGTTGATCTTTTGGTAAATAGTAGATTAGGCTCAAATAATTCTTTAATAGTATGGTCGTTTGAGCCTTGGGCCTCCCTATGTATGATTGGTACGTATTTTGGGGGGGTCTTTGGTATAAATCATCCTTGGGGGCCTCTTTTCCTGACCATGTAGAAAAGAAAGCCAAAGGTGGAATTTTGGCCTAAAATGAGGTATTCAAACCGTCTCCTAGTAACACTTAAGCAAGAAGGCTATTATAGTCCACGACAACGGCACCAAAAAGTGATAGTATGTCATTACTAGGTCCCATTAGTTTATAATATAAAATTTCAATAAGTCAACCGGGCAATGTCTAAGGCAGTTTGCAATAGAAGATAATTTAGATAACTCATCTTAGATTTTTTGTTTTTCTTTAAACTACTGAAGTCAATTTTAGTCTAAGGCCATCTAACTACTTAACTAGGAAATAATTTATTCGAAGAAAACATGAAATATTAAACTAGAAATCACAAGATAACTAATTTAGAAAGCATAACAACTAAGCTAGAAAGCACAGGAATAAATAAACTGAACAACTGATAAACTACAAAAGTGAAAAAGTGAGTAAACAAACCATGAAACATTCTTTTAAACAGTAAAATATTCTAATATGTGCAACAAGTAACTCATAATAATGGAAAACAAAGAGTGCTTTAGAGCTTCAGACTCAACAACTGACATACTTAATGATTTCCTATTGAATGGTTATCTGTGTAACAAAAACAACATAACAGTAAGTACTTATCTATTTAAGCTATCCTCCCTCGAGTGGCTAGCTCACGGGTTATCACATTCGTTCTCATGTCACATACACTACTCGTTTTGAAGTTCTTCCATTAAAGACAATTATCATCTGTGGCTCAACAACTCAAAAATTGACAAAAGATAGTTTTTTTTATTCATAAATATTCAGAGAACATGTTAACAACATAACATTAATATTGAGCATCTTCTTTCACCTTCAAGAAATTACATTTTTATAGAATTTTTTTAACTAAATCCTAGATTTCAGATGGCGTGGATAGCCATTGAAAAAGTCTATAATAGTTTACAACTAACTCCCTTGTCTTTAAAACCCATTACATAAACATTAAGAAAGCTCGAGACGAGCCATGAAGTCTTTGACTAAAATATCATAATAGAAATTAAACTAACAATAACTATATCCCCGGTTCATCAGCCTGATGTTCACGAGTAGGTTCCCAACGTCTATCTTCAATCGTTACTAAGGCACGTGCTGGTTAATTATTTTGCAACTGTTGCATGATGTCCGATTATTGCTCTACAAAAACACTCAAAAAAACCCATTAAGCTCGTATTAGTAGATTACCTCAATTAATCATAAGAAATAAAGTTTGCATAATTTTCCTTCAAGATAAGCAATTATTTCTCCTAAAGTTTAATTAATTGGTAGAGACTGAGGATTGAGCTTATATAAATAGGCTTTTCTGGTTTTATTATGATTAGGTTATTTTTACCTCATCATGTCGTACCTTCTATTATAGGCATCTTGAATGAAGGCAATATGATGCAAATTCCTTATAGTAATTTCTATTTGACATTGTCGGACATGATCTCCTTCCCTGTGTCTTCCTTAAGTATAATTTAAGCCATGTCTATGTTAGGGTTGATAGTCTTAAAATTGTTGGATATATTTTAGTTTTAGGTATTCCTTCTTGTATGCAAAGAATACACATTATATTGTAATTTGATGAATTTCTATAAGTAAGGAATTTGTTGGTTTTGCGCATATTTGGTATTTCAATTTAGATTTTTTAGTTCAATTCTGGAAATCAAAGATTATATAATGTGTTTGGTGATTTGATTCATATTCATTGTATTGGAAATTCAAATAAATATAATTCGGTGGAGTTGTACTTTGGTTAGGGCATTCGATTTATTCACTGTCTATAGCATTTCATTAGGAAAAAAGCCTTTTGTTTGGAGTGCGATGTATATAATTCTATTGTTGGGGTTCAGTGGATATGGTGTATGATGGTATCCGATGTTTCATGCTTGATAACTTTTTTTCCATTCAAATGGTTACCTTTTGTTACTTGTAATTTCAATTGTATTCACTAGTTTAGCATTTGTTGTGTGCTTGGTAATATATCTCTTTCAGTGTTTATGATAGTCATTGTGTACTAATTATATCGCTTATAGTTCAATATCTTGTGATTCGATGAATTTAGATAATGCATGTAAATGCATTTTTTTTTGGTAAAAATACAAATATAAACCAATATTAATATATGTATTGTTAAAATCTATAGGATTATGTTGTATTTTGAAAATTGTATTTTGATTATAATATAGATATGTATACATTTGTGTGCATCATGTTTATAGAAAAATAAATTTTTTGGACAAGTAATTTAGTTGATTATATAGGTGAGTGAATTGAGAATTAAATAGGTAAAAATTGATTTACCTTCTTTTAGATGATTGAGGTTTCTTTGTTCTGATTTAATAGATGAATTGGATTACCTTTCAGTTAGTTAAAGAATAAATCAGTCTTTGTAATTTAGTTGACTATATTAGATAATTAAATTGGGAAACTCTATAAATAAATTAATTAATTTGGTTAGAAAATTGTATCCCATTGGTAGTTAGTTAAAAGAGAAAATTAGATTTATTTCTCTTTGTCAAATATGAGTGATGAAGCCTTTTATATTCATTTCGAGTGGAATTGTTGCTTGTACAATGCATCATGGTTTCTTGTTGGACACTAGATTATTATTTTAATTCTACTAGTAGATTTCTTCATGTTAAATGGAAATGGGAGGCTTCTAGAGGTTTTGGGAAATATGTCATTGATTGAATTGTTGGATTTGATCTTTAAAATTATTGAAATGATAATTGTTGTGTTGTTGTGGGTCTTTAGCCATGCACCACCCTTACTTATTTACAGTTGTGTTGGAGAGTGAGATGGTCCATTCCTTGCTCAATATTTGTGTTTTGGTGATTTTCATTTTGTACATGATGGATTTATCCTATTGGTTTTATTAGGTCTCCTACCTGTTAGTAGGGGGAGTGGCTCTCAATGGGGGCTGAAACAAAAAGTGGCGCCAGGGTAACCCATGTGGGAGTTTCATAACTCAATGATAACTTAAAATGAATTAGAGGTTGGGTAGTCTACACATTAATCAAGATAGGTGAATGCCTTGCCCATACCTATAATGCTCGTTTAGGGTAAGGATGGGTTGAGGAGGCCTCTTTGTCAAGACCAACTTGCTTGTCCTCACAAAAGGAAGTTGGGTTCCGCATGTGTCACCCTATGGGGCTAGCGCCTAGTGAGAGCCTGTCGGGATAACCATAGATGGAGGCCGACATCTAGTGAAAGAATGTTAGGATAACCCATGCTAGGACCATGCAATGACACTCTTCCCTCTGCAGACTAGCATTCCCTCGTTTGTTTTCTCCCATTTGTATGTGATGTCCTCTAGAAGCAATGTATGTTCTTTGCAATGTATTTTATTGTTATGTTGGTTGTTCTCTATTCACCCTTGTTATGTCAGTTGTGGTTGTCTTGTTGTCATTGGTGTGGGACCAGGTGTTATCTCCTAACACAGGGGGTGGACCTTTGGGTTCCACATGGTTTGGTGGAATGTGTCTTGTACTCCATTGGGTTCCCTCACTTTTGTTCATGCTCATGGTGATTATTCCTGGATATGAAGACTTTTGCACTTGTTCAACTCACATGTACCATCTTTCATGTACTTGTAATGTACCAACATTCAGTTGTATCATGCAATGAATTTCAAATGTACTCTCCTCTGCTATTTGAGGAATCATTGATGTAATTATGTAATGTTTTAATTGATTATAAACACTCTCTTGTAATGATAAGTTTGATTGATGATATTGTATATGACTGTGGATAATATAATGATCTTTAATGTATTTTACTTTTGTTATGACATGGATAATTCATATTGGTTGATCTTTTAAGGAGATAGGTTAAAGGAAACACATATTATTAGATGGATTTGTTTAGTGTGATGAATTATAATTCTGGTTAGCTTGGTTAATGGGCTTCTAGTAACATAGCTTCGAAACCTTAGAGGACTTAGGTTAAAATGCAAGTTATTGTACTAATTGCAATCTTCTGTAGATTGCACTAAAAAAAAAAATTGTTCCATTTTCAAGTGTAGTAGTGTGTTGTCCTCTAGGGTTTCATGGCATGGCATTACACCTATGATAATATTTTGGGTGGTTTTTTTTGAAAGTTCATTTTAAAATTTTTTTATAGTAGTGTGATCAGATTGATCTCATTCCATGTAATGTTTTTACTTTGAGCTTGTAGAAAAATTCTACAATCTGTAAGCACTAAGACCAAGTCCACTTTGTTGTTGTTGGCAAGTGGCACATGTAACCACACTAAGTATAAATTTCCATGAATTATATTTGCTATGGGTGTTTTCTGATTGTGTGACTTAGGGGGGGTAATTTTCTAGTGGTTGGTTGCTTTATTTTGCTTGTTTTATGTTATTTCAATGGGGAAATCTCAAATTGAACTCCTAACTCCATATAATTATGCTACATGGAGGAAATCAGTATGAAACTATCTCATGATGAGAGGCCTAATAAGCTATCTAAATGAAACCTTTCCTTAACCTACTGATGCTAAGGAATTGGAAAAATGGGAGCTTGATCTTGAGAAAACACTTGGATGCATATGTTCATGAGTCTTATTTGATTTATAATTTCATGTTAAATCATGCAAAACACCTAAAGAGGCTTACAAGGATTTTTAAAAATTGTATGGTAAAACAGATAATATTAGGGGATATTGGATTGATAATGATTTGATGAATCTTGATCCTAAATTTTTTTACCATATCCAAGGCTACATCTCCAATGTTAAACAATTAAGAACATGGTTGAAAGATTACAACATTGATAAGGAGGATTTACAATTGATTTTGAATGTGTTATCCAAGTTGGGTCTTGAGTATTTAGTGTTTTTTTTGGATTTCATACCCATCGACTTTCCATGGGAGCATCATATGTTGATCCTAAGTTTGATGACTTTGCAAATCTCCTAACCCAAGAGGAAGATAAGTTAACTAATATGGGTCTAATCAAGTCTTCCAAGTCACAAGCATTGTTGGCTAGTGAATCTAAGGTATAGAAGGAATCAATAAATCTTGATAAGAAGCAAAAGGAAAAAAAGAACAAGCCACATAAAGATTCTAAATCCTCTCCCTCTAAAGGGGAATCATCTAAGAACGAGAATCCTACATGTGCATATTGCAAGAAATCAGGGCATGATGAACATTAGTATTATTCCAAATAGATTGATGAGTTAAAGAATCTTCTTAAGAAGCATCAAATAAATGAGTCTTCATCATCAAAGGGTTCATCATCTTCTTCTTCATAAAATTCCAATAAACATAAGGGTCAAGAAAGTTTGTTGCAATTGCAGATTCAAAGTCAGAGAGGTGGATACTTGATTTAGGAGCCTCACATCACTTGGCTTCATCAGAAGGTATGTTTTCTTCATTTGAAACGTGTTCATCACCACCCATCTTGATGGCTAACAACACATATATTCATGTTTGTGGGAAGGGATCCATTGACATGGATGATAGAGCATTCAATGATGCTCTTTGTGTGCCTTCATTGTCAACCAATATCCTTTCTATCTATTAGATCACACATGGTGGAGCAGACAAGAATGTTGAGTTCACACCAGATTCTCTCATAATATGGTATTTTCAAAGTAGAGGTATAGTTACAGTTGCGGAGGTTGATCACTAATCTCGAGTCCAGACCTTCTCACATTTTTCTCTTGCTAATGATTCGATAGATGTTCACATTGGGGCATCTTGTGTGGACAATTTTGAGGAGATTCAGTATGGTCATTTGAATCTTGGTATTGTTTCATCTACTAGGGATCTAGTGACATGTGTTGATATTCCATCTCCTTCATCTATTGTTGTACCTAGAGATGCTTTTTTTTCCACAATTTTGGTTCCTTATGATTCAATGCAATAGGAAATTCATCATCTTCCAAACATGGCTACTTGGGATAAGTACTTGATAGAAATTGCTTGTTTGTTTTGTAAGTCGTACATTTTAGATTTGGGAGACATAATTGATGAAATTCATCTTCTCTTTTCTGGATATTATCTTTCTTGAGTTATTGTGAGGGAACACTCTGATGGGCAATCCCACAAAATTGGTTTACAATTCTCCTAAGGAAGGAAAATTGCAAAAAATGCAGCCATGAAGAAAATTTTGGCTTTTGGGGGGTTTGAATGGACTTAGGGTCCACACAAACCCAAAGGGGGTTCACTCGAACACTCCTTCGAGTGAACCCTCTTAAATGATGGGTCCACATTTTCTACGTTGGGCCCAAATTGAAAACAAAGGAAAATTTTGAAGAAAGGGGGGTTCACTCAAACCTCCCTTCATTTGAAAGGTCAAGGGAGGTTCGCTCGAAGGGGGGCTCGAGTGAACCCCCCTTTAAATTACCCTTTCTCCTCCTCTTGCACCAATTTTTTGTAAAAATTTTCCCTTCGAAGCTCAGTTTGAGGATGAAAATGGAGGAGACTTCACAGACCCAACTAGATGACGGTAGTCCTTGGAAAAAGCTATCCATCGAATATAATTTTAATATGTTTTGGTTTTATTATGTATTTTCTATTTTAGTTTGATTAAACATAGGTTTTTCACCAAAAATCAAGCTCTCTATTCTACACATGTGGAAAAATAGTAAATTATCAAAATAAAATTCTGAAAAATATGTTTGGGCTAGGTATTGATGTCCTTGATCCAGTAAAAAAAATTGAATTTTGATTCATACAAAAAAAGTTGTTGTATACAGTCTGCCTATGTCTGAATTGTAATTGGTTTGAATTCAAAACTTGATTAAGGAAAAAATATTCAATAAAACACTATGAAACCAAATGAACATGTTAGATATCATAGTTACCAATGTAAATTCGAAAAAATTAGAATTTTTTCCTTCATAGAAAAAAAATTATGTTGTATACGGTGAGCATCACTCCTTAAAAATGGTGTTTACTAATAAAAAATAATTTTCGAAGGAGATGGAAAAAGAAATGAAATTTGATTAAAAATAAATAAAAACAAAAAATATTTAGAATCTACAGAAAAAATGTCACAAATCACTACTTTACATCATCTTCAAATTCTTCACAGTTTAGCCGCTATAGATGCTTGAAAGTGAAGATTTAGTTAAAAAAAATTCGTTCAGTGTCTAGTTTGGCCAAAAATTATAGACCAATATTGTGGGATCACCCTGACCCTCTTGTTCATTCTCTACATGATCGTCCTTTACAATTTGATTTGAGTGTGAATTCTTTTGGACAACATTTGGAGGAGGCTTCTTTGTCTTTAGAGGAGGTATCTTTGTCTTTGGATTATGTTCTACAATTGTTTCTAGGATATTTTGGATTGTCTACTTTAGCAGTGTGGCATAGAATTCTTGTTTGGAGTGTGACACCTTTCGACATCAACATAGAGACACTTGAGAATTCTTCAAAGATATCATCACACATCATCCATCTTCCCGCATCTTACTTTAAAGAATGGGAAGACATCCTACATACCATCTTGGTTTTGTTTCTCCCTAAGGGGAGGAATGTTGTTTGATGTTTTTGGATCATCTTCAACATTCAATGTCAATATTGTACCATCATTGCAAGAGACTTGACATTGAGGGGGGGCTGCACAGTCTCTCTTCTACTTCCATCTTATGGGAGGAATTTTTCCTCGAATGGGGATTTGTCTTTCTCATTAATCATTGAGATTATTTTGTTTTCTTGTCTCTCTTTTGGAGACGAGATTTTTCCCACTAGGTTTTCTCCTTTTCTCTATTTGTGAGATATTGCATTTTCATTTGTACATGGGTACCCAACATGGCCTTGTAGCTAGGACCCATCTTTGTTTCATTTGTATAATAATCAACTACTCCCTAAGTTGCGCTAAAGGGGGGGTGTTGGTGTAAATAAATTTGTGTACCTAGTTAATTCATTACTAAGGGACTAAGGGGGCTTATTTACATTTAAGTTTACTTACGTCATAGGAAGGAATCGTTCTAGAAGGTGTTAATTTTCATTAGATATTATATTATCTTTTTATTTATAACACATGTGTCCTAGGTAATTTAGATAAGTTGTCCCACGTCATAAGATTAAGACACTTGTCATAACCATGTTTAATCTTGTGTTTCACCTTGGCTATATAACTAGGTGGTCTCATATGTAAATCAACATATTCTTGGATAATTAATTTTGTTGCAATCTCGAGCCTTGCATATTGATATCTTTTGTTTTTTCATGAAGTGCTTAAATCTTGGGTGGCTATAATCTTCAAAAAAATCTTGCATGGTGTAGATTTATTCTATACCAACTCTTACACAATCTTGATAGCGTAAGAGAGTATTAGAATGTTGGGGATTAGGAGTTGACAATACCTTATGATAAACACTCATGAATAATGGAGGTTAAAATTATTACTCTTAAGCAATAAGTTCTTAGTAAAAAGGTTTGGGAGTTAGGGGGTTGAAGTTGTCAAATAAGGCATGATAGGAAGGGTATGTTATAAATTCCAAAAAATATACTTAGGAAAATTTTAGAGAGAGTAGAATTAAGATGTTGAGGATGGTATGGAAAATGAGATCAAGGATAAGGAAGCCCACAACTTTGAATTTGATAGATTAATTAGTAAAAAAAAATTAGTTGAGAGTTGGGGATCAGGGGAGGTCCAAAAGAGGTATTCAAATAGGGGATGGGCCAAAAATGGAGGAGAAGAGGAAGAAGAAGAAGAAGAATATACGGTGAGCGTCACTCCTTAAAAATGTTGTTTTTTCTAAAAAAGATAGTTTTTGAAAGAGATAGAAAAAGAAGTGCAATATGATTCCAAAAAAATTGAAAAAAATATATTTAGAATCTATAGAAAAGAATTTACAAATCACTAGTTTGCATCATCTTCAAATTCCTCACGGTTTAGCCGTTATAGGAGCCCGGAAGTGAAGATTTAGTTTTAAAAAATCAGTTCAGTGTCCAGTTTGCCCAAAAATTGTAAACTAGTATTGTGGGATCACCGCATTCACGGTGCCAAAATCATGCTCTAATACAACTTGCAATGAAATAACTTGCACACGAGAAGAATTTAATATAAAATATGTTGAAAATACTTTATAGTAATATGCCACTTCAAGGAGCAACCACCTAATCCACTTAACATGAGAAATCAATACTCAACATGATGATAATAACTAACATATATCTCCTATACATACCATACTTATGCCTTGGATACCACCTAGGACAACTTAGATACTTAAGCATAACTCCTAGGATGACCTAAATGCATATATCTAATTATAATAATGATTAACTTATTTAAGAGTTAATTTAGACACAAGCCAACTACTCATGACACAATACACACTATAGGGTTAGGGGTATAGCACCATATCTATATTTATTTACTCTCCTTTATATTATGATATATCAACATGTGAAATTTCCTTGTGTTTTCCTTTCACTCATGTTATGATCTCTACCCATCTTTATTTACTCTCCTTTACATTGATTCCTAGGCATTCATCATTTACTCATTATACTACCATTTAAAATTACTTTAATATTGTTGAAATAATGAATAAGGTTGTCATTAATGAGTTGTCATTGATGTCAACACCACACCACACCACATGATGAACAATGTATGTCTTTAGAAAAGTTCCCTCCAATATTTCAGTTCGCATTTGTTCACCTTTTTAGATATACTCCTACAATTCTAATATGTTTTTCATAGATATCTTTGGCATCTTATTTCAGTATTTCAGTTTTTTTGGTTAATTTGTTCAAGAGTTGCAAGTAACAAAAGTTCGGTAGATCTGGTTTACATAGTTTTATGTGTACTGGACTTTACCTAACTAGTCTACATTCCTTTGTGGATTTGAGTTAGATGTGGTTTTGGGAGAAGGCTTCTAGGTGTCAGTACGTTATATTTTTTGGTTGGTGTGACATTTTGTGGTCTGTGTATTCATTTATGTTGATCAGTTGGAGTATTTCACCTTTTTTGTTGTATGATTGACTGACTTAAGATATGCAAAGTGTTGAGAAGATTAAATACTTGATGTGAATGGAAAAAGGAGATGTTGTAGGTCCATTTTGACCTATATTACTTTGGTTTTGACTGTGAAGCAAATTTTAGTTTGAATTGGGTGTTGACAAGGAAATTTTTTCATAATTCAAGGATACATCTAATTAGGTCGATCTAATTGATGTTTGCGGTGGAGTTCAATATATATACAAGGTTAATTTGAGTTGAGGATAAATAGAACTATCATGAATATATGATATGAATGCAAGAAGTGATGTGAATATTGCAAAATTGTGTGAATAGGCTATGAGCATTAAGTGATTGATGTGTGAAGAAATAGCATAACATTGATTGGTAATCTGAGTTGATTGCAGTATGTGTAATGAGCTTCAAAGGAACTAAATTAAACATATGTTAGATGCATTTCTCTCAATTCAAAGTTTGGCTATGAAGCCACATCTCTTGTATCTTTCTTTTCTCTATGAAAAATGAGTTCACTTGCATAGTGATTCCTCCTAGCACCAAGCCTTTTTGTAATATCTTATAACTAGTTATAACATATTGTGAGTTAATCCTTATCATGGTTTTTCCCTTTTTGGGTTTTCCACGTAAAAATCTTGGTGTTTTTTGTGTGTGTTATGGGTTATTTATGCTTATATTCCTTATAATTGTTAAGTATGCTTTGAAAATTGTATGGTTGATATTAGATGGTTTAGTAGAATACTTATTCACCCCCCCTCTTAGTATTTCATGTGTTCAAAAAATATGTTTTCTTCTTGCATCAAAAATTTCATCTTATCCCTAAGGTTCAATGGATCTATATGGACTTAATTCAAGTCCACGGTGCACATGAATGAACCTAAAACCTTGAAACAAAGAGAATGAGGTGAATAGGGTACCTTAGTAGGTTTTCACTCCTTAGAGTTTGACACCTTTCTCTTATTTCATGGGGGGTTGTTTGTTTGAGATTGTGGAGTTTTGATAAGTTAGGACAAGATATATGATTGACTTGCAACCTAAAAGGTGAGTCAACTTGCCCTTGAACAAACTTTAAATGCAATTAAGAATGAAATGCAATGATTAGACTAGCTTAATGATGCAAATGACTATTATGATGCAAGAACAATAGATCTGGACATTCAAACATATTTAGACTACAAAAATGACTGAGCATAGTATTGTTCACCTATGATATAAATTTGGGGCTAAAAATGGAGGAGAAAGTCACCCAAGGTGCCTATGTACCAGTAGATGAACTTTAGATCTTATTTCAAATTTCTTTAGAGACAGATTAGAGCCTTCTATTTCTCCATGTCGCACTGTCGAATCACTATTGAGTACTAAAATAGCTAAGTTTTTGTGAGCTAACAAAGTGTAGGGTTTGATTGCAATAATGAACAAGTGACATTCAAACCTCTCCCAATCTTCTTCAGACCTAAAACCTACACATTCAAAGAGAGAAGAAGGGTTGTGCCACTTAAGGGCTTGCATAAGTCAAACCATGTGTTAGTGTTTCCACTTCCACAATGGCAATTCCAATGAAAGAAAGCTTGTCCTTTTGAGGGATAGGGATAAATGATAAAATGAATGATGAATCACCAATGGAATGCAAATCACCACTCAAAAATGGCTTCCTTAAAGGATTGGAGTCATGCACATCTCCTCAAGGCTTGATTGTTTCTTTCTTGATTTACATGGAGACCTACAAGGGTTAGTCTTCACAAACAATATTATAAAATAAACATGAAAAGCCTCACACACATTTTGACATGATGCTTTGATATTAAATTGCTACCATAAAACTCTAAAATATTGCTCTCGACTTGCTTGATAATTCTCTTGATGATAAATTATCCAATAATTGTTAGATTGTTTTCAAATGACACAATGACTAGATATTTATATGTAATTATTCTAACTTCCTACAAACTAAATCCTGATAGCCGACTTTGGACATTTGAAATTCAAATAATATAATGCCACCCCTGACATATTCAATTTTGGAGGTAAAATGGGGGTACATAGGTGCCCTAGATATCAGTATCCCAACCCTATTTTTTAGGACTTAAGGTGTTAGGGGAAATATTAAATAAATGTATTGTTTTTTCACTTGCAATTTATCGGTAAATGTTTAAATGGGCCACAAAAATCATAATTTAGGAAATTATGTGTATAATTAGGTCCAAATAATTAAGGGGGAGAGAAATATAATGTGAAATTTTCAATGGTGACAATTTACAGTGCTACATTTAGCCCCCACTTTAGTGAGAGTATTAACTTATGCTTAGACTCACACTAAAGTAGAAAATATATGTCAAGAGGGGTCTGGTTGTCCAATTGTTAAAGAGATAGGATGACAAGGAGTCAAGGGGGGGTGCACAAGCCCCCGGGATCCAAGATACCATGTCACACCAACATAAGTGCAAAGGAACACACACATGTATAAAATGTAGCAAGACAGGATACACAAAGCATACACACTGTCAAAACAAAATGCAAAAGGAGGGTATGAATAATCATAGACTAGCAAGTTACATTAGAATCACATATTAAAGGCAACACAAGCTAGTGAAGTCTTATATTCACTAGGTGAGCCCCCAAGACAAGCTAGAAAAACGAGAAATACATAGTGAAGTCTGATATTCACTAGTGTGTACCCATTGTCAACCATACCGAGAATTATAGTCCTTGATAATTTTGATAAGGTGCTAAAAAAATGATCAAGATGTCATGCCAACACATCACTAAGCCCAAATTATGTGAAAAAATTGAAGTAAAATTTTATGCCAATACACCACTAAGTCCAACATGTGTGAGAAAAGTGAAGCACATAATGGAATGTATGCCCACACCTTAAATAAATTGTTAAACACGATGTTGTGAGCAATTAATTTAAGGTAGAAAAATGATAAATGCCATGTGATATGGAAATGATAGACTATTTAGAAAGTCTTATAGCAATGATATGTTTCCAAATAAAGTTGCATAATGATAAGGGGCTGCCCCCAATAGAATGTGACAAACAACATGGAGATATAATATAGCTCGAAACTGACATCATTCCCCAAATACTCATGGAACAACAAACACGATAAAAGAATGACACATAGAGAGAACAATTTTTTTTTTGGGTCAACATGTTGAAGTGAGCAACCAAGATATTCAATCTTCAACACCAAATAACCTCCACATGCAATAGAGAGAAGAAACAATGAAAGATACTTTTCCACCAAACTAGAATTACAATATGATACAATATGATCAAGATGTGATCAATATGCTCAAGATGCTAAATATTCTAGAGATGCCTTGCTTATAAATGAAAGGTGAGAAATAGGATTAGAAAAAATAATGACAAGTGTCCTAATCCTATCACATGATACAACTAACTCTTAACTACCTAGGATAATATAAAGTCTAGATAAGAAAACTAAGACTTGTAGAAGAAAGCTTATATCCTAAGTAAACTTACCATGTGAATAAGTCCCCTAATTCCCTAGTAAAGAATTAACTAGGTACAAGACTAATCACACCAACACATGGAAGATACCTAAATTTTTCAACACCTTTCATTGTCCCCAAAAGGAAAAAAAAAGACAACTAAAAATAATATTCATGATGTAGAGAAGAATGGAGGTATAAACATAAGAATGTCACAATAAATTAATTTCCTTTGTATCATTGTGAAAATGCAGCAACAAGGTTCATCCAATGAAAACTCATAAAAAAAAAGACATTCCAAGAAGCAGAATATGGAAGATCACATCACATATAAGAAAACATGGAGAACACATAAAGAAAACACACAAAGGTACTGCACATGCGAGCCAATCTAAAGAAAATTGTCTACATCCAAATCTTTCTCATCATATACAAAAGGTAGACAACTAGCCAAAGGGACTAAAAATGTTGTACTAGGAGTATCACCAAGTTCAACATATGGTGGGTCACTCTCATCAGGAGGATCATCATAGTTGCCCCCATATAAATCTATAAACATTGAGAAGAACAAAGATAACTCATTATGGACTTTTTCATCAATCTTAGAACCTTCATCTTTATCATTCGAATTTATCACAATAGGAGGTTTGATGAAAATCTTAGTTGTATGTTCTTGTTTCATTATTTGTTTTGGTTGAGACATGTATGGTTCATTTTTATGTTTTGGTGGAGGTGTAAAATCATCATTATTTGTTTGAATTGGTGTTTGGTCTTTAGGTAATTTTTTATTCTTTTCTTCCAACTGAAGAGAAATAGCTTGATGCCTACACCTATGATCTTTAGCATTTATATTCCTTCTTGTGTGGTTTTCAATTTATGAAGGTGTAAGAGTGGGTTTCTTGACCATCAAACTCTTTTATTCCCTTAGGGGAGAAATTGAAGGGACCACCAAGGGTTGGGATATCATTGTCTCCTTAGGTCTATACACTTGCTTTAACTTCAAAGGCACAAAGGGAATCATGTGATTGTCTCTTGATATTTTATATGATATGGGTGGAGGAATTGTGGCATATTTACACTGGTTATTTCGAAGGATAATTTCCTCAAACATTCATCCATGACCTATGGGTGGGAGGAAAACCATAAACCAATCGTTCTCATGTGGGATATTTCTAAGAGATAGTTCTTCTATAGATTTTTCCTTAAATTTTTGGTATGATTTGAAAAAGTAGTCCTCATGAGGCTTAATAGGTTTAATAGGTTGAGGCTAAAATAAATCCAAAGAAAATTTTCCATAGGAAGACAAAGGATTAAACCCAGTATGATGAATTGTGAATATTTGATTATGAAATGGGAACTTTATGCATTTGTGAATAACTAACGAGATGACATTCATATAGTGCAACCATGGATAAGCTAGCTTCACAAAATTGGTTCAACATTGAGATGATGGAGAATGATACATCTAATTGTTTTGGTCCAACTTTAAGTGGAAGAGTGATTGAACCTATCATAGGGAGAGAAAAGCCATCATGAGTTTTCAACAATGTTTTTTATTTTTCATAAGAATATTGATAAAGCTCATGCACAAACAAAAAATCCTCAGTGATCATATTCTCTACACACATGGGATTAATGAGTATACCTTGTGTAGGTTTGTCATTGATACATCCGATGATATAGAGAAGACCATCTAGTGCATGTATAGATGCATCAATGTGTATGAAAGAAATATCAAATCACAAAGTGGTTTGGCCCTTATGAGGTTGAACATCTATTAGAGAAATTAGGTTATCTAGACCATCATCATCATCATTCTTATAATCATAAGCTTGCACAAAGTTGGATGTATGATTTAATATTGGATTTGTGAAAATTTACAAGTTTTGGATGGGTGAGGCAACAAACTTGTTCCCTTTATCATAAACATCAACCAATTGGATGTGATTAGAATCGGTAAGGTTTTTCACTTGATGTTTATGAAATATACATCAATCCATATCATGTCCATGTGTATGATGATATTGAAAAAAGGCTTTTGGGTTGAAATTTGGAGATACAAGTTTTTTGTGTCCACGGGTCTAATCAGAGGTAATTGGATTAAGTTCTTGCTCAAGTGTTGTAGCATGATTGAATGAAGGGGATCAAGAAATTGGGTAAATTATCTATCACTCAACCTAAATTGATATGGAGGTCAAATTATGGTGTGCTTATCTTGATAAAGTTATTATTTTTCTTCTTGAATGGTTGATAGTTATTTTAAGATACAGGTTCAGATCACTCAGTAGGAGTTGATGAAGATATTCCTTCATACTGAGTAACCAAATTCAGATAATCATGCAGAGTTGTAGACAAGTGTATAAAGGATGGATACTTTATCAACAAGATCTTATCCCTAATGCCAGGTTGCAAATTTCTAATGCTCACTTGTTGAGCATCAACATTAGGAAGGGTATACTTGATTTGTGAGTAAAGTACCTAATAGTTCCCTATGAATTTTGTTATCTTTTCATGTTTTCCTTATTTGCATTGCACTAAATAAGTTAATGTAATTTTAGGTCTAATGTTTACAAGTGGAAATGTTGGAGGAAAACATCAAAAATTTAATTGAATGAGTGAATTCAGTTATTTGGTATTGAACACCATTCCAAGGTCATGTATTTCAACGACATAAGAAAGAGTTTACCCAAGAGCTTATCTTCAAAAATGAAGTCACTACACAAGGCAGTATATGCCAATATATGACTATTAGGATCTCCTTTACCATTGTACTTCTCAAACCAAGGTATTTCTATGTTTTGCACCATGGGTTTTTTCAAGATTTCAAGTGACAATGGGCTCCTTTTGACATATTTCAGTGGTTGTCCACTTTAATTTTGGTTCAACACTAAGATTTTTGTTGAAGTTATGTGAAATTTTTTAAAAGTTGGTTTATGATTGAATAATTGCTTGACATGTTTTGAGAGTGTGGAAAATATGGTGGGATTTTGTAAGTGCTTGGTGGACTAATATGTTGCAAGTCTATGAGACATGAGAATATTGAGGTGTTAAATGTGAGTTAACAAAAATATAAGGGTTCCCACTAGAAATCCCTAAGCTTGGAGTTATTTCATTGGTGTGTTGTATTGTTGAAGCTAAAACAAATAATTTGTGGCTGCTTCATGACTAGGGTTTAGGACCTAGGGCCACAATCTTCCACATTTCATTCAAGAACAATCCTTGAGATTCCAATGCAAAGGATATTAAAATATAGCAAAGGGAATGTTCTAAGGGAGATTGAATGATGTAAAATGAGGGGTTCGCCACCAATTTCAGACTTGGAAAGACAATGCAATGAAGGATGAAATGCAAAACCCTAATTTGATGCAATGCTTCAAAGAATGACCTAGAAATGCAAACAAACAATAATAGAAAACTATAAAACTAGAGATGTACATCTAGGAAACTAGAGAAAGTAGAATGGAGGCCTTAAATATTGAAAAATCCACTGTTAAAGCCAATTGGGACTCATATGCCAAGCTGGGTGAATTAGTCCAGTTTCAGGAAAACTATGCCAAAGCTAGTTTTGGACAAATGGGTACTCAGATTTGCAACAATCTCTAACAGACAGGTATAGTGGGACTCATTTGGCAATAGTGGTGAATTAGTCCACTTTTGGATTTCTAGAAATGCAAAGTTGTATCTTGTAGCTCTTAGTCTGCTATGTTGTTCCTGATTCAGATCCGGGTCAAAAACTACAAAATTCAACGTGTAGGTCTTCTCCAAGCTCCTCCAAGGCTTATTCACAACTTTGACAACTTTGAATTTCTTTGACAACTTGATGAAAACTTTTCTAATCTTTCTCCTTGATAAATCTACAACCTAAACTTTCAAATCACATACAAAGAGAGGGGAAATTGGTTGTGGGGTTAGAGAATAGGGGTTTTCCTTGGTCAAACCCCTTTTTGGTAATTAAACCTTGAAGTGAAAAGAAAATGTAAATGAAAATGATGAATGAAAAAAAGGTAATGTTACAACTCACCAAACCCTAGCAATAAAGTGTCACAATTATGCTTGAAATGGTTGCAATGGATGCAGTTCTTGATTCTTGCTTGAAGGAGATAGATCTTGAATGCAAAGCTTGCTTGGATCATGAACTCTACACCACAATTTTGAGAACAATGACAAACATGAAGAATGTGATCTTTGACATGATGATTGATTCTTGAAGGATTCTCTTGAAAGCTTGATAATCTACCCTTGAATACCTTGAATGCTCTTGCTCAAATTCTCTTGTGAAATCAATTTGATATTAGGATGTTCTCACAAAAGTATTAGGTGAAAATGAGTGAAAAAACCTTGTATTTATACTCAATTATGCAAGAATTCCCAAAATTACAACACTACAAATCGACATTGGATCTTGGAGAATAAAATCCCGCCAAAGATATAAATTAAATTTGATATTTGAGTTAAAGGGGAATCATTCACCACCTTGGGTGATTGGGTCCCACCTAAGGGGGCTCATTTTCCAAAAATTGTGAATGAGTCACACCTTTGGAATTTGAGGTGGGTTTTCAGGGATTTGATTTTTTAATGCTTTTTGTCAGGATTATCCTCAAAAATACACATAAATAAGGCTTGTGGATGTAAAAGGAGAAAAATAAAGCATAAGAGAGCCCAATTATTAATTACAAGCCTAGAGGAATGTGAAAGTGTGTTACAACACTTTACAACACACCAAATAAGGCAAGCCTAAGAGGAATTGTGATTGAAAGAATGTTAATTATGCTTAGAAATCGTAGAAAACTATGAAAGTGTGTTACAACACTTTACAACACCTTTACAAGGCATCATTAAAATAAATTAGTTCACAAGGGCCCAAGACCTAATGTGAATGTTTCATCCACATTAAAACACTAAATCAAGGCCAAACTAAGCCAAAATCTGCAAGAAGGAGCTAAACAAGCGTGAAAAAGGCTAAGGACCATTTTTTGACGTTATAAAAGATACAGACGGCAGTTTGAATGTAGAAATAAAGGATATAGTTGTGGGGAGGGATATTTGGTTTCCTCTTTGGTTTTCAGTATATTCTAAAGCTTGAGTACAACTAGACATTTTGGGGATGTTAGCATAATCTTAATGGGCTAGACTATGCAAAACCTCTAATCCTTGAGCATCACCAATCAATTTCCTAAGATTATACACTACAAGCACTATTAGTCCCACCAAAGATTCAATGCTCAAGTAGTCTTGGAGTCCTAAATCTTTGTCCAATTGTTTCAGTTTGTCTTTGGAATCATGGGAAACAACAATATCAACATCTAGAAAAATATTTGGTTGTGAAAATGTCATTGGTATTGTAGGATTAGGGATGGAGTCCAGGAATGGTTGGGTATGGACAATACCTTGCGTGAAAGAGTTGGAAAATTTTGGATCCACAAAGGATGTAACAAAAATGCATGATGCCATAAGTCTAGAACTACATCTACTGAAGTATTGGCATTATGAAACCAAGTCATGAAGTTCATGCTAGTTTCAAAACACTTGGTGTGCCCACTATGAACACTAAATTACCAAACAATAACACTAAAACATTTAGAAACACAAATTTGAGAGCAAAATTAGATAGAGAACAAAAAGAAAGAGGTCTAACAAAAATTTGAGCAAAAAATAATGTGACTAGGTCGCCCAGGGTGACTATGTCCTGTACGGGATTTTATAGATTTCAAAGTTTGGTTGTTTGTTATATAGTTTAAGGCTTCTATGTTTGTGTGTGTACATGTCTGACAATAAATGATTTTCTAGAATTTTCTCAAATCAAGATGATCTAATGCAAGAATGCAAGTGTGTAACAATGTCAAAATGTTTGAGAAATAAAAGACAACTGTAAATGCAATTTCCAGATCTAATATGCAACAATTGACTAATCCTAATATGCCAAAATATAAAAAATGATGACGTTGATATGCCTTTTGAAATTTTTTTTACAAATTTTCATTTTTTGAGCTATATGCAAGATACCTAAATGAATGCAATGAACAATTTCATTTTTTTTGAAATTTTAAATTACCTAATGTAGATTCATGAATGAAATTAGAGTATATATATGACCTATAATTACTGAAATTAACCCTATTGCAACCTATAATGCAATATGATTTGCAATTTATTTTTTTTCATGACTTTTTATGATGCAAAAATAAATGCCTAAATGAACAATGTGAAATAATTCAATGTGGAACTTAGATCTAGGATGAATTGCTTTAGATTTTAGAAGGTTTATAATGTTAACATGTTGGGTCCACTAAAATAAAACGAAGAAAAAAAGGTGAAGAGGGTGCCTTAGGAGGTTTGCACTCCTTAGGGTTGGACACCTTTTTCTTAATTCAAGGGGGGGTTTGTTTGAGATTGTGGGGTTTCGATAGATTCAAACAAGATATAGGATTGACTTGCAACCTGAAAGGTGAGTCAGACCACCCTTGACTAAAATTGAAATGTAATTAAGAATGAAAATGCAATGATTATACTAGCTTAATGTTGCAAATGGCTATTCTGATGCAAAAACAACAAATTTGAAAAGTCACAAACATATTTAGACTACAAAATTGAACTGGGCAGAGTATTGTGCACTTGTGATATAAATTTGGGGCTAAAAATGTAGAACCAACTTTCCTAGGGTGCCTATGTCCTTGTAGATGAACTTAAGATATAATTTCAAAGCCCTCTAGAGCTAGATTAGAGTCTTTTTTTTCTCTGTGTCGCACTTTCAGATACTAAAATAATTGAGTTTTTGTGAGTTATCAAAGTGTAGGGTTTGATTGCAACAATACACAATTGGCCTTCAAACCTCTCCCAATCTTCTTCAAACTTGAAACCTACACATTGAAAGAGAGAAGGGTTGTGCCATTTAGGGTATTTCCTTAGTCAAACCCTATGTTAGTGTTTGCACTTCCACAATGGCAATGCCACTGAAAGAAATCCCATCCTTTTGAGGAATAGGTCTAAATGATAAAATGAATGATGAGTCACTAATGGATTGCAACTCACCACTCAAAAATGGCTTCTTTGAAGGACTGAATTCATGCACATCTCCTCAAGGATTGATTGTTGCTTGCTTGATTTTCCTGGAGACCTACAAGGGTTAGTCTTCACAAACAATATGCTAACATAAACATGAAAAACATCACACACATTTTGACATGATGCTTTGATATTGAATTTCTATCATAAATATTTGAAATGCTACTCTTGACTTGCTTGATAATTTTGTTGATAAAAAATTCTCCAATAATTGCTAGATTGTTTTCAAATGATGCAATGGCTAGGTATTTATATGCAATTATTATAATTTTCTACAAATTAAATCTCGATAGCTAACTTTGGATATTTTAAATTCAAATAATAAAATTCCACCTCTCACATATTCAGTTTTGGAGGCAAAATAGGGGACATAGGTGCCCTAGGAGTTAGTGCCCTAGACCTATTTTATGGGACTTAAGGTGTCAAAGGAAAAATATTAAATAAATACATTGGTTTTCCGCTTGCAATTTGTCGGTAAATGTTTAAATGGGCTACGAAATGTTTAATTTAGGAAATTAGGTGTACAATTAAGTCCAATTACTTAAGGGGATAAAAAAATAGTTTGAAATTGTCAAGGGTGACAATTTACGACACTGCAAACCTAAATCTTAAAATTACAATAAATATTATAATCCAATCTAACACATGTTTGTGTAGTATGTTGCTATGTCATGGTGTTTACATAAATTAAATATATGCAATTAATTTACAAAGGATGCTAATTAAAAAAATATGTAAATTACATGAAGAAGATTACTAGAATGCCCTTAGATTTATAAAGGGCAATAAAGAACTAGATCTTCATTATTGTATAAACTATCTATGTATTTGTGTTTATTGTATTTTATATCTATCAAAACCATCAACGTAACCCACAAAAAAGGTTTAACCTAAGAGAGCGTGTTCAGTTATTGGGTCAATAAACTCAATGATCTCCCTAAACACTACCTTGAGAAATTTAAATAGTGATAAGGCAAGGAAAGAAAATATTATTGGTGTAAAATTTAGTATAGAATTCTCATGCAATATAGATGATATCTATTTATAGACAATATTTGTAATGGTTTGGATTGAACTTGTGATGCTCTAGATTGAACCAATTTTTTTCGAGACAACTAAAATTATGACACAATCATAAAACAAATGATAATAATTTTTATATGGTACTAAATTGATTTAGAACACATTCAAAAACATTCTTCCATCATGAATTCTAATGAAAAGTACACCTACCCATCATATTATTTTTTGAACTTATTAAAATTATCTATCTTAGATCTAATTAATCTAATATATTGATAGAAATTCCATACCCCTTAAAGTTTTCTATTTATTATTGGTCTTGATTTAGTTTTCATAACCACTAATGTGTTTTTAGGTTTACTCAACCTTTATTTAGCCTTTTATCTACCCTCAATTTTAACTTATGTTTTTATTTTTACATAATTTTTAGATATTTATGTTAACCAATGCCACTACTGAATTTTCCTTACATTGAGCTAATGTAACAAATATTTAGTTGGCCTATTTTAATTGAAGGCTAGCATACTACATTAAAATCCATGTGACACATGATGAGTTCATTTATTAGTCCATTTCTTGATGTTTTTATGCATTTTTATAGACATTATTAGACAAAATTTTCAGACATATTCCTATGCTATGCTATCTTTTTATGCTTATTATACAACCTTGGACGTCAATTAGAGTAATGGAAATATAGTTATGGTATAGTAGCTTTACATGATTTATGTATGAATATGTGTGGAATGTGATTAAAATTTTGTGTATAATGATGGTAGTTAGCTTTGTGTATATGTTTTGTGGATTAAAATCTTGTAGTCCAAGGAGACACTATGGACCACACCAACTACAAGTTGTAGCTTGTAGCCAAAGGAGGTCTTGGACAACAAAACTAGGGAAATTCTAGAGAAAGATGAGTGTAATAACTACCTGCATAGGTATGAATTTTCACTCCTAACACAAATTTCTCTTTACCCCCTTACACTTTAGAAAACCTAAAGCAAAGGCTTAATTCCACTTAAGCTCACTGCTCACATCACACTTGGCGCCTGCTTTGTGTGTCAGTGGGGGAATTTATGTCGAGGAAGCGTGTGTGGCACACAGACGTTCGCATGACACACTTACATCCTTGGTAGATTCTTGTGGCTGGAGAATGCAAAAGCGTTACACTTCCTATTGGGAGTTGAAGTGTAACACCTTTATTCATCTCGCCAACCTGAATATGGCTGTTTCTTGACCTCTTCATTCATATTATTCACTCTCTCATCCATTCTCAAGTTTTACAAGATCTTTTGGTCATCTTTATGCAATCTCTCCATGCTATTTGCATTCACTTCAAGCTTTGTAGCTGAACTTCACACTTCATAGCAGAAATCTACCACTCCATCACTCTGATAGTGTAAACACAGGACAAACACCATTGCAGAAGAGGCTTGAGTTCCTCTAATATTCTCCTCCACTAGCCTTGAGCACTTTGGATGGAGGTGGTAAGCTCCTCTTATCTTCTCTATCATTTTGGTTGAGTAAGCATGTATTGTTTTGTAGTATCTTTTGTTTATGTAGCTTATATTCTCTTCTTTATCATATTTTCCCTATCATTTCAAACTTGGTTGTCGATGGAGGTGGAAACACCAAAATGGGGGTCTAACTAAGGTAGACCCCTATACAACCCCCCAAAATTTTCTCGATTTTCTATGTGTAGGTGGAGAGATCTTGAAGCAAGCTGGCGAGAATATTATTGTGTGAAATCGTCTTCATCACCCTTGTGGTAATCTATTTCCTTTATCACTTTTATCTGTATGTCTCACTCTTCTTAGTATTATTCTTCACTTATTGAAGCTCTTAAACTAGGATGATAATCCCTTTTTTAGAGTTTAGCATTGTCTCTTTGGTTTTCTGGTTGTACGAATGCTAGCACACATATGAGAAGCCAGTGCAGTACGCTATCTATTGGAAAGAGACACTACAAATATTATTTGGTGTTGTCATTGATGGAAACCCTAGTTAGTGGTTTGAATCACACGTTAGAATTTCCTCATACCATAAATCAGATCGAAAGTTTGTATTTAAGAGTCAAACAAGAACAGAGCATCTGATAGAAATGCATTTTATTAATTCACATACAAATTATTGTTATCACTTTGAGTTGTGGATCTCAAGGAAGATATTTTGGTGTATGTACTATCTTATCCAGGGTGTGCATTCATTGGTATGCAAGATAGAAGATCCTATTAATTAATTTCCTATTTATCAGTGCAGAAAGCTGACTTCATGATCACGAATGTTTGAGAAATAATTGTTTAAGTATTTTTGTGTTCAAAAATGCTCATTTATATCCCTACTATGTTATGGTCGACTTTGGGTGGTGCACATCAAGAATTAACCATGTATTGAGCCGACAATTTGAATATATTTTCATACTTTTATTTGAGTCGACAACAAGCAATTAAATTCTTAGTCACAGATATATAAGTGATTGATTATATCATTTTGAATATGATAGATGTGAAGAGTTGGTGTGTTGAGAATAGAAGAGTGATTATGCATAGTTTCACTTGTGCGTTAAGGATTTTGTGATGCGAGTTTGAGAAGAGAAAATTAGAAGCATAGAATCAGTTAGAAGCACAGAAGATTGATTGTTGAGCCTAATTGGAACTGTAATCAAGCATTTGTAGATGCTATTTTCTCAGTTCGATTTCTCAGATGGATTTAATTTTATTTTTTTTGTAAGATAGTAAGTCTTCTTTGAGCAATGAGCTCTAGGTAGTGTGCCTAAATGCAACTACATTCCCATTTTTTTAAAACACTTTTGAGTATACTCAGATAATATTGTGGATTGGCCTTCCATCATGGTTTTTCCCCTAATAGGGTTTCCACTTAAAAGTTATTGTGTTATGGTGTTGTGGTTGTTTTATTTATGTTCATGCATATTTATTTTGATTGAATGATAAATTCTTGAAGAGTCAAATCAATAAAGTTAAAAATTGTAGAATATTGATTCACCCCCCTCTCAGTGTTCCTTGATTCAAACAATTGGTATCAAAGCCTGGTTCTTGAGAAGAATTTTTATAGCTTTGGGAAGATCATGGAAATCAATTGAATGGATTCACATAGTCTTCAGCAATAGCTTTTGGTGGCCCTAGATGATCTTGTTCAGTCAAAATATGAAGTTCAAAAATTGCAAGCAAACCTCATGCATGTTGAGAAATTCATTGAGTCTTTAAAAGATAAAATCAATAAGTCTAGGGAGAAGAGAAAGGAACTTTGTGATTAGATTAAGCAGAATGACAATAAGAAAATTGAAAATGAACAACTCAGTCAGGCCCTGAAGGAAAAGACAAAAGAATGTGAAAAGCTTACTAGAGATAACGGTGTTTTAAAACATGAGATGCAATCTATTATGATGAGAATAACCAATGAGGTTGAAGATAGAAAGAAGAATGAAGAAAAGCTTGTACAGTCCTTGAAAGAAAAATATGAAGAATGCAGCGATTTGGACAATGAATTGGAACAATCTAAAAACAATGAGGAAGTACTTGAAAAGTAGATTGATGATCTCAAAGATGAAATGACTACTGCAAATGAATTCAAGGAGAAGTTCAAGATTAGCTCAGCCAAGCTTTATGAACTGATTAAAAGTTAGAGGACTGATGGTGACAAGTGAGGTCTTGGATATGAAGAAGGAGAAAGTTCCAGATATGGACAAAAGAGATTCAGGAAAGGAATTCATATGAACAAATTTGGAAGGTATCCGGTAAGACAACCTAATGCTTAGAGATTTAATGGTTACTATTTTTTTTGTAATAAATTTTGTTATATGGCTTCTGAATGTAGAAGTAGAATGAATTCAAATGTTCAATCATTATCTGGTCAATGCTTTAATTGCAACAAGTATGGTCATAAGTCAAATGAATGTAGAAACATGATGAGCAACTTTCATAGAGCTATTAGATGTATACATGCAATAGATTTGGGCATATTGTTAACCAGTGCAGATCAAGAGAAAATTAGTGGAACAACTGGTATGAATAAAGAAATGTTGTGTGTTATAACTGCAACAAATTTGGTCACATTGCTATATTATGTTGGAATAGAAAAGGTCCAGTAAATCAATGGAGAAATATGAAAAAGGATGAAAATGGAAAAGGAAAAGTCACTATAGATGTGATCAGGAAGAAAATGTAGAAGGAATGGGTGAAGAAAATTCTGTCTATTGTAGGAAATGTGCCAGCCCTAGAACTTGCTTCTGGTAATTCCTCTCAGAATTAGTTTTAAGCCTTTGGCCTAGGGGGAGCTGACAATAAAATATATTAAACCCCTATCAGTAACTAACACCAAGATGTGGATAAGTACAGTAAGTGCATAGATTCTCTACAGATGCTATTGAATCTATTGGAGAGATTATTGTGTAGTATTGGAGTTTTGCAGAAGAATTATCTTTCACAACACATGGAAACAGGGTAACCAGATGAGTTAGGGTAAAAAAAATTTATTGTGAAAAAAAGGGTTAGGTGTGCGAGTGATAAAAAATCATTTTTATCTTTCATTTGTCACTTTACATTTTTAAGAAAATAAGTTTGGAGAGCTCTGAAGCGAACTTTGGTGAAATTCAAGTGTGAAGGAGATTGGGTGATCAAACCCCTATCCGACAAAAATTATGAACTTGTGAATTTTTGAAAATGAATACTCCATTGGTAGTTCACATCAAGGACATACCCCATCTGAAATTCAAGTGGTATCCTTTCAAATATGTCAAGACAAAGTCTTACATATTGAAGATATTAGGGCATACATCCACGCAAACATTGAAGAGTTAGGAAGCGCGCAACTATTGAATTTGTATAACAATCACATTATAGGAGAATACTTATGTGTCAAGCTGGAATTCAAAACCCTAGAAGAGAATAAATTTACATAGATTATTAAGTTTTCCATCTTTGAAGAGAGTGAATGGGTCTGGTACATCTTGAGTCAAGTTCATGCATAATTTATCTGGTTGAATCAACCCTTCAAGATTACAAAATAAGTTATAAGTGTTGTTACACATTTAAATTCCTCTAGTGGGTTGTCGATCTTAAAATCCATAAAGAATCAAACAGTTACTGATGCAACCTGTTCTAAGTATGATAGAAGAGCTATGAAAATTGATGATATCATTGATGTAGATTTCATATTTGCATCTATGGTTATTGGTTATAAAATTTGTCATTCCAGCAGAGACAATTCTATATCCAACTCAACCATTTATGCAGTGTATCAGATGGTAAAAGATAACATAGACTATGATCTATGATCTATGTGAGTTGCTTAGAGGTTAGTTGATGGAAAATATTTGCAAAATCGAGAAGGATAAGAAGAATTACTGTAAGTATGGTAATTTCCTACTATGCTTGTTCTTTTACTTCATGAATGAGGTTTCAGGATTTGGGAAGGTACAATGGCAAAAAGATAAATCGGTAGCTGCTCAAATCATATATCTCTTGCATAGATTTGTTGACATTAAAATATAGAATGTTGCAATCTAGGGATATTCCAAAAAAATTTAGAGTATGATGCATGCTAAAGAAAGAATTCCCACAACTATTGTGGAGAAATATAAAGATACTATCTTCTTTATGGTTGACATTGATCAATGCCTAATGGAAGCAGTCCATCCAAGAACAATCTGGATTATTTCAATGGGATATGAGGTTGAGGAACCCATTTTGGAAATGTATGTTGAGAAAACCTCGAGATTCATCATAAGAAAGATTTGGTAATTTTTTCAGAAAAGAATATATAGGTACACAATGAACTCAAAAAACCTGTGTTAGTTAGAAGAGTAAGAAAATAAGTGGAAATCATTATAGAAAGAATGGGTATATCTGTAGAAAAATTAAAAGAAGCTAGAAGGAAGAGAGAAGAAATTGAAGCAAAAAAAGAGCTAGCAAGAACTGAATTTTCTAGTTCGACAACATCCTTTTCCTGAACTAGGTCAACAAGGAGCTTTGAATCCCTATCCACCCCTGCAATGAAGCCAATTCTTGTGCAAACTCAAATGAAAATATCATGTAAGGAAGGAAAAAGAAAGAAGGCTAAAAGAAAAATATTTTATGTGGCAGTCTTTGAAGATTAAGAAACAAAATTTGATGGAGTAAGAGAAATTAAGCATCAAGGTGTAAACATAGCAAGTTTCTAAAGATAAGCCCTCTGGTGAAGAAGACAAAGCAAAGAAGAAGGTAAAAATTGACAAACCTAGTATGTCAGTAGAAGAGGTTGAGAAAGCCTTAGTCAAATATGGAAATCTTAAGTTGCTTTGTAAATGGTATGAAACCTTTGATAAATCTAGCCAAAGAACTCTTGAGGAGGCAACAATAAAGAAATTATATATTTTCAATAAAGTTCTTATTGAAATATGCCAGATTCGCCTAAAAGCCTATATGAGATTTTGGAAATGAGAAGAGTAAATGCTAGAATAGACGAAGAGAAAATGAGAGAGAGAATGCTTGCAAAATTGTGTATGATAATGTCTATGGAAGAAATGAAGGAAATCTAGAATAGAGCTAAAAAGGAATTCAAGAGAAAGACAAGGGTGAACACGCTTATGATCTGTGAGACTAATGAAGTTGCAAAAGAAACTAAACAAATTTTGAGAAAAAAAAATTAAGTAACATAATTGATGTTGCCATTGAAGAAACACATGATGAAGATGTCTCATCTGGTCTGACAAAGGAAGAAGAAAAACAAGATACAGTTGAGGATACTCAGATTCCACTTGATGTTGGATAATATAGAAGTACCTATGGAGATTGAAGCTCCTAAAATTGTATCGGTTGAGAAAGTTGAGATTCCTGAAGATAAGAAAGAATTTGCAGCTAAGGAAATAGCGGTTGAGGAAAAGAAAGTTAATGTAAAGGAAATTCAAGTGGAAGCAAGAGACACTATAGAGGCAGTGAAGAATTTTTTGGTAGAGCAACAGGAAGAATTCGACCCGGAATTGGTTGAAGGTCCTATCGACCTATCCACTTTGTCCCCAATTTAGAAAATGAAGGTCACATCATTTACCCAGGCGAAGGCTAGAGCAGAATTGTTGAAGTCTCACATTGAGGATAGTGAACTCTTAAAACTTGCATCTAGAGTTCTGGAGAAAATAATGCCTACTCATGTCAAGGATCCATTTGATTCCTCCTCCGATGAACTGAAGAATCTCATTAAATCTATAAGTACTCATTTCAAGTCTCTTGAGAAGTCATCCATGGTTAAAGTATAGAAGAAGTTTGATGCCAAAATGTTTAATAGGTTAAAAGGAATGATTGGTAATGATAAAAATTTATTAGCCACTTGTGTGAAGAATGTTCAAAGTGCTCTATCTGAAGGTGGAAAGATCTATAAGTCATGTTTGTCTTTGTTTATATTTACAGAGGTAAATGAGAAGAAGGTTAAGGATCTTGAGAAAAGTTAGTTGCCATTTCTGAAGATTTTGATCCTTTAGTTGGTGGAGTTGGAAAGCAATAAAGTCAGGTGATATCTTTGCTTGACAAGATAAGGATATTGAAGCATGAAAATGATAGAATTGTGGAAAGAGCATGTGAGCTTAGAGGCCTAATTGGTTCGAAGATAGAAATAATGTCAAGTGCATTAAAGGAAGTTGAAGATGTTATGGCAGTTAGTGACCCAGTGAACCTTGACTCTGGAGAGACACAATCTTACTTACTTTGTGGACACATAACAATTTTGGAGATTCTCAAAAGGGTTTGGGACACAAATTTGATCCTATTAAAGAAAGATTTTGTAGATGTTTTCAAGTTTATGTAAGTTGACGAAGCATCTTTGTATATATGCAGTTTGTTCATAATAGTTTTGTTTGATTTTTGGTATGTGGATTCCTACCTTTTCCATTGATTTCAAAGGGGGATAGTAGTAGACTGAAAAATTTCTCAATCATCTTAGGGGGAGAGTTGTGGTTTTGAAATTTTTGAAGAGTGGCAGTGTATTCATGTTGGTACTGATCCGACACTTAGTCATTTTTTACTAAGTGTTGCCGTCAATGCCAAAGGGGGAGATTGTTGGAAAGAGACACTGTAAATATCATTTGGTTTTGTCATTGATGGCAACCCTAGTCAGTGGTTTGATCCACATGTCAGAATTTTATCATACCAGAAGTCAGATCGAAAGTTTGTATTTAACAATCAAACAAGAACAAAGCATGCGATAGAAATGCATTTCATCGATTCACATACAAATTCTTGTTATAACTTTGAGTTGTGGATCTCAGGGAAGATATTTTGGTGTATGTACTATCTTATCCAAGGTGTGCATTCATTGGTATGCAAGATATAAGATTCGGTTAATTAATTTCATGTTTATCAGTGCAGAAAGATAACTTCGTGGATATAATATGTCATGGATGTTTGAGAAATAATTGTTTAAGTATTTTTGTGTTTGAAAATGCTCATTTAGGTACCTAGTATGTTATGGTTGACTTTGAATGGTGCACATCAATAATTAACCATGTATTGAGATGATAGTTTGAATATATTTTCATACTTTTGTTTCAGCTGACAATGAGCAATTCAATTCTTAGTCACAGATATATATAAGTGATTGATTATATCATTTTGAATATGATAGATGCAAAGAGTTGGTTTGTTGTGAATAGCAGAGTGATTATGCACAGTTTCACTTGTGCATTAAGGATTTTGTGATGCGAGTTGGAGCAGAGCAGAGCAGAAGCGTAGAATCAGTTAGAAGGATAGAAGATTGATTGTTGAGCCTAACCAGAACTGTAATCAAGCATTTGTAGATTCTATTTTCTCAGTTCTATTTCTCTGATGGATTTAATCTGATTATTTTTGTAAGAAAGTGCATCTTCTTTGAGCAGTGACCTCTAGGCAGTGTGCCTAAATGCAAGTGCATTCCCATTTTGTAAAACATTTTTGAGTATACTTAGATAATATTTTGGATTGGCCTTCCACCATGGTTTTTCCCCTAATAGGGATTCCACGTAAAAATTATTGTGTTATGGTGTTGTGGTTGTTTGCTTTATGTTCATGCATATTTATTTTGATTGAATGTTATAAATGCTTGAAGAGTCAGGTCAATCAAGTTAGAAATTGTAGAACACTAATTCACCCCCCCTCTGAGTGTTCCTTGATTCGAACACTGTCATCCTAGAACCACAATTGTATCCTTTGATAGAGAGCTACCTGAGACACATAGTTGACTCTAAAAGATTGACTCGCCTAGTCTCCCCTCAAATCTTGGGGTTGTAGAGTGATCGAAGGATTTCATAATCCTCATCATTCTCATCTTGTCTATCCTAACACCTTTACAAACTAAGGTAAGTTAGGGCAGCCATACTGCTCTCAACCTTTCGTGACCTAGGGCCTTGCAGTGGTTGGTCCCCCTCTCTTTCATTTTTGGTGAACTCGACGTGAACCGTTTTGGTTCCATTTTGTGATACTAAAATTCCCTTTCCTCATGTCTTAGGAGTGTTGGTGTGAGTATTATGAGGCTTTCACCTTGCAATCCAACCTTTGATCCCTAGTAGGCATAGTTGGAAGGTTCCAATGGTTTTGTGTAATGAAACCTTAATTGGGTCACTACCTTGTCTCGTAAACCTTAGGAGGCTCTGTAGAAGTACTATTTGGTGTGCACGATGGCCTCTTTCTTAAATCAACCTATTCCTTTTGTGCAGACTATGAGTTGTAGTACTAGCAAAACCTTCACCTCATAGGACCTACCAATGGGCTTCAATAGAGAATCATCTCCTCTCTACATTCCTGCAAGGATAAATGGGAAAACTATGGCAAGTGTTCTCATTGATCTGACATCTCAAGTGAATATCATAACTGAGGAGATCATGTTAATCAACTTCCTACATAAGGATGGATATGATGCACCTAAAAGTACCATTCACGCAGATGATGGAATTTTTGTACCTCCTATAGGGAGTATTGTCCTATCATTCCTTGTTGGACCTAAATCCATGAGCCTTAATTTTGACATCATCCCAGGGTCTGAACTCTTTAGAGTGAAGCTAGGCATCCCCTAGCTTGTAGCTATGAATGTAGTTCCCTTGATTGTGCACAAGTGTTTGAATTTTTTTCATCGAAGTTCGGTACATGTTGTCCATGACATTGGTTATAGACCATCAATTGCATGTAGTATCTATACCTTAGATTACTTTTGGCCTGCAACCCTTGGTCCTCTCCCACCTAGGAAGGACCTCCTACATCGCACATATCAAAACTATAAGAAAGGGCATGCTAAGCTGAAAGTAATATATCCTCCTTCCTCTTATGTTGTTTCGCATAGAGCTTTCCTAAAAGCTGATAGTGATGTCATCGAGGCACGTAGAAGAGAAGAAGTCTTGAGATCCCACTTGTTCCTCTTCTGTTGTTTAGCCTGATGCTTCCTCTTTCCCTATGTGGTGTTGTTTGCTTTTGTCTCACGTTTGTGAGAGAATCCCACGGTGCCTGCTTTGCAAAAGGCCCATGTTTGAGATTCCTATCTTACCCACAGAGCCTAGGCACATTCGGTATGGAATAAAAAAATCCCCCCATGGATAGTCTTTTCTATCTTGGCTTCCACAACCTCCTACTATTCCTATTCCTAGGACAGTGAATAGGAAGAGGCTTGCTTCCAAAGAACTAGAGTTGATTCCTCATGTTGCTTCCAAACTCACTCATTTTTCTCCCAATCAGTAGTCTATCCTTCTGGTGGAACCAACCTTGGAGGAAACTCCCATGGCTGAGCAGGAACCTTTTGTCCCTTTACAGGCTCTGGCTTCTAGTTCAAAGAGCCATAGAAACTGTCTTGCATGTGAGCGTAAGTGCCAGCAAAAGGCCCTTCTAGCTAAGAAAGCCTCCGTATAGAATGAGGAGGAGATGACCGCACCTCCTATTATGTCCTCCCCCCTCCCTCCTTATGTCTCTATCCAAACTAGCTTTTAATTTCTTCCAACTTCCACTGCAAGCACACATGTTCCTGAAAAGGTGTAGGTGTTTATTTCCCATTTTGTGGAGCCGCCCCTATTGAATTCCATCCTGGATGTCTCACCTTTCCCAAAGCCCATGGATATGGTTAATACTTCATTTGTATCCACTATGGCTTTGTCCTCCTCTCCCTCTATCTATCTTGCTCCATCTATGGTAATTTTTCCTCCTCCAATGAAGAAGATGGTAGAGCGTGGTCCCTCCAACAACAAACGGTGTTAGAGGAGTCCACCTCCTCTGAAAGACAACCCTGCACTGACTTGTTCTGTCCTAGTGATAGAACTAGTCTCGGCCTTCCTTGAGTTTGTCACTGCTCTCGAGTCTCTTGGTGAGCCTAGTGGTGAACCTCAGGTGCAAACTCCTCCATCTGCTAATGTGAAACATGGCACTCTTGTTAAGTGTATGTTTAACTTGATGGATGAAGTTCCAACCTTGTCAGCGATCTTTGATAAGTCATTGAACTTAGACCCACAAGATTTGAGTGATGAAGACCTCATAGGTCCCTCTGTCTTGGCCCTTGTTGTGGGAGGATTAGAAGCTCCCCCCCTTAACATTACACCATTATAGGCCCATCACCCTTCCCCCTACAATGATCTAGAGTGGGAAGCTGGTGACCTCTTGATTGACCATTGTTAGGGGGAGAACCTCTTCTTGATCTTTAGATTAGATATGTGTGTGTGTTGTGATGTGATCTCCCCATGATCATGCTATGTGTGCCTGGATGAACCTCGTCACCCATGTTGGTTCTTGGATACCGGAATGGTGTTTTTTTTGTAAACCTTATTCTATACGTATCATCTTTCTTCCATGTTTGTGATTGACTTTCTGTAAATTGGGGACGATGCAAAGCGTTAGGAGCATTTAGGCTTCCTTCCATGTTGACCCAATTTTTTATTTTTACTTTGTCTTCCATCCATTCTTCCTGATCTAGTTGGGAATTGATGATCTTTTGCCTCACACCATGGTTACATATTATATTCATAAATAAAGGCAGATCTGACCAAGCAAAACCAGATCCCCTTGTGCCCTTTGTTCATGTTCGCTTCTCTTTTCTTTTTCTTCCCCTTTATATTTCTCTCTTCTTTGATTGAGTTGTCCCTTTCATGTGTGACAATTCCACTTCTACTCTACTTGGTCTTTAGAAAGTGCATTCATTTCAAAAAAAATCCTTTCTCAAGATCCTTCACATATTTCTTCTTTAGAGTTGTATTCTCGACTTGAAACCCTAACGAAACATGTTTCCTTCATCATGAGTTCATAAAGAAAGGACTTGGAAACCTTCCTCTAAAGTAGGACACCTTTGATCTTCCCCTCACATAGGGGCATGTCCTTCCTTTTGAATTCCTTGATAGAGTGAACATCTTTCAAAAGGATTCCTTGATGATCAATCAATTTGAGAAGGAAGATGTTAGCTTTTGAACAATATGTCCCTTGAGTGGATCCCTCCTTTCCACGTCGGGTTCCCAAGGGACCCCTTCGAAAGCCTTCAATTATTTTTATGGTGTCTAGCTTGGGAGCAACCCAACTAGACCGTTTTCACATCTTTGCATCTAGCTTGGGGGCAACTCGACTAGACCTACTTCATGTTCTTGCATCTAGCTTGGGGGCAGCCTGACTAGAATTTACTCTTCAAACAACGCATCCCTTGAGTGGACCCCTCCTTCCTTTTTAAGGTTTCCCGATGGAATCCTTTGAAAGTCTTACAACTTAGTGATGGTCTATGTGATTATCTGTTCACTAGCCTACGTGGCTGCTTCCTAACATGTTCTATCTATGGGTAAACATGTCACCATCTCTAACTCTACCGAGTCCCATTTACTTGGTCTCCTTAATGTGAGAGTTCTTGAAGGATACCTTCCTTGCAGGACCATGAGCCTATGAGGCACCTTTGTACTTCAACGTTATAGTTTTGTAGAACTATGGAGTCCACTTCTACACTTCCAAGTTCACCAGACTGTGCTCTACTTCCTCGTCGGTTCAGGTATACATCTCTTACTTTTTTAATTTGTTACTACTCTACTTTACCGAAGCACTCATCAGTACTTGCGATCGCTAAAGTGGGGGAAAAATTTATAGCATTGAATTTTCACCCCTAATGCAAATTCCCCTTTACCCCCCTACACTTTAGAAAACCTAAGGCAGAGGCTTAATTCGACTTAAGCCCACTACTCACATTACACTTTGCACTTGCTTTATGCATCGATGGGGGTGTTTCTGTCGGGGACGCTTGCGCAACATACAAATGTCCGCATAGCGCACTTATGTCTTTGGAAGATTCCTATGACCGGAGAATGTAGAAACATTACACTTCCTATTGGGATTCAAAGTGTAATGGCTTTCTTCAGCTAGCCGACCCAAATATGGCCATTTCTTGACCTCTACCTTTATATTCTTCACTCTCTCATCCATTCTCAAGTTTTTCCAGATCTTTTGGTCATTTTTACACAATCTCTCCACACTATTTGCATTCACTTCAAGCTTTACAATAGCACTTCACACTTCATAGCAACAATCTACCACTCGATCACTCCAATAATGCAAGCGCAAGACAAACACCATTGCAATAGAGGCTTGAGTTCCTCTCATCTTCTCCTCCACCAGCCTTGAGCACTTTGGAAAAAGGTGGTAAGCTCCTCTTATCTTCTCTATCATTTTGGTTGAGTGAGCATGTACTATTTTGTAGTGTATTTTATTTATGTAGCTTGTATTCTCTTCTTTATCATATTTTCCCTATCGTTGCAAACTTGGCTATTTGTGGAGGTGGAAACACCAAAACGGGGGTCTAACTAAGGTAGACCCCTATACAGCCCCCCAAAATTTTCTCACTTTTCTATGTGTAGGTGGAGAGATCTTGGAGCAAGCTAGCGAGAATATTTTTGTGAAAAATCATCTTTGTCACCCTTATGAAAATCTATTTCCTTTATCACTTTTGTCTTTATGTCTCACTCTTCTTAGTCTTATTCTTCATTTCTCAAAGCTCTTAAACTAGGTTGATAGTCCCTTTTTTAGAGTTTAGCCTCATCTCTCTGGTTTTCTAGCCATACGGACACTAACACTCCTGTGATATGCTAGTGTGTTGCATTGTAGTCCCATAAGCGCGCTTCTGTCCTCTAACAGAGAGCTACCTAAGATGCAGAGTTGACTAAAATATCGACTCACCTAGTTTCCCCTCAACTCTCAGGGTTGTAGAGTGATCAAAGGATTTCAAAATCCTCATCATTCTCATCTTGTCTATCCTAACACCCTTACAAACTAAGGTATTTTAGGGCAGCCATATTGCTCTTGGCCTTTTGTGACCTAGGGCCTTGTAGTGGTTGGTCCCCCTCTCTTACACTAACATGTGGAGACACTTGATGGAGTTAGTCATGCATCATTATGATAGTTCACAAGGTTTAGAAGAAGAAGAATTATTTTATTGATAGGATTCTAGACATCTGATTATGTGTTCCATGTGTAGATCTATTTTTTAGATTTTTAATCCTATTTGAACTCTTGTTTCTTTTTAGTTGCAATTTGAATAATTCAATCTTATTTACACACTACGATATATAGGGAGTTGTAGTTAATGATTTCAGTTAAGATTTTTGTTCAGAATAAGCTCCCCCATGCCTATGTATAGCTGACAATTGAGTTTTTAGTATAGTTAATTGGTTAATCTTATATTGATTTTTTTTTATCAACTACTTCTTAGTTTTCAATTATAATCTATAGACATGTTGATTTGTTATAAATGATTTTCTTGAATATAGTTTTTGAGCAAGATTTTATGTGATCTTTTAGAACGCATAAAGAGTAAATTTCAAGTTGATATGGTTGTGTAGAATTTGAACATTTAGATTTTGTTTTAGTTAAGTGAAGACAACCACTTGAGTGGGCCACTCAAGGTAACTATTCTTCACTACCTTTGTAGTTGTTTTTTTTTTCTATTTGGCAGTTACTTATGTTAGTTCTTACTTCATAAGTTAAAATAGATTATCATATGGTGATTATCAATAATGGTTGTTCATGTGCATGAATGCATTCAATTGACTTGTAGTACTCTATAGATAGATTAAGTTTAGTTACCCATTTTAAGTAGTTTGGAGTTTTTTAGTAATTATTTGTTACCAGCAGTTTAGCTATAGATTATGATATAGGCACCCATAGCCATGAGCGCTAGTTTACTTCTTTCACTATTATGTGTTTCTATGATTTTACAACAAGTAGAATACCTTTAATAGGATAATCTAGGTAACCTCAAGTCTTTGAAAGCACATATAGTGCTAGTGCCATCACAAGTTTACAAGTCCTAGTTGACAATTTAATGAAGTCTTTACAACGTTGAGTGGACTATTCAACTAGGTCATCACTCTGAATTATGTGATTTCCACCAAGTTTACAAAACATTATTTTAGACTAAATTTTTGGCATCGTTACTAAGGATGGTGCTACTTTCATAGACTTGTTTCCAAGATTTCATAATTTACATTTTGTTTTCAACATTAGGATTATTATATTTTATCGTACCAACATACTAGAAAGTTCTACTAACATTGTGCAAGACCATTACTATACAAAGAAATATTTATTGTATGCGGAGGAAGAGAGACCCATTGGGAATATTCCTCCTCTCTACATGCCAAGAAGCCATAGTAGATATTGGTGACTCCAGTACTCAAAGTGAGGGTAATATCAAAGAAGAAACTTCCCTTTCACAAACATATAGCACACCAATAGATGGGACATATTGAACCATCGGTGATGCACTAGGGGATGATCTAGAACATGTGACCTTTGAGTTTCCAATCACCCATCAAGAAAGGGAAATTGTTATGAAGAATATCCCTCCTTCAGCATTATCGGTCTTTTATGGGTTGGGGACTGAAGATCCATAGACATTTATGTTTGAGTTTGATGTCCTATGTAGGAGTTTGAATATACCTTTGATGCTCATAGGCTCAAGCTCTTCCTTTCCATTCTAAAATATTGGCCCTGAGATGCTTTATGGGGTTAGACAAGGATGTTATTCCAAACTAGGATACTATGAAAAGATCGTTCTTGGAAAATTACCAATACTATTGTAGAGGACTTGATAGGAGGGGAGATAACATTTTTAGAATGTCACAAAAGGAGAATGAGCCACTAGAGGACTATCTCAAGAGGTTTCATTTTTCTTTGAAGAAAAACTGACAAAACAAGTTATCTGAAGAATCCCTCAAGTTAGTATTTTTGAGGGGAGTTAATAAGGACTGTATGGATTCCCTCAATCTTATTGGGAAAGGGGATATCTCTCAAATACCATTTGAAGAAATTTGTAGTGTGTACAAAAATTTCTCCAGAACCTTCACTGAGAAGCCAAGAGGAGAGAGGACATCCACCATTGGAAAATCATCTACTGAGGTTTCAAAGGTAGAGTTGAGGAATGTGTTGTCCAAAATGAAGGAGGACATTATCACTCACCTAGAAACTCAGTTGGAAACTCTCCATATAAAGAAGAAGAAAGAGGAGGCTAAAGAAATGCTCACTGAATACTACCCCAACTATAGACAAAGGAAAGGAAATTGTAAATGCAAGAGGGTGGGTAGTATTCAACAAGACAAAACTAAGAAACCTAAATTTCAACCACTTGAAGGAGAGGATGGAAAAATATTTTACATAGCTCAAAGAAGGACATGGCAACAAATACAAGGTATGCCATAAGACCCTCTAAATTTCAATTCATCTGTTCCATTTGGAAATCAGAATTTTTCTACTTAGAATTCTTAGCCCTGGGAAAACAACCAAAATCAATGGAAAAACCCTCAATAATGGCAACAACTTCAAAAAAATTGGAACCAAAAACATCTAAATCCTTGTCCAAAAAAAAATTTCCAAGGTTCCAATTATAATCCTTAATGGCCAGTATAGAAAAACCAGTGGTAGCCACAATAAAAAAAAAGGTCAACAATGGTAGCAACAAAACATGAATTATCAGTATCCTATGCTTCCTCCTCAGCCATAAAAACAAGCCATTATTCCTAATCCATAAAATACTACACCTCAACAACCAATATCACCACAATTAGCTTCCCAACCTACACCTAACCCTAACAATTTTTTTGTTCAATAGGCTTATACTAATGATGTTATGTAATTCCCCACCTATGGGGTAGAGGTGAGTGATTTACACCTCAGGTCAAGGAAACAACTAGCTAGACCTTCATCCCCTCGAATAAATGAGATGGAAGATGAGGAACATACATCAGAAGATTCATAAAAATCACCTCTAGAGCTTGAGTCAAATCGGGTACACCGGACCACCTCAAGTCCAAAGCCTCCTTTCCTTGGATGCTTAGCCATTCAAAAACAACATACCCAGGCTGAGACAAACCTATTAGGTCAACTTAAGGATGTCAATATCAATATTATCCTCATCCAAACTATCAAGGAAATTTCAATCTATACCAAGGCATTCATAGACCTATGTCTTAAGAAACTAGGTAGAAAAAGGAAGGATCCTTAGATAGTTCATGTCCTAGGGAACCTTGTTGATATCATGCTAGGAAATATAACTATCCCTAAATACATAGACCCTGGCAGCCCAGTAGTCTATGTTAAGATTAATATGACCCTTATTAATAACACCTTGATAGACTTAGGGGTAGCAATCAATGTCATGACTAAGGAGACAATGCAATTATTTCAGTTAGCCAACCTTAGACCTGCACCAACCATTTTAAAATTGGTTGATAGTTCAATAGTAAAGCCTAAAGCAATCATTGAGGATTTAGTAATTGCATTAGATTCTTGGGAGTATTATGTAGACTTCATAGTATTGTATCTAAAGATAAACCTTGTAGGATATCCACTCATTCTAGGCAGACCATGGTTAGCTACAACTAATGCATTCATTGTCTATAGGTCTATGAATATGATAATATCTAATGGTACTATGACCAAGAAATTGGTCCTCTATCCTCCAACCCAACCTTATGTTGATCTTAAGCAAACCATTTGACCTACTTTGGATGAGGAATACCACTATTCCCTACAAACTTTTATGAGAATTGAACACAACCCTTTATTAGATGATCAAGATAAAGATGATCTGATTGCTCATATAATATAAAATTACCTTGGTAGGAGCCCACAACAACAAGACAATCTCTCATGTCTACAAGATACTTTGTAGAGCATTATACTTACCAACTCCTCAGAATAATCTCATACCTTTCATTCCTTGCTACCACAATAGTATGTACCAATCATTCCTATCCTTGACCTCTCATCTATGAAAGAATCATCTAAAGAACTAGAATTCATGCTAGGAAAAATGGTAAACATAAAAAATGCATTGAATAAAGAACAACATAATTCCCTAACTACCATGTTATAGGCACATGAAAACACCTTTGGATGGGACTACCATGATATGAATGGTATAGATCCTAACTTATGTATGCATAGGATCTATATAAATGATGGTTATAGACTCATTAGACTACCTCAAAGAAAAATGAACCATGCCTTGAGAGAAATACTTAAAATTTAATTTCAAAAGCTCCTTGATGTAGGCTTCATTTATCTTATATTTATCAGTGGATGGGTATAACCTTTAGTCATTATTCCCAAGAAAGCTACAAAATGGAGGGTATGTGTAGATTATAGGGAACTGAATATAGCCACTAAGAATCTTCTCCATGTAAGATTGATAAGCATCGAGATGAGTTATATTTAATATTCAGGTTGTAACAAAGCATACAGAGATTGATACTTTATTTGATATGAGATTTCAAGTAAATTTAATATTTGAAGTTGTAAAGAAACTCAACTTGGCTACAACACCTCATCCAAAACCATATCCACTTGGATGGGTTTTCAATGATGCATAATTACAAGTAAAAAATGAATGTAAGTTAAGATTTGCAATCACTACAAACTTTATAGATGAGGTAGAAGTTTAAGTAGTCCCTTTAGATGTTTGTGGCATTGTACTAGGGATTCCCTATCTTTATGATTGAAAAGAAATATTTTATAAGGGAGAAAACAAATATCACCTTTTTAAGGATGGTAAAGAGTACATTGTATGTGCACATAAGGAAAAAACTAACTAGCATTAGTAAATATTGGACAAATGAAGAGGTTAGTAAATGCCAGTAAAAAAATTGTATTGATTATTGTAAAAGCCAAAGAGGATGACAAATCTGAGGTATTCAAAGGGTGTGATCCAAAGCACAAAGCTGAATTAGTCAAAGTAGTTCCCACCTATGATGATTTATTTCAGAAGCCCAATGGATTGCCACCAAAGAGAGATACAACATGAAATCTAGTTACAACAATATGTGCCTCGTCCAAAAATTGGCATGTACTGTTTATCAGTTTTGCAGAATGAGGAAATCAAGAAGTAGGTTCAAGATTTGGTTGAGAAAGGAGTTATTAATCCAATCACCTCTCCTTGTGGTTATTCAATCACGCTGGTGCCAAAGAAGGATAGTTCATGCAGAATGTGCATCAACTATAGAGCCTTGAACAAGACAACGGTAATTAACAAGTATCCTCTTCCCCAAATAGATGATTTACTTGATCAATTGAAACATTTAGTTTATTTTACTAAGTTGGAATTGTGTAGTTGATATCATCAAATAAGAATTGCATATAATGATATATGAAAACTAAATTTAAGACAAAGTCGGGATTGTATGAGTGGTTGGTCATACCCTTTGGGCTTAGTAATGCACTAGCTACCTTTATGTGAGTCATGAATGATGTCTTCTAACCATCCATAGATGATTTTGTCATAGTTTACTTGGACGATATACTTGTATTTAGTTGAACTTGGGAAGAGCATGTAGAGAATGTGAGAAAAGTATTAGATGTATTGAGAAAAGAAAGATTGTATGTAAAGATGTCAAAATGAAAATTCGCTAAGACATCACTAGTGTACTTAGGCTATATTGTAGGAGGATGTCACTTGAAAGTGGATCCTACAAAGGTTGAAGTCATTGTAAATTGGCCAAGGCCAAGTACAATTACAAGAGCTAGAATTTTTCTAGGTGCAATACAGTATTGGAGGAAGTTCATAGCTAACTTCTCATATATAGCATCTCCATTGCACACACTAACAATTGTAAGTAAATATTTCCAATGGGGAGGTCCACAACAAAATGCCTTTGATAATTTAAAGGGAAAGATAAGAACTGCACCTATTCTAGCTCTACCAGATCTACAAAAACCATTCAAAATTGAAATAGATGCTAGTGGGCTTGCCATGGGGGAAATATTCATGCAAGGAGGTAAACCTATTTCCTTTCATTTTGAAACTTTCACAATTGCGGTAAGTAACTATCCCACATATGATAAAGAATTTTATGCATTAGTACAAAGTGTAAAGAAGTGGAAACACTGCCTAATGGGTAAGGAAACAATAATACACATAGATTATCAACCACTTCAATATTTGCACTCACAATCTAAATTTTAACAAAGCAGACACTTTAGGTGGATGGGTTTTCTATAGTAGTTTCATTTGGTAATAAAGCATAAGAGAGGGGTTCCAAAAAAGTAGAAGATATGTTGTCTAGGCCTCCTATAGCAAATGCTACAATTATTCTTCAAAGTAGTTCAATGGCACATGAAAGTTATCAAGAACAATATGCTAAGGACAAAGACTTTAAGGATATATATGCAACATTAATTCAAGGAAAACATTTAGAAGAGATAAACTAATATGTGAAAGACAAACTACTATATTGCTTAGGGGAGTTGTGTATTCCACAAGATAAACAATCATAAGTAATTAGAGAAGAACATACATCATTAATTGTTGGACACTTTGGGGTAAGAAAAATAATGTCACAACTACAAAAATATTGTTATTGGCCTTGTATGCAAGAAACTGTGTCTAAGTAAATTAGAGGATGTTTAATGTGTGCAACAAGCAAGCCTAGCAATAGGAAGTTGGGATTGTATACACCCCTACCTATACCATCCTATCCATGGGAGAGTATCTTAATGGATTTTTTCAAGGGACTACCAATGTCTAGGAAAGGGCATGACTATTTGTTTGTGGTAGTGGATAGGTTTAAAAAAATGTGCATTTTGATGCCTTGTAAAAATAAATCACAACTGAACTAACACACTTGTACTTTCAGTTTGTATGGGTTCATTGTGGGATTCCCACTTCTATTATATCAGATCGAGATTCTCGATTATTGGGGGGATTTTGGTGAGCATTATGGGAGATTATAGACACCCAACTGAAGAAGACCACAATATTCCATCCACAGACTGATAAATAGATAGAATTATTCAATATAAAAGTGGTTCATCTTGTAAGAGGTTACTACAGTAAACATGCCAAGGACAACAATGCACCACACTCTTCTACTCAAAGATCTCATTTTGAAACTTTTTTCGATTATTTGCCAAGGACACCTATGGATTTTTATTTTGAGAAGGAAGATGTTAAATATGGAAATCATGATGTAGAAAAGGCCTTGAAGTTCATCTAGAAGATCCAAGTAGTCCATCGGGTAGTTGAAGAAAAGTTGGAAAAGAGCCAGGAAAAGTATAAAGCTTGAAATGATAAGCATCGTGTTGATCATCAATTTTAGGTTGGTGAGAGATTTTGGTTACACATCAGTAAGGAAAGAATGCAAGGGGAAGGTAAAAATCTCAAGTTGATTAGGTATGGACCCTTTGAGATTCAAGAAAATATCGGTACAAATGTTTTTTTCCTAAATCTACCTCCTTATATATGCATATTTACTCAGTTGTTTTAATGTAGATAATTTGAAATTGTATGAACCTCCTATGATACTGGATGAGGAGGCTAATGTTCAAATTCCTTTTGTTGATGATCTATCACCTAATTACATGACTAAGTTGTAGGAAGATGTAATCTTGGACAAAAGTGTCAACACTTCATGAAGGGTTGATGTTGAGTACCTTAGAGGGGGACTTAAAGGGATGAATCCTAGCAAAGAAAAAAGGATGGAGGCTGGAAAAGTGAGGGAACTGTACCCTCACTTAATTTATATTTAATCATTCTTTTAGAGGTCTGAAAGCTCCCCAGTGGGGAGGCTTGATCTAGGTGGATATGTTTTTCACCAAAAATATGATAGTTCCAAATGTTGAAGAAAATTGGACCATGTCGAAGAGTTCATCAAGATGATTCCAACGTCACTTGAATCATGTCAATCAGATTTTGTATGTGCAAGTTACGACTAGTAAAAGTATCCAAGAAAATGTTGACTAGGTCGCACAGATGCTGATGTAAGCATGACATCAACATGATGATGTGGCAAGCTCAAAGGTGACACATGGTAGGTGATGATTTTAGCATGATGACGTGCAAGGTATAGTTGGAAGTTTGATGACATGGCACAGGCAGTTGGCATGGACTAATGGTAGGGTGCCACATGTCAAGATGCATGTGAATGGCATGATGCCATGTGGCACCACTCTCTAGAAGGAGGAGTGGTTAAATTTTTTGTTGGGGAGGTTCAAACACACAACCTTGCCAATACTATTTTCAATCCCCAATATCGCTAGGTCATGTGGATTCCTCAAAAATAATAAGGTGCCCATTGCTATTTAAAGTGTATGTAATGCTATAATGGGGGTTGTGCGACTCAAACTGCTGATCTCCCACCTTGAATTTTGACCTATCACCAATGCGGCTTACACACTTTATGGAAACCATGGGTGGTATATTTTATTTAAAGTAAAACAAAGCCTATAATAAGCAAAGTGGAGGGCCAATGGTTTGAACCATCGATCCCCCAAAACCAAACCACCACCCATTTTCCACTACACTGTGTGTATTTTCCTTAATATGGAATGAGGGAAAATAACTTTTTCTATGTGTTAAAACCATGAGGACCAAAAAATAAGGGACCCGAGCCCTCCTCTATATAATGTAAAATACTTTACCATCGAGGCAAAGCCTAAGGGATGAAATTATAATGCACATAATTTTTATGTGAAGTTGTAATTTTCTCATAGACAAGTGTTTTTCAAGGCTTTTGAAATCTTAATTCATGTTATCAACAGGGGAGAAATACTTGAAGACTTAATTACTATTGAGAAGATTGTGTAAAGGCTTAACCTGCACATTGAAGGTTCCCTTTTATGTATTCAAGCATTTGGAGCGTTATAAAGGATCAACAACTCATTGGAGTGTGGCCCAGAGATGTAGCCTAGTTTGGGTGAACTCTGTTATCAACTTACAACCTTTTATCTTCTCTTTCTATATGTGCTCTATTTTATATTTTCAATTCCTTTAATTTCTTTTTAAATTTTTTTAAAAAGTTTTAAGACAATTTCCATTTACCTAATTTAACATTCACTAAGAAAATATTGGCATAGATATTTTTGGATCAAAAGGAGAGGTTACACCACTTAAATAGGCTAGATGAAATCAAGATGGAGGAAATCCATCAAAGTGAAATAGTAAAAAACCAAAGGACAAAGTGGCATGACCAATACATCAAGACAAAATAATTTAATGTAGGAGACTGGGACTTATTGTATGATTCAAGATACAAGGATTTTAAAGGGAAATTCCAATCAAGGTGGTTGGGACCTTATGAGATCAACCAAGTCTTTCCTAATGGAGTAGTGAAATTGCACACCATAGATGTAGTAAGGTTCTCTCTCTTGGTTAATGGCCATAGGCTGAAACTTTATAAGAAACTAGTATAGAAGGAAGATTTAATTTTTTCTCTCATTCAACAATATGGTCCTCTCAGTGATCTAGATATAGGTTTAGAAACATAGAATGATGACTTGGCCATAATAGATGTACAAATTTCTTTAGGTGAATCATTGATTGAGCTACATAGCTCAATCCATGAGATCACTCAGGTCTAATTTCTTATTCAACCTCAAATGCACACACAACACAGTCACACTGATGTACATACTTTTTCTAGAGGGACCTGTCTTATATATATAGCTATCACCATTTAGAAAGGGCCTTGTTGCAATAGGGACTTGTAGCATAAAATCTATCCTAATTCAGATGATACTTGATGCCGAAGGTATCTGTAGTGTCGTTTAGAAGGAATTTTCAAAATTGACACCACATTAATTGCAGTTCACACCTTTTTCACCTCATTTTCCTCACACGTGAAGAATTAGTCTTATCATAATAAGTACACGCAACATACTTATCTTATTTCATGTTTCCAATTCAAATTTCAAGAATTTGAACCATCATATCACTACCCATCATTCGTCCATTATGTTTCATCAAATTACACCTACCATTTTATCATTCATTCATCTACAATTACTTCTTGTCACATCCAATCATCATGTGGATACATTTTATTCAGCTCACATGCATGGCATTCAATTAATCACCTCTGATAGGTATTTAAAGTACATTACCATAATTATCATGGATTTCTTAATGCTTTCATTAGGTATTTCCATATTAAATTAAGCATGCAATATAATCATACCATTTATTTCCATACTCTAATCATACCTTCACCTATCATTCTCATTGAAGTGAGGTCACTTCAAACCATAATTTGGGGGGGGGGGTATTATATCAACCAATATTTTTTCATTTTTTCCACCTAAAACTAATGCAAACAAACAAAGGTGACATGCAAACCCTTTTAATCCTAAATTTCACCTACCTTTTGTTGTTTCAATTGTCAATTTCCTAAATCCTATGGTTCTAAGCTATGTCAAACCCAATTTTAAGATGATTACACTGATACAAAGGAGAAGGGAAAGTTACAGCTACAATACAGTTGTAGAGAGTTGTGCATGATAAAATAGTAGAGTAAGAGAAGGGTTTGAGGATGGTAAAGAGATTGAATTGAGCAAAATTTTTAAGGTTAGAACATTGAGCAGAGGTAAAGAGATTTACCAATGGGAGGTGACATTATTAGAAGAGAGCCATTAGCGCACAAATAGATATTAGAAGATGCATTGGTATTGCCTATCTTCTCAAGATCTTGTAAAAGTGTTGTGAAGTGTTGTAACATACTTTCACACTTTTCTAGGACCCTTTCATTACAATTCACTTAAATAACCTCTTACAAAGCCTCATTTCAAAGTGTTGTAAGGAGTTGTAAGAAACTCTCACACTTTTCTAGTATTTTCATCAATAATTACACCTTTCTTATGCTTTAATTGGCCTCATTTTACACTTACAGGACTTATTTAAGTGTCTTTTTGAGAATAAACCTGATAAAAATCATTTAATACATCTTAATTCCTCACACCCACTTTAAATCCCTAAGAGGGACCAATTCCCCACTTAGGGTGACTTAGTCCCATTTGGCTCAAAAATCAAAACAAGTTCAAAATTCTGGTAGGTTTTTATTTTCTAAGACCTAAGGTCGGCCTGTGATGAGGTATTTTTGGGAATTAAGGCATAATTGTGTATAAATATGTGGTTTTAGACTCATTTTTGGGTCTCCTATTATAATCTTCTATAGTCTTCTTCTACCTTCTTCTCTCTTCATTCATCATTCATCACTCTTCTCAAGCAAGCTAGGGTTTTGGCATGCTAAGTCATCAAGAAACAGTCAAAGGAAAATTATTCAACCATTGCTGCAAAAATTCAAGATCTATCATCATGGAAAGTTTATAATTCCTTCATTTTATGTCCATGCTTCCTTTTATTTCTTCATTTTGGTTTAATTACCTAAAAGGGGTTTGACCAAGGAAAACCCCCATGCCCTAACATTCAAAATTTATCTTTCTCTCTTTGTGTGTTTGCAGATTTAGGTACTTTGAAGGCTTGGAGATTATTGAAGAATAGGTTGAAAGTTTTTTGAATACATATCCTTGTTGGCTAGGGAAAAATATCCACAAAAAGTCACTTATAGTGCCGAAAATTAGGGTTTCGGATCCGGATACCTTGAGGAACAGAAAGTGCAGGCCGAGAGCTTCCGTTTCCATTTTTGGATTTTTAGAGAAGTCAAAGTGGACTAAGTCACCATTAGTGGTGAATTAGTCCCACTACACATTTTTTCCAAAGTTCTTTGTAGATCTAGATACCCATTTAGTTGAAACGAGCTTCGATGCAGTTTTCCAGATCTGGGACTAAGTCACACAGAATGGCATAAGTGTCCCAGTAGTTCAAAATTCTAGAGTCAGTAGCATTTCTAGTCTCCATTATATTCCTCAACACATTTCTAGGTGCACATCTTCAATTCTATAGTTTTTTGTTTTGTTCCATAGTAATTTCTAGGTCATTCAATTAAGTTTTCATATTACATTATGTTTTCAAACATTCTATTTTTTCCAAGTTTACACTTGGTGGTGAACCCTTTCTATCCATTTTCATCCCCAAGAACTCCCCCTTTGGCAAATTTCAATCTCCTTTGCATTGGAATCTCTAGGGGTTGTTCTTGAATGATTTGTAGATCTTTGTCCCTCCCCCTTTAGGTGCAAAACCATAGAGATGTAAAAGGTGACAAAAATCTACGATTCATTTTGGTGAAACCGAATTTTGAATACTTTCTTTTTCTGATTTAGAGTCCTTCATCCTAGGTTTAGCTTGCATTAACTTTGCATTAGGGGTTTGCATTAGTTGATTTGTATTCTAGGGTTTCAAATTTTTGCATTCACAGAAGTGCATATCATTTGCATTTTTGCATCTCCAATCAATGAAAAAAATATAAAATTTTCTTTTACATTTCCTCTCCCGATCATCCAACATCAAAAGAATCAAAACCAGTTGAAACTTTCTAAATTTTTAAAAAAAGACCCTAACTGGGACTTATTCGCCATTCTGGGCGACTTAGTCCCACTCAAGATTTTTCACTATCTATTACAGTGTCATAAACCTCATTTTTGTGCTTCCTAAGCCTCCTAGTATCATATACTATAATTCTAGAAAGTTTCAGGAACATTTTTTTATGCATCTAGCTCAAAAAAATCAATTTAGGGTAGTCATTTTTCAAATCATTTCAATCTAAGGCAACATTAGATCTGAAAAAGCTCACATTTATACAATTTTGCATAACATGGGTAAAAGTACTTTTCACTTTTGCATACACAATGTTTCTATTCCTTAAAATTTGCATAAGTTTGATAAAAATGCCTTTCATTCTTGGATATACATTATTTACATTCTTAAATTTTTGCATACATTGGATGAAAGTGGTTTGTATCTTTGGATATACATTGTTTATATTGCTAAAACATTGCATGAAATGGTCACAAGTGCTTTTCATTTTTTTTCAAACAATGTTAGTATCTTGCATATCTAGACATGCTAAGAAACATTTCCCATCCTCTCCCTATGAGAGTGTTTAGTGAAAGAGGATACAACCTTTTGGAAATTCCTAACGACCATATTTGTTCTTCTCCTAATAATATCTCTCCTCTTGATGATGAAGATATTTTGGTGTTAGCAAAACCAATAAATGAGAGTTTTGAGAATTCTAGTTGTTTCTCTCCTCTTACCTCTCTTAGTGGACAAGACATTGATAAGAAAGATAATTCAACCATTTATCATTCCCCTACTTGTGATGAAGTCATTTTAGAAGAGCCAACCTTTGATTGTCAAGAGCAGTTGGTTTGTAGTTCTCCTAAAACCCTTTCTCCTAGGGAGGATATCATGATACATGATAATAATAACATTCACAATAATAATATTGTAACCTTAGAAGATGATGAAGAGACAACATTAGACTCTCACTCGCTATGGGATGTTAATATTATTCAACCTCAACTTATTCTTTACCCCCTCACATAAACCGCAAACTCAAAGAAAACCTAAAATTATCCTTTACCCACCTAAGAACAATGTTTTGCAGCAATCGAATTCTAATATCATTGCTCATACATATCAAACTAGAAATAATCCACAACCATAATAACCAACCTCAACACCCTTACCTTTGCCTAATACCATTTTTCCTAGAGCTCCTTGATTATCTCCTAAAGAGTATGATCTTGTAAAGAGTATTCCTACTAAGATATCATTATGGGACCTTATTCAAGCCTCCCCTCACTATCACAACATGATTCAGAATTATTTACAACAATTTCCTATCCCTTCTAATGTGCAACCAAATGACATAGCAGCTATGATTCACAAAATCAATGTTGATATTATTTTTCACCAAAGTGAGCTCCCTCCTTTGGAAGTGTAAAAACAAAATGAAGATTTCATAATAATCTCTTAATACAAAAGAACAGGGATCAAGAGAACTCTTGTAGATACCGGCTCTTCCGTTAATGTGTGTAGTGTGAGCCTTCTGGATAGGCTTGGCATTGATAGATCAATCATTCAACCTGATTTTTTTATCTATTAAGGGATTTGACAACGTTGAAAAGAAACAACTCAGTGTGATTACTTTACCTCTTACAGTTCGAAAGGCCACATTAGAAACACCAATTCATGTTATGCCTCATGCACTCTCATGTAATATTCTCTTAGGCAAACCATGGATTCATGCAATGCACGGGGTGCCTTCCACTCTTCATCGTAAAATTAAGTACATCTATAACAACCAAGTGTACACACTTGATGTTGATCCTAAGTTGTATAGTGTCTTAAAACTTGAGAAAAATAGAGACAATCCCTCAAACACATTAACACCAAACACGCAAGGAGAACCCATGCAAGGACAACAAAAATCTACATGTCCTAAACCCTTCACAATGATATCAATCGATGATTTGGGATCATTGAATTTTGAACAAACATTTATGGATGAATACAAGATCATAAAAAAATGATTCAAATAATGGACATGAAACAATAGTCATGTCAACGCAAAATTCAAAAGATCCTTTAGAAGAATCCACCTCAACCACTTTAGATGAAAATGCAACCTCCACAACCCACTTCGACAAACTCAATCATGGACAACCGCTAGATCAAAAAGAAATGTAAAAGATTTATGGAAAAGGTTATGATCTTATGCGGCAACTTGGATATAGTGCAAAAGGATGTGGTGCTAGAGAATAAGGTATCCATGTCCTAATTGAACCTAACACACAAGCAATGACTCATGGTCTTGGTTATTATCCTTTGATAGAAATCACCAATCCTTCACTCAATATCAATTCCATCCTAAACCATCTCTCTAAACCAACTTTAATAGTAGTACATCCCTAATTGATTGACACTACTGGTCTTGGGTGTCATCCTTTACTTGAAACAAATCAAACAAAGAAATATTCGCTTAATGTCCATGTCATCTCATAAAACACTAATGATTTAGATTTTATGCACTCCTCTAATGGAGAGTACAAAATCTCACTATAGAGCCTTGTGTAGATACGAAATCTTGTACTAAGCAAGAGATCTCTTTATCACAAGATAAAGGAACCTTTTCTACCTTTGATCAAGATGGTATCTTGTTGAGACTCCTCTGAGATCACTTGATATCCATTCCTCCATGAACTTCAAAGAAATTCTACTACAAACATTCATTTTGTGCATTCCATAGAGTTCACAGTCATTCTACTAATGAATGTAAGGCCTTGAGTAGTAAAATCCAACATCTTAAGGAGCTTGGTGCTCTCCCTTATGAGGGGACACCTAATTCCTCTAATTAATCCTTTCAGCTCACTCTTGTCTTGCATTAAGTGGGGGAAAGGGGTTAGATAGCCTTGTCCTCGTATGCCACTTGTCGTTATCTCTTTTGGCTAGTCATTAACCTTTCATGAACATATAAGAGCAAGCTTGGGATGTCGACGACATGCCTTAAGTTGGCTTGCATGTGACATACTATTTTTTTCATGACATCTAACTTAGCTTGAGGCTTTTTGAACAAGCTCTTGTATCTTCTTCTACTTTAAATAAATTTCTCATAGTAATGGTGTTAGCAACTACTTTAAAGTGGGGGTATACATTGACACTCACATTTCATTATGCAATTTTCTTTTTCTTGAAATTTCCTCTCTCAAAAACATTAGGAATAATGTTTCCCAAGATGAGACATTGCACTTGTCCTCTCTTGGAAACAAGATGAGACCATTTGCACTTTTCCTCTCTTAGAGACATTAAACATGATTTTCCCTAAGATGAGACCTTGCACAAATTAAGTAAAATCCCTTTGAACATTTTTGACACTATCTTGAATTTACAATATCTATGAGTTTCAAGCATACAAATTTTTTCTTTCCTCATAGTTCTCAAAGATCATTTTTGTGTGGTTCCTTATTAAATTTATCAAGAGGTACAACTTTGGTATGGTTGAGCAGGAATCCCTCTCAAAGGCATGACTTTCCCCATAGCCACTTGCATGTGTGTGTTTGCATACTAGCCATGAGAGTATGTTTCTCACCTTCTTGGATTTCTCACCTACCAGACAGCCAAAAGTTGTCGCCTCAAAGTGAGTATGCATTTTCAGAAAAATATATTAGATCTGATCCACAATGTGTTGGAAAAATGGATGAAGCTTGATCCACCTTTTTACTTTCATTCTTATCTTCCTTCTAGTTATTTCCATTGTATGATCACATATCTTGATTTTTTTCAAATCATTCACCTTGTGTGTGTCCTCTTGCACTTATGTTGGTTTGACTTAGGATCTTGGATCTCTGGGGCTTGCACTACCTCCTTTGATCTTTTACATCTTTTTTAACCACATTCATACAACTGGAGCCATCCTTTGAATGGCTACTTTAGTGTGAGTTTGGAGAAAGTTCATCCTCTCACTAAAGTGGGATCTAAATGTAATGTAGAAAAATGTATCCTTTGGACATTTTTACACTCATTTGGGTCTTTCTTGTGGGTTTTGGCCTAGTTTTTCCTAGGTTTAATGTTGTAATGTGGCCAACAAGAATTTTATGATGTCTTGTAAAAGTGTTGTGAAGTGTTGTAACATACTTTCACACTTTTCTAGGACCATTTCATTAGAATTCACTTAAATAACCTCTTACCAAGCCTTATTTAAAAGTGTTGTAAGAATTTGTAACAAAATCTCACACTTTTCTAGGCTTGTAATTAATAATTACACCTTTCTTATGCTTTAATTTGCCCCATTTTATACTTACAGGCCTTATTTAAGCGTCTTTTTGAGAATAAACCAGATAAAAATCATTTAATACATCTAAATTCCCGAAACCCACTTAAAATTCCTAAGTGGGACCAAGTCACCACTTGGGGCAACTTAATCCCATTTGACTCAAAATTAAAAACAAGTTCAAAATTTTGGCAGGTTTTTATTCTCTAAGACCTAAGGGCAGCCTGTGATGAGGTATTTCCAAGAATTAAGGCATAATTGTGTATAAATATGTGGTTTTCCACTCATTTTGGGGTCTCCTATTGCCTTATTCTATAGCATTCTTCTTCTACCTTCTTCTCTCTTCATTCATCATTCATCACTCTTCTCAAGCAAGCTAGGGTTTTGGCATGCTAAGTCATCAATAAACATTCAAAGGCAGATTCTTCAACCATTGTTGCAGAGATTCAAGATCTATCATCATGGAAAGTTTCTAATTCCTTAATTTTATGTGCATGCTTCCTTTTATTTCTTTATTTTGGTTTAATTGCCTAATAGGGGTTTCACCAAGGCAAACCCCCATGCCCTGACATTCAACATTTATCTTTCTCTCTTTGTGTGTTTGCAGATTTAAGTACTTTGAAGGCTTGGAGATCATTGAAGAATAGATTGCAAGTTTGTTGAGGAAATATCCTTATTGGCTAGGGAAAAATATCCACAAAAAGTCACTTACAGTGCCAAAAATTAGGTTTTCGGATCTGAATACCTCAAGGAATAGAAAGTGTAGGCTGAGAGCTTCCATTTCCATTTTCATATTTTTAGAGAAGTTAAAGTGGACTAATTCGCCATTAGTGGTGAATTAGTCCCATTGCACATGTTTTCCAGAATTTTCTGTAGATTTGGATACCCATTTAGCTGAAACAAGCTTTGATGCAGTTTTCCAGATTTGGGACTAAGTCGCTCAGAATGGTGTAAGTGTCCCAGTAGGTTAAAATTCTAGAATCAACAACATTTCCAGTCTTCATTCTAGTCCTCAACACATTTCTAGGTGCACATATTTAGTTCTTTAGTTTTATGTTTTGTTTCATAGTCATTTCTAGGTCATTTAGTTATGTTTGCATATTACTTTGTGTTTTCAAACATTCCATGTTTTCCAAGTTTAGACTTGGTGGTGAACCCCTTCTATCCATTTTCATCCCCAAGAACTCTCCCTTTGGTAGATTTCAATCTCCTTTGCATTGGAATCTCTAGGGTTTGTTCTTGAATGAATTGTAGATCTTTGTCCCTCCCCCTTTAGGTGCGAAACCCTAGAGGTGCAAAAGGTGACAAAAATCTATGGTTCATTTACAGACATATTTATATGCTATGCTATCTTTTTATACTTATTATAGAACCTTGGACCTGAATTAGAGTAATGGGAATATAGTTATGGTATAGTACCATTGCATGATTTATATATGAATATGTGTGGAATGCGATTAGAATTCTATATTTAATCATGGCAATTAGCTTTTTGTATATGTTATAAGGATTAACCTCTTTTAGCCTAAGGAGACATTGTAGCTTGCACCAAATAAAATTTGTAGCCCATAGCCAAAGGAGGTCTTGGATAGCGAAATAGGGGAAGGGCTAGAGCAAGCTGAGTGTAATAAATATTGTCTGGAGACACTTGATGGAGTTAGTAGTGCATCATTATAATCTAGTTAATAAGGTTTTGAAGAAGAAGAATTCTTTTATTGATAGGATTCTAGATAACCGATTGTGTGTTCCACATGTAGATCTGTTTTGTGGAATTTTAATCCTATTTGAACTCTTGTTTCTTTTCTGTTGAAATGTGAATAATTCAATCTTCATTTCACACTCTGATAAATAAGGAGTTGTCATTAATGATTTCAGTTAAAATTTATGTTTAGAATAAAATACCCCATGCCTATTTATAGTCGATGGTTGAGTTTTTAGTATAGTTAATTGGTTAATCTCATATTGATGGTTTGGTTATCAATTACTTCTTTTTTTTCAATTGTAATCTACAGACATGGTGATTGAGCTCATAAATAATTTTCTTGAATACAATCTTTGAGCAATATTTTATGTGATATTCTAGAATGCATAATGAATGAAGTTCAAGTTGATATGGTTGCATAGAATTTGAAGATTTAGATTTGGTTTTAGTTAAGTGAAGATAACCACTTGAGCAAGCACTCAAGGTAACTATTCTTCACTACATTTGAAGTTGTTTTATTTCTGTTTGGCAGTTATTTTGGTTAGTTATTACTTCATAAATTGCATGTAAGTTAAAATAGATTCTAATATGGTGATTATCAATAATGGTTTTTCATGTGCATGAATGCATTTAATTGACTTGTAGTGCTCTCGAGGATAGATTGTTCAATTATCATTTTTGAGTAGTTTTGAGTTAGTTTCAATAATTATCTATTATCAAAAAATTAGCTACAGATTATGTGGTATGCATCCATAGCCATTAGGACCAGTTTACTTCATTCACTATTAGGTGTTTCTGTGATTTTCCAACAAGTAGAATACCTTTAAAATGATAATCTAGGAAATCTCAAGTCTTTGAAAGCACATATAGTAGCAGTGTCATCACAATTTTACAAGCCCTAGTTGATAATTTAATGAAGTATTTGCAATGTTCATGAGTTGACTATTTAGCTAGGCCATCCCTCTGAATTATGTGATTTCCACCAAGTTTACAAGACATTAATTTAGACTATACAACACACTAGTATCCACTAAATTTTTTGATGTACACTAGTCATTTCTCCAGAATATTTCTACCTTTCTTTTGTTGACTGAGCTTAATAATGACACTAACAAATCCTAATAGCTAGTTTGAGCCCCATGCATCTTCACCTTCCATTTTGGACTCTCGATTTTTATTCAATAACTCATTTATTATGATGATTCTAACTCTCTACACTATTTTTGAAAGCACTCCTTTCAAATAGTTCATTCGATTGATATCAACACTTTGTAGTAACATCCAAAATTTCTTTTAGAATTATATTGTCTAGGATGGATTTCCTTGACATTATTGCATTCTTAAGAACATATTTCTTGTGGCTTTTATGAGTTCTTTTATCCCTTCTTATTGTGAGGTGATTGTGTTCAAGCCTTGTTTATTTCCATTTTCTAACAAAATTTGTGAACTCTTTTGTGTTTTTGGTACTCACTAGGTTCCTCATCTACCTTTGACACACTCATTACACTATTTAATTACTTATTGTAGATCTAAGAGTAATTTTCATATAATTTTCACAGTATTCCTTTAGTTCTAGACACATTTATGCTAGGAACACACACAAATTTTATTTTTTCCTGTACATCATTAACTACAAAGAAATTGAAAGATAATTAGGTTCTTCAAAATGTGTGGCAAGCTCCAAACTAGTAGAAATCTTATCTTCTATCCAAGTTATAGGTTTTTGAACTATTAAAATATAGAGAGGATTTGTACTACTCTTCCTTTGTATTCTTATTTTATTCCTTCATTTATTTGACTTCATTTTTTCTATTTTTGTGTTATTTGGTAACTTTGTCTTTTTGGTTGTGCTTGTATTTTGACTCATATTATGAAAGAAAACCAAAATATGGGAATTTTTACTATTTTTAGAGGTAAGAATGTGTAAAATAGACTACAATACATGAGACAAATGATAAAACATCACACAAAATTCCACATGTTGTGGTCACATCCTAAATAATGAGCTTTGTGTTCTACTACCAAGTTCTTTTTATCCTATTATTTCTAGTTCTAAATTTAGTTTGTCAATTTTATGATTTATATTTATATAACTAAGTTGTTGCAAGAATGATGGTGTTGTCATTGATGTCAACAAGAAGTCTTTTGACTAGTGTTTTCATTGATTTCAACTATGGGATGAAGATATTGAGGATATTGAGAAAATTGTGGAAAGAGGAAAACAGGTTGTGAATGTGCAGTTGAGACCTTGAGGAAGTGTTGTGAATACATGGAGCTATTCTTTGTTGCAGAGTTCAAAGATGAGTTTGAATGAAGTAATGAGTTGAGATGATGCTTCTGGTACTTTTTTTCCAAGTGATTTTGAGTAAATTTAATAAATAGAGTAAATTGTGTTATGTAAATGTTCATAGTGTTCTCCAGTATTGTGGTTCATGTTCTTTTTGTGTTGATGCTATGCCTATGCAAATCTTATAGGTTATTTAAGATTGATAGAGGTAGCTACTATATTCAGATTTTTGTTTTTTGGATCATTGTATAGTGTGAGATATTTTCACCAGTGTGTGAACCAGTTATTTAGTGATGTTTTCTGTGTTCTGGGAGAAGGGTGATCCCACAATAGTGGTTTACAATTTTTGGCCAAACTGGACATTGAAATTATTATTTTTAACTGAATCTTCACATTCAGGCACCTACAACAGCTAAACTGTGAGGAATTTGAAGATGATGCAAACTAGAGTCTCATCACATTTTCTTTGTAGATTCTAAAAATACTTTTTTCAAAATTTTTGGAATAAGATTGCACTTCTTTTTCCATCTCCCATGAAAACTGATTTTTTTCAAAATACAACATTTTTAAAAAGTGAAGCTCACCGTATACAACATAACATTTTTTGTATGAAGGATAAAATTCTAATTTTTTTGAATTTAAAATTTTAACTATGATATCTAGCACTTTCATTTTTTCTAATATTTTTTTATTGAATATTTTTTCCTTAATAGAGTTTTGAAGTCAAACCAATTGCAATTCAAACATAGGCAAACTGTAAACAACATAACTTTTTTTGTATGTATTGAAATTCAATTTTTATTTTTTTAATATATTAAGGACATCAATACCCAGCATGAACATATTTCAAAAAAAAAAAAAATTGATAATTTTCTATTTTTCCACATGTACAAAACAAAGAGATTGATTCTCGGTGAAAAACCTATTTTTAATAAAACTGAAAAAAACACATACATATTAAAATTATATTCACGGGATAGCTCATTTCGAGGACTACCATAATAATTTTAAATAAATTTTAAATGAATCCATTTGATCCCCCAAAACGTAAATCAAATGTGTTTTTTTATCAGCATTTTGATAGGTGTAAAGGAGACTCATTTATAGGTATGGTTTAAAACTAGTGAGGTTCTATCCAAGGTGGTTTGATCTAAGGTGGTTTGATAAAACCCTCTTCAATTGGAATCCTTAAAATATAAATTTTAAAGGCTTAAATCATTATATTTTCTAAAAATATGTGATTTCAGCAAAAATCAGCTCCTTTGAGAAATTGTAAACTAGCTTTGTGGGATCACCCAGAAATGTATTTGCTTTGTGTTCTCCACTATTTGGTTTCAGGTTGTGTAGATTTGGGAAGTTTCTTATACTATTTTTTATCTTTATATGTTCAAGTTTTTACTTGATTTGGTGCAGTACAGTGAGAGTTTCATTTATCAGTTTGCAATTAAGGTTTACTAGTTGTCTTGAGTTGAAGTATTTTTGATGAGAACTTGAATGAAGTGTTTGAAGAATCTTATGTAGTTTGTGGATTGCTATAGATTGATTTCAAGTGAATTATGTTTTCTGAAACTTTCAGGTTGATTTAAGGAAACGTGTACTTAATGTTTATGGTGTTTTGAATAGGTGTTGTCCAACCTTGTGTTTAACACTACATGCAAGGATTGTGGAAGCATGTTGAAGTGTGTTGAGATATATTTGGATCCCATTTAAGGAATTATATAGGTTTATTTTCATTCCTATCCATAGTGGGAATATTTAGGTGCCAAACTATTTTGAATTTGAATGTATGATGCCTAGTGGCCGACATTGGAGAAAGTTTTTGAGGTCGATCTTTATATAAATGTGTATGGTGTTGGTGCAAGAGGGTGTGGAAAGAGTAAGAACAAAGATAGATGTGAGATTGTTGCAAGTGATGTGTGTCATGCAAAATTGAGTAGAGTAGTGTGAATTTCATGCCAAGGTTCCTGAAGGCAGTCAGCTAAAGGCATTTGAAATATTTCATGTGAGACTGTGAAAGTGTGTGAGAAACTTTGGTGGACTCCTTGTTGCATTGACAAGTTTTTTCTCTATGTAACATTCTTCTTCTATCTTCTTGTTTTCTTTTTGTGGTAGTGAGCCTTGGCAATGAGCATTTTTGGATAGTATGTCCTATTCTGGTAGCGAGCCCCTTTGTACCGATTTTTCTATTTCTTATTGTGGCAACAAAAAAAGTATCCCTTTACTTTTTCTTACTCGTTTGGGCCCTCCTTGTTAAAGTAATCTTAATGTTGCCTTGATTTAGTTTTGTAATGTGGTTGCCACATTCACATTAGGTCTTAGACCCTTGCGAACTGAACAAACTTAATCATGCCTTATTTAGAGTGTTGTAAAGTGTTGTAACACACTTTCACACTTTTCTAACGTTTTCATTAATAATTGGGCTTCTTTTTGCTTTAATTGGCCTTATTTTGCATCCACAAGCCTCATTTAATGCATTGTTTTGAGGATAATCTCAATATAAATAAACATCCAATCATAATTTAGGTGTTTTTAGGTTGTGCGGCCCATATTTGGTGGTCTGGGACTCATACACCACCTTGGGAATATGGGTCCCATCTAAGGTTTTGGGTCTTGATTAGTATTTTACACCGTTCTAAGCATTTTTTAAAATGGTCCCATAATTTATGCCTAATGGGACTCATATGACACCTTGGGTGTATGAGTCCCATGTGGTCCAAAATTAAAATTAATTCAAATTATTGGCAAGATTTTATCCCCCTACATCTAATGTCAACTTGTAGTGTTGTAATTTTGATATTTTTTGCATAATCAAGTATAAATATAGGGTTGTTTCACTCATTTTCACCCCAAGCATTCAAGTATTCATATTTATAGCGAGTTTGAGTTCAAAAGAGCATTCAAGTATTTAAAAGAGAATTCAAGAGCATTCAAGCAAAGACTATCAAGTGATTTAGAGAATTATTCAAGCAATAAGCATCATGTAAAAGTTTTCATGCATCATGTTTTTTTTGGAGCTAACAATTATGAAGTAGGGTTTTATGGTTCAAGCTAGCATTCAACTCAAGATCTATCACATTCAAGCAAGATTAAAGATCTACATTCATTGGAGCCACTTCATACATGTTTGCAACACCTTATTGCTAGGGTTTGTGTGTGATCTATAGGTTTAGGTTGAAGACACATTGAAGAGAAAGTTTGGAGAAAGTTGTCAAAGTGTTCAAAGTTGTCATCTTGCATTGGAGATACTTGGAAGATTTCTACAAGTTGCAAATCAGGGTTTCATACCTGAAAATCAATTGGGAAGCATAGAGCAGACCTTGAAGACTAGATTCAAAATTTAAAGCTTCAAAAAACCTTAACTAGAATAATACACCACTTCTGATGTATGAGTAGGTTTTTATAGTTTCAGACACCCATTTTCCAGATTCCTATTTCTGCATAGAAATCCAAAACTGGGACTAAATCGCCCAAACTAGTGTATGAGTCCCAACAGGCTTTAAAATTAGTGTTTTTGGCATTTCAGGCCTTCATTCAATCATTTCCAAATTTCCAGGTGCACACATTTCTTCTTGCAACTTTTATTTTTGATTTACTTGCATTTCATTTATCTTTCCAAGACCTATATTGGTGGTGAACCCGTCATTAGCTTACAATCAGACCCTAGGATGGCCCTATTACAAGATCTTCTTCACCTTTGCATACTTTACAGTGAGATCTTTTGGGTTTCCATTTAATGAGGAAATTGTGAGGTGGGTTTGCTCTATGTTATAAACCATACAAAAGTATCACCCAGTTTTTGCTGCATCCCTTAAATTGTGAGCTAATCCTCATCGTGTTTATTTCCCTCACTATGTTTTCCACATAAATCTGGTGTTCTCATGTGTATGATGTTGTGATTTTAGTTTCTATTATTTGTATTTCATGTTTAATCATTCTAACAGAATAAGGGTTTAATGAATGCTTGTGGATCTAATTACTATTGAGGGTTTTTGAAGGATTATTTTACTACAACTAATTCACCCCCCTCTTAGTTGTATTGTTCATTTCAACATAAGCATTTTCCACAAACCTATATTTCTTTCTCTTTTCACTTGGCCTAAGTAGGATTTATCTAGATACGATTTTATTTTAGCTTTTTGTTTACAATGGTATTGTTAAATTTTATTTTTTTAAATACACTTCTTTCTTGAATCTTGTCTAGATAGTTTAAACTTGTATTAGTTGTAAACCTTAAGATGTCTAGGTGAACTAAAGTAACTTTTCTATTTACATTTTCGTGAACCCACTTTTTTGTTGAATCTCATAGTGTAGTAAACCTTATTACATTTTGTTGATGGGTGATTTTTCACTTCTCAACATAGGCATTGCACGAGTGCAATGCCTCTCTTGAAAGACAACTCCCTACAAACAAGTTGCAAAAAATTATCCCAAGGTCTCTTGGGTGTAAGGTCATGACTTGCAAAAACAACTTAGTTGATTGATGTGATTTGATGGTAATCACAAAGGGCATTTATAGTTGACTAAGTTGGAAAGAATTGGATCTTCAAATGGTGTTTATTGTGATTCTACAAATGAGTTGCAATTGTTGCAAGTTCAAAAAAACAGTCTAAAACTCCATATGCAACATCAAATTTGGCTTTACAACAAAGTTGGAACCTTTATTTAACTTATATCTCGAAGAAAGGTCAAAAGGGAAAAGGGATAGAAGAGTTACTAGACCTAAAACTAATTATGAACAGTGACAATGGAGGATGCTATAGTGGACAGCCTTCCTGAAATTGAGTTCCACTTAACAAAAATATTAAACAGTCTCATGAAACTAGTTCTATCTTCTAAGGTCTACATATTTTCAACTGCTCATTCACCATAAAGCATGAATAAAATATGAAGTTTAAGTGTAGAAATGAGCTAATGTTCATACTAGCTTTACACTACTACTCATCATCAACAAGCAACAAAAATAATGAACATGGAAAGAATCAACACCATAGCATTCTTCACTATCAATGTACAACATGAACTAAACTACCAAAAGCAACTTTAAAACACTTAGAACAACAAGATAAATCTATCTATATCTATCAATTTTGAGGATATGAATTATGCAACATGCAAGAAACACACGAATCCACCAAAACAATGAAATTCTATTGAAATTTTTGCAGCATGTCTTTATACAACAACTCAACTCTCTCTTTGAAAATGAGAGGGGACCCCTATTTATAGTTTTCAAAAAGAAAAATGAGTGGCCAAGATTTACTTTCATTATGTGACCAAGATTCATTTTACATTAGGGTTTCACCTACCCCCAATATATATCATTATAAAACACATCCTTTTGTCTCATTCCTAATTTGTCCTATAGTGACCCTCGCACTGTAGTAGTTTTGTCTTCTAGTGACTGCTTTCTTTTCTAGCTACACTGTCAAGAATTCATCATCTATCATTGGTTTTCCTACATCCTTCTGAAGAGTGGAATACTCCATAAATTTTCCAATCAGAACCCAGAGCTTATCCCATTCTAGGATGTCGGATTGAAGGATCTAAAAAGACAACTTATTGAATCTTCCAGTGATCTGCTCCCAATGCCTGGTGCATTTGGGTGTGGCCTTGATTAATTGTTCGGACTGTGTGAATTCCCTTGCAACAAAGTCCATGAAATTTGATGTAAGTGCATCTATTGCCCCTTTCTCCATCGTCTTGTGGAAGTATGGCTTGATTTTCTCTGGATCTAACTCTACGGAGGGCATATCATAATATGTCATCATCTTGAGGTAATCTTCACTGCCTATTCTATGCTCAACAACCCATTCAAGGTCTAATTTGACCTCATGCAACACCCTTTCAAGGAAATATTTTCTATGACCTAGGCCCATTTTCCAAGTTTCCACTAGCCAATGATCATCTTTAACAAGCTTCAAATCTTTTTACCACATCTTCTCTAGCATCTTGAGAATGGCCTCGAGCTTAGTATAGGTAATCTTATAGAGCTCGGTGAACCTGTGACATGTTCTCTAAGTAGTGTCTAGCTACTTTTGTAGATCTCAAAATTTATTAAACATTTGAGCAGCGTGAAGGATGCCCATGTCACCATTGTATATCACCTATTGGAACGAATCTATTGTAGCCTTGGTCTAGTTCTTCATTTTCTCCATTCATGTGAGCTCTTCTTGGGAGAGAAGAGAGGGTGTAGATGATGTAGTGGGATCCTCTTCCTCCAAGAATGTCCATTGTTGAATATAAGTGGTGAGATTCACCACTTGCTCCTTCAGTTCTTCTTTGGTGGAATGGTCCTTGTTCATTTGTTGAAAAATTGTCACCACTAACCCTTGGAGCTCATCAATATTTTGTTCTTTGGTGGCCAGGCCTAGGATGATAGTGGAGATGTTGTAACTAACACCAACCTCTTTGTCCATCACTAGGGTAGCAATTTGCACCGTTCTCGATTTGGAGGTGCCAGTTGTGATGTGGGAGTAGACTCTTGGCTTCTTTTATTTATTTTTATTTGTTTGTGCTTGAGCCAATATTGCCTCAAGTCTGGCCTATTAGGACTGAAAAACTCTCACTTTTTCACCAGCCTCCACCTACTTATCTCCCAGTCCCCACAAAAATTTTCTGCACATTAATTTTGTGATCAATACAAATTGTTGAAATTTGTGTGACCAGATCCATATTGTAGCCCATGGTCCCATGAATATAGGCTTTTACATACAAATATTTCCTTGCTCACAATTGAGAAAAATTACAAAGCAGCTGATCCTTTCCATGAAAGGGGTTGGTCCCCCCGATATATATTTGTCTTGGAATTTCCTTCCTAGTTCTACAAATTCCCTCCTTGATTTTTATTTCCATTTGTCATTTCATCATACAACTCCATTGTCACTTCCTATCAAGCCAAAATATAGCAGAGCTGCTTCTCATGTTGTGAGTATTTGGCACATGTTTGGAACATTGTCATATTTGTGTCTTACCAATCAACAAGTTATAGAGCCTTTCATTTGAACATTATTGTAATATTGGGAAGACTTGAATCTAATCATAGAGATCAGGGCGGGTGCATGGAAATGGGTAGCAATTCCGTGGACACCCTAAAAAAAAGAAAGTTGAAAACCATAACACGAGCATGTTATAATGCACTCGCATTATGTCTTCTGTTAAACCTAGGCAAGGTCTCGACAGCTACAACTACAAAGACATAATGCAAGTGCATTATAACACGCTCACATTATCAACTGTTAAAAGCAAAAAAGCAAATGCAAATCTCTCATTCTTATTTCGATTGGTTTTTTTGTTGCACTGAGGCCAAAAACAACAGAATATCATGCTCGCATTCTAGGAGGAGAATTTCTTCACCAAGAATCCGTATTTCCTCACAACGATGGCGCCACGATGACGAGGAGATGTAAGAGGTAAGGATTCTATGGTTTTTGTTTTGAATTTGTTAGTTTTAGGTTGAATTTGATATTTATTTGTTTGAATTTTTAGGAGATGCAAATCAACCTGCAAACCCTCAAAATCCTCAACAGGAAGACCAACCAAATCTTCAAGATCAAAATCAAGAACAACATCAACCTCCTCCACCAATCACTCAACCCCCTCCTGGCACTCAACAAAATTTAATGAGTGAAATTGAGAACAACAAAAAAAAATTGAGGATTTGATCAATAGGTTGAGTGATCCAAATGGTTCAACCATAGAAAGAATGACCCTAGCAAATTCATTGAAAGATATGTTAACAAACGTAGATTCAATTAGCAAAAAAATAACTGGATGGGTAGATGGGAGGCAGGTGACTAGGGACTATTATGCAAATAAACTATCATACAAGGATGTGAAAGATTTAAAAATTACAAAAGGTGATTTGTGCTCATTATTCACCAACCCACGCACAAATCAAAATCTTACCCTCAATGCAAAGAGGTTTCCTATCCATTGGTGCCACCACCAACAAATGAAGGAGCGGTTTTATGATAGGTGGTACATGGTCTTCGATTACCCACCATGCAACAATTGCGAGGTCCTGCAATATTTCCTTAGGAAACTATATAGTGAGTTCATATTGAGCAAAATCCCAAATTATTTTGATGAGGGATTTCTAGGGGAGATGTGTGGGGTCAGCTCAAGATAGACCTGGTGCACAGCCGGATCCTATGCGGTAAGGTAGATGAGCTCTCACTAGGCCACCTCATGAGCACGTTGTTATGCCTTTCGTCATGAAGGAAAGTGCTAACATAGAGACATTGTAGGCAATCAACACTTTGACCCAGAGTGTCATCCATCATACTAGCCCTATTCTACAACGCCATCCAGGGGAGTCTTCTACTGGTGGCCTTTGAACACATGTGTGTCAATCTTGTGGGGCTACTTGTTCACATGACCACACCGACCCTCAGGAGACTGGTACACAGGATCTGTCTATAGCTATGAAGATGGAGAGGGCAACTGATATTTTGCATGAGGCATATGACATTGATAGTCAGGTAAAAGTTAGTGCATGTGTTCATTGAATTTAATTTATTAAATTTTGATTTTGAAATGCAAGATTAACTAAAATTGTTTTATGATTTTAATAAAATTGTAGGGTCACAGTGTTGAGACTGGATACACCGACCCCCCACAAACCTATTTTTGTAGTACACCTATCGCTAGGGTATGTAACTAGCAAACAAATATAAGTTTATTGCATATTAATGGCATTGTTTTAAGAATGGTAAATTAATATGCAATTTTGGATGTTAAACAAACTAATATTGGAGGTTTTGATGGAACACTTCCTAGTGGCGATGGATTTACTCAAACCTTCAAGCAGGTAATAGAATATAGAGCTTAACTAATGAATCAAGTACTTAATAGATTTGTGTAGTTTATACATGCACATCATTGATTACGTTGAATAATTTGGTGTTTTATTTTTAGTTGTTGCGAGATGATACACCTCCAAATGTGACGAGGGCAATGGATATTGGTGTGACATCTGCTATACAATCCTCGATGGCTCTGATAGAAGAGGTATGAGGCAAATTAGTAAATTTTAATTTACATTTGTTGTTATAGATGTTAGTTAGTGAAAAATCAAACCATTATTGATTCACGTAGTTTTTGTCTATTTGTATGGTTTATATGGGGCTTGAGCACGCTTGAGCATGGGCGTGGGGATATTTCCCTCGTGGAGAGAGATCGTGAGATGGTTGTAAGTGATTGTTTTGTCAAATATATCATTTTTTATAATGTAATTTCTATATATTCATGTCTTTACTTCTTATTGTAACAGTTAAAACTTCACCATGAACTAAACCCTAGGAGGAGTAGCAGGAGCACTCCATGAGCACAACAAAAAGGAAAGGGAAAGATTTTATTTCCTGCGCATGGAGAGCAATGACTTTTGATTCCAGAGTCCTTTGTTGTATGCCTGCATGGCAGTTTTGTACATATTTTTTATTGGAAATATTTGACATTGTATGCCTAGATGGCATTCTCGTAAGCCTATATGGCTATTTTGTACATATATTTCATAATTATATCGACATATATTTATGTATGCCTACATGGCTATTTGGTTAATACAAATATCTTTTATCGATGCCTGTCCATATTTGCATTCTAAATTGATGGTTCAATAGATATGAGTTACATGTATTCAAGTGTATACTTTAGAACTTATGTTTATACTTTTTGACTTGCATGCATTTGAGTGTATACTTTGTGGCTTACATGTTTTCATGCATATACTTTGTTTTAATTTGTGTATACTATGTATTCATGTGTATACTTTTTGAGGCTTATGTATTTTTGAGTACTTGTACTTCCCTTATTGACACGTACATGTTCGAATTATTCACGTGTATAATTATTAATTGGTTAGCCCTAGCATTGGTCTATGTCATCCTCAATGCATGATCCTTGAGATGGAGTAAGTACACCCTCAAGGTCAAAAGAAGTTTCACATGCATTCTTCGTAGGCTCATTTTGGTAGTGAAACCAAAAACCTCTTGCATCATTGAAATGATTTTTTTTTTCCTTTATAGTAGGTCTGAAGCCATTATCATTCTCCATTAGTTCTTCATGTATCCACTCCCCATTAATGGTTGTCTCATGACCTTCATGAAACCAAGCACTTATCTCATTTGTGATAGAAGAAATGTATGAAGATTTATCTTCCTCCTTATGAACCATTCATTATTATGAGAGATGGGTTCTTGGGAACCACTACTGATGAATCATGGGTCAATGAGTTTTACTTGTAAAACTACATGATTGTATCCTGATAGAAATATCACAATATTTATATATCTAAATGTGTTATTTCCTCAAGCTAAAATTTGTGCTTATACTTATGTGATTGATGTATGTTTGTGTATGGGATCATAGTAATTTCTATTTGATGATGCTATTGTGTCTTTAAGGTTTATTTATTAAAGGGTGCATGAAAAAAAATTTAAATCCTTACAAATCTTTGAATTTCTTAGGTTTTTCTATTTGTCGAGTCTGGGCTCTGAGCCCGAGTCCAAGTCAAAAAATGGATTTTCAAGTCTGAGGCGAGTCCTAGTCTTGTAACACTGGTGTGAATACATCGAGGAATAATGTATATGCCGATGAAGAGAGAACCCATCCTTGTTTCCAAACAAACCATGGCATAGATATGGTTGGTTGAGATAAACCATCAGTCTCGTGGATAGTTCGAACCATAATCTTTCATGGCTACAAACACACCTTCATTATGTGTGTTCTTGATCCGACTGAAGAAACGGTGGAACATGTTGTAGATCAAATATTACAACCCTAAGTCCACAAGAAGGTTACTTGTCCTGATTTTTGCAAATGTCTTTAAGATGTTCATCCTTCTTGAGTAATGTGAACTATTGATGTTATCTAGATCTTTGAAACTATCCGCAATCATGTGTAATACTATAGAAGCTAGAGCTATTTCTAATACTACAAATGACTGCTCAATGGAATCCTGATAGCAATATCACAATTTGACACATTGTAGAAAATACATCCTACTTATCAATTGATGAGCTAAAGAGGCTCTATAATGAATGTTTCATAAGGCACAACACTTGCTGAAGGTTTTGCAAATGGGGTTGCAAGCGAAGTGGGCTTAACCTTGGGGAAAAAACTTCGTGGTTCAATGCTTGAGCTGGAGTATACTGGAATGGGTGACCTCTCGGGAAGGCCTAGTGCCTCACCTCTATGAGCATCACTTAGATGCAATGAGTGCTAAGTGGGCCATTCAATATCATTTCAAATTTATTGCTTTAAGCAACTTACAAATTTGCAACTTAAGACTCCTCCAACCTAAGGGATCGATTCAGTGGAACATAGCTCGGAGCGATTCCATGTGTTTCGGTGAAAAAGAGAACCATGTCTAGTGTAAAAAAACATATTTGGACATGTTGGAATAGTCCACTTGGTCACACAAGTTGCAGAACAAAAGTTGCACCACTCTGCAACTTTGCACTACTTGCATTTGATGCTTTTTCCATCAAGTGAAAATTTGCCACCACTAGAAAACCACTTCCAGATAGCCAAAATCGAGAGAGGTTTTTGTAGAAAAGCTAAATGTGATCCTATAGGATGAGACAAGAAGTTTCTAAGCATTAGGACATCTGAGTAATAGCATGCTGAAGTTTGCAGCCATTTTGCACTTTGGACCCTTAAGGGATCGATCCGGTGGAACATAGCTCAGAGTGATTCCATGTGTTTTGGTGCAAAAGAGGACCATTCCTAGTGTAAACATACCTATTCGAACGTGTTGGAATAGTCCGCTTGGTCACACGAGGTGCAAAGCAAAAGTTGCACCACTTTGCACAGCTTGAATTTGATGCCTTTTCCATCAAGTGAAAATCCACCACCACGAGAAAACCACTCCAAGATAGCCATAACCGAGAGAGGTTTTTCTAGAGGGGTCCAATTCATTTCTGTAGGATCAGATGAGAAGTTTCTAAGTGTCATGGTATCCAAGTAATAGCATGCTGAAGTTTGCAACTATTTTGCACTTTGGAACCTTAAGGGATCAATCCGGTGGAACCTATTTGGATGTGTTGGAATAGTCCACTTGGTCACACGAGTTGTAGAGCAAAAGTTGCACCACTTTGCAACTTTGCACAGCTTGAATTTGACACCTTTTCCATCAAGTGAAAATCCACTGCCACAAGAAAACCACTCCAAGATAGAAAAAACCGAGAGAGGTTTTTCTAGAGGGGTCCAACACCTTTCTATAGGACTAGACGAGAAGTTTCTAACTATCATGTTATCCAAGTAATAGCATGCTGAAGTTTTCAGCTATTTTGCACGTTGAACCCTTAAGGGATCGATCCGGTAAAACATAGCTCGGAGCGATTCCACTTGTTTCGGTGCAAAATAATACCATGCCTAGAATAAACATACCTATTTGGACATGTTGGAATAGTCTACTTGGTCACACGAGTTGCAGAGCGAAAGTTGCACCACTTTGCAACTTTGCACTGCTTGAATTTGACACTTTTTCCTTCAAGTGAAAATCCACTCCAAGATAGCCAAAAACGAGAGAGGTTTTTCTAGAGGGGCCCAACGCCTTTCTGTAGGATTAGAAGAGAAGTTTCTAAGTGTCATGTTATCCGAGTACTAGCATGCTAAAGTTTGCAACCATTTTTCACTTTGGACCCTTAAGGGATCGATCCGATTGAACATAGCTTGGAGCGATTCTACGTGTTTCGGTGTGAAAAAAGACAATGCCTAGCATAAAAATACCTATTCGGATGCATTGGAGTAGTTAGTTTGTTCACATGAGCTGGAAAGCAAAATTTGCACCACTTTGCAACTTTGCACTGATTTAATTTGACACTTTTTCCATCAAGTGAAAATCTGCCGCCACAAGAAAACAACTCCAAGATAGCCAAAAATGAGAGAGGTTTTTATAGAGGGGCCCAACACCTTTCTGTAGGATTAGACGAGAAGTTTCTAAGTGTCACGTTATCTGAGTACTAGCATGCTGAAGTTTGCAACCATTTTGCACTTTGGACCCTTAAGGGATCGATCCGGTGGAACATAGCTCAGAGCGATTCTACATATTTCGGTGTGAAAGAGGACCATGCCTAGCGTAAAAATACCTATTCCAACCTGTTGGAATAGTCTGCTTGGTCACATGAGTTGTAGAAAAATGTGTACAAATTGTTTACATGACCTTTATATGACCTTTTTCACATTGTTTACATTTCAAAATTCAAAGTTTGCAAATTTTCCTTCTCAAGGCATTTACAGAACAAGGTGCTACTACACAAAACATGAACTCCAACCTTACAATATTTGAGTATATCTCATTTTGTAATTAAATATTATTACAATGCCTCTAGTAGTTCGTTTTCTTAGATTTTTTACAATGTCACTCATGCATTCAAGATTCTCTTTAAATGTCTACATCATAGGTGCTCATTATGAGGTTAACTTCAAATGAGTAACTTGAGATTCCCTCGCTAAGCTTCACATGCTTTCTTATAATGGCTTGAAATCAAAATTGAGGTTTGTCAACATCATCAAAATAAGTATGTTGCATTAATTTTTTGGCTGAGATTCTCTTTGATGGCTCTTAAATCAACATTTTCTGCAACGAAAGATCAATCAACCCTTAGTAGTTTACTTACAAATATGCAAAGTAAAAGAAAAAAATAAAGAGCATCCAAAATGCAAATGAAATAAAAATAGATGGAAGGCACTTATAGATGTTGCATGCAGGCATCAAAATAAGGATGTTGCATTGCTTTTCTGGTTGACATTCTCTTGGATGGCTCATATATCTACATTTTTTGCAAGGGGACACCAATAACTATAAAAGAAGATGATAGCATTGGCATCAAAAAAATTAATGTGCATACAAGTATAAATTAATAAGAACCAATGTGCATATACTTGCAAATTAATCCAATGAGCCATCTGGGTCTGCTCTACTCTTTATTGTGTCATGTATTGCCTCATGGTCAGACTCACAGACCTTCCATAACGTCTTGTTCAAAGGTCTACCCCCATATTTTGTCAAATGAACATTTGATGCCATGACAAGGTTCGAGTAATGAAGAATCTTACGATGCATGTCAAAGTCTTGAAATAGCCAATGTTTAACACTTGAATGTGCGTACCTTCTAAGCCATGTTCCAGTAACCACAACTGAGCCTGTAGGGTATTCGATGTTTTCTCCATCTATAACTGGGGCATCCAATTTATTTTTGGTCTCAACACAATGACACGAGTAATAGTCTATTCCCTCTTCATTGTCTTCATCTGCAATAACTGCATAAACATGCCCTGCATTGATATGTGCAAAAAATCTCTTGAAATTTTCCAACATTACGAATACAATACAAAGTAAGATCTAACGATATGGAATTTCAACAACTAAGAAAGTAGATATATCACATCGTTGAACTAGATATGATATGTGGTCAAAGTCGATCGATGATTTTATCTGTGTCAGTTCCAATGTCATCAGAGGGTGATACGTGTGAAGTGGGCTAAGATAAATTGTGAACCATTTGTCAACCCACTCCCTTGACTCACAATCATTCCAGTCTTGCATTGTACATGAAGAACAAAAGCATGCCATCTTTCGTGTATCGATACTCCATGACCCTGTATTTGAGCTAAGGAGAGAATGTACCTCACTCGATCCTATGAGTGTACAATAGTCTTCATATGGTGCAATGTTAGTATCATCCATTAGCCAAAAAAATCTACAAACTGAAGACGTACCTTCATTACATGGACCCATCAAAGCATTACACCACTCGACAATTGATTTTGCATTTGTCAACTTTGCACTGTCTTTATACTTTAACTCTTCTGGTGTTAATACTCTTTTCACGCATGCTCCTGCACCATCATGCTCCCCCTTTCCATGTCCAGCCTCACAAAAGTTCCACATATGTTGAACACCTATAATGACATGCATCCTGCACAACTAGTAGGACATGCGCGAGTTCTTGAACTATGTTGCACAGTTATCAGACCATATTATATGTTGATCGTATTCTATGCCCCTCTAAGCCAAACTACTATAGAACATCTAGAAGCAACCTTGCACGAACTCTAGAGAATGTGTGTGATCATCACTAATGTAAAAGTGGTACTCCCTCAATACCTTCCTTTGCTCATTTGTACTATCAGATGCATGAATGAATGCTATGTGCACAAATATCAAAACTTGTGTGGAGTTGTAATACTATGACTGCACCTCATGTTGTGGTTGTAGAGTGTAGTTCTTTGCAAAGTCAACCACAGATACTATGCTTCCAACTGAAAAGGTGTCCTTGCATAGCTTGAACTGTGTGTCCAACCATCGAGCTCTATGGGTATGCATTGCATACTCAGACAGTATACTATCACGAAATGTGGTCATAAATTTGTACACTGGAATCTTCTCAATAACCAGATCACACCTTTTTGCTTGAGACCCATCTTTTGTAGCATATGCCACTATTTTATACTTCCCGAACTCTACTAGTTTTTGTCCCACCTCATCTGTGCTTTCCATATGTTGACATACTGGCATACATTGGAAGCCACCGCAACGCTCGCATGAACCATCCAAGCATGTTGTCCTATAGAATATCTAGCCATCCTCTATTTCACATAAATTTTTTGATAAGAACACTCTTGAAGATTTTGGTGGGGCTTCTATGCCACAATCCGGAAAAACATCGTTAGTATGCAAATCTAAACATATAGAACGATAAACATCGTAATGGTTAGAAAATTCAATATGTAGTCTACAACAACAAGTAGTGTGTGTGTGATTTATCTTGACATAAAAAGGTTTAAGCAGTTCAAAAAATATTTGAGAAATACTAATTTGAGGATAATCATTTTCATATTTCCAAAAAAAATGGGTTTGAGTCATATCCAAAAAATGCTTTGGATGTGGCTCACAATTTCGACTACCGATTCTCCTTCTTACCACATCCCTTTGATTCGGAGATGGCCTTGTATTATTCTTCCAATACTCTTCAATTAGTGTTCTCAAGGCTTCGACAACTTCTTTATCTTTTCATGACAGTCTCCTGGAGAATGCCCATAATTCATTTGTATCATTTCCCTCAATTCTTTTCCGCCTTTGAATGGCTCTTGATAAAGTTTTTCTACTAATTCTCCTTTTCTCACTAGTCTTTTTAATTAGGTTAGCTCTCTTTGTTTGACAACTTACCAAAGTCGATGTAATGACACATCGGGTGAAATTACTATCCTTTGAGCATGAGGTCTTACCCACACTCTCATAAGAATCCATTAGATTCTTCACAATAGTGTCTTCACTCGCTACATTCGATGTTCTCAACCCAAGAGTCTTCATGATGTTCCTATACTTTACACCCCGCATCATTTCAACAAATAGTTGACATCTTGTAGTCTCATTTAGCCTTTCAAAGAATCATTCCCAAATCTTATTAGCATATCTTCTACAAGTGCATGTTGAAATCTTACCTTCCATGTGCTGCAAAATCTCATCATCAATATTAATCATAAACTTTGGCTTTCTACACAAAATTCTTGGTGGTGTTCTCCTAGGTACATACATCTCAACATTAGGAATTTCATCAATATTTAATTGAGGTGGGCTAGATTGCATACCTTTGATCGAGGGTGGAGAAGAAGACATACCTTGAGGTTCACATGGGAATGATGGCATACCTTCTTTGTCAATTTCGAGTGATGATGTACTCTCAACTTGAGATGTGTTGGATGGTTTCCAACAATATTCACTTGCGATAAATGGTGTCCCTCCATATTCACTTGCAGTAGATGGTGTCTGTCCATATTCACTTGTTCTAGATGGTGTCCCTCCATATTCGCTTGTGCTTAATGGTGTCCCTTTATATTCACTTGTCGTAGAGGGTGTGTCTCCAACTACGGTATCTGAATCTATCTTACGATGATGCTTTCGCATTCATGCTTGTTGTGTTGCTGATTCTCATTCTCTTTTTGACAGTTGAGGTTCCTCTACAATCGGTTTTTTTTCATCAATCATTTCCAATTTCTTCTTTTCATGATATGCCGCCACCCGAACTCTCTCCTTTTCTTTCAAGGTTTTGTTCTCTTCGTCTGATAGTCTCCTCTTTGTCTTTTTGTTTGGCATGGCAGATAATTTTATCTGTACCATGGTAATGAGACGAATATTAGTTCCTAAAAAAGTGTTGAAGGAGTGGTCTATGTAATGAACTTTTGACCTTGCGCAGGGTATTTTGAAGATGTTTGATGCTTTGGAATGGTCTAGGAAGGCCCAGGTATAGGAGTTTCTATAAACCCTCCCTCTTTGCATTTAAAAATGGGGGTTTTTGTATTGGAAGCCTAGTTGAGCAGGTAAGGTACTAAGACCTAGAAATTATCTTGTTTTGAGACCTAATTAAAGACTATTTTTGGGTTTGGAAGTCTGGTGTGAAGATCTAAGGGTAGTTCCTTTGTACAATTGGCCTACTTGGAGGCCTAAAATAGTGAAAAAGGTCAGTTTTCTTAATGTTGTCCCAAAGGAGTCATGTGATGGGTTAAGTTATGTCTTGCAACTCTAAAATTGGTGTTACAATCATTCTTTTATTTTCCTGGTGTTTTCAAAAATTTTGGAGTTAAGGGCCCAAAACTGGTTTTGCATAGTAACTAGATTCCAAGGGTGAAATTTGGGAAATAATGTTGTTGTTTGTTGTCCAGCTTGGAGGAGTGTTGGGATTGGTCCATTACGCCTTTTTAATCTTCTTAGATGGCTCTTGAAGGCAAGTTGACATCTTCAATGGTTTTGGGTCCTCTAACTCTGCATCAAAAATGAGTATCACAGTTTGAAGTGTGTGCATGGTTTGGGAGATACATGTGACAATTTGTACATGCTTGGCTACTAGTAATGTGGACAGTGAACAAAGGAACTAAGTTTGTGTGTAAGGGAATACTTCTGAAAGGTTTCATTTTTGTTGTACTAACTCAAACAAAGATTTATTAAGTAAATAATGGTTTGGTTGTGCCTTAAGAATTATAGTTTGTGTTTGTAAACAATGGTGCCATTATGGAAGATTTAAGACAACTTGTGAATGACATAATCATTGGTTGATGTTATGATGAACCTAGTTGATTGTAATTAGTTATTTTCAATATTTTCAAGGTGTTTTGAAGGTCCTTAAGGAATTGGAAACTCTTAATGCTAATTTGAGTATACGAATCAAATGTTTTGTGAAGGGAAATATAGTTGAATAAGTGTGTCAAGAAAGGTGTTGATTTCTTCCTTTGTACTGCATCAGTTTGTGCAGAGGTATTGGAAGGTGTTTGGACCCTTTAGAGGAATGGGAGAGGCTTGGAGTTGTCTTAAAGGATAAATTTTGGTGAATGGTTCTGAATTTCTATAATTGGCAAGTGTATATAATTGTGTATATAAATTGGTAATTTAAAATGTGCATTGACAACCTAAGGTTATAATGACAAACAAAAATGAAAGCAAGCCATAATAGAATGAAAGAAAATGTGTAAGGACTTCACATACCTTAAAAACCAGACTTTCAAATCGAGGAGTTCAACCCAATTATGTAGCCTTAGCTTCTTATTTCTTCAAACTCCACAACAATTTGACTTGTTCAAAAGCTTGTTCCCTTCCACACTGCAATTGTATATCAGTTTTCAATGGAATTCAAACTTCAATTGATATTATATGTCTTTCAACATGGAAACTCTGCTATTTCATGGAAAGGTGGTAAAAAGATAATGGAAAAGGTGATGGATTGTGAAAAAGATGCTTGCACACTTCACAACATCATCAAAAAGCTATTTTTTGTCGGAGCACGCGCAGAACCAGGGGAATATGTAGACTGTGGGCCTTCAAATCACGGGTATATAGAGTTTTTTACCATTTTAGTAGAGTAAAAAATGCGCTCACATTATAATGCACACGTGTTATGTGAAATTTGGTTTTCTTAGTGTATTTTTGAGAGTATAGGAGTTTTTGAGAGAGTGGGAGCGAGAGAGGGGGAGAGTGGGAGATAGAGAGGGAGGGAGAAGGGGAGAGTGGGAGAAAGAGAGAGTGGGAGCGAGAGAGGGAGAGAGGGAGGGAGAGGAGAGTGGGAGATAGAGAGGGAGGGAGAGAGGGGAGATTGGGAGAAAGAGAGAGTGGGAGAAGGGCAGAAGCGGAGAGTGGAAGATAGAGATGGAGGGAGAGATGGTGAGAGTGGGAGAAGGGGAGAAGTGGAGAGTGGGAGATAGAGAGGGAGGGAGAGATAGTGAGAGTGGGAGAGAGTGGGGGCGAGTGGGAGAAAGAGAGAGTGGGGGAGAGTGGGAGAAAGAGAGAGTGGGAGGGAGAGACAGGGAGAGTGGAAGATAGAGAGGGAGGGAGAGAGGGTGAGAGTGGGAGAAAGATAGAGTGGGATAGAGTGGGAGGGAGAGAGGGGGAGAGTGGGAGA
>CM021100.1:292695667-292758999 GCA_007115665.2 Sequoiadendron giganteum
ATCCCTCAACCCATATACCTTCTTAATCCCTCAACCCTCAACTCTCAACCCTCAACCCTTAAACCCTAATCCCTCAACCCCTATACCCTCTTAATCCTTGAACCCTCAACCCTCAGCCATTAAATCCTAATCCCTCAACCCCTATACCCTCTTAATCCCTCAACCCTCAACCCTCAACCCTCAACCCTTAAAATTTAACCCCTCAACCCCTATACCCTCTGAATCCCTCAACTCTCAACCCTTAAACCCTAATCCCTCAACTCCTATAACCTCTACCCTATAACCTATTAATCCCTCATCCCTAAACCCTAAATCCTTAAACCCTAACTCATAAACCCTCTACCCTCTATCGCCAATCCTCTACCCTCTACCCTCAATCCTAATCCCCCAACCCTTAAACCCACTTAGTAAACTCCCTACCCTAATCCCTCAACCCTCTTGACCCTTAAACCCTCAACCCTTAAACCCTTAAACACTCAACCCTAAACTATTAAACCCTTTACCCTCTACCCTCTACCCTCTAACCTCTACCATCAACCAATACTCTCTACCCTAAACCCTAATCCCTCAACCCTTAATCTCTCAACCCCTATAACCTCTACCCTATATATTGGACCCTCAACCCTATACCTTAAACCCTCAATCTTCAACCCTTAATCTTCAACCCTCAACCCTTAAACCCTCTACCCTTTACCCTATACATTAAACACTCAACCCTCAATTCTCAACCCTCAACCCTTAATCCCTCAACCCTCAATCCTTAAACCCTAAACCATCTACCCCTTACATTGGACCCTGAACCTAATCCTCCAACCATATACCCTCAAACCTATACCCTAAACCCTCTACCCTCAACCGAGTAAACCCTTAACCCTAAACCGTGAACCCCAAACCCTTCAACCCTAAACGCTTAAACCTTAAACCTTCTACGCTATACCCTCAACCAAATACCCTCTACCATCAAACCTATTCCATTAGCCTTCAAACCTTAAACCCTAATACCCTAGAAACCATCAACCCTATAGGTCCTCCACCCTAATTCCTCAACCCTCAACCCTATACCCCTATCACTTTCTCTCTATCTATACATCTCACCTCTCCCTCCTTCCCTCGCTCCCACCCTCTCTAATTGTCTCTATCTACCATCTCCCTCTTTCTGCGTAACTCTTGTTCAATCAATCCCTAATACCCTCTCTCAATCCCTCTATCCATCTCTCTTTATGTCCCTCCCACTCCATCCCTCTCTCCCACTACCTCTCTCTCCCTCTCTCTCATGTCTCTTCCTCACACCCCCTCTCTCTCTAAGGTCTATCCATCTGGCAACCTACCTAGGTAACTCTCTCTTTGTCTCTCTCCCCTCTTTCTATCTATCCCTCCAACCCTATGTAGATAAGTCCCTCTCCACCCCCCTCTTTCTCTACCTCTATCAGGTCACTCCCTCTCACACCCTCTGCCTCTCTCAGGTCTCTCACTCACACTCCCTCTCTCTCCCACTCCCTCTCTCTCTCACACTCCATCTCTCTCTCACACTCCCTCTCACTACCTTTCTCTCAAGTCTCTCCCTTTCGCACCCTACCTACATCACCCTCTCTTTCTCTTTGTCTCTCTCTCTCTCCCTCTCCCTCAATTCTCTCTCTCCCACCCCCCTCTCTCTCTCTCCCTCTCCCTCAATTCTCTCTCTCTGACGCCCCCCCTCTCTCTCTCTCCCTCCTTGTATCCCTCCCACCCTACCTAGCTAAGTCCCCCTCAATCCAACCCCTTCTCTCCCACTCCCTCTCTCTTAAACTCTCACTTCGACCCCCTCTCCATCTCTCTAGACTCTCTCTAAATTCTCCCTTCGTCTAAAGACATACATAAATGCATACATACAAGCATAATACATATGTACATATAATCTTACATCCATACAAGCATACATACATACATGTACATAAAAATATATCAGCATACATTAATATTTTAGCATTTAACATAAAGTAAGACATAACGTGATCGCGTTATAACATGCTCGCGTTATGTGCTAGTAGACATGTTCCTCGCAGAAGCAAAAACCATGTCAAAAGTGAGATATAATGCGAGCGCATTATAACGCGCTCACGTTATATCTTGCTTTGGGAATTACCAAACTTTAAGCTTTGTATTTGCCTTGGAATACCAACCCAAAGGCTTGGAGGGCATTCCCAATGACCAGAGACATTTTTTTAAAAAATTCACCATATTTCTCATAATCAAGTTCGTGCTCATCGTCAGGATTGCACATGGTTGAATATCGAAAAAAATGAGCACATGGGTAATGTTGGGTTATCTCTTAGCTATCCAACAATGTAATTTTTTTCACTTTATGCAAATTTTAAGTCTTTCATCCATAATTTATTTTATCTGTATGTCTTTTTTTTGCCAAAAAGTAGTGCTTGGTATTTTTTTCGTTATAAATTAACCGTTCATCAATTTTTCAAATAAATTACATTTTTAGAAACTAGACTCCATTCTACAAAATTAAGAAATTAAAAAAAAAACAAATCAATTAGTTTCCAAAATTTGTAGGGGTAGCACAGCCAAAATTCTATTTTCAGGATATGTCCACTTCGCAAATTAGTAAAAAATCAAATATTCATTAGAAAATTATCAGAAAAATCGTGCATCAACTACATACTATTAGCTAACTTCTGATCATTGTGATTTTAAAAATACTAAAAAAAAGTTCACCATACAAGGGTTGTACAAGAGTTGCTATGTTATGTTTTTCTGAAAAAAACAACACCAATTTGTGTACATCCCTCATTTGAACCCCTTAATCTCAATCGTTTTCAAAAAAAATTAGTAGTTTAGAATGTAGACTCGGAGCACTTGAATCCTTCTTTTTGTTCCATCTCAAAATTTTGAGTCTAAGTATCCTCAATTTCATGTCCAAGGTCAGTATTTCCTTATTTCAGAAAAAAGCTATCCACTTAAGTCCCCTTTTTGGGAACCATCTTGGTGCACTTACCCATCAAAGACCTTGGGAATTACACAATTGGGAAGACCATGTTTTTCATTCCACCGATAGAGGCTTATCAACAAGAACAAAACAATCAGAGTGATGTTTTCAAATCATGTCGAGCTCTCGACTCACACTGATGGAAATCTCATCGGCAAGAAACATGTCTTCTTTCACCGACGAAGGAGAAAAACTATCAGAGAGACTTTTACAGTCAGAATGAACCACTCAAATCTCACTAACCTTATGGGTCACATCAATGAAGGAAGCTTTGGAGAGAGTCTTACCAACTCATCCAAATGAATGAAACAATGGAAGAAACATGTCAGGGAGACTATAAACATCAGAATAATACTCTATTCTCTCAACGATGGTTCTAGTTAGGTTGATGGGAATAAGAATGGATCATTATTCATCAGAATGACACCGAGTGATGATTGAAAAGACTTCTAGTGGTCTAGACTATTTTGATATCTAGAAAAATTTATGATTTTCTCCCCGAAGTAACATAAGTTGAAGAACAGGAGAAAGGCTAGCTACATAGTATCGGTAGGATAATTGTGTAGTCCTCCTGACCAAGAACGATAAATCAAGGGGACACTCCAAATTGAAAGGAGATTCAATTATGTCTTGATGATTGGTTATGAGTGTATAAACAAGGGTGGCACCAAATAAAGAACAAAAAACAACATGAGAGCTAGGGGTTTCATCGATGAAATATGGTTTCACTCTGACATTTTGAAATTCAAAGAGTTGTTGCATTCAATTCTAGTGGCGTACATTAATGGTTGCATGAATGAACTCCATATGAATACTCATGACCAATATATATTAAAATAAAAGGAATTTTTAGAAGTTTCAACAAGCAAGGACAGAAGTTCAGGTAGAATTCGAGGAATACAGTGCATCCAAGAATTCACAAGTAAGCTTAGGAATTTCCTTATAGTTGATAGATTATAATTCGATTTTGTTTATTTAGAGAATTGAAAATAGAGGGTTCGAGTTCTATAAAAGCAATAGAGTGAGGGTGGTTAAACCAAGAGTAAAAAAAAAGAATTGAAACATGGGAGGAATCGAAAACAAAAGAAAGAAAATTCAATCAAGACCTTATCGATCAATTACCTTGTTCAAGGCTGAAGGCCAGGAGGTCTGCACAACTAAGGGTCGATGTAGTTTTGAAGAGAAATGTAGACATATAGGAGATGCATGGACCCCTATTAGAGGATATGAGTTATTCATGTTCCATTATTATCAAAGAAATAGTTTGAACCATTGTGTGATCCTTGGAACTTCAATTTGGGAAAACTAGTCGTTCCAAATGTATCTATGAATGTATAACTTGTGAAACTCCTTGGCCAAGCATTACAACCCAAACCTAAAAGCTATCTACAATTCGCAAGGTGAACCCTTCACACATGTGTCCAAGACTACAATTTCTAAATTTTTTAACCTAAGTGACACATGTGATGAGCCAATTGTACATGAGGACTTGGAAAGGGAGTATTGGAGAATGGACACAACTTATAAAGGATGGATATTGTCATTACATAGACCTAGGAAGGATGGAGACCTTATGCCACTTGAAGACAATGATGGGCCTCCTTTTCATGTTGATTTATTTGAACCCTGCTTAAAACACACATATTTCTCAGTGTGTCAAGTATTGGGGATTGAAGCCTCAGAATTCATGTCATTAGGACCAATGGTGATTGCAACAAATATTCAGTGTCATAATGCAAGACCATTCGATTATGCCTCTTACATTTCCAAAGAGATTGACTCGGGGCTAATGGCAATCAAAAATAGACCTCCCACACTGCATTTCAAGCAGTATTATATGCTTATGCATATAATATTGTATTATGGAAAAGAGATAGGGATGTGGCCAGAAGAATTGATAATTACACAATCTGATAAGGAAGGTTAGCCATTACCAATACAATTGTGGACCACTATTTGGGATAGTAGATTTGTGAATTCTAACTATGTTCATTTTGAGGAGTATTTTGGTAAGATATTGTATAGATTTTTTAATCACCCCTGTGATTATTCTTTGACCGATGAGATTAAAATATTTTTGAGGCCCAAAGATTTCAATGGACCTACAACTATTAGTCATAATTTAGGTGACTGGTATTGTTATGTTGATGCCACCATGATTAGGGTATATGGTTTTGAGGATCACCTTTTCTTCTACCAAAAGTAGTGCCGAACATAATTGCATACTTGGAAATTGTTCGAAAGTTGGATTATTCAAGTGTTGTGAATCTTAGTGCCTATGAGAAACAGTCGTTCATGCCAAGTATGTTGTGCTTTGGAGACTTTACTGTGTTGTCAAAAGAGGGGTATGATCTAATTTTAAATAAGTTGTCACATTTTAATTTGAAGAAGGCTCCACCAAGAAAGGGATTTGATCTTGAGGGATACATTGATTCCGCCAGAAAGAAAGTAAATTTGGGTGGATATTTTCATATACCTTATCCGCATGACGATGTAATCAGGAATATGGAAGAAAGGGAAGCTAAACTAGCCATTGATGAATATAATATGAAGGTGGAGCAGAAAATGAAGGAAATAGAAGAGGAACAAATGTTGTCTTCTAGAGGTGAAGAGTCTACTGGTGAAGGGAATATCAAGGTCAAACTGACAAAATTTCTAAGTTAAGAATTTAGGAGTATCAACCTCCCAATAGAGAACAAGAAGTATAAGAAGGTTCTGATACACATACAAGGAAGCTAGCCTATAAATCCTTCATTTTTTATGATAAATTTATAAAATATCCTTAATTTAGATCATTCTTGTACAAAGAAAAAGGGAAATCAATAAGAGAATCTGTATCAGATATTACACCTAGCAATGAAGCCCAATTGATGATGACCTTGAAATTAGATGTGGAAAATGAGATGAAGGATGTGACTCTAGAAAGATGAAGGAAATTGTTGGAGTCTGGTGTAATGATTCTCCCTGGTTTAGATTTGAATTTAGCTCTTTTTTTTTATAGATTTTTGCATGATAATGGTGCTACACACAAGCTTAGTCTGGAAGGGGTTACAAAAGTATACACATGATCAAAATATAATCTTCATTAAAACTCTCTCATGATTTGGGCCATGTATCCCCCACACAAAAAAATTGTGATCATTGACATCAAGAGGGAATTCAGCCATGTGATGGCATTGAAGGTAGGAGAAACCGATCCTGTAGCTACTACTAACATTGACATTAATGTAGCCAAATTAAATAAAGCACGAATTTAGATGTTGATCAAAGAAAGAGACATGTACAAAATGAACAACATTGAGAAGATGATTAAAGAAAATGACTTCCTGAAGGACATGGTCAAAGACATAGTCAAGGGATCTGCTAGATTACTAACTCAAGGAGGATGCTCTAAATCAAAGAATAAGAGTGAAGAATCAAATGTACATTCTCCAGTAAGTAAGGCTGATTTGATGCACTCTCTGCAATGTTCCAAAAAAGCCTAATGGTTTGGATGAACAAGTTGTGGGTGACCCATTCCAAGAGTTATTCTACAATTCAGAAGCATAAAAGTATAAGTGACTAAATTCAAGAGAAGATCCAAGAAACACAAAAGAAGAATACTTCTGATAGTGGAGCCATCACAACTACTAAAGATATTATGAAAAAAATAAGGAATACTATGATGAACTTCAAGAAGATGTGAGTGAACTCATTGATGTTGCAAAGGAGGGAGTGCCTGCATTATTCAAATATGATGGAGAGTTTAAATACTAGAACAAATGAATAAAAGAGTGCAAATTAATGTTACATGGAGCCTTGGAAGTAGGCAAGAATGAGGAATCAATGCTAGATGAGACATGTGAGCATATGGAGAAAATGGTGATCATGGAGATAGCTACGATGAACACTTTGGAAGATGCAAACACTCAATGGAGACAAGATTATTTAGATCATATGACAAAAGTTCATTTATGGCTCACTAGAGCTTAATTGCTTATGTTTAATTGTTGTTAATTTTAAAAGACTCTTGTGAAGGGGTATGTCCCCTTCAAAATATTGATATATATGTTGAACATATGATGATTAGAAGGATCATCACTACATTTTTTTTTAGAGTAGGCATAATAAGAAGATAGATTGCAAAATTTTGCTCATCTATTCAAGAACTCTTGTTATAATGCATAGTATTTGAGGATGTTTATAATGGAGAAGAAGTTTTAATATGGGGGCTAAGATTTGGTGTCTATTGTTTTTTGAATTAAACAATTATTTGGTTGTCTCCATATTGTTATTGCTTTGTTATTTTAATATGTGTATCCAAGTTGATATTTTAGATTGATCAAGACACATTTGTTTTTGAAAAGTGAAGCAGCATTTACAGGGTGTTGTACCCTTCACAACGAACCACAAGGGCCAAAAAGGAGCAAGACTAAAAAGAAAACATTAAAGTAAAAAGAACAGAGACAACTCACTAACAACACAAAAACCATGGAAAGGAAGCCAAGAGATAGGACATCGGCGTAGGCAGCAGCTGACTGGTGTTAATCTTAGTTTTTAAATAGGAGGTCCACGACCTCATCACCAACCAAATCATTGTTCTCCTGGTTGTTATTTCCCTCCAACTCCTCCTTTATAAAATTTGACAGGGTGCTAGTGATGAAGTGGCCCAACTTCATTGTGAAGTGGGTCAACCCACGAAACCTTTTCTTGAGCGTGTCCATTTTCTTCTCCAAGGCACAAGGCTCCTCCCCAATTTCCATATTCCTCAGGATCTCTCCAGGCTCTTCAACCAGGGGATGCGAAGAGTGAGAGGTTGAGACATCTTTCGGTACCTTGCTATCCTCGGGAGTAAACTGGGGCCCCTCCACATTCTTGTCCTCATCATCCTCAGTTTCCTCATCCTTGTACTCTTTGTTGTCAGATCGCTCCTCCTCTGAATCCTCAATTATCTACCTCTTTTTACTGTTCTTTGCAAGCCTCCCGGATCTCCTTCTAGAGTTCTCTCCACTAGTCATAATCGTAGTTACCACAATAGTGTCTGCTTTGGAGTCTTTCCCTATTATGTTCTTTCCATTCCCTTACAATCAAATTTAGCGTACCTTTTTCCTTCCCTTTTTTTGCAGTGTTGGCCTTGTAGGTAGATTTCACCAGAGTGGATTTCAATTCACAAAGGCTAACTATTGCACTAGCATGTGCCTTACCCAACCCTCCCTTCAGTTTCTAGGTAGCCATCTTGGCTTTGGGGTTTTTGTTAGTGCCCATATTGGATTTCTGGGGACGGCTTTTTGACTCAGCCGGGTAAATGTTCACAGTCGACAGGGGTTCGATATATTCAATGTGCACAACCATAATAGTTTTGGGAGGACAAAGGGCTAGGTGGAAGTGGTAAATTCTCAGAATGAGCCCTTGATGGAGCGGGAGAGGTGGGAGGTCATTGGGGTTGAGGCTAGCTAACTCTTTGCATTTTTCAACCAAATTTTCCAAATCCATTAGAAGAAAGAAGGGAAAACTAAGCAACATCTTGTGTCTTAAATTATTTAATAGGGGAAAGTGATAGAAAAATTAGGTTTTGAACCTACCTTCCAAGGTGACATATTTCATCAGCGCAAGGCACACTTGGTCCCAGGACTTCAGAAGACCTTCTCTCTCAAAACTTGACTGGTTCGACACCGGTTCCTCATCTCCTCTAAAAAAAGCTTTCAAGCTTTCGTTGTCCGACTTCTTTGTGTGCTTGGGGTATTTTTTCCTGGTGCACTGTAATCAAGACACATTTTTTGTTTTTATGTGATCAAAATAATTGGCTTCTATTAAAGAATTAAAATCCTTTTGATAGATTACACTAACTTGGAGGTAACATTTGGATCAATAAGAAGAGTTAGGTAATTGATAAGATTGTCAAACTATCTCCACATTGATGTTGTCTTGTTATTCAAATTGAGGATATACTTCATTTGTCCATACACATTTGTTTTCATTGTGTGATTCTTTTAATTGGTTCCTTCAAGGAAGGATTAAAATCCTTTTAATAAATCACAGTAACTTGATAAGATCAATTGGATCAATAAGTAGAGTATGCCAATCAAATTCTTTCATAATTATACAAGATGTAAACAAACATAACTGACAAACAATTAGAATTGTAGCCAGTAAGTAAATCACATACCATTCACCTCTTGACTCCATTAGCCCAATAGAAGTAGGCATTGGTCATCCCATTCCATTTTAGAATTTTATAAAATATTATTCATACATTCAGATTCAAGATTTCAATAGGATTATTAGTAAGCATTCATCTATCCCACACAATTTTCCATTGTGGATAGATCCATCAATTCAACCAAGTCATACATTCCTCTAATTTGCTCCATTATAAAGTTCTACCCACCTAGGTCTGAGCTTGAAGTGCAGGGAGTCATTAACCAAATAGGTTATCTCCATTCATTGGTTCAGGAATGTTTTAAGTCTGATCATAGAGACTGACATCCTCTTAGGATTTGTAACTTACATTTTTGAGATCCAAAATGGTCTTCGGATCAATGACTACAGGAGCCCTATTTTGTAGTTTCTTCTCAAGCTAATCAGGCACTTGGGACTCTCCTTTAGGTCATTCCTGATCACCTTCCTCCTCCTATTGAGGTTGTTTTTCTTCATGGATTGGGGCCTCTTGATCTGCTTTCTCTTCTTCATTGGAGTCCTCAATCTGTATAGCCTTTTCCTTTTCCGTTTCAGTGGAGGCTATATTTTCTTTGGCAATATCTTCTTCTAGAGGCACTTCCTTTTCTTCTTATTTTGGTTCATGTTCGAGGTAACTAGGCTCGGGGATATTCTTTGTTGTATCCTTTTATTCCTCTTTTTTTTCAGCTTCCTTCTCTCTTTCTTCCTTTTTAGAAGGTACTTTTTCTTCTCAAACGAGTCCCTTATCTTTGCCAATCAGTGGAGGCTTTTCGAATATCTCCATGTTCACTTCGGTATCTACCTTCTCTTCAAAGGGGCACCCCTCAAATTCAATTTTTTCAACTGTCCTTCATCTTTTGGGACAACTCCTCTTCTAGCTCCTGATCTGAAGTCTCCAATATGTGCTTTGTGTTGAGGGCTTCAACGTCTTCCTCTAAATATTGTTACTCTTCTTCATTATTCACCACCTTGTCCAAGTTAATAGTTAACCTACCCTCTAGGTGTTCAAAGTTGGCCTCTTCGGGTTCCTCCATTATTCCTTTGCTAGCCTCCTTCTGGCATTTCTCCATTTCTTAAGATATTATCATGTTTGCCTCCATTTTTGGTGGTTTTGCAGGTGGCGAAGGAACGAGAAAACTAGAAAAAAATTGGGCCATTAGGGCTTGAATAGTGGGATTCATAATTACCCCCAAAATATCAAAAGGTACACCCTACATATATTTTGCAAAGGCTTTTGGTAGGGTGAGTAGGGGCATAGTATCAGTGGCTGTAGACATTGGAGCAAAGAGAATAGGAAGTGGGGGAGGTAGTGAGGAGGTCGATGGTGAGGATTTTGTGTTGAAGGAAGAGTCCAACACCATCACCGAAGCCATTGGTGGGGTGGAAGGAAGGTGGATCGAGATGTCCATGACAGGCAGAGATGAAATGAGCAAGGTATGAGCTACAAGAGGTGGAAGAGTGGCAATGATGGCAGTAGTGATAGGATTGGAGGTGGCCGGTGGTGATTGTGGACACTCAATTTCTTCTTCTCCCTCATGTTGAAGATCCTCTTAAATTATCAACATCTCAACTATAAATCCTCATGTGTTTCTTTGATTTCTTTGAGGATTCACCCTTCGTGGCCTTTTGTGTGTACACTTTGTGCTTGGGATGGTGCTCAAGCACATCCTTCCTTTCCTTTGATCTTGTTGTCGGAGGGGACTTTGGTGCTTCTTTTGTGGAGGTAGCAACAACCCCACTTTCGGTCTCACTTTCGAGCTCATCCTCAAGCTCACCATATGTTAGTGTTGCACCTTGTACATTGAGTTGTAAAACTTGGGAATCAACCCACCGCCTGGTTCTGTCTACAACCAACTATATTACTGTGTCGAGATCATTGACCTCTTCTTCATTACAATCTATTAGCGGCAACAGAAAATTGGCCACGACATCAAATCTTTCATCAATAATTATATCGTCCTCCTCAACAACCTGGTCAAGCATGGGGAACAAGTTGATTTCCTTCACAAACTAGGTCGTCATCCGCATGTAGCATCTCATTCACACTTCTTTGTCATCTTGATAGTTGGCCCAAAAGTCCTTGAGGTGTAGCCGATGGGCATATTGTTTTGCCACCCATTTCTTCAATTTCCCATATGAGTCAATTCTTGGTCATGTTGTGTAGAGGTCTAGATTATACTCCACTATCTCCATCTCTAAATACTCGGTGCATTGGGTAGCAAGAAAAGAATACATTCCTTGTCTGAAGGTTAGGGGATATGGGATACCTGCTCTATGTTTATCGCTCAACAAGGTGTGAGCATTCTGCAATTGTCGAGATACCTCCAACAAGATCACCTGGTCATTAGGGTGGCATGAAATTTTATAAGACCTCTCAGAGAAGCTGTATGTTCTGATATATGTAAACTTTGGGAATTGTATGAATAGGTACCCAAATCTCTAAATGAGTGCTTTTACACTATGCGAGACTCTTCTCTCAAAGTCTCCCCCAAGAAGTCGGATAATGTGCCCGATAATGGAATCATTCACCCTTTGATAGTATTTCTTGAAATTCATGTATTGTAACTGTGGTTATCTACCATATACTTTAAGCTCTCTCCTTGGATCTGGATTAGGCACCACAAAAAGGCCCTTGTATAGGAATGGCTTTGCTAGAAGATATACCAAATAGGAGGTCATATAGAACTCAGATGTCTTCTTTATAGCCATTAGTTGACTATGGATGTTATTGTTGATGATATTTTCTGAGTGAAACTTTGTCTTACCATGGAGGATTTCTTCGATAAAGTAAAACATCCACTCCTAGAAGAAGGCAGCAATGGGGAGGCCCATTACCCTACTGAGCAGAGTAACCAAATCATGATACTCCTCGTGGAAGTCGCTTCTGAATAAATCTTGTGGTAATTTAGCGGCACTAACCCTCTTATCCTTCAACCAATGTTGGTTGATCAATTTCTTACATGATAGGGGGTCTACTTTCCACATGTTCTCGGCACATCCCTTCTTAGCTTCTTCCATCTTATCAAATGTGGGGATATGAAAGGTTTGGCCTATAGACCTAGTAGACAAATCTGCTAGTACTCTACCATCATGATCGATGATCTTTTTGTTGTTGTGATAACATTCTCTACACGCCATGACCAATTCCAAAGCAATGAGCGTAGGAGGGAAGTCGACCACCTTAGTGAGGCCACTCTTTCTAAATTTTAGTGCATTTTCAGTTCTCGGGTTCACCATCACCCTCTACCTAAATTCATCAATGTCTACATGACACAGGTTTGTGTTTGACAAAGTGCCCCAATCAGAAGAAATTTTGGAGGTGCACTCCACACCATGGAACTGATACCTTATTTGATCCTTTTCTTCTTTTCCCCTTGGTGCTTTGGTAGGCTTCTTCCCTTTCTCTTTTTCTACAGACTTCCCCGATGGTCTCGCAACAGATTCCATAAATTCTTCAAACAAGGAGGCAGTAAGCACATTCTCGTGAAAAAACTTGGGGAATCATTAGTTAAATCTTACAAAATGAGGGTTGGATTCAACAATTCATCTTCAAAAGATCATTAAAGTGATTAACATCTAGCATCATTCATCATTTGAGGCTTGTTTGGGTCACTTATAGGAATGCAAACCCAGGGATGCGAGTTTTCCTGGGATGGTAACCGTCAGGAGTGTTTAGGAGTAGGATGAGGTCGAGGTCACGGCGGCCTGTAGATGGCCACTCACACTCAAAGTTCCGCATTTAAACTTTGGTCATTAGTCAAGGCTGTAAGACATTTGGCACATGCAAAAATCAATTTTGAAGCCATTGGAGACATTCAATTAGTCAATTTTTTCATGAAACCTTAAGGCATGCAAAAGTAGGAGGCATCACGACCGTTTGGAGTTCTATCATGGAGAAACAATGGTCTGGAGATGGAAACCTGCATGAGAAATCCCACAAGGTGGGCCTCATAGGTAATTTAGACGGTTTGAGAATTTCCCCTTTAGGCTCAGTCACTTTGGATGTTTACAGGTAGTGACCGACAGAAGGCCATCGAGAGATGGCTATTTTGGGATGACAATGATGGTGTGGCATCTTGCAAGTAGCAGTCCACACACGTGGCTCCAAAGAACACCCTAGCATTAACCATTTCATTTGAAAGGACTCAAATGGTGGAGGAGAACTTGGGCTCTCCCCTGCAGAAGGAAGGCAAGGTGTGATCGTTAGTGAATGACACCCACATAATGGTGGGCCGCAGGCATTGGCCCAAAAGGTGAGCTCTGCAATACATTTAAACTTCATCATTTTTAGTGGAGGACTTGCAAGGCAACAGAGTGGCTAGAGTCTGCATAGCGGAGCGACATGGGTCCTTGCCTATTTTGATCGATGGTGATGACAGTGGGGTGGTCCACAAATGGAACCCCGCAAACTTAGGTCCACAAGGAGATTTTAGACTTAGCATTTTCTTGTGTAAACTTTGGAAGGAAAGGAGGACCACGAGTCCGTAGTGTGGGTGGGAGCAAGGACCTCACCATTTGGGGATAACATTGAGATAGTGGCAAAGGGAAAGATGAGGTCTACAAGGAACAACTCGCAAGGAGACTTAGGTTTGACCATTCGGTAGTATTAGACTTGGCAGAATCCACAATGCGAGAAGTGAGTGTAGGATGGTCATTTTAGAATGGCAGCAAGGTAGGTGTTATCCGCATGTGGCTGTTGATAGAAGCAGATCCACAAGGGTTCTTTGGTCTTGTGTTTTTCGTTAAGAGTTTTTGCTATATGGATTTTCAAAGGCGGCAAGGGAACTATGTCCACCCACATATTGAAGTTTGCAAGAGCGGACCCGCACGACCATGGAGCTCAAGTTTTATTTAAAGTTTACATAGCCCATCAACAACGACAAGGATGCAAGTCGCAAGGGTTTGATGGCCCCGAGTGAAGAACAGTGGTGGGGAGGTAAAGTTTTGCATGGCCCTTAGAGGTCGTGTTTGAATGAATCTTGAAGGAATTTCAAGATGGGTTTGCATGGAAAATTGAAGGTTATTTGGCCACCCCGAAAGACTATAGAGTTTGTCTTAAGATTTTAATCAATTTTGAAAACTTAATTCAATAGACGTTTTAGGATAGCGATGATAGACATACTTGAAGAACCCAACAAAATCAATGAAGGCCAAGCTTGAGATCTTTCTACAGCTCGTGTGGGCGCAAAGGAAGTGACGACTACTTTGGGATTTGAGAAATTTTGTACTAGCAGTATGAAAATGATAGGTTGGCCCAACTATTTATAGGAAAATATGCATTTATGACCCGCATTTAATGCATGTATGGAGGTTGGTGGGGTAGTTGGGTGCACATTTTGAGAGAGCGATGGAGGGAATGTTGGGGCCCGAAAGGTGAATTGAACCCTAGTCGCAGTCGTTTGATGGTCAATGGAAGATGGTGGCCATGGAGGATGTGAGACTCACCATGCAGGTGGACGTCCTAGATTGGCCGAAAGAGAAACAACAAAGACAAGGAAGTGACACACAAAGGGAAACCCGCAAGGATGGACCCACAAGAGGTGAAGGGAGCCAAGTTTAAAAGACTAAAGGAAACTTGCCAAGGAAACCCCGCGAAGGCCAAGGACTTAGAAATTTTGGGGAGGTGAATTTTTTCAACTAAGGATGATGAATTTTAGGGTCCTTGACCATTTGATGCTTAGAAATAGGGGTATGCAAAATGAGGCAAATGAAAAAAGTGACTCAGCGAAGGCGAAAAGAGAGGGTCCCTGTTCTGAATGGGGTGTGTGTGCTATAGGCACAACTCATTTCCAAGAATTATCGCACATGTTTTTGACACTCATAGTACTTCCATTTTAAGTTTCACCACACAATCAATTTAGTATGATAAAGCTGTTTAGGGGAGCTTTTGAAACTATTCCTAAATATCTTCACAACACATTAAGACAAATTTTATTTACTAATCTCGATGTCTCTACAATGTATTATAATCTAAATCCTACAAACCTTCTATCCTTCTCCTATTATATTTCATAAAATAGAGATGTTATTTAGTCATAATGCTTCTCTACATATGGGAGTAGAAGCCTGAGTTCTTAGGTTTGATAAACATTTATTATATTCCCAATCTCAACTTACTAGTTATGAGGACACAAATTATTTTAAGAGCCTCATTTTAAATAATATGTAACTGATGTTATGTCATATGTTAAATTTCTCAAATTCTTGTGTGGTTTAGTTCTAGTTATTAATAGTGATTCAATTTTCTCTAAGCATACAACTAAGAAATCCCAAGATTCACATTCTAAAATTAGAAACAATTGACTTTCTCTATCACTTCCTAAACCACAAGTGCACATGAAAAATCTTACTCATGTTTCCACTTCCACTATACAACCTAGTATAGTGGGTGTTTCTTCCTCTAGGATGGTGTAAAACCTCATTTCTTCTTGTAGGTTTGTTCCTCTATCCTATCCTTTACCATTCAACATTACAATAGGTACATCTCAGCCTTTACACTTGTAGTGTCTTCCCATACCCAACATCACTACCACTACTACCTTCACTATTTCACCCAACACATGCCTTTATACACAAATGAATCCATCATAAATCAAATGTAAAGCATGGGTAATCTATAGTAGTAGATTACTTAGCTAAAACTTCATAATTTCCTATAGTTGCATATTATCACTACAACCCATTATCACTTGCCATCCTTGCTAAGCCCATTCCTTTTATTTTTGAGGTCTCACCCCTTAAAAAGTAAAATGGTAAAGAAGACCCACAAACTCACATAACTTTGTTTACTACATTGTGTCATAATTTCATTTTAAAGATATGTTGTTGGAAAAACTATTTTTCTAGTCTTTGGAAGAAATAACATTGTATTATTTGTGCTCGTCATTTATCCATTATATTCATTATTTTGATCAATTAGAGAAACTATTTATTCAACACTTCCAAGTTAACATAAGTGCCTAGGTTACTTTTATTTCAACAAGTGGTGCATTGTAAACAACGCTTGAATGAAAAATGAAATTTATCTTTTGTTATCAATCTTATTTTTTAAAAAATATTGTATGTGGTCCTTATTTCTGATGTGTAATGGTCTTAATTAGAAATATATATCTTTAGATATGGGATACGATCCTTTTTATGTGTTATTCATCATTCTCGCATATGTCCATAGCCTTATGTGATTAGTAGAAAATTGTTAGATAGTTTGAGTCACCTTCTTCCTTATCAAATCTTTCTTCTTTATTAGGGTCATCTACATCATACAACAAAAACTATAGAAATAATGCAATCCTCTTCTCTTGAAAGAACACATTTATAGTTCTTGTTAACACTAGTACCAGTATAACTATACTATCTTCTTTAGCTATGGATTTATCTATGTAGTCTCAACATAACTATCAATTTACATACTTATCTAACCAATTATAGTCTATTCTACAACATCTCCTTACAACCACTTCCTATCAATTATGACCCAAAATAATTTTGTCAATTTCATTTAGCAGTTTCATTCTGCACATAAACATGACAATAAGAAGTGAAAATGTTTGAGACATCTAATTCAAGATTTAATTGACCCCAATGTTATTAATGTAGTGAGCATGAGTATGAAAAATGAAGGTCATAAGTTTGTAGCTTTCACTAATAAAATTGTTGAAATATACACCAACCTATTTCCAACACTTTCTAATGTAAATTTCATAGATTCCCACCTAGATCTTATTTTTTTCATTCATGTGCTAGATATAAATGCTCATCCTAGTTCTTCACCATTTAATTCTATAATTGGCATGGTGGATGCTCAACCCCAAGCCCCTCAGGTTGAGCTTTTCCGTAAGCCCACCATATATTCTTCCTAAGCTGATATGTATATGGGTGTGTATGACAACCCTCTTTACATCCATTCTCTAGTAAACCATAAATCATTAATGGTTCATTTTGGTAGACCCAATTAGTATGATTTATTTTGTAGTGGAGGAATCCATATACATCCAAAAAATATATAAAATTTTGTAAAATCCATATGATGTCAATCTATGCATGCTTGTTGGATTTTTTTATTCCTACTCTTAGTTCAATCACTCTTTGCATCCAAGTTGGACCAAAGACCTTGGACATTCCATTTAGTGTGATTCTCAATTTACACTACTTTCATGACCTATTGGGACATCCCTGTCTCACTATGATATGAGTCATTGCCTCAATGGTCCACAAGAGTCAATTTTCAACATAATGGAGTGGTGCATATTATTTATCAAAGGGAAAAAGTATAAACCCATGTCACACTTTTATAAAAAAATCAACCAACACAAACAAAATTCTTCAAATTCGATTGCATAAAAGTGGTCTTTATGTTTTGAATTTAAAAATGATGTAAACTAATGAAATGTAGAACTCTCGATGAATTTTATGCTTGTATTATTTCAAAAAATTAAAAATTGTTTTGATATTTTTAATAAATTTAATAACAATTTTTTGAATCATTGAAAATTTTAGAAAAAAATGATGTCAAGTTGACATCACAAAAAAAAAAAAAGAGAAAGCAAATTTATTTTTCCCTTTTTTTTTCTCTCAAATTGATAACTTCAATATCTAGTGCATGGAAAAAATATTATTTGTCAATGTATATTTTCCTCGTAATAATGTTTTAAAGTCAAACTTATCAAAATTTGGGTAGTTTTCACTGGACATCATTATTTTTTTTATCATTTAAAAAAAATGTATACCCTTTTGGAGAGGACTCTCTCCTCTAGTGCACCATATATTTTTAAAAACTATTTAATATGTTTTAGTTCTTTTTTTTTAATTTCTAATCAACCTCATTTTGTATTATAACCTACTTGAATTATTTAAAGAAAAAACATATTAAAAATAATCAAAATATTAATAAATATGTATATTTAGATTCTTGACTACGAGCTCTACAAAAGAGAATTTTTTAGCTTTCTGAAAAAAGTGATTTTGACTGAAGAAATATCATTTTCAAGTGGAAATTTTCAAAAATATCTGAAAAAATATGAGGTGGCTACAACAAGGATGCCACATAGATGGTTTTGACTAAATTATTTTTGGTTGAAAGGCTTCCAATCGAAAATGTTTCAGCCAAAACTTTACATGTAAATTGAGGTGCGTTTGAAATTTATAAAGGGAAAATTTTAAAATTATAGTTTTGGAAGAAAGTGTTTTTCCTGAAACTATATTTGCCACATAGTTTTGACCAAAACTATTTCACTTGAAACTATTTAGGGAAAATTTGTTTCACTCAAAATTATTCAATTGGCTACAAGTGTGAGATAGGTTTGTGCTTTTACCCCATAGTTAGTGTTAATCATTGGCCATTAAGGATAAATTTTCACTTGATTGTTTTCGGTCTACTCCCTTTGGTTCCCTTTGACTTCATATCACTTTTAAATTCAAACTTGATTAAAAATATCAAGTGAGTGGGATTCCTTTTCCTGTTCCCTCTTCTACTCCACTTACTCATCTCATGGTTACTCAACTTGTAGTGATTGCTCTTATTCCTCCCCCACCCTAGGATGGATCAAGGAGAGAAACCTTAGCTAGTTAACCTCATGCCTTCATATTTTATGTTTGAAGCATGAAATATTTGAAACTAATTAGCTTGATTGTGTAATCCCTAATGTTAAGACACTACTAGATTCACCCCTAACCAAGATCCTCCAAATCCTCAACCTTTTGACCCTCCTTTGCATCCCCAAGGGAAAGACCCAAATGGTTCCAAGTAGTATTGGCTCCTTTTGTTGACCTCCTTTACTTCCCAAGATCCCACATCACCTCATTGTTCTCAATATTTAGACTTTGCTAATGTGAAAGACATATCTAGCACTATCCTTTCTTCCATGGTGCATTTCTAGCTTACCTTCCATTATATATTTATAGAGCTCCACCTCACCACCATAGACAATGACATCCCCCTCAAACTCCCTAATGAAAACTTAATAATTATCCCACCCCACCCTTTCACCATCCTAGTCTAACCCAATTTCATCATCTTTGAGCCCTTTTGAATTTTTTCCCCCCAATATGGATGCCCCTCCTTGGCCCTAGTCTATTGATTCCACTACTCAAAGCAATGTTGGTAGCGATGTAGATTGACAATTTATTGTATACGCCACCCCTTAGTCACATGCCTCTCCTCAAGGGGAGTTATTCTTAATGCAAATTGTTTGATGTAACTACATTATGAGCAATCTTCATAAGATTACTACCACTTGCCCCTTTAATAGTCTTTAGATAGGAAACTATTCATTATATTGTTCCATAGTGTCTCATCCCTTCTCTTCTCACTTATTTTATTTTAACATTTTCTCTAACAACTAGTGGTCCTCCACTCCCACTTAGAAAATATTGGGAAGGAGAAAACTTAATGGATCAAGAGACTCTAGATAGTCGCATCTTCATTCCATATTTGTGTGTATGTTTAGTTAGCATATGATTTTTTTTTGTCACACATACTTCCATACTTCTGATTGATATATGTTTGTTAGTTCCCCCTATAATCTAACCATGATACCATTGTAAGTACATGAATATATGAGGAATGTTATGTTGTTCTATTCCTCCTTTTATAATTGTATTTCATTTATATGTTGTCTCTTGTTTTCATTGCATTTGGGGACAATGCAAAATATCAAAACAAATTTCACATCTAAGTCTCTTCCATTTTGAAAATTTTAAAATTTGTCTATTTGTTATGTGTCTTTCGTCCTGTGTACTTGTATTTCTACATTCTTGAGGGATGATGGTAGTTTATTCCCCATTCTATGATACACACCACACACACATTAGGCTTATTTTATCTTTATCATTCCATGAGGATGATTTTAGGTGTTTCATGATTTTATTTTCTAGTAGCATCATCTTTTGTGTGTCTCCTTGGGGGAATCTAACTTGGGTAAGTTTAGGTACATATTAATTCATATATGTTACCTAGAGATCTTTCATCTTATCCCCTCTTTTACCTTAAAAAAATTGAATACTCTTGGTTTATGCAAGACAAAAATAATAGCACTTTCACATGTGCATCCACATTTATACACATGTGACACTATTAATAGACTCCCTAAAGTGTCAATAGGCTTTTGTCCCAAGAATAAAGAGATGCTTGGAACAACTACTCTTATCAGGATTAACTACTTAAAAAGTACACTAGTCCCTGTAATCCCTAATATTGCATTTGTATATGAACCACCTGACAACAAAGTACACTAGTCCATATATCTCACATTGGCTACCATTTTATACTATACATGTGTCACCTAGCAACACACTTTGCTAGTCCTTATGATAAGGATACTATATGGTTCCTAACAATAAAGTGTAGCAGACCTTGAATCATATTCACATTTCACTAACAACAAAGCATATTGGGATTATGCCTCTTCAATTTTATAACAACAAAGTACACTAAGAAATGCTTCTTCTCTTTTTCTATTTATTCTTTATATGTTATTCTTATACTTGTCCATGCCCTTTGTTTTGTAGCTTCTTTTTATGTATGCTTTTTGTACGTTAGATTATATATGATTTTCTAAACATGTTTATTTGGAGGTTATATTTCTCCAATAACATGAATATCTCCTCACCTAATTATAGTCATACCACTACAAACATAGAGGAGATACTTATATTCACTTTGTATCAATGCTCTTTGACAAGAAATTTTGTGCCTAGCATCCATCAAATCACATAAAGAAGTAAGGGAGTGAACATAGTAGTTGAGAACCTAACTTTGTGATTTTCAAGATCCTACTTGCAAATTTCAAATCACTTCCAATTTTTTACAACTTACTTGACAAGTCCTATGCTTATAACTAAGGCTTCAAGGCCACATCATCAAATATTATGCCACATCAGTATGCATTTTGTTGAAGTGTCCAAAAGGGTCCAAAAATAAATTAGATTGATAGTTGTACATTAAGTCATATTTTATCAATACATTGACGTGGCATCACACAATTTGTTACTTTTTAGATCTAAAGAATACATCTCATCATGATCACATAGTTCAGGAAGAAAATGGCTATTTGGCATGCTTCATTGGTAAGCCTAACATTTGTGTCCATTTTTTACTGCTAGTTGGAATGAAACAATGGAAAGGATAATCGTCTTCCCTCGAGTTTAAACCTTGGTCCCTGTGAAATCTCATTATATCATGAAAGATGTCATTACACCACATTATTTATTGGCTAGTGCGGCAATCGCCAAACATAAATGCCTGAGATCTGCCCATCCTAGAAAAGACTTCGACGTCACATCATCCTCGTCAATCATGGTTCATGATGGATGGTAGTGGTCTCAGATTTTAGATTCTCAAAGAGTTAAAAGATATTTCCATTCCTTTATAATCTTGCTAAATTTCTTGATTTCGGTCATGCCAAAGGTAAAGTTGGCCTATATTTGCTTCTTCGTAGGTGTATTGGCAAGGCTCCTCAAGACAGCCAGCTTTCTGATCAAGATTCATAATAAAAGAGTGGATATTGAAAGGAACCAGAAAATAGTTAAAGATCAAACTTTGGATCCCATAAACTGATGGTCTCATGGACATTAGTAAAATCATTCATTCATTTATTCATTCGACATCACATCATCCTCTTTGATCATAGTTCAAGATGGATGGTAGTGGTCTCAGATTTTAGATTATCAAATAGTTTAAGATCTTTCGTGCTGTTGCAGGTTTTCTTTCTTAACAGTTTCCTTTTGGGGCTGCATTCATTATTCATTTAATTCCTTTCAGCTTTATTCAATACAAAAACATCTTTCCATAACTTTATAATCTGGCTAAATTTCTCTGATTTTGATCATGCCAAAGGTAAAGTTGGCCAATATTTGCTTCGTCATAGGTGTAATGAAATCTGAAAGAGTTGGAGACAAAAGTATAATAATATAAGTGTTGCGTAAAGACATTTCATGGTTCAGGGTGTGTGAAGGATTGCCATGCCACCGCTAGATAAAATAACAAATTCTAGATGGGACTGGGGAAATGCGTAGAGTGAAGTAGATTAAATGCGTCATTATTCTTATAGCTCTTCACCCGTGCACCAGATATTTAAGCCTCTTTATGAATATTTCTATATCAAAGAGCGAAGTAGTATATTAAATGTGCAAATTGATACGGATAGTTATCGTATTGATCTAGCATTGCGTGCCCACTACCCATCCTACTTTACACATGTAATCTGTCTGCGTTTATTGCTCGTTCTAATGGCGTACATAGATTCAATTTAATGCATGATATTTTCTATATCTTTTGACACGAGTCTGCAATTCGAGTTGTTTATCTCGGGACGTTAGGCAATTCTTTGTGTTAATGCTTGAAAGGTAGGTGATCGCAAGGGGAGTACATGTTTTTACAGTATTGTAATAATAGTAGTAATAGTAATAATAAAATGTAATCTATATATTTGATATTTAAGTGGATATTGTGTAACTACAAATAGTATGTGAATATATTTCAATAGTGTGGAGCTTTGAGGTCTATGGGATATATTTTAATGTTTAAGTGTCAGTTAGCGATTGCTTTTTGTAAAGGTAGAATTAGTAAAAATTGATTAAGTATTATTCTTGTGGGAATTTGTCAATTATTTGAATCTTCACTTTGATCTTCTTTTCGTTTCGGTTAAATTTTCTCATAGTTGCAGTTGATTTGAAAATTAGGTGTCATCCTTTTGTGAGTGCATTGAAGCCAACTTTATGCATCTCTGGTTGCTTGTTGATTGTCCCATGGTGTTTTTCACTTGCTTTTTCCCAATAGTCCTTTTTTCTTTGTGGATATCCTTGTCCATCAGAACATGGTTGGTGAACTAAGTTTTCCCATTCAATTGCATTTGTTGTTGTCACATCCTTGATGATGTTAGACTAACATCATCCATGTTTGTTGATGTGACTAGTTCTGGACTCTCCCTACCCATGTGAACTATTGGTGAGAATTGGATGGATATGTGGATGTTGGGCACCTACAATGTATCTAAAAAGATGTCGATAGTGCTAAAATTTTAGTTGCATAGGGATATATCATAATTTTTTTAACGAATGTCCACAATGTGTGAAGACTTGGCAAGTGTTTAAGGAATATTTGCTATTGATGAGAATTTGATTTATTGCTACCATGTTATACATAATTCTCAAGTCTTTCAGACATCATACTCCAAATGTCTTTGACAGTTATAGTAAAAGGTACGAAGATTAGTTTTCTATTGTGTCATATTCCTTAGACCTAATAAATAACACATATAGCCCATCTAACATTAGGCTCTTTGAACCATTGCAAGAATTTGATCGATATGTGGACATTGTGTAATTATGAAAGATATGTGGATATGTCCCAATAGTGTGAAGGTTTGAGGCCCACTAGGATATGCTCTAATGTTAAGTGCCAGTTCAACCATTATTTTTTGCAAGGGTAGAATGCACAAAAAATGGTTGTATTGGTGTTGTGGCAATTCATCAATTATTTGAACGTCCACTTTGGTTTGCTTTTTTTGTTCTAGTTATTTTTTTTCACAGTTGTTGTTGATTGCAAAATTGAGTCTAATGCTTTTACAGATCTAGATGTGGGCCAACTTACTAAATATTTGATTGTTGGTTGATTTTCCCATGCTACAATTTTCTTCTTTTTCTCGCTAGTACTTTATTCTTTGCAAAGATCCCTTATCTATCTAAACTTTGTTGGTGAACTAAATTTTCCCATTCACTTGCATTTGCAAATTCCTTGTCCTTGATGATGTCACATTGATGTCATCATTTCTTGTTCATTTCACCACTTGTAGACTCTCCCCACCAATTTGAACTATTTATGGAAATTTGAATGAGTGCATACATTTATAGTATTGTAGTAATAATAATAATATTAATAATAATATGTAATGTACATAAAAGACCTAATAAATAATATGTATAGCCCGTATAGCATTAGAATTTTTTAACCATTCAATGAATTTGATTGATATGTGGATATTGTGCAACTATGAATGGTATGTGGATATGTGCCAATAGTGTGGAGGTTTGGAACCTGTTAGAGTAATAAGTTATTTCACTTAATTAATTTAATCATATTGGTTAATTAATTAAGTCACTTATCACTTTAGGTTTACTTAAGCTACACTTAGACACATTAATAATTAATTATTAAGTGTGCACACTAGGGTTTATTTTTAGGGTTTGATCTCCTTTCTTAACGATTGATCTCATTGTAATTATTCATTATCTTAATGCATTTTTTAGCTTGAGGCTTGGGGAACATCTTTGTTGTTTTAGACATCTTTCATTATTTGTGACAGGTTATTGCTTGCAAGTGTTCACTAGGGTCTGTGAGGTTGGTTTATCAACTTCTACATGGTATCAGAGCTCCAGATATATAACTGCATGTTCATCTTTTGAAAGATATTTCCTTAAAGTGATCTTCAAGTGTAAGGGTTTCAGCTAGGCATCTTTTTGCAAGATATAGGGGTAGCCAATTTTTTGTGTAGTTTTGGGCAAAAAGACGTTGCCATCACATTCAGAGCGCCCAAAAACCCTAGAAATGCCTATTATTTTGTCAATTTTTGAGAAGTTGAAACAAAGGGAAAAAAAATTGCCAAAGAGACCATACGGCCTCCTCAGCATGCTTCTCGAGGCTCAAAAATTGAATTTTTAAAAAAAATTTAAAAATGTGCACTAATTATTACGCTACTAAAAGAAAGGGGAGAATGCCACTGCCACACCACCCAATAGCCACTAGGAGCGGTGACGCCACCCCTTAACCATTGTCGCCGCTAGACTCAACCCCTACGGGCTCCAAACTATCAACCTATGGTCCTATCAATGCCTAGGTGCCTCCGCCCAGCCCCCACTGGCCCTTAGCCCTTATGCCTGGTCATATCGGTGACTAGGGGCCTTGACCCAGCTCCCTACCATCAGCCCCTTGGTTGCCATATGACTAGGGGCCAAATTTTTTTTTACCCCAGGTGCTGCATGCAGGGCTCATTAGCCTTTTCTAAGCAATTTTAGTAAATCGGGCGTACGATCTCTATTTTTTGAAAATGAGATACCATTGGAAAGCTGATTCTGACACTATTCCCATGGTGCTAGTTTTTTTTTTCTGGTTTTTCCTTTTTGATGCCTTTTTCGCTTGTCAAAGTCAGAAGTTGTTGTTTTCACTCTAAGAGGCATAACTTTTGCATCTGAACTCCGTTTTGCACAAACGAATAGGCATTAGAAAGATGGTTTAGTGCTCTACATAGATATTAGAGTTGATTTTCTAGAATATTTATGAGGCATTTTATATTCTTATTTGATCTCATCTTTTGCTTTCCTCGTTATTTTCTTGAGAAACATGCAATTTAGGCATTTTTTTAGATCAAAGAGATTTTTTTTTTTCATTGAGAGTATATACTATTGTATTCATTATGGATTCACATAATATTGCACCCCTTACTTCATTCAACTACTTTGGTTGAAAAAAACAAATGAAGATTCATTTGAAGCACAAAGAGTTATATAGGGTGACCATGGGTACAGAGGTTGAACCTACAGGTGCTGCTGAAAAGAGAAAATGGTTTAACAGGTGTGATGAGGCTTTTGGGACTTTGTGCTTGTCTATTTATTCAAATCTTCTCTTCCATGTGGAGTCTTGCACTACACCCAATCAGATCTGGACTACTTTGGAGTCTTTGTTTTGGAAGTAGGATACTATGAGAGGGTTTCAATTGGAGAATGAGCTTATTGGCTTAAATCCTAGGGATTTTGACAACATCCAAGAGTTCTTCCAAAGCTTAAGTCTCTTAGATTATAGCTTTCACAGTGTTTTGTGCAGAAGGAAGACTCTTAGTTATTATAGTCCATTCTTTCTAAGCTTGGACCAGATTATTCAATTTTTGTATCTACCTTTTATGCCACTAGGGATGCACTTGGTACTAGATTTACTATGCCTTCTTTTGATGATTTTTCATTTTCTCTCACTCGAGAGCAAGCCAAAATGTCTAGCATGGGCAATTTGAAGCCCTCTCCATCACAAGCACTTATTGCATCATAAGAGCCCAATGATTAGAAGGCTTCTATAGGAAAAGGCAAGAAACAAAAACAAAAGGATTTCAAATCTCATGAGCAGCAAAAGGAGTCCTCAAATTCATCCTCCTCTTCTAAGGGGAAATCATCTAAGAAGAAGGTTACATGTGCATATTGCAAAAGGGAAGGACATGCATAGCATAGCTGCTACAAGAAGGAAATTGATGAGCTAAAGCATCTTCTTCAAAAACATCAGATTGGTTTTCCTTCTAGGATGTCTACATCATCTCCTTCCCCTCATTCTTCTTCTTTAGAGTAGCATAATAGGGGCACAACTAGTTTACATACTTCATTAGATATGAAGGGACATGATCTTTGTGCTTATTCAGGTCTTGGATCAGGGAGACGGCTTCTGGATTCAAGAGAATCTCATCATATGGCATCTTCATAGTCTATGTTCACCTCCTTTGAGCCTTGCACTATGTCTCCTATTTTGATGGGAAACAATACATACATGAGTGTTACAGGGAAGGGGTTTATTACTTTTGGGGACAACACTTTTCAGGATGTCTTGTGTGTTCCTCATTTGATGAACAATATTCTTTCCATATATCAAATCACACATGGAGGCAATGGGAGATCTATGGAGTTCACACTTGATTTAGTTATCATCAGAGACATGGAGAGTAGAGCAGTTATTGCTATTGGGGTGGTGGATCACTCATATCGATTGTATTCCTTTACATATTTTTCTATTGATGGTGCTTTTGTTCCTAAAGCTATTCATCACACTTCTAGTGTGAATCATCATTCAGAGGAGACATTTGGCTTCTTGAACATTGGTGTTCTCACTTTGGATCCATTTCTTGAGCCATCCATTCCATTTTCTCCACCTACTGTTGTAGTTGCTAATTCTTATATGGCTACAGATGTGCTTTATTTTGTTTCAGTGCAACAGGACCTAGTTGATCATTCATCTTTGGAGGTTTCTCTTCATTATTCACCTACTTTGACTTCTTCATTGGTTGGGGTCACACCTACTTTTGTGGAGACATTTTGGGCTACATCATATTCACCTTCAGAGATTGCATCCATGTGGCTTCTTCCCTATCACTTCTTTTAGGAGATGTGGTTTCTTCAATTTTTTGGAGCTACTTCATTATGGGGGGGCTATGTGGTCTCTTTCTTCCTCTCTTCTAGGGGAGTTCTTTCATGTATCTTTTTGTTGGATGGTGTCCTTGGGGGTCTTATGGAGTCCTCCATCTTTCATCACTTAGTTGTTTTTTGCATTCTATTTTGGGGAGGAGTTTTGTTCCCATGTGGTTTTCTCCTTCACCCGGTTTGGTTTAGTTTGCATTGCATTTGTACATGGGTACCTGATCAGGCCTTGTTGTTGGGACCCATCTTTCTTTTATGCATCTTTCCCTTAGTGTTTTAGCTACTCCCTAAGTTCATCTTAAGGGGGGGTGTTAGAGTAATACGTTATTTCACTTAATTAATTTAATCATATTGGTTAATTAATTAAGTCACTTGTCACTTTAGGTTTATTTAAGCTAAACTTAGGCACATTAATAATTAATTATTTATTAATTATTAAGTGTGCACACTAGGGTTTCCTTTCAGGGATTGATCTCATTTCTTAAGGATTGATCTCATTGTAATTATTCATTCTCTCAATGCATTTTCATCTTGAGACTTGTAGAGCATTTTGTTTGTTCTGGACATCTTTCATTCTTTGTGATAGGTTATTGCTTGCAGGTGTTCACTAGGGTCTATGAGGTTGGTTTATCAACTTCTACATGGGGTCCATTGAGATATGCTCTAATATTTAAGTGTTGATTCAACCATTATTTCTCATCAGGGTAGAATGAGTGAGCAATGGCTAAACTTCTATTGATGTTCTGAACCTTTTCTTTGGTTTTCTTTTTGTTCTAGTTAAATTTTCTCACAATTGTAGTTGATTCTAAAATTTATTGATGTGAACTATATGTTTTACCTAACTAGTTCACTAGTAGTTCCTATTTACATGTTAAGTTTACTTAGGTCCTAGGAATATTTCTAGATGTCCTAGTTGTCACTTAGATCTTATCTTATTTTTTTGGCATTCAATTCTTGTTTTCTAGGCCATTTAATATTTGATGAGTGGGTAAGTGCATGGATCTGTGAAAAAATTTTGGCTCTTAAGATGCCACTTTTTTTTTGAAATCAGCAAAATTTGATTTGCACAAGAAAATGAAGATAGTTATGCTCAAAATTTCAAGATGCAGCAAGAACAAAAGTTGAAGTGCTCCAAATCTAGTATCTAAGCTAATAATTCTTTTTGAAATTAATGAAGACTAAGGGTCTCAAAAAGGGGGTCCCAAAATAGGTCTTGTTTTTTATTAAAAAAACCAACATAGAGCCTGAGGGCTCCCCCATTTTTGATTAACTTTTTTTTAGAATTTCAAAAATCCAAACGGTGAGAAATTAGCTAACACCATGTAGTTTATCCTTGTTCTTTCCGATAATTTATTTAATGAATATAATATTCTATGAATTTCGGAAGTGGACACATCCTGAAAAACATAAAATTTGAGCGTGCTCCCCCCAAATATTTTTGAAAACTAATGAAAAGTTGAAATTTTTTCATCATGTGTAGAATGGAGTCTAGTTTTCAAAAATATAATTTGTTTCACGTTTCAATGAACAAGTAAAAATCTATCCTAAAACTAGCACATGTTGGATTTTGACCAAAAACAGAGGCATTTACAATAGAAGCAATGGATCAAAACCTTAACTGAATCAAAATGAGAAAATAATTATATATTTAGATAGCTAAGAGAGAGGGTAACACTATCACAATTTTTTTATAAACTTGCATTGAAAGAGGTGCAAATGTGATGGAGAACATAAATGAAAATATGAGGAAATTTGGAAAATCTTGTCAATTAACATGTCCAAAGGAGGTCATTTGGCGAGCACCAAATTTTTTGCTCGCCAAATGACCTGCTTTGAACAAAATGTAACTTTTCCCCCTCTTTAGTCAACCACTCTAATAATGCTGAGAGTGCACAGTTTATGATCATAGATGGATAGTTGAGGTTTTACCTTTCATACACTCTCTACCTCGTTACCCTAATTGGATAAATATCTATCCCTTTGAAGTCTCTCTCTCTCTCTCTCTCTCTCTTAGGTCTCACTCCCTCCCATGCTCCCTAGACTACTCTCTCACTCCAGATCCCTCTCTCAGGTCTCATTCCCTCCCACCCTACCTAGATAAGTCTATCTCACTCCAACCCCCTTTCTCACTCTCCCTCTCTCTCCCCCCCTCTGGTCTTTTTGTATCTCTCACTCAATCTCCATCTCTTAGGTTGTTATCTTTCTATCTCACTCCAACCCCCTTTCTCACTCTCCCTCTCTCTCCCCCCCTCTGTTCTTTGTCTCTCTCTCACTCCATCTCCCTCTCTTAGGTCATTATCTTTATCTCTTTGTCTCTCTCTAAAGTCTCTCCCTCCTACCCCCTCTCCCTCTCTTAGGTCTCTCACTCACTCCCTCTATCTCTCTCCCACTCCCTCTCTCTCTCACTCCCTCTCTCTCACTCTTAGGTATTTCCCTCCCCCCTCTCTCTCTCTCACACATGCACTCCCTCTCTCTCTCCTACTCCCTCTCTCTCACTCCCTCTATCTCTCCCTCTCTCTAAGGTATCTCCCTCCCACCACCTCTCCCTCTCTCCCTCTCTCAAGTCTCTCCCTCCCAAACCCTCTCCCTCTCTCTCTCCCACTCCCTCTCTCTCTTTCTCTCACTCCCTTTATCTCTCGCCCACTCTATCTCTCTCCCTCTCTCTCAGGTCTCTCCCTCCTACCCCCTCTCCCTCTCTCTCTCAAGTATCTCCCTCCTACCCCCTCCCCCTCCTAACCCCTCTCCCTCTAATAGTCACTCCCTTTATCTCTCTCTCACTCCCTCTCCTTATCCCTCTCTCTCAAGTATCTCCCTCCCACTACCTCTCCCTCTCTCTCTCATGCCCTCTACCTCTCTCCCACTCTCTCTCAAGTCTCTCCCTCTCACCCCCTCTCCCTCCCTATCTCTCTCAAGTCTCTCCCTCTCTCAAGTCTCTCTCTGTCTCTCTCACTCACTACCTCTATATCTCTCCCACACCCTCTCTCTCACTCCCTCTATCTCTCTCTCGCTCTCTCTCTCTCTCTCTTTGTCTCTCTCACTCACTACCTCTATATCTCTCCCACACCCTCTCTCTCACTCCCTCTATCTCTCTCTCTCTCCCTCTCTCTCAGGTATCTCCCTCCCACCCCCTCCCTATCTCTCTCCCTCTCTCTCAGGTATCTCCCCCCACCCCCCTCTCTCTCTATCTCTCTCTCTCTCTCTCACTCCCTCCATCTCTCTCCCATCCCTCTATCTTGAGCACTCCGTCTCCTTCCCAACCCCTCTCCCTCTCTCAAGTCTCTCTCTCTCACTCCTTGTATTTATCCCATCCCTCTATCTCCCACTCCCTCTCTCTCCTACTCTCTCAGGTCTCTCCCTGCCACCCCTTCTCTCCCACTTTGTCTCCCTCTCCCTCTCCCTCAAGTCTCTCCAAGTCCCACCCTCTCTCCCTGTCCTTCTCTCTTAGGTTTCTCCATCCCACCCCCTCTACCTTTCTCTATCTCTATCTCTCTCTCTCCCTCTCTCTTAGGTATCTCCATCCCACCCTCTCTCCCTCTCCCTCTCTCTCACATCTCTCCCTCCCACCCCCTCTCACTCCCTCCCTCTCTCAAGTCTCTCCCTCCTACCCCATATCCCTCTCTTAGGTCTCTCTCTTGCTCTTTCTCACTAACTCCCTTTATATCTCTCCCAATTCCTCTCTCTCTCACTCTCTCCCTCTCTCTCAGACTCCCTCTATCTCTCCCTCAGTATCTCTCACTCCCTTAGTCTCTCTCACTCCCTCTATCTCTATCCCACCCCTCTATCTCCCACTCCCCATCTCTCCCCCTCCATCTCTCTCTCGCTCTCTCTCTCTCCCCATCTCTTAGGTAGGAGGGAGAGACTTGAGAGAGAGTGAGAGGAAGTGAGAGAGAGAGAGAGGGTTGAGGGTTTAGGGTTGAGTGTTTAAGGATTGAGGGTATAGGGTTGAGGGATTAGATTTGAGGGTAGAGGGTATTTGGTAGAGGGTAGAGGGTAGAGGGTTTAATGGTTTAGGGTTTTAGGGTTTAGGGTTGAGTTTTTCAGGGTTTAAGGGTTCATGGTATAGGGCTGAGGGATTAGGGTAGAGAGGGAGTAATGGATGAAGGGAGAGATGGAGGGATAAGTGAGATAGATATGAGAGAAGAGGATGAAGGGACAAAGATATATGAGGATTGAGGATCCAATGTTTAGGTTAGAGGGTTGATAGTTGAGGGCATAGGGTTGACGACTTATCAGGTTGATGGTTTAGGGTAAAGAGAGAGAGAGGGAGAGGGTTTAGGGTAGAGGTTAGAGGGTTATGTGTAGAGGGTAGAGGGTTTAAGGTTTTAGGGTTTAAGGGTTAAGGGTACAGGGTAGAGGGTTTATGTTTTAGGGTTTAGGGTTAAAGGGTTGAGGGATGAGGGTTGAGGGTTGAGGGTAGAGGGTAGAGGGTAGAGGGTTGATGGTAGAGGGTTTAAGGGTCTAATGGTTTAGGGTTTAAAGGTTAAGGGTAGAGGGTTTAGGGTTTAGGGTTTAGGGATTACAATTTATGGTTTAAGGGTAGAGGGTGTAGGGTTGAAAGAGAGATAGGTGGGTTGAGGGTTTTAGGTTTTTAGGGTTTAAGAATTGAGGGTAGAGGATAGAGGGTTGAGGAGAGAGGGTTGAGGGTAGAGGGTTAAGGGTAGAGGGCTTAAGGGTTTAGAGTTTAGAGTTTATGGTTTAAGGGTTGAGGGTTTAAGGGTTTAGGTTTTAAGGATAAAAGATTAATGGTAGAGGGTAGAGGGTAGAAGGTAGAGGGTTGAGGACTGATGATTGAGGGTAGAGGGTAGAGGGTAGAGGGTAGAGGGTAGAGGGTAGAGGGTAGAGGGTTGAGGATTGAGGGTAGAGGGTTGAGGGTAGAGGGTAGAGGGTTTAAGGGTTTAAGGGTTTAGGGTTTAGGGTTTAGGTTTTAAGGGTTAAGGATAGAGGGTGGGTATGTGAAGGATCATGATGGGACAAAAAGTGGCGATATGTAAGTGATATGATGGCCCATGTCACTAATGACTTTTTTCTACCCAAAATTAATGAAACGAAAAGGGTTTTTAAATGAGATTTTTAGCTTTCCACCAATATAAATTATGATTTACTTTGAATTTAATAAATTATTATTATTCATTTTCTATTTGAATTATGACTAAAGTCCTGATTGATAGGCTGATTGAAAAATATCTCTATCTTTCAAGCGGTATTACATTTTTTTAATCTGAAACATGTGTCACATTCTATGCTTCACATACTATAGGATTAAAAAGAAAAAAAAATGAATTTCATGAGGTTTTGACCAAGTTAAGGTGGTCATACATATGAGTTTTAATATTTTTTAAAATTTGTAATAAAAAAATCATAATTAATTATTTACATGGGAAAAAATTACAAAAAAATATGCATCACATTGAGACATGATTCCTCTACTTATATCTTAAATATTATAAAAAATATTGTCATTTTATTGTGGTTAGGGTGGTCAAACAGACACATACTTCTTATTTTCCCCTGAAATTTAAGTACTATTGCATTGAAATTTCAAATTTTCACCAAATAGATTTTTGTTTTTAAAAAATAAACCTAGTAATTTAGAAACTACATTCAATTTTCTACAAATTCTATTCTTACATATTTTTGAAATAATATAGATAACTTATTCAAATTTTTACGTCAAGTTGTCAAATTCTGATTTTTTTGAATTTTATTGCCACTTAAGAGCTTGATTTTTCCATGATGATCCTGCACATACCTGGGTGTAGGGTTGAGAGAGAGAGATGGGGTTTGAGGGTTTTTGGGTATACGGGTATAAGGGTTGAGGGTTGAGGGTTGAGGGTTGAGGGTTGAGGGTAAAGGGTTGAGGGTAGAGGGTTGAGGGTTGAGGGTAGAGGGTTAAGGGTAGAGGGTAGAGGGCTGAGGGTTTTAGGGTTGAGGTAGAGGGTAGATGGTTAAGGGTAGAGGGTTTAAGTGTTTAGGGTTTAGGGTTTAAGGGTTTACGGTTTAGGGTTTAAGGGTAGAGGGTGTAGGGTTGAGAGAGAGAGGGGGGGTTGGGGATTTAATGGTTTAAGGGTTTAAGGGTTGAGGATTGAGGGTAAAGGGTTGAGGGAAGAGGGTTGAGGGTTGAAGGTACAAGGTAGAGGGTTTAGGATTTATAATTTTAGTTTAAGGGGTATAGGGTTGGTTGTTTAAGGGTTTTAGGGTTTAAGGGTGGAGGGTTGAGGGTAAAGGGTTGAGGTTTGATGGTCGAGGGTAGAGGGTAGAGTTTAGAGGGTAGAGGGTAGAGGGTAGAGATAAAGAGAGAGGGTAGAGGGTTAAGGGTTAAGGGTAGAGGGTTTAAGTGTTTAGGGTTTAAGGGTTTATGAATTAAGGGTAGAGGGTGTAGAGTTGAGAGAGAGAGATAGAGAGAAGGGGGTTGAGGGTTTAGGGATTTAAGGGTAGAGGGTAGAGGGTAGAGGGTAGAGAGAGAGGGTTAAGGGTATAGGGTTTAAGTTTTTATGGTTTAGGGTTTAGGGTTTAGGGTTTAGGGTTTAGGGTTTAAGGGTAGAGGGTAGAGGGTGCAAGGTTGAGAGAGAGAGAGGGGGTGTTGGTGGTTTAAGGTTTTATGGTTTAAGGGTGGAGGGTTTAGGGTAAAGGGTTGAGGGTAGACGGTTTAAGGGTTTACGGTTTACAGATTAAGGGTTGAGGGTTTAAGGGTTAAGGGTAAAGGGTAAAGGGTAGAGGGTTTATAGTAGAGGGTTGATGGTTGTGGGTTAATGGTAGAGGGTTTAAGTGTTTAGGGTTTAGGGTTCAAGGGTGTAGGGTTTAAGGGTTTAGGGTTTAGGGTTTATGGTTTACAGGTAGAGGGTGTAGGGTTGAGAGAGAGAGAGGGGGGTTGAGGGTTTAAGTGTTTTAGGTTTTAAGGGTTGAGGGTAGAGGGTAGAAGGGTTTAGGGTTTAGGGTTTATGATTTAAGGGTAGAGGGTGTAGAGTTGAGAGAGAGAGAAATAGAGAGAGGGGGGTTGAGGGTAAAGGGTTGAGGGTTGAGGGTTGAGGATAGAGGGTAGAGGGTAGAGGGTTGATGGTAGATGATAGAGAGAGATAGAGACAAAGACAAAGAGAGGGTTGAGGGTTTTAGGATTGAGGGTTGAGGGTAGAGGGTTAAGGGTAGAGGGTTTAAGTGTTTAGGGTTTAGGGTCTAAGGGTTTAGGGTTTAAGGATTTATGGTTTACGGTTTATGGTTTAAGGGTAGAGGGTGTAGGGTTGAGAGAGAGAGATAGAGAGGGGTTTTGAGGATTTAAGGGTTTAAGGGTTGAGGGTTGAGTGTAAAGGGTTGAGAGTAGAGGGTAGAGGGTAGAGGGTAGAGGGTAGAGAGAGAGACATAGACAAAGAGAGAGAAGTTTGAGGGTTTTAGGGTTGAGCGTTGATGGTTAAGGGTAGAGGGTTTAAGTTTTTAGGGTTTAGGGTTTAGTGTTTATGGTTTAAGGGTAGAGGGTGTAGGGTTGAGATAGAGAGAGATGGAGAGAGGGAGGTTGAGGCTTTAAGGGTCAAGGGTTGAGGGTAAACAGCCGAGGGTAGAGGGTAGAGACAAAGACATAGACAAAGATAGAGGGTTGAGGGTTAAGTGTAGATGGTTTAAGTGTTTAGGGTTTAGGGTTTAATGGTTTAGGGTTTAAGGGTTTAGGGTTTATAGTTTACTGGTAGAGGGTGTAGGGTTGAGAGAGAGAGAGGGTTTAAGGGTTTAAGGGTCTAAGGGTAGAGGGTTGAGGGTATACGGATTTAGGGTTTAAGGGTAGAGGGTGTAAGATTTAGAGAAAGGGGGGCTTTAGGGTTGAGGGTTGAGGGTAGAGGGCTAAGGGTAGAGATTATAGTTTTTAAGGGTTTAGGGTTTATGGTTTAAGGGTTGGGGGTTTAGGGTTTACAATTTACTAGTAGAGGGTAGAAGGTTGAGGGTTGAGGGTTTTAAGGTTTAAGGGTTGACGGTTTATAGTTTAAGGATTGAGGGTAGAGGGTAGAGGGTAGAGGGTAGAGGGTAGAGGGTTGAGGGTAGAGGGTTTAAGTGTTTAGGGTTTAGGGTTTAAGGGTTTAGGTTTTATGGTTTAAGGGTAGAGGATCTAGGGTTGATAGAGAGAGAGAGAGAGGGGTGGGTTGAGGGTTAAAGGGTTTAAGAGTTGAGGGTTGATCTAGCAAAGGGTAGAGGGTAGAGGTTAGAGGTTCTTCCCCTCCCACTCCCTCTCTCAGGTCTTCCCCCACCCTAACTGAATAACTCTCTATCCCTCTCAAGTCCTCTATCTCTCTCTTAAGTCTCACTCTCTCCCACACTACCTAGACTAACCTGTCTCACTCCAATCCCCTCTCTCACTCCCTCTCAGTCAGGTCTCATGTACCTCCCACCTTACCTAGACAAATCTATTTCACTCCAACCCTTCTCCTATTGTCAGGTCTTTCCTCCCACCCTAATTGGATAACTCTCTATCCCTCTCAAGTCTCTCTCACTATCAAGTCACAATCCCTACCACACTACCTAGACTAATCTCTCTGACTCCTATCCCCTCTCCCTCTATCTTTGTCTCACTCCCTTCCTTTGTATACTGTGAAAATATTTTTAAGCAACAAATTTGGTACTCTCCAAATTTGGCAAGCACACATTTTTTTTTCCAAGTGAAACGGTAAAATAGGGGTTGACCCCATGATTCAGGCCCACATGCTTCTGCATTTGTCTGGTTCAATGCTTTATCTGACTTAGAAACACCTTTTTTATGCAGTTGACTCTTGTTGTACCAATCTATGCTTGATCCATCACCTTTTTACCACCAATTTGCATGCTAGACAATGTAGATGAAGACATTTTGAAGTTTCTACATCATTTTGCATTATCTCAGGTAATATATTCATTTTGGTAATATTGAAATGTTTATATTTAGTATATTTGTCTTTTTTTTACAATAAACTAAATTCCTTTAATGATTTTATTAATCATAACAATTGGACATATAATTCAATATTGAATTAGATGGGAGTTGCATAAAAAAGTTTAATTTTATGAGTTTGAAGAAAAAAATAAAAAACATGACATAATTTAGATGAATTCATGTTTAAACTTATATAAACAACATCAACTTAACACAATTTCTCTTATGAATTCTATTTGCCTTGCTTATAGTAGTCCATTTCTAACATGGATAGTGGAATTCAATCAACTTAATTTTAGGTAGATGTTTATATTAAGTTTTTTTATTTTGTTTTGACAATTTATGGACCATTCATTTTATGATTTTATTAATCTTCATTGTTACACATAGAATTCAACATTAAATTAGATGGATGTTGCATGTAAATGTTTAATTTTGAGGAGATTGAAGATATAAAATGGAAAACATGACATAATAGATTCAAATTCATTATTAGTGATGGTTGTGGGATAACTTTTATTTTCAATTAATTTGGAAAACCTAAGAGCTTTCATCAATGTTAATTTGCAATTTTCCATTAATTTATTTGTGCCATAAAAAATCACCTTCATCATGAGCTTAGTTAAATTCAAGTGACTCAAGATATAGTTGGTTTAATGCAAGTTTCCATTCATTCATACCATTCACCTTTCTAAGAAATAAAAAAAGGGAAAATTTTGTGCAATTGAAAATGTTTTGTCTTTCAAAGTTACCTCATTCCAAAGAAATAGTGAATAATTCCAAGATATAGCATCGAAAACCCTTCTTTGAATTCATGTTCTTCATGGATTGGTTGACAATCAGAATGTGGCTTTAACAACAATAAGCACAATATTCTCTAGTTTCCAAAGGTGGCAACAACTTATACCATGGGTTTGACAAAAAATGATGATTTAGCAACCCTCGTATTGTTAGAGCATGCATATAGGCTAGGTGCAAAGTACCAAGTTTCATATATTTTCCCCAGATGCATCAAAATTTATGGGTTTTTTGAAGCTCGCTATAAACCATAGGTTGGGGACAACAATGTTTTATAAGATATGAAATGTTTCATAAGTCACATTATTTATGTAATATAAAGTAATGCTTTGAGTTTTAAAGATATGCAATGCAATGTAATCAGCGATATCAATATGTTTCATAAAATGCAATGTAATAAATGGTATGGATATGTTCTGAAAAAATGAATTATAAGTACTTTTGTTGTGGTATGGAGGTATATGTATGTATGAAAATTTTTGTACCATAGACATGTTTGATAATTCCAAACAACTTGCTACCTTCTTTCATAAAATGTTTTGGTGTGTTCTATAAAATGCAATGTAATCAACGTTATCAATATGTTTCATAAAATGCATTACATACTTTTTTTCTATGTGTATTTGTGAACATGTAGCATTCAACATGATGTCGAGGAAATGAGAAAAGCCTCTAACACAAGAAGAACTTGTAGTTAAAAATGTAAGGTGAGGACAATAAAAAATTGTAGCTCATGAAGCAAAGGAATTTCAACCCATACAAATAGAAATTTATGTGCAATCTAAGAGAGATGCCCAATTGGAAAAACAAAGGGCACGAATGAAAAAATATCATGGAATGACACAAATGGATCCTAAAGTTGGGGGCACATCACCAACCATTTGTGAAGTTCAATGCACATCTCAAATTGAAGACACACCGACAAGAACATGTGGTTTTCCAATTACATTGAAAATCACATCTCCAATTGAAGACACACCATCAACAACATTGTGTTTCAAAAGTACATCAGCAAACACATCTCTATTTGAAGTAACTCCACAAATGAAATCTCAAGTTGGAGGTACAACATCATTTACATGTCAATCTCAAGGTATGTAATCAATTGCACCTCCAATTGAAGGTACATGATCTATCCCCAATTTTGTTGACATTCAAAATATTGACACAAATTTACATTTGAGAACTCTTCCTAGATTTTTTCATAGAAAACCTAGATTTTTGATTGATATTGATTCCAATGTTTTGAAATGGATGCCTGATAATATTCCAAAACATACATGTCAAAGATATGCACAAAGGATATGGAGTTTATTTTTTGCGAAGCTAAGTGAGGGTGGAAGATGCCAACTATTTCTTGAAATGATGAGGCAACTCAAATTTAGGCCCACCATGAAAGCTCTTGTTCTAAGAGTTTCAAATGACTCAAGTGAAAATTCCATTGTAAAGAACTTGATGAGTGCATATGAGAGTGTGGGTTCTACCTCATGCACGAAGGATACTTGTGCCACACGACGTGTGATGACAACAACACTATTAAGGAACCAAACAAGGAACAAGGTGAACCTTACAAAGACAGGTAAGTATTTGAAAATAAGTAGATCATCTTTAATGAGAGCCAAAGTAAGACATGAAAGAGTGGAGGATCCAAATATAAATGAGTTATGGGCATTCTCGGGTACAATGCTACAAAAAGATAAAAGAATTGCTCAAAGCTTGAGATATTTAATAGTAGATTATTGGAAGGATAACACAAGGACCTCTCCTAATCAAAGAGATGTTGGGAGAAGGAGAATTGGTAGTAAAATCCATGAGCCACATCCAAAGAATTATTTGGATACCACTCAAACCCAATTTTTTGTTGATTTTGTACAAAAGTTTCCTAAAATTAAAATATGTCAAAGGTATTTTGAAATGCTAAAGCCTTTTTATGTCAAAATAAATCACACATGCACTACTTGTTTTTGTAGATTTCATATTGAGTTTTCTAACCATTGTGATCTTTATCGACATATATGTGTATATGTGCATACTGACAATGTTTTGCAGGAATGTAACATAAGGCCTCCAGCTAAATCCTTAAGGGAATTCTTATCTTCCATTTTATGTGAAAGAGAGGATGGTCAAAATTTTTACAAGTCATGTTTGGATGGCACATGTGATCATTGTGGTGGCTTGCAATATTTTCCAATTTTCCAACACATGGCTAGTACACACACAATTGGAGACAAAATTGTGGAATTTGGAAAATACAAGATAGTGGCCTATAGTCTAAAAGATGGGACAAAAGTAAAAAAGTGTGAATTGGTCACTGTTAAGATTCCAGTGTATCAATTTATGGGTATTTTCCATTATTAGATGGTCTATGAGTATGGAAGGCATACACATAGAGCTCAATGATTGGACTCACAGTTCAAGTTATGCAAGGACACATTTCCAGTTCATAACATCATTTCAGTTGTTGCCTTTGTGGAGAACTACACACTACAACCACAGAATGAGGTGCAATCATAGTACTACAACTCCACGTAGGTTGCTATATTTGTGCATATAACATTCATTCATGCAAATGATAGTATAGAGGAAAACAAGAAAGTATTGAGGGAGTATCACTTTTACATCAATGATGATCGCACACATTCGACAGATTTTGTGCAAGGTTTCTTTCAGATGTTCTATGTTGATATGGCTAGCAGGGAAATATCCTTTAGTCAACATATCATATGGTTAGATAACTATACATCGTAATTCAAGAATGCCAGAATTTTTTATTGGTTGAGAAGGATGCATAGGATCAGTGGTGTTCAACATATGTGGAAATTCTCAGAGGTCGGGCATGGAAAGGGGGAGCACATGATGGAGAAAGTGCATGTATCAAAAGAGCACTTGCCCAAGAAGAGTTAAAGTACAAAGATAGTGTAAAGTTGATAGATGCAAGATCTATTGTCCAGTGGTGCAATCATGCAATGGGTATAGGTAGTGAAGGTAATTATTTAGTTCGTATATTATTTCATTTAGTAGATGATACTAACACTGAAAAATATAAGGATTGTTTTACACTAATAGGATCAAGCGAGCTACACTCTTTTAGAAGCTCCAATGTAGGTACATGGACTATCCATATGTAGAAGATGGAATGATTTTGTTCTGCATGTACACTTCAAGCATGGAATAATTATGAGTTAACATAGTGGGTTGACGAATGGTTTATAAGAAGTTTAACCCCACTTGACACTTATTAGCTCCCTACGACTCTACAAATCACAAAGATGCAATCACCCACTGAATTTGATCATGTATTAGACCTACTAGAACCAAGTAATATATCTTACTTACAAGTTTTATTGTGATTTTCATTAAACACATCTAACAAGATGAACATATCAATGTAGGGAACATTTATGCAGTGATTACAGATGAAGACAAGGACGAGGATACATATTATTACTTGTGTCATTGTATCGGGGCCAATAAGAAATTGGAGGCCCTAGTTATAGATGGAGAAAACATAGAATATCTTACAAGTTCGGTGGTTCTTACTGGAACATGGCTTAGAAGGTACCCAGTTAAGAATGTTGTAGTTTGGTTGTTTGAGGACTTCAAAACACATTGGAAGATTATTCACTAGTCAAACCTTGTCGTTGCCACCAACATTCATTTGATCAAATATAAGGGTAGACTTGCGAACAAGAACTTGTGGAAAGTGTGTGAGTCTAATCACGAGGCAATACTTGACACAATAAAGAGTAGAGCAGACTCAAATGGTTTCCTGGATTGATTTGTAAGTATGCACATTTAATTTGTAAATTCATGTTATTGATCATTGCTTTCTTTCAAGAATTTAAGTTTGATTGTAGAAGGGTTTGTAAAATTTCATTATTGTTAATTTGCAAAATTATTGTTATATGTTGCTCTCTATTGACCAACTTTAAGTTGGTATTCTGTATTGACCAACTTTAAGTTGGTATTCTCTATTAAACAACTTTAAGTTTTTAGTTGTATGGGAAACATCGGTTGTTGGTGCATTTTCTAGTTCTCAATCTTCTCTTTCTTTTCCATCACATAGATCTCTTGGATTCTTATATGCTACATGTTTTATGTTAATTATGTCAGTGATATATTTGAAATTTATATGTATGATCATTGAGAGATGAAAAAATTAGTGAAAGATGGACCACATCACCATTGTAGGACCTTCAATCGATCTACTCATAGCATGCATGAAGGTGATAATAGATCTCGTCAAGTGTATGTCTGACATTATTTAGTTATTTCTCTTTTAATGATTTTTATGTGAATCCATGTTTGAGATTGATAGGCTTTTGTAGGTTTTTTGTGGACCAAAATCTAGTGAGAGTACACAACCACAAAGAGGCTACTACCCATGTGTTTCCAAGGGAGTAGGGGATGTACATGTTTTGAATCATTTTGGAATGCAAATAACTAGGCCACTTGAGGTGGATTGGAGAAAAGAAACTAGGTAGCAGCTCCTTTTGTTTCTTCTTGTACAATATATTTCATGATCTACGCTGAAAATGAGAGGATTATTTCCCTACATGTATTTCTACAAGTATTGAGAAATGGGAATATTTTCAAGATGTTCTTCCATCACTATTGTATTATTTGTTATTGACTTAGTGCAGTTTTTGATATACAAAAATTATGAGAAATTAATACATGCAAATGTTTATATTCCTTAATATATGCCTCAATTAAATGTGTATATTACATTTAAAGTTAGTTGTAATTATTCATGGTTTAAATTTAAAGTTGTATTCAAGGAAAATCATGTGGATTTATGAAAAAATCTGAAACAATGTCTTATATTGTACAAAGGCATATTTTATTGATCTTCTATAACCCTAAAACTCCTTCCATTATTATTATTTGCATCAGAAGGATGTGAACTCACCTCTCCAATTAATATGTCCCCACTATATCACAATGATTCTCATGATGATTATAAACCATTTTTATTTTGTCTCAGATTATTACATCATCGTGAGACCCCATTTCTATGAGGCATACACTGCCCCTACCTTGTCAATCCTACCGAATTGGCAAGCTAGTGAGCTCACTAGCTTGCCAATTCGGTAGGGTTGATTCATAAAATGGGTCTCATAGTGATGTACATCACCATGAGACCCCATTTCTATGAGGCGACATTTCCCCTACCATACATCATCGTGAGAACCCATTTTGGCAAGCTAGTGAGCTCACTAGCTTGCCAATTCGGTAGGGTTGACAAGGTAGGGGCAGCGTATGCCTCATAGAAATGGGGTCTCATAGTGATGTACATCACCGTGAGACCCCATTTCTATGAGGCAGACATTTCCCCTACCATACATCACCATGAGAACCCATTTCTATAAAGCATACGCTGCCCCTACCTTGTCAACCCTACCAAATTGGCAAGTCAGTGAGCTTGGCAAGCTAGTGAGCTCACTAGCTTGCCAATTCGGTAGGGTTGACAAGCTAGGGGCAGCGTATGCCTCATAGAAATGGGGTGTCATGGTGATTTTTGATATTGGTTTAATAGATGATTATACAAATATGTGACTAAATCACCATGAGACCCCATTTCTATGAGGCATATGTTGCCCCTACCTTGTCAACCCTACCGAATTGGCAAGCCAGTGAACTTGGCAAGCTATTAAGCTCACTAGCTTGCCAATTCAGTAGGGTTGAAAAGCTAGGGGCAGCGTATACCTCATAGAAATGGGGTGTCACAGTGATTTGCTGATCTGGATTTAATAGATGATTAAAAGGATATGTGACAATTTCTTAATTCATTGCAATTTTTTGTGATGCTCTTCTCATTTTTTTCTTGTGGATTGTTGAAGTTCTATTAGGATTATTAAAGAATGTCATCATAGTCAAAGGACACTATGAGACACTTGTCTCATAACTCCTATATTCCCTCCAACATCATAATAAGGAAAGACTCCTTCTAAGACCTTTGTCCTTATGGTCTTTGTGAGCATTGTGAGAAGTGGCTTCTTCTCCCACCTTTCACTCCACCTTGTCAATGTACGAGGAAGATATATCTAGTTTATATCCCTCATCCCAAATGATGCAGAGAAGGGAGGGTTTTTCCAAATCAATCACAATCCAATCAGTCTTGAACAAATTTTTTACTTAGAAGACCCTAACTTGGTGTTTTCACTCAATTTTCTCAATTTTTCTTGTAGCACATCAAACAATGAAATTTGGGCATATCTTTTAGAGAAGGCCTCAAACCCATGAAATAAATACCATTTAGGATATCCTTTTATTCTCTTCTTGAACATACCAAATTTTTGCATAGGCTTGTTTCAAAACATTCTCTCCTAAAATGGACTACTATGTTGCCCCTTAAGCCCAACTAGGCCTCTTTTACAAAGCAGGTGTGTCATATTCTTTCCCCAAATCACCAATCTTCATTCCCAGACCTTGGATAGATCACATGGGGTTTGAAACAATATATTTTCTCACTTGAAACACCCACCAACTCATCTAACAACAAAAACCTACCTCTACCTATCAAAACTAGCATAATACATTGAAATATTAGGCTAGGGCTTGCACAAACAGGGCCCTAACTCCATCCCTTACATCTACAATCCTACGAAACATGAAAAGAACCCTATCTAGTGCCATTCCACTAATTTTTAGCAATTTCCATTGGTGGAATGGTTCAATATGCCATTTTTTCTCTCAAACCCTCTTGACTTAGGGTTTTCAAACCACTTCTAGCAAATTGCTTATAAAAACCTTCAAAATTTATGAAAATAGCTCAAACCAATGCCAAAACGAAGCTATTTCATGCCTCCATTAGATTAAATTCACCTTATGTCATTTATAGATTGTACAGAACCATACCAATTCTTGTAGTAGTAGATTTACACAAAAAATGTAGAAAACATAGCTATTATTATTGCTTGCACTTAAAAATCAACTTTAGAACCTTTCCTTGAAGTTTGTGAGGCATATTTAAACTTGTACCACAACAAACCAATGGTTCCAACCAACCTTTGAACTACATGACCATTGAACTTCCAAATATGACAAAATTGCAAAGTTGAAAGCAACTTTTGACATCATTTGCAAAACTTAATAAATCTTGACAAATCTATCTAATATCGACCCCACATGAATTATTCCATTGCAAATGGTCTAAATAGACCTTATTACATCACAATTCGACCCAAAAACATAAAAACTCAACATTAGACCAAAATTGCATAGTTTCATTAGGTGCCCCTACACCACCAACCAATCCAATCCTCATCGTACATGTCACAAGACAAATTCTCCAACCGTTGATCTTGTGCCACATAGATGTACAATTCCTTAGCATATAAAAGGAAGTTTATCACCTCCATTTTTAACACGCAAAAGATATATTATACTTACATGCTTCTTAAATCTCATATCAATTATTCGAAAGTATGCCTTTTTATTTGCATCATCATTATCATAGAATTAGCATTATCATTATCATTGCATTCTCATTAGAATAGCATAGCAATATTGATAGCATTGTAGTTGTAGCTACTTCATTGTAGGATCATATCCTCATCAATAGCTTCATCAATCTCATATCCATAGCTTGCATTGTAGAAACAATTCACATTGCATATCTAGCTTTGAAAGCTAGTGACCTCACTAGCTTGCCAGTTTAGTAGGCTTGACACGGTAGGGGAAACATATGGCTCATAGAAATGGGGACTCATGGTGATGTATAGGGGCAATGTATGGCTCATAGAAATTGGGACTCACAGTGAGGGGTAGCATATGGCTCATAGAAATGGGGACTCACGATGAGGGAAAGTGTATGGCTCATAGAAATGGGGACTCATGGTGATGTACATTACCATGAGTCCCCATTTCTATGAGCCATATATTTCTCCTACCTTGTCAAGCCTAACAAATTGGCAAGCTAGTGAGCTCACCAACTTGCCAATTCGATAGGGTTGACAAGGTAGGGGCAACGTATGCCTCATAGAAATGGGGTCTCACGGTGACGCACATAACTGTGAGTCCCCATTTCTATGAGGCATACACTGCCCCTACATTGTAATCTACTCCAACAAGCCAAAGTTTAGTGGGATAACACCTTTTACCATCTCAAATAAATCTATAAATCTATCCTTCTAGTCGATTAAGATAACAAATATATCTTGAGGACAAGACAGTTTTGAAAGGATGGATGATGTTGTGTAGGACACCATAGGCCTCCATGATCCATAAAAGAGTCTAATGTTGTGTTTTTGGTGTTTGAGTCATGTTTTTAAATGAATAAGGTTTATTTAGACCATGTTTAATGTCTTTGTCATGTTTTTGAGTCAGTTGTAGTCGAATTGTAAAATTTGCTCCAATTTGCTAAAAGTTGCCAAAAGTTGCTATTCAACTTTACATTTTTTGCATTTGGAGGAAATTGAACAGTTAGGAGTTAAAAAGGTAGTTGTATGCTATGAGATTTCCACAATCCATAATTTTATCAAATTGTTGCTTCTGGATTTTGATTGTGTGAGAGTGTTATCATCCTGATGATGGATCATAGAGTGTTATCCGAAACGTTGATGAAAAAACTCTCACACAATCAAAATCCATAAGCAACAACTTGATAAGGTAGTTTTAGTTGGTTGGTTTTTCTTGGAAAAGGGGTAATCTCATAATAGTGGTTTACAATTTTTTGCCAAACTGGACACTGGAATTATTATTTTTCACTAAATCTTCACATTCGGGCACCTATAGCGGCTAAACCATGAGGAATTTGAAGATGATGCAAAGTAGAGTCTCATCAAATTTTTTATGTAGATTCTAAAAATATTTTTTTCAAAATTTTTGGAATAAGATTGCGATTTTTTTTCCATCTCCCACAAAAACTGGTTTTTTTTAGAAAACAACATTTTTAAAAAGTGACGCTCACTGTATACAAAATATTTTTTTTTGTATGAAGGATAAAATTATATATTTTATGAATTTAGATTTGTAACTATGATATCTAACACTTTCATTTGGTCTCATAGTTTTTTATTGAATATTTTTTCCTTAATAGAGTTTCAAAGTTAAACCTCAGACATAGGTGGACTGTATACAACATAACTTTTTTTGTATGTATCGAAATTAAATTTTTATTTTTTTAATGGATCAAGGACATCAATACCCAGCATGAACATATTTAAAAAAAAAATATTTTGATAAATTTCTATTTTTCCACATGTGCAAAATAGAGAGCTTGATTTTTGGTGAAAAACCTATGTTAATAAAACTAAAAAAACACATACATAATAAAACCAAAACATATTAAAATTATATTCATGGGATAGCTAATTTCGAGGACTACCATAATAATTTGAAATAAATTTAAAATGAATTCATTTGATCCCCCAAAAGGTAAATCAAAAGTGATTTTTTATCAACATTTTGATAGGTGTAAAGGAGACTCATTTATAGGTATGGTTTAAAACTAACGAGGTTCTATCCAAGGGGGTTTGATCTCACGTGCTTTGATCAAACCCTCTTCAATTGGAATCCTTAAAATGGAACTTTTAAAAGCTTAAATCATTATATTTTCTAAAAATATGTGATTTCAACAAAAATCAGCTCCTCTTAGAAATTGTAAATCAGCTTTGTGGGATCACCCAAAGCTTGAAAACACCATGTAATGGTCGAACCAAGGTTGTGGTGGAAATTTTGTAAGTTGAACATCAATAAAATTCTGGTTTTTTGCATTTTCCTATTTAATTTGTTCCTATAGGAGATTGTGTGGCCTTTTACGGCATGTAAGTGGTCTCAAATTGATAGGCGTTGATGTGGAATTGAATCTACTCTAAAAAAAAATTGGTTTCATTGAATTTCATTCAGTTTTGAGCATTTTTGAAGCAATTTACTCCATACCACTTTGAAACCTTAGGTTTTGGTGCTTTGAGAGAATAAAATGGATTTTTGAGCCATTTCACCGGTGAAATGCCTTGAGAATTGGTGGAATGGAGGTAATTAGAATGTTTTTTGATTTTGTGAAGTTTGCAGGAGCAAGGGAGGAGGTTTGATGAAGACTAGGTGATGCCCTAGGTGGAAAATCTTCTTGTTTTGGGCATAAAAGGTTGCATAGGAGTAGGATTTTATAGAAAATGTGTTTGGAAATGATTCTAGTTGATAGAATTTTCATGTGCAAACCTCATATGACATTGTGGATGCTCTATAATGAATAATTGAGGATTGGAGTTGGTAGAACCAATAGTTGACCTACCAAACAAGCATAATTAGGCCTATGGTGAAGCGTAGCAATAGAAAATTGAGGGTTGTATTCCAAAGTAACCACCCCTATAATTTTGATATGTTTTGAAGTGTAAAAAAGGGTATTTAAAAAAATGATTAGATTCTGAGTTAGATGTCTTATCTGAAAGTTATGAAAAAAATACCCTATTTTCTATGCTCTAAGGAATAATGGCAACTTGTGAAGAAAAATCATTTGTTTGATGTGTTAGGGTTTTCAATACTGGTAGTTTTGAGCTGGTTTGTGAACCCACCCCTTCTCTACATCATGATAGTCATTTTTTAGTGGTGTCCAATTTTCACTTGATGGAAAAAGTGTCAAATGCAAGCAATGTAAAGTTGCAAAGTGGTGCAAATTTTGTTCTACAACTCATGTGACCAATTAGACTATACCAACATGTCTAGATGGGTAAATTTATGCTAGGAATGGTTCTCTTTCACACCCAAACACACATAATTGCTTCGAGCTACATTCAATCGGTTGAATCCCTTGAGAGTCCAAAGTACAAAATGACTACAAACTTCAGCATGTTGTTAGTCGAACATTGTGATACTTAGAAACTTATTGTTTGACCCTATTGGATTTCTTTGGACCCCTATACAATAACCTCTCTCAGTTTTTTCTATCTCAGAGACCTTTTTCTATGGTGGCAAATTTTCGCTTGAGAAAAAAGTTGTCAAATGAAAGTAGTTGAAAGTTGCCAAGTGGTGCAACTTTTGTTCTGCAACTCGTGTGACTAGACAGCCTATTTTGACGCATCCTGATGGGTATTTTTACACTATACATGGTCCTCTTTTGCACCCAAATATGAGGAATTGCTCTGACCTACATTCAATCAGTAGAATCCCTTAAGAGTTCAAAGTGCAAAATGGCTGCAAACTTCAACATGCTCGTATTCAGACACCGTGATGCTTAGAAACTTCTTGTCTAAGCCTATAGAATGATGTTGGGCCCCTCTACAATAAAATATCTCAATTTTCTCTAACTTGGAGGCCTTTTCCTATGGTGGAAAATTTTCGCTTGGAAAAAAAGTTGTCAAATGCAAGTAGTTAAAAATTGCAAAGTGGCACAACTTTTGTTCTACAACTCGTGTGACCAAATGGACTATTTTGAAGCATCCAGATGGGTATATTTACGCTAGGCATGGTCCTATTTCACACCCAAATACGTGGAATCACTCTGAACTACATTCAACCAGTATAATTCCTTAAGAGTCCAAAGTGGAAAATGGCTACAAATTTTAGCATGCTGGTATTCAAACACCATGACACTTAGAAAATTCTCGTCAAATTATATGGGATCATGTTGGGACCCTCTACAATAACCTCTCTTTGTTTTTTCTATCTCAGAGGCCTTTTCCCGTGGTGGTGAATTTTTGCTTGGGGAAAAAGTTGTCAAATGCAAGTAGTTGATAGTTACAAAGTGGTGCAACTTTTGTTCTACAACTTGTGTGACCAAACAGACTATTCTAACATGTATATATGGATACATTTATGCTAGGCATGGTCCTCTTTCAAACCCAAACACGCAGAATCGCTCTGAGCTACATTCAACTGACATAATCCTTTAAGAGTCCAAAGTGAAAACTTCAACATGCTTGTATTCAAACATCATGATTCTTAAAACTTCTCATATGAGCCTATGGGATTACATTGATCCCCTCTACAATAACCTCTTTTCTTTTTCACTATCTCAGAGGCCTTTTCTCGTGGTGGCAAATTTTCATTTGGGGAAAAAGTTGTCAAATACAAGTAATTGAAAGCTGCAAAGTGGTGCAACTTTCATTGTGGAACTTATGTGACCAAAAAAATTGTTTCGATGCATCCAAGTGGGTACATTTACGCTAAGCATGGTCCTCTTTCACACCCAAACACATGGAATCGCTTTGAGCTACATTCAACTGACAAAATCCCTTAAGAGTCCAAAGTGCAAAATGGCTTGCAAACTTTGGCATGTTGTTACTCAGACATTGTGATGCTTAGAAACTTCTTGTCTGAGTCTATGAGATCGCATTGGAACCCTCTACAATAAAATCTCTTGGTTTTTTCTATCTCAGAGGCCTTTTTTTGTGGTGGCAATTTTTTTCTTGGGGAAAAAGTCGTTAAATGCAAGTAGTTGAAAGTTGCAAAGTGGTGCAACTTTCATTTTGCAACATGTGTGACCAAATGGACTATTCCAGACCATCTAGGTGGGTAATTTTATGCTAGGCATGGTCCTCTTTTGCACCTAAACATGCGAAATTTCTTCGAGCTACATTCAAACGACATAATCCCTTAAGAGTCCAAAGTGCAAAATGACGGAAAACTTCAGCATGTTGTTACTCAAACACCATGATGCTTAAAATATTCTCATATAAGCCTATGAGATTGCATTGAGACCTTCTACAATAACCTCTCTTTTTTTTTTCTATCTTAGAGGTTTTTTCCCATAGTGGTGAATTTTTGTGTGGAGAAAAAGTTATCAAATGCAAGTAGTTGAAAGTTACAAAGTGGTGCAACTTTTGTTATGTAACTTGCATGATAAAATGAATTGTTTCAACACATCTAAGTGGGTAAATTTACACTAGGAATGGTCCTCTTTTGTACCCAAACATGTGGAATCGCTCCAAGCTACATTCAACCGGCATAATCCCTTAAGAGTCCATAGTGCGAAATGCCCGCAAATTTGAGCATGTTGTTACTCGAACACCGTGATGCTTAGAAAATTCTCTTCTAAGAATATGGGGTAAAATTGGGCCCCTCTATAATAACCTCTCTCAAGTTTTTCTATCTTGGAAGCCTTTTCCCATGGTGGTGAATTTTCACTTGGGGAAAAAGTTGTCAAATGCAAGTAGTTGAAAGTTGAATAGTGGTGCAACTTTCATTTTACAACCCATGTGAAAAAAAAAAATATTACGACATGTCTCAGTGGGTACATTTATGCTAGACATGGTTCTCTTTCGCACCCAAACACATAGAATTGCTCCAAGCTACATTCAACTGACAAAATCCCTGAAGAGTCCAAAGTGCAAAATGGGTACAAACTTCAACATGTTGTTACTCGGACACCATGATGCTTAGAAAATTCTCACCTAAACCTATGGGATTACATTGGGACCCTCTATAATAACCTCTCTTGGGTTTCACTATCTTGGAGGCCTTTTCCCGTGGTGGTGAATTTTTGCTTAGTGAAAAAGTTGTCAAATGTAAGTAGTTGAAAGTTGAAAAGTGGTGCAACTTTTGTTCTGCAACTCATGTCATGAAATGAAATATTCTGAAACATCTAGGTGGGTATGTTTATGCTATACATGGTCCTCTTTTACACCCAAACATGCGGAATCACTCCGAGCTACTTTCAACTGATAGAGTACCTTAAGGGTCCAAAGTACAAAATGGGTGCAAAATTCAACATGCTATTACTCAGACACCATGATGCTTAGAAACTTCTCGTCCAATCCTATGGGATTGCACTAGGCCCCTCTACAATAACCTCTCTTGGTTTTCACTGTCTTAGGGGTCATTTTCTATGGTGGAATTTTTTTTCTTGGGAAAAAGGTTGTCAAATGCAAGTAGTTGAAAGTTGTAAAGTTGTGCAACTTTCATTGTGCAAGTCGTGTGACCAAATGAATTATTTTGATGCATTCGGGTGGGTATATTTATGCTAGGCATGGTCCTATTTCGTATCCAAACATGCTGAATCACTTTGAGCTACATTCAACCCACTGAATCCCTTAAGAGTTTGAACTGTAGTTGTTGTCATTGAATTGTGCACCCTTATTGAGATGCAAAACTCAACCTACTTGTCAAATCCAAATATTCAATATCTATGACGTATGGTTTGATGTCCTATGCTGATTTTTCACGTGAAGAAAAACCATGAGACCATAGCTTGTTTCTTACTATTATGCTGATTTTTGCGTGAAGAAAAACCATGAGACCATAGACAAGGCAGTGAATTGTTTGAAAAAATGCCTCACATAAAAGTGGTCTCATGGTGATGGAATGGCATGACGAATGCCAAGACAAGAAAATTTCTATGTATTGTTATGGCATTCCATCACCATGAGACCACATTTCTTTGAGGGAATTTTTCAACCAGATCACTGCCTTGTCTATGCTATTGCTTACTATAATGATTTGATAGATTTTTTCCAAGCATCCATAGCTTGTTCGAAATCACCTATTTTAGGCCTTTAGCCATAGCAGCAAGGCAGTGAACTATTTGATAAAATGCTTTGGTAGACATGTATGAAAAATGTGGTAGCATAGACAAGGTGGTGAACTTTTGAAAAAAATCCTCAAAGAAATCTGGTCTCATGGTGTGATGGAATTCCATGACAAGCAAATTGCTATGGATTGTCATGGCATTCCATCACCATGAGACCACATTTCTTTGAGGCATTTTTTTAACTAGTTCACTACCTTGTCTATGATACTACTTACCATTATGCTTTGATAGATTGTTTCCTTGCATCCATCACTTTTTTGAAAGTACTTGTTGTAGGCTCTTAGCTATAGTAGAAAGACATTAAACTGTTTGATAAAATTCTTTGGTAGACATGTCTGAAAAATGTGGTAGCATAGATGAGGTAGTAAACTGTTTGAAAAAATGCTTCAAAGAAATGTGGTCTCATGGTGATGGAATGGTGTGACAATCAAGGGAATTTTCTTGTCATGGCATTCCATCACCATGAGACCACATTTCTATGAGGAATTTTACAAATAGTTCACTACCTTGTCTATGCTACTGCTTACTATTACGTTTTGATAGATTTTTTGCAAGCATCCATAGCTTGTTCGAAAACACCTGATTTAGACTTTTAGCCATAGCAGCAAGGAAGCGAATTGATTGATAAAATGCTTTGGTAGAAATTTATGAAAAATGTCGTAGCATAGACAAGACAATGAATTTTTTCAAAAAAATGCCTCAAAGAAATGTGGTCCCATGGTGATGGAGTTCCGTGACAAGCACATTGAGACGACATTTCTTTGAGGCATTTTTTTGAACAGTTCACTGCCTTGTCTATGCTATTGCTTAATATTATGCTTTGATATATTTTTTCCAAGCATCTATAGCTTGTTTGGTATTGACTTGTTTTAGGCTTTTAGCTATAGCAGCAAGGCACTAAACTATTTGATAAAATTCTTTGGTAAACATGTACGAAAAATGTTGTAGCATAGACAAGGCAGTGAATTGTTTGAAAAAATGCCTCAAAGAAATGTGGTCTCATGGTGATGGAATGACATGACAATCCATAGCAATTTTCTTGTCATGGCATTCCATCACCATGAGACCACATTTCTTTGAAGCATTTTTTTCAAGTAGTTCATTACCTTGTCTATTCTATTGCTTGCTATTATGCTTTGCTAGAATTATTCCAAGCATCAATAGCTTGTTCGAAAGAACATGTTTTAGGGTTTTATCCATACTAGTAAGGAAATTAATTGTTTGATATAATGCTTTGATACACATGTATGAAAAATGTGGTAGCATAAAAAAGGCAGTGAACTCTTTGAAAAAATTCCTAAAAAAAAAAGGTCTTATGGTGATGGAATGCCATGAAAATCAAAAGCAATTTGATTCTCATGGCATTCCATCACCATGAGACCACATTTCTTTGAGGCATCTTTTCAAATATTTCATTGCCTTGTGTATGGCTTGTCATGGCATTCCATCACCACATTTATTTGATGCATTTTTTCAAATAGTTCACTGCCTTATCTATGCTATTGCTTACTATTATGCTTTTGATATATTTTTTCCAAGCATCCATAGCTTGTTCGAAAGCACTTGTTTTAGGATTTTAGCCATAGCAACAAGCAAATGAGTTGTTTGATTTCATCTCGAGGATGCGCAGGCGTCCTCAGGTGACTATGGCAATTTGGGATGCATGCATGGAACGCTTATGTCTTTAAGAAAAAGATGATTTGGTAGACATATATGAAAAATGAGGTAACATAGATAAGGCAGTGAACTATTTAAAAAAATACATCAAAGAAATCTGGTCTCATAGAATGCCATGATAAGAAAATGCAATTGGCAGCTGCTCCTAGTTATTAGTTATGCAATGTGAAATAATTGCATAACTATTTAGGTTAATTTTAAAAAAACTATATTGTAAGTAAAATTTTGTCATCTATCCACATCTAGTTATTAGTTATGCAATGTGAAGTAATGCTTTGACTTTGGAAGATGTGCAATGTAATGTAATCAACGATATGAATATAAACTTCAAAAATCTATTTTTTACAATTCATTAGTTAAAATATTTATTTTATTTTCTCTCTATATCTCTATGCTATGGAAATACCTTTCAATTTCAAAAAAAATAGTTTTTATCTCTTATTCTACAATTTTTTACATTTTCTTAAATATGATTTTTTCTCTATTTTTTCAAAAACTCTTATACTTTTGGTTTCCCGATTTTTTCCCCAAAATATTTTTGCTGCTGTGCATTGGAAGCATGAAGCATACACATGAATACACAAAATATACATGAATTATACATGTGAATAAGTGAAGCATACATGTGCATAAGTTAGGCATAAGTAATTGAAACATTGCAAATGATAGAAACCACCAAGAATGGAGCTTATTTACATAATACACTTTAGATGGGGCTTATTTAGCAATCAAAAATAATTAATTAGGCATTATAAGTAAAAAAAATCCATTCCTACAAAATTCAAGCATATAATTTTCACAATACGCATGATAACATCATTCAAGAATGACAGTAGCAAAATGAGATTTTCTTTAATCAAAAAGTCACAAGGATATATAATGATATATATTGATAAAAGTAAATACAATATATCCAAAAAAGCCATACAGGCTTAGTACAAAAGAACCATATGGACATAAAATGTCACTTATATATCGATAATACAAAACATATGTTCCAAAATGCCACATAGGGATACAACAAATGACCCTAATACATAGTCATTTCCCTATAGGGGAAGGAAATAGATCCCGTGCTACCTTCAAAATTCAGCTGGATGGAGTGACTGTTGGTTCTCTTGTCTTTCGAACATGCTTGCTAGTCCTCCTCTCTTCACTCTGGATCTTCAACTGATACAATAAAAAGTAAAGATGTTAATACATAGAAATTGAATTGTGGAATGACATTGTAAGAGGGGGACCAACCACGTCAAGGCCCTAGGTCATGGAGGGTTGAGAGAAATAGGCTGCCCTAACTTACCTCAGCTTAAGGGAGTGTTATGAAATGTGGGATGAGAATGATGAGGACTATAAGATCCTTCGATCAATCTATAGACCTAAGACTTGAAACAATGCTAGGCGAGTTGGTTTTCAACATCAACATTGCATCTCAGGGAGCTCTTTGATCGAGGATGAAAGCATGGCTCTAGGATGACAACGTGACACACTAGCATCTCTTAGGTGCAGTGGCATCGGTATGACTAGAGGAATAGGGAGACAAGATTAGACGTAATAAAATGGACTAAGAACCTAGCTAGTTACTTTTGAATGGCCAAAACAACACTAGGAGGTAGATAAAGTATGCACAAATGTGATAAAGCAAATAAACAAGAGTATGGATGGAAAGAATGATCTCACAAAGGTGATTGTTCACTAGCTAGCTCTAAGAATACTTCCTCCTACACAAAAGATAGAGGAAAGTTGTTGGGGGGTTGTATAGGGGTTTGCCTCAGTTAAACCCTCAATTTGGTGTTTCCACCTCCATGGACAACCAATATGATGATAATGGAGAAGAAATATGATAAAACAAGATATGGAGTAGAGAGAACTAAAGCACTAGAAAATAGTGTTATGCTACCCAACCAGATCATAGAGGAGAGGAGTAGAAAGCTTACCACCACCAAGAGCTCACTAGATAATGGGGGAGAAAATGAGAGGACTCAAGCCTCTACTGCAATGGTGTTTGGTCCACACTTTCTCTATGGAGTTGAAAAAGTGTTGATGTTGTTGCTATGGAGCACAAAAATGCTGCTTGAGAGTGAATTCAATGCTTGGAGTTGTGTGTAGAATATTTGGATTGCTAGGAGAGATTGTATAAGGATCAAATGGATGAAGAAAGGGTGAATTTGAAGTAGAGATGAAGGAAAATGACCATATTCGGGTTGGTTGGTCGAAGGGTGCATTACAAATTGATCTCCAATGGGAAGTGTAACGCCTCTAAAGGCTTTAGATGTGAGAATATGCTAGGGACATAAGTGTGCCACACATATTTTTTGTGCATTGATTGGACGTCCTTGATAGTTATTACTCTATCGACACACAAAATGTATGCTAAGTGGAATGAAGGCGGTGGGCTTATGTGGAATTTTTCCTTTGGATTTGGTTTTATAAGGTGAGCATGTGTAAAAGGGGAATTTATGTAAGGGGTGCAAATTCTCTCCTATACAAACATATAACAAAATATAATCACTTACCGCATACATATAGTCATCATGCACATTTACATCATTACCACATCCACAATCTGGAGTGACAACCACCTATAGCAACCATCAAGATATAATTTAAACTACATAAAAGTATCATGAAAATTTTCTATAATAGACCATAAAAGAGAAAATATAATGTCAAATCAACTAATCTATTCCATACCTCTCTCAATGGATCGGAATTGGCTATTGTTGTAGCCAATCCATGGTCCATCGTGCCACCAACATCACCAGGGCTTTCTGATGTCAACAACTGCAAATGAAACAACATATCTAATAGTAATATAAATGAAGTTAAGGTTTTTTCTTTATAACTATCATAAATGAAAGAGTAAATGGTTGGCCTCAGTTGAGACTACAATATAGTACTTATAGATCATAGAATGGTGAAAGTACCAAGCCCACTAGGATAGTCCAAACTCTTGAAAATGCCAAAGTTTAGTGCTCATTGAGATCCATATTGCATATGTTGATGAATTGATGTTGATGAGGGCATCTTTTCAACATAGTGATAATGCCACAATGAAGTTCACGTGAATGAAGTGAGGATTACTATGTTACTAGTATCTTTCAAAGGGGTAATGGAACATACAATTAATTAGAACATGTCTAGGGTTTTACTATAGCACATGAATTTGGTTGTTGAGGTGTGCAACAGTAATGGAGAAGACAACTTTGGTCAATATTGAGTGGAAGGAAACTTATTTCTTCTAACAGTGTATAGGATAAAATTTGGATGGAGGTGATATAGCATAGATGGGATAAAGAGAAAAGACCAACAAGGGATAATGGAACATATGGTAAAATAATAGAGGGTACAATGGGATGGGAGTCAAATGTGATAATGGAATATGGGATGGACTAGAATAGATTAATGGGATGGGATAGGATGAGATAACAAAATATAGCGTGAAATATTAGAGGTTAATGGGATGGGATTAGGAGGGAATAAAGGAACATGTGGTGAATTAGGGAAAGATAGTGGGACAAAACAAAGAGGGGATAATGGAACATAAGGTGAAATAAGAGAGGGTAATGGGATGGGAATATAAGGGGTTAATGGAACATAGGATGGACTAGTATAGATTGATGGGATGGGCTAGGATTGGATAAAAAAATATAGGGTGGAAAATTAGAGGTTAATGAGATGCAACTAGTAGGGAATAATGCAACATCGGGTGAATTAGGAGGTGTCTAGGGTTTGACTATAGTACACAAAGTGCAAACTTGACCTATGTGTAGTAATAATAGAGAAGAGTTATCTAGGATGAAACACGGATAGATATGGTATAAAATAGAATGGATAAAGGAACATATGGGATCATGGAACATCTAGGGTGAAATAATAATGGGTACAATAAGATGGGAGTAGAATGGCATAATGACACATAACATGGACTAGAAGATATTAGTGGGATGGGCTAGGAGGGGATCATGGAAAATAGGGTGAACTATTAAATGTTAATAGGATGTGATTAGGAAGGAATAATGGAACAAGAAGTGAATTAGGAGAAAATAATGTGACACAATCAAGGAATACAAATTAAATGTTTGTGTTTCTCATCAATTTTTTAGATTTGTATACACAAAATTATAAAAACTAGCTAAAATTATTTTACAACACCATTAATGAATAAAGGCTACACGAGTGTAAGTTGTTTGAGGAAATGAATTGTGAGGTGTGGAGGTCGAAGGTCTACTAGGAAACTATTTGAAATCCAAAGCATGTTATGAGACAAACATTCAAATATAACATTCAACTATTCGAATGTAATAATAATATCTTTAATAATAGTTGCATACCTGTGGACTCAATATCGATAATGAATAAGGGTATGTAGGAATGGAACACATCTCATGAACAGTGTGACCCTGAAATTTCATCATATTGAAATTCTACTAATTTAGTTATTTTGAAATTTCAAAATATAATTTAATAAACAACATTGAATGAACTTGTTTAATTTTACTTGAGTGTCAATGTTGAATGTATCATTCAACAAATCATCTATGAAAGCCATCACCTCTACAACTAATGTAGGTTGTGTAGCTACATCCTGAGCACTTTGATAATCGTACGTGAAAACAACACCACAAGCACCACAATGGTGGGGTGGATCTCGAGCCTACATGTCTCCCCCACATCAAGCTCTACTAGAGGCCTTGCACACTGTAAAATTGTTTGGGTGAGTGATCCAATCGACTCCAACATGTCCACCTCTACACTATCCTTAACAATATAAGGAACAATGACATGCTCCACCATGGGTTTGGCCAAGGGCCTCGATACCAAATGTGGATTATGTCATGTAGTAGGTCTATCATGTGTGGAGCCCCCACCTCTACCTTGAAAGTATAAGATGTCAAAATAATTTGGCATCTTATTGAGGAAAAACTCACAATAGAGTTTCCTCAAAAAGTATTTTGGTACCTCATGGCGATTGCATAGAGGGTGGTCAAATACCATCCACCACCACTCCCAAAATTTATTTTTAGTTAACTCATGGTGGCACCAATGGATGGGGAACCTCCTGCATGCATGAGACAAAGGTGTGATGGTTCTCAGGTCTGTAAATAAGGCATAAAAGTCATCTTTGCTAATTTTTTATTTTTTCACATTCGCATATGACAAACCACTAGCATAAAATTGTCTCATATCATGCCTCTTATTTGACCAAAAAAATATTTTGTCACTCATTTCTCCTACATGAGATACAATTGACTTCAATGATTCGACAATCCCTCTCCTATAAGAGTGGGTTTCGACATGCTCAATTAATCTTCCGATTAATTGTTCAATGTCTCTTTTATTGTTTTCAATTAGATTTAGAATATTTTACTGTGTTCCTTGAGGATTCCCCTAAATTGATGGAGGGGTTTCAGGTTGTTCTTGTATAGGAGGCTCTTCGTGATGGGGTGATTTTGAATTCTTAATGTTTTGAGGTGTAGATTCATTCCCTAAGAACTACAACAAAGTTTTATTATAAAAGCCTATTTCAATCTACATTCTAAATCAAATTCAAAATATATAGAATAAAAATACACACCTCTTCACAATCTTCGACCTCTCTGACGTGTTGGCGGCATCCTCATGAAAAATCACAAGCTAAGAGTGCAAAAAATGGATGAGATTTAGCGAGCGTGAGTTATAGAGCTCAAATCCTCCAAGCCAAGCTGTAGGTTGAAATGAAATGCAGGTTTGAAATGCATTTTTTGGCTTTTAATTTACTTTTACATTTGGCGTGCACCAAATTTGGCCTACCCCAAATGCTCAATTTCGACCCTTTTTTGTAAATTTTTCCAATTTGTCATCAAAATTGGTTCACAGATTGGTGCACTTACTTGAGTTAGTTGTCTCATGACATAGGATTAATACACTTGTCATGATATTTTCTAAACCTATGTCTCACCTTGGTTATATAACCACAAGGTTCTCATTTGTAATTCAATTTCATTCAATTCCATTACAATCTTGTGTATTGCATATTTATCACATTTGATCTAATATTATCGTGCATCCATTATTGTAGATTTATGATCTTTATTTTCTCTCTTGTATAAGTTGAGTCCTTGAGTGACTCTAACATGGTATCAAAACTTTAGATCTACAAATCCCTTTCTCAGATTTAAGGGTGATTTGTGCTTGAGTTATTGCAAAGTTGGAAAATTTTGTGGATCTTGAAAATTTAAGTATGCTCTTCCCTTGAACCATATGATGACTTAGAGAATCATAAAAACTTTATAGAAATACCAAATTTGTGGTTTTCTCTTTATGGATTTGTATTGTAGGTTCATTTTGGAGCATGTTGGTGCAAATATAATCTCACTATTGAGTTTAGAATGTCCAAGAAAGTCAAATTTAATGTTTGTTTCACTCAATTTGACCATTGTATTCAATATAGATGTAAACAAGGGTTTGAAGCTCAGATCTAGCGAACGTCTTTTTATTGGAGCACTTATAGCCCAAATGGATGCTACAATTATATTTATATGGCCCAAAAGCACATATTTCCATATATAATTTGTCTATTTTTGATGAATTTGATTTTGGACAATTTTTTTATTTTGCTAAGAGGGTCATCACTTTAGGCTAAATTTAGTATTTTAAAAAACTCATAGCTTTTGATCTAAAATTCAGATTTTTGTAAACAAGATATAATTAGAAAGTTGGTTTTGCGTACTTTTAGTGGTCCAAGTTTCATTAGTTGTTGGTGAAATTTATTGCTATTTGAATTCATATCTCCCATTTGAACTTTTGAGATCATATTTGTTTTCCAATTTATCCATTTTGTATGATTCTTATGGAATTTGAAAGGTATTGAGCAGATCTACAATTATATCTAAGCACTTTTTACAGATTTAGCCCCAAGTATATTTTATTCAAATTTATGCATATTTGCATTTTGGTTGCTAATTTGGACATATTGACACCTAGAGAAGTGTTGTCCTTTTGAAAAGGCTTCATCTTCAGTCTAGATCATATTGGGAAAGTTTAATTAAGTTTGAGGATATTATTTTGGTATTTTTTTTTGTATTTTCCATATTTAGTCCATCTTAGCATTGTAAACTCTAGAAAGCAATTCTGGCATTGTAATTTCACTACATAGAAAGTGCCAAATAATATTTTTTGGGGGATTCTTGATTGAGTGATTTGAGGGGGGGGTCTCTTAGTGCATTATTTTTATATGTTTTCTAGTGCTTTTCTTTTCCATGGATCATTCTAAGCTTCCTTTTCTAATATCATACAACTATTCAACTTGGCATCAACATGCATGGATTTATCTAATGAATCAAGGCCACTGCTAATATGTTGAGAATAAGCTACTTGAAGCTATAGATGATGATAAAAAGATAAAATGGATGATTGGACATACTAAATATCTTGGATGTCTTCACATCTTAATTTATCATGATCTATTATATCAAATTGAATCATGTAAGGATTCTCATAAGCTTGGAATGAATTGAAAATATTGTATTATACTATAGATGAAGTAAAAGATTATCAAATTGATAATGAATTGATGAGCCTTGATCCTAAGAACTTTGAAAAAATCCAAGACTACACCACTAAGGTTAATAATATAAGAGAGTAATGTAAAGCATGTGGAATTGATAAAAATGGCATTCAGTTGGTCTATAATGCATTGAAAAACTTGGTCTTGTATATGGAACTTTAATTTCTATCATTCATATTTATATGTTAACTACGGGGTTTGCATATACTACACCTTCATTTGTAGCTTTTCCTGAGATTTTAATACATGAGCAACATAATACTATTGCTATGGGTCTCACAAAATCTCCCAAATCTTAGGAATTATTGGTTAGCCAAGTGAAAGAGTCATAAAATTTTGATAAGAAACAAAAGAAATCATAGAACAACCCACATTTAGATCAGGCTAAGAATAAATAAACTTCCAAATAGAAATAATCTAAGAAGGAGAAGCCAATGTGTTCATATTTAAAAAAGCTTGGACATGATGAACATTCTTGTTATAAGAAGGTTATTGATGAATTGAAACATCTTCTCACAAAGAAACACATTGATCTACCTTCGAGAATATCTAGGTCAACTTCTTAAAAAAAAAACTAATAAGGAAAAAGTCCATGCTAGTATAGCTACTACATTAGGTAGAAAAGGAAAAACTCTTTGTGCTTCTTGAAGTCTTGGATCACAAAGATGGATTCTAGATTCAAGAGCATCTCACCATATGACATCTTGAAAGTCTATTTTCTCTTATTTTGAGCCTTGTGTTATGTCACCTATTTTGATGGGAAATAATACATATAGATGAATGTAATTGGGAATAGATCTATTGATATTAGGGAGGGAAATTTTAATGATGTTTTGTGTTTACCTCATTAATCAAAAAATATTTTTTCCATATATCAAATTACCCAAGGTAGAGCAAGGAGGACTATGGAATTCACTCTTGATTTAATTATAATTAGAGAATTTAAGAGTAGAGAGATTATTACTAGGGTAAGTGCACCAAGTTGTGACACAAAAAAGGTGCCACTATGTTTTTACTCAAAATGACCATTTTGCGAGTGCCAAATTTGGCACTTGCCAAATGGCTTGGATGACCGAGCCTAAGGCTCAATATTTAAAAATTCAGATAATTTTGTTGCTCTTCATTCGGCAAGTGCCAAATTTGGTGCTAGCCAAATGAAGTTCATCATTTTGGGAGAACCAAATTTGGTGCTCACCAAAAGAAGTGCTCCATTTGGCTAGTGTGAAATTTGGTGCTTGCCAAATGTGAAGCATGAATTTTTCCAATGTATTTTTGTGAACTCTTTCTTTTTCTCTTTCTCTGCTAGGGAGACTATATACATGAAATAAACATTATGGACATATAATTTCTATACTTTAAGTTATATTTCATGTATATAGTTTCAATATGTTTGAGAGTGGTTTCGGATTTTTTGGAGTTATAATGCAAATTATATTTTTTGAAAGATCTTATAATTTTTCAAACAATCAAATTTTAGTAATCAACATGTCAAATTTCAATAATTAGGAGGTCAAATTTTAGTAGTCAGTAAGTTGTATCATCTTTCTCTCTCACTCTCTCCTTCCCTCTCTACTCTCTATCTCTCCTCTCCCTCCCCTCTCTGTCTCCCTCCCTATCTCCCCTCTCTCTCTCTCTCACCCCTCTATCTTCTCCCTACCTCTCCCTCCCCTCTGTATCTCCATCCCTATCTCCCCTCTCTCTCTCTCTCACCCCTCTATCTTCTCCCTACCTCTCCCTCCCTCCCTCCCCTCTCAACTTCTCTCTATCTCTCATCTCTCTCTACGTCTCCTTCCCTATCTACTTATCTTTATCTACCCTCTCCCACTATTTACTTGCCTCTCCGTCCATAACTCTATATCTCAATTACGTCTCCCTCCTTACCTCTTTCCACCTCTACTCTCTATCTCTCCTCTCCCTCCCTCTACCCACCTCTCTCCCTATCTCACTCTCTCTCCCTATCTTCCCCATCTTTCTCTCTCACTCTGTCCTCTCTATCTCACAATTCATTCTCCATCCCTCTCACTCTATTCTCTCTATATCACCACTCTCTCTCTCTTCATTTGTCTCTCTAACATACACACCTCTATCTCCCTTCCTAACTCTCCCTCCCTCCTTCCCTCTCTACTTCTCTATATCTCCTCTCCCTCCCTCTCTCTACCTCACCCTCCCTCCCCTTCTTTTTTCCTCTCCTCTAACTCTCTCCCCCTTTTGTTCCTCCCTCCTTGCCCCCTCTTTCTCTCTCAATTGCTCATTTTATCTATCTCACCATTCTCTCACTCTTTCTTTCTCTCTCTATCACACACACACACCTCTATCTCCCTCCTTACCTCTTCCTCCCTCCCTCCCTCCCTCCCCTCTCTATCTCTCCTCTTTCTCTCCTTCCCTCTCTATACCTACCTCTCCCTCCATCACTCTTCTCTCCATCCCTCTATATCCCCACCTGTCCTGGCTTCTCCCACCTATTTCCTCTCCTCTCTATCTCTCCTCTCCCTCCCTTTTTGTCTCTCCCTCCCCCTCTTTCTCTCTCATTCTATCTTCTCTATCTCACCATTCTCTCTCTCCCTCCCTCTCACTCTATCCTCTCTATCTTACCATTCTCTCTCTCCCACTTTTTCTCCTTCCCTCTCTCTATCTCACCTATCCCTTTCTACCTCTCCCTCCC
>CM021100.1:292759099-293035545 GCA_007115665.2 Sequoiadendron giganteum
TACCTCTCCCTCCCTCCAACATCTCTCTCACTCATTATCTCCTTACCTCTCTACTTTTGTCTATCTCACCACTCTCTCTCTCCATCTCACTCTCTCGCCCTCCCTCTCTCACTCCTATACCTCCCTCTCTCCTTACCTCTCTCTACCTACCTCTCCCTCTATTCTCTCTACCTCTCTCCTTTCCCCATCTTTCTCTCTTACTCTATCCTTCCCTCTCTACTCTCTTTCTCCCCACCTTCCTCTCTCCCTTATTTTTCTTTCTCACTCTCTCCTTCTCTTTCCCTCTCTCTCTCTCTCTCTCTCACACACACACACACACACACTCATCTCTATCTCCTCCCTACCTCTCCCTCCCTCCCCTCTCTACTTCTCTCCATCTCCCCTCTCTCTATGTTTCCTTACCTCTCTACTTATCTTTATCTCCCCTCTCCCTCTCTTTACCTACCTATCCCTCCATCACTTTTTATGTCACCTATGTATCTCTCCCTACCTCTCTCCCTCTCTACTATCCATCTCTCCCCACCCCCCCTCTACCACTCTTTCTCTCTCTCTCTCTCTTCTTCCCTCCCACCAACCTTCCCTCTCTACTTATCTCTATCTAATCTATCCCTCTACACCTCTTTCTTCCTCCCTCCCTTCTTACCTTAATCTCTCCACCTTCATCCTTTCCTCTATACTTATCTCTCTATCACATCTCTCTATCACCTCTCTCTCCCTCTCCCTCTACCTCCCTCCCTCCCTCTCTACTAACTAGATTTCACCTCTCTCTTCCTCTCTCTCACTCTCTGTCTATTTATCTCCCTCTCTCCCTCCCCTATTTATCTCTCACTCTCTCCTCCCTTTTATCTCACTCCCTTCCCCTCTTTCTCTCTCACTCTATCCTTCCCTCTCCAATTCTCTACATATCTATCCCTACCTCTCCCTCCCTCTCTCTCCTCTCTCTTTCCCTCCCCTTCTTTCTCTCTCATTCTCTCCCTCTCTCTCCCCTCTTTCTCTCTCACTCTCTACTTCTCTTTTTCTGACCATTCTCTCTCTCCATCTCTCCCTCTCTCCCCTCCACTTCACTTTATCACATCTATCTATCACCTCTATCTCTCTCACTTCTCCTTCATTCCCTCTCTCTCACCTCTCTCTCACCTCTCTCTCCCTTCCTTCCTGCATCTCCCCCCCTCTCTCCTTTCTTCTCTACTTCTCTCTATCTCCCTCCTCCCTCTCTCCTTTCTTCTCTCTATCTCCCCCCTCCCTCTCTACCTACCTCTATATAGTTGTTTCTCTCTCTCACATCTCTCTCCATACCTACCTCTCCTACCATCTCTCCTTCCCTCTCTACTTATCTCTACCTAGCTATCCCTTTGTACCTCTTTCTCTCTCCCTGCCTCATTCCCTCTCTCAATCTCACCACCTTCCTCTCTCTACTTCCCTCTCTCTCTCTCACTTCTCCCTCCCTCTCCCCCTCCCCCTCTCCTTCCCTCTCTACTCTCTCTCTATCTCACATCTCTCTCTCTCCCACCCCTCTTTCTCTTTCAATATCTCTCCCTCTCTCTCTCCTTTTTCTCTCTCACTCTCTCCTTCTCTACCTCTCCATCCCTCCTTCCCCCCTTTCTCTGAATTTGGCCACCTTCCTCCTATTTTTCTATCACATATTGGTGCACATCAGAGAGATAGGAAAATAAAGAGACAAAGGGAGAGAGGAGAGAAATGAGAGAGAGAGAGGAGAGGGTGAGAGAGAGAGAAAGGGGATGGAGGGAGAGGTAAAGAGATATAGGTGAGATAGAGAGGTAGGTAGAGAGAGAGTGGTACAAATTTATAGAGGGAGAGGTAGGTAGAGAGGGGAGATAGAGAGAAGTAGAGAGGGAAGGAGAGAGGAAGGGAGAGGTGGGGAGGGAGAGAGAGAGGTGAGATATAGGTGAGATATAGAGAGATAGAAACAACTTGAGAGAGGGGGAGGTGTGTTATGGTAATGTATTGGTAGTGGAAAATTTTTAATTTCAAATATTAAAATTTTGGAACTACCAATACATTACCACAACACAAAAATTGAAATATTTTTTTCTCCTCAAGTAAACAAGAAATAAATAATTGAGAAGTGCTTAGCATAGGCCCATGATTAATTTTTAATTTAAGTGTTGGGGCTAAATGTATGATTGAAATTGAATCAAGTTTACTTTTGCACTTACATAATTTCCCAAGGTAATTAAAGGTAAACTATAGATTAAATCCAAACCCTTTAGATGTGTGAAGTCAAAATCAATCCATAAATCAATAATTTGCTAAATTTTACACAAATGTATACCACTTATATTTAAGTCATTACATTTGAGACAAATAGTTGAAGGTGAGTTTAAAATAGAAGAAAAAGATAGAAGTTGTATGCTTGTTACCCTAAGAATTATAAAATAATAGTTTAACTACCAATGGGCTCCAATTAAAATTTAATTTCCAATGATTAATGTATTGAAGATATAAGTAGTTGTAAATTAAAATACACTTTCCCTATTTTTTTGATTAGGGGTAAAATAGGTTTTGATGGGAATCAAAACCCAACACATCACGATTTTGAAGGGAACACTATAACCATAACAAAGAAAATCATGCTACACATAATATAAACCACAAACCAATAGTAGCCCAGCAACAGTCACTGAAAGATAAACATGACTACATAAGATGCATCAAATAAATAAGAAAGGGCCCAAAACACCTTTACAACTTGGTTTTAACCAAGACCAGAAACCCTTAGATACACAAAGAAACCACCTGCATCTGGCAAGCATCAAAAAACTATCTACTCATGGATGACACCACTAAGCCAAGAAAGAAAACTTGCTTAATGGTGTAGAACACCATCAAACCCCTAAAAAAAAATGACATCAACTCCAAGAACCCCACCTTAATAGGGGAGCTAGAGAGAACAAAGAACCAATGGAACACATCAAGCTTCTTGCAACATCACCCCACCAGAAGCCCCAACTCCACCTCAATAGGAGGGAGCTCCCCTCCAAAGGAGAGGAAGAAATGAGAGACCAAACCTCCAAATCCATCACTCTTCTGCCACACATGCTCCACCTCGAAAGGAACCAGTAGAAGATAGATCTCCCCAACAAGCCTACAACACCCACCTCCACCTTAATAGAAGAGGGCTCCACCTCAATAGGAGTAGTCTTCACCTCCATAGAAGAAAATAGTTGTAGATTTTGAGGGAAAACTTCATAAGAGAGAGTAGTCACAACCACCTTTTGTGAAGTAAGGTACTAAACCAAGAAAGAGGGAGAATGCATGTCCACCAGAGAGAAGAACCAAATAAACTAAGCCTTAAGAGAAGGAAAATGAAGAAGCTCAACCCACAAAAAACCCTCGAAAGGGGTAGAGTGATGCCTCCAACAATAGACCTCCAACTGGGTACACAGAAAAAACCTACCTAGCAAAAAAAGATCAACGAGAAAGATCATACATATAGAAATATGTATGTAGAGAGAAAAAGACCCCATCCTAAAGAAAAGCACAACAAGGCATAAGGGGATCCCGAAAACTAACATAGACCACCACTTGGAAACCCCAAAACAACCCATCATGTAAAACAAGATGAAGCCCACTACCAAGACCAGTAACTCCAATAGTCTCTTCCTCAAAGAAAAAAATGAACTCCTCAAGGGGCTATAGATAAACTAAAGAAACCACCTCCCACAAAAAAAAAAACATCCCTTCAAAATGAATAACTCCACAACCCACAAAGGGAATCAAGAAGCCGCACAACACAACAGTAGGAAGAGCAAGGGAACTAAACTAAACCCCTCAACAAAGCTAAAAAAATTAAACAACACAAGGGACATAGCTCCCAACTCAAAACCAAAGCCCCTCCATGGACAAGGAAGCCATCTACAAGGCCATTCCATGCAAAGGATCCAAGGTAGAGAAAAATTGAAGCACACAGCTGAGGAACCTAGAGACTCACCCAGAGTAGCAATGACCTGCAAAAGAAAAAAACAAGCATAACAAAGGCTAGTGCATAAAGAACAAGACCAACAAAAGCTCCTAACATGAAACCCATGACTCAGGAAAAGAGAAAAGCAGGCAACACAATCACCCTACCTCCCCCAAAAGGGATGAAACCATCATTCCAACAGATCTGGGCAATAGGAGCAACCCCATGTGGGACATCTTTGTTTGCTCCCTTGGTTTGTGTAGATTCAAAACTCTCACCCGAAGCCCTTACTCTCGCCCTCTTGCTCCCCGTTGTCTTATTAATATGAACTATTTTTTAATTACACTTTCCCTAGTGTTAATATAGGTTAAATAAATATATTTACATAAATAAGAATAAACTAACCTTATTAAATTAAATGATAGATGGGTGTGATAAGTATGTGTAAATCAATGCTAAATTAGAAAATTAAATATGTGGGGTTAGGATATGTAGCTTTAAAAACTATGATGAAGAATGAATTTGGTAAAACATAAAATTTCACTCATCTTGGTACTAAAAATGGATGCACATGATTTGATATATGTCTCCATATTTGAATAGTCGAATTCATTGTAAGTTGAATCTATGTCATGCAAGATTATCCTAATTTCCACAAGAATTAACTTGTTGATAGTAGACAAATGTGACTTGCTTCACAATGATTTCTTCTCTTCATTGATTATTTAGGACTAGTGGTATTTAGAAAACCTTGGGGAAATTTCTAGATTGCAAGGACCAAGTCATCATAAGTCAACCCCCTTGATTGGACAAATTGTTTTGGTCATGTATAAGATCAAGACAATAACCTTCATTCATAAAAATTTCTTATAATTAATTGATGTAGAATTAAGTTCCTTTTAGTGATTTAAAGTGAAGCGTTCCTAGAATGATCCTTCTCCTTAATGCATAATATTTTTTTAATAGGAATTGGATGATGATGAATGCATATTGAAGCCTTTAAGTACCAATACAAAATAATTTATCACAAATACATCCACCAAAATAGCTCATAATAGGTATGGAATTAGAAACAAATGTCAAATATTTGAAATATATGTTTTAACTAATGATATTATATTTCCACAATCCACATTGAAGATCATTATTGTTTCTAGTGGAAATTGTGTCTTATATTTTTGTATCAATGTTTTAGACCACACTCCATGATCCATCATTGGGACAATATAGAACTATAGGAGTCAAAAATAAGGAATCCTTGAGCTCTCTATTATCCTAGTGATGAATCATGGGTAAAAGTTTTGTAAAGTGCATCAGCATGATGTCAATATTATATAGTTGCAAAAAATTATAAGTGAACCCAAATGTTATGGTTCATTGAATTTTCAATTAAGATAGACTCTAGACTTCCACAAAATAATTAAACTTAAATTATTCCTATTTTAAGTTTAGAGGTTTGACTATAAATTCCATAAAGAATTAAGTTCACTTTTGATTGAAAGCCTTGCTATTGTGGTTAAGTTAATTTGATCTTGAAATAGTAGGTACTATTGAACACCCAAAATATTGAGAGGGGAGGTGAATCAATATTCTATTAAATAATTCAGTTGTAAACCATCCAAACATTAAAGGACATCTAATTGCAACTGTAAGAAAAGACATGAAAGATATCATAACACCAGATAACACATAAACGCCAATATTTTTATGTGGAAAATCCTAAATGGGAAAAACTATGGTTAAGATTAGCTCACAATATATTATAACCAGTTATAAGATATTACAAGGGCACACTTCCAGGACACACTGTCCTTTGAGAGGCTCATAGCCTGAAATGATTAAAAAATGGAGTGTGGCTCACTTCCAAAAAGTGAATTGATAGAATACACCTTTCATGTGCTAAATTCAGTTCCAATTAAGCTCTGAAAGCAAAATCATACTGTACCTTGTTGTTGCTCAACATACATAAAAATTATGCCTTGATATTGATCTCATACTAGTTCACATAGTATCACTCTATCACACATATTCTATCACTATCTCATTCACTCTACAAATTTTTTTTTCCATATATATATGCTATTACATCCACTAACATCAATTAGGTTGGCCTAATTGGATGTACAATTACTTAATTGAAAAATAGCTTGTCGACTCAAAACTTGAAACAAAATTCCTTTCATGCTCAAACTAGAACATGCAAGGCATAAATTACTCTATCAACTCAGACCTAAAAAGGACCTCTTTGAAATTCGCACAATATATTAATCTTCATACCACTTATCCGAGTATAAGGTCATCTAGAAGAGGACTTAATCACAAAAAATAGGCCAAGCTAACTAACACCAATCAACCATATGATCATATGAGCATGTGCCATTTGGAATTCATGAAGAGTTGACACCTGTAAATCATCTCCCAAAGTTGTAATAAATATATCAAAGTATCAGAGGAATCCAGACCAAACAACTCATACCACTATGCATAACTCTAAGCAAAACAAAACTATATATCGATCTTCTACCATTTGTACCTTTCAGCCAATTCAACCAAAATTTCTGGAAACTTGTTTATAGATGTAGTTAATAGTCTTGAATAACATACTAAAACCATATAGGCTGATCTTGTAAGAGAAATTCCAAACCAAATTACGATACCGAAGTAGCACAAAAACTATCACCAAATAATGCTTGCATCAATGACAACACACTGAAGGGATTCTTCTTCATTCTTCCAACATGTATATCTAAGTGAATAGGAAAATTAGTGTTAAAAGTTCAACTTACTGACTAGGGATCTTCACAAAGTTTCAAACTAAATTTTATGATCGCTTCAAATTTGAGAAATGACTTATATTTAAACGTCTAAATCATTTTATTTCCCATGTTGATGCAAGAAAGCTAGATGTGGGAATTCATGATTGAAATGGACATTGTGGAAATATAGAATTGAATTAAAAACTTGTTATGCTAAGACATGAAACACCCACAAGTCTGTAACTTGCTTGTTTTAGAAAATTTGAAGAAGCTTCAAACAAAAACCTAGGATAATTTTTGATGATTTATACATCTATGGAGAGAATTTTGTGTACTAAAAGATAGAATTTGAGTTTTTTAAGGATTTATGGGATTTTTAGGGATTTTTTCCATTACCACCAAAACAAGCAAAGAAGAAGAGGGGGTCTCTATTTTTCTAAGAGAAAAGTGTGGCATTGTGTGTGACTAGAAAAAAGATTCCCATTGGGGGAATCTTATGCCTATATATAATGTGGCAACATCCCCCATTATGTGTTTTTGGAAAGAAGTGGTTGAAGGCATGAGACATATTTTGTTAACAGGGGTTTGAATTTTCTAGTTAATCTCTTATATCCAAGGCTTCTTGAGATATTTTTTTTAAGACCTACTAGCCCCTTATTGAAGGTGATTCAAATATCTAGCAATACACTAGTGGTTTATTTATTATGGTTTTTTAATCCATCTATGATAGATATAGGTACTCATAAATAGGTTTGGATTTGGGGACATCACTCTCTTGTGTTCCTGTATTGATTATATCAATACAACCTTGTAATAAAATCCTTTAATATCATGCCTATCTAGGTTAGGAAGCCTAACCTTTCACTTCAATTATGGATTCATTCTTGCCAAGAAGCTATTGGAAATGTGTTGGGTTAGTTTAGTAGGGTTGATCCTACTAGTTTTGTTTTCACCCACATGAATTTTACCTACATCTTGGTGGATTTTGAAATTTCCAAGGATCTTCTACTACATATTATTCTTCAAGTGAAGGATCATTCTTAGGTTTCACCTCTCAATTATGAAGGTATTTCCTTCAATTTTTTCTAGGGATTTGAAACTATTCCCTTGGATTTGAACTATACCCATAAAACCTTTAAAAAGTTAAGTTGTAGGTTCACCAAAATTAGATGATGATCTAAGAAAACCACACTTGCACTTTTCATATATTTCATTAGAAAATGAGATCCCCGAAGGATAGGATTGAATTTCAACCTTGAGGTTAGTCAACCCTATTAGGACATCTTGTTGTTTTCTAATGACAAAAACTATAAAATATGACTAAAATGCACTTTGGGGAGATAAAAGTAAAATACTAAATGCACTCAATTGTATGACATAAAAATCAAAATGTAGACTTAAAGGATAGCACAAACAAAAACTAAAACTTCTAGGTAGATCTAAGAAGAAGAAATTGATGTGCACCTCTCACCAAAAGTGGTTGTTGAGTGTCCTATTGGGATAGATTCACCCTAGGGTGAATGGGTCTTTGTATAGGGATCCAAAATCTAATTCAGTAGTCCTTTGGTCTTGAATCAACACTCTCGATTCCACCAGATTCCACTGTCAGAAAGTCATAAATAAATCTTGTAGGCTAGTTTTCATGGCTTGACAACTTTGATGACAACTTTAACAACTTTGCAAAAATACACTTTTGATCCAATTTTAGTACTTCACCTACAAATATGCACACATAGAGAGAGGAAAAAATTGTTTGTTTTTGGTGAATAGTAAAAACTTGTTTTGGTAATTAAACCTTGATAATGAAAGATAATGACAAATGACAAGGATTGATGAATGAAAAAATATATGTCACAACTCACCAAACCCTCAATGGATGTCCTTAGAGGACTCGATTCTAAGACATCTCTCTAAGGATTGGAGGAAACATCAAAAAAGGTAAGTTGTAGGTTCACCAAAATGAGATGATGATCTCAGACACCCACACTTGCATTTTTCCTATATTTTAGTAGAAAATGAGATCCCCCAAGGATAGGATTGACTTTAAACCTTAAGCTAGGTCAACCCTATTAGAATATCTTGTTTTATTTTAATGATAGAAAATGACAAATATGACTTAAATATACTTTGGGGAGATTAAATATAAAATGCACTCAATTGTATGACATAAAACTTGAAATGCAAATTTAAAGGATAGCATGAACAAAAACTACAAATTTTAGGTAGATCTGAGAAGGGGAAATTGATGTGCACCTACCACCAAAAGTGGTTGTTGAGTCTTCTGCTAGGACAAATTTTCCCTAGGGTGAATGGGTCTCTATATAGGGATCCAAAATCTGATTTCATAGTCCTTTGGTCTCGAATTTTCACTCCCAATTGTACTAGATTCCACTATTAGAATGTCAGAAATAAATACTATAGGCGAGTTTTTGTGGCTTGACAACTTTAATGACAACTTTGAAAACTTTACAAAATTGTACTTTTGATCCAATTTTAGTCCTTCTTCACTTTCAAATTTGTGCACACAAAGAGAGGGAATAATTGCTTGTTTTTGGAAAATAGGGGTTTTCCTTGGTCAAACCCTATTTTGGTAATTAAACATTGATAAATTGAAAAATAATAACAAATGACAATGATTGATGAATGAGTAAATCTATGTCACAACTCACTAAACCCTCAATGGCCACCCTCATAGGACTAAATTCTAACACATCTCTCTAAGGATTGGATCTTGCATGATTTTTCTTTAATGATTGCTTGATTTGACACTTGAATGCTTTCTTCAATGCTTGAAACCCACATCAACATGTTAGCTCCAAAATATAATATAAACACACATAACTTTGACACATGATCCAAAACATAATGTGATGATATGATCTTAATTATTGTTGTAGATTCTTGATAAATATGCTCTTTAATGACCTTGACAATAATATTTTCTCTTAGGATTGATCTCTTAAAGTCTTAGGATTTGAATTGATTAAAAAACTATGTACTTGTAGGTGTTTATGTAATTTCTCAAAAAATAAACTCCATAAGAAATAATTTTAAACTTGAATTTGAATAATCAAAATAATGCCAATAACATATTAAAAATTAGGTCTTGGCACTTAAGGAGGACCGATTCACCCTTGGCAGAATGGGTCCTGGGACTTAAATCCAAGACACGCAATTTCAAAGGTGAGTTAATTACTATTAACATTTGTTTAATATTGGTTTCCCTTTTGAAAAATAGGAATAATAAGGCTTAGGAATGCATAATTTAGGTCATTAGAAGTTTATTTAAGTCCAATTAATTAAGGGACCCAAACATAGTGTAAAAATATAAAGGAGTACATTTTTCCACACTACATTTAGCCCCCACTTTAGTGAGAGTATGAAATTAAACTCAAAATCACACTAAAGTAGATAAATATACATGAAGAGGGATCCAAGTGCACAAATGTTGATGGGATAGGATGAGAAGGATCAAGGGGGTTGTGCAAGTCCCTGGGATCTAGGATCCCATAGAAAACCAATTGTAATGTTGAAAAAAGGGTCCTTAAGATTTTTCGCACTCGTTTAGGTCCTCCTTATGGATTTTGGACTTAGTTTTTCCTTGATATAGTGTTGTGAGGTCTTTTACACATCCAAATTAGGCATTGGGACCCTTTTAAACTAAATTCACTTAACTCTGCCCTAATTTAATGTTGTAAAATGTATTTATTTATATCTTCACATTGAATTTGGGAGGCTTGTAAATCAAATGGACTTAATCTAGCTTTGTAATATGTTTTACACATTCACATGGGATTAAGGAAGCATAATAAACCTATTTTTTCCTTAATTTAGTGTTGTAAAGTGTATTTATTTACACTTTCACTTTGGATTTTGAGCCTTATTGCATTTATGACTTTTATATTATCATTAATAGGCCCCTATGACCCCATATTGTGCATCCCAAGGTATATTTTGATCAAAAACCTGACAAAATCAATAAATAAGCTTAAATTCTTCACTCATCGATAATTTAGCCCATGAAATAGCGCCTATGGGACCCATTTGCCACTTTGGGTGAATGAGTCCCATTTGGCTTATTTTTTAGGTTTGAGCCAGAAAAATTGGGTTTTAAGTTCAAATTTCTTCAATGTCAGCCTTGGGGATAAAATTAACGGTCATGTGAGTGGATTTTCTATATAAAAAAGATTCCAAATCATTATTTCATCCTAAGAAATCTAAGAAATCCAAGCAACATCATACATTCATGTCATCAAGTTAAGCAAGCAAGGGTTAAAATTTGAAGATCATTTCTAAGGCATTCAAGGGAAAGATTCTTCATCAATTTTTGTAGCAATTCAAGATCCATCATCATGTTAAGCATATCAAGCATCAAGCATATTAGTGAGCTAGTGTTGTGATGTAGCATTAAAGATCCAAGACCATGCATTTTTCTATTCTTATTGTCAAAGATCAAGATCTACATCCTTCATGGACATTTCATGCTGAGTTGCATATTTACAAGACATCATTCAAGGTATTATTTTACATGATTAATGTTTCATGTTTCATGCCTTCAATTCATTATTTCAGGTCATTTGGTTTAATTACCTAAATAGGGCTTGACCAAGGCAAACCCCCATTCCCTAACAATCAACATTTTCTCTCTCTTTCTTTGTGTGATTGTAGATCTAGGTGTCTTGGAGCTTGGAAGATCATCGAAGAATAGGTTTCAAACTTTTTGGAGTCATCTTGCTACTTGCAAGGTCAAAATCTTCACAAAAAGTCACTTACAACCCCGAAAATCAGGGTTTTAAATTCAGACACCTAGAGGAGTAGAAAGAGCAGACATAGAAGAGCAAATCCTAAATTTGAATTTCCAAAAAAGCTAAACTAGACTCATTCGCCAAGAGTGGTGAATGAGTCCCACTGTAGGTTTTTTTAGAGATCTTTGCAGATTTGGATACCCATTTTGTTGAAACTCACTTTGGTATAGTTTTCTAGAACTTAGACTGATTGGCCTAGAATGGCGAATGAGTCCCACCAGGCCTAAAAAGTATAAATTTTAGGGTTTCAAGGTTCCATTCCATTTCTCTCCAGTTTCCAAGTGCACACTTTCAATTTTGTAGCTTTTTGTTTTGTTTCATGGATATTTCTAGGTCATTTAGTGAAGCATTGCATCAAACTAGGGTTTTGCATTTCATCTTTCATTGGATTTTCTTTCCAAGACTAAAACTGGTGGTGAACCCATCTTATAATCTGAAATCATACCTTAGGATACCCTATTGTTAGATTTCTTCCTTCATTCTTCATCGGGTTGAGATCTCTAGGTTCATCCTTGAATGTGAAGTATAGACGATTGTTTCCCTAGGTCCTAAACCCTAGTAGAGCACCAAAATTCTATGTTCCACCAACAAAGGCACATAGAGACATACAAATGTAGTATCTACACAAGATACATCATCATACAATGTCAAAATTAATAAAAAAAAGATGAACTAGAAAGCTGCATTATGCCAAGTCCATCAAACAAACTCACATGGCACCATAGGCATGCACTTTGTGTTATGAAAGGTGGCCATGAAAAAATGCTCACAAGTGCAATTTTATATACACTCGGTGAGCTTATACAAGTGAGAAACACACAAGGCCTAGTGTAGTTCAATATACACTAAGTGTGTACCCACAAAACAAGTTGCGATGGAAAATTCACTCTATGTCTATAGGCTCCCATACATCAAACATACCAAAAGTTATACTCCCTGGTAACTTTGATAAGGTACCACATACGACAATTGCAAGCCTAGCAAGTTGTGTTATGCTAGAAAATCATGAAACAAAGGCACCACCAAGGAAGTTGTGTTATGATTAGTGGCCATGAATTAGTTTTTGGGTTAGGATAATCAAAGGGGTTTTTCTTGATACATGAAAGGTCTCACGTTAGGGAACATCACACTTGATGTCACCAAGAGAGGACTAGTCGAGGATAAAAAGATTTACATCTCAGGGAATACTGATCATAGCATTTCCACTAAGAGGAATGCCATATGCCAAGAAAGGTCACACTCTTGTAGAACATCAAGCATGCTATCACCACAAGGAAGACATGGCACATAGCTAAAGAAAGCCACAATTTGAATACAAATTTTACATTCTAGGAGATATATGCTATCATCACTAAGAAGGGAACATGGAAAAAATGAACGGGGAAAAATATGCCCCCACTTAAAATGTCAACATACTTGCTATGTTGGTATTTTAAGTAGAAAGAGAGGAAGGGGGATCCTTGAAAAAAATGCACACCTCCCAAAAACTTGTTATCCTTTCCCCCAAATTGAAGAGACAAAGACAACCACCAAGGGCTATCATGTTGCACCCAATATAAATATGGTTGCACCTAAGATTGTACCACCATGAATGACAATGAGGAAGACACATAAAGCTACAAATTCCACATAGTAATGAGCAACATGATAGGATGAAAAAAATTATCAATTAGAGGAAATAGTTGCATCAACACGAGGAAGTGCTCCACAATCCTTAAGATGTTAAATTTTAGTTCTCAAAGCATTATATTTATTGATAGAATTATCATGAACTCAATGATATGCTCAAAATTAACTCTTATTATATAATTTATTGTGTTCTTTGAGGGAGAGATATCAATCGACCTTGGAGAAGCCTCGATAAGGTACCCTCTTGATCAATAGTAGAAGATATTATTTTATTTCATGACAAAGATATTTATTGCTTCCTACCAAGTGCCATACATACACAAGACTCTCTAGATTGTGATATTTTATACTCTCCTTTAAAGGAGGGTGTAAAATATAATAAACCCCAACCATCACTAACACAAGTATTTGAAGATGAAGCAATATTTTTCTTAGGATTTTTTTGCATGATGACATTGATATTAAGTGAAGGTTTCTTTGATGCTTTCATTTCTTTTGAAGGAAAATAACCAAGCCCTCTTGTTTGTTCTTGTGGGGTAGGATCTATAGGGACATAGATATGTTATTCTTTAATACCACATCCTTTTCCATTATAGACAAGTTGTTTCAAAAGCTCATAACCTCTTCCATAATTTTTTTCCATTTCTTTTGGATTTGGTGGTTTCTCATGATCACACTCATCATATGTGGATGTATAATTTTTGTTTTTCTCTTCTTTGCTAAAAGTTATGGACTCACATGGTTTTGATGACTCAGATTGTGTTGATATTATGGTAGCTTCTTTCTCTTTTCCTGATTTGTGTGTTATCTTATATTCTCCCATGAATGAAGGAGTAAATTATAATGAACCCCAATCATCATCCAATAGTTTCGTGATTGATGACAAACACTTCTCTTCTTCTTCTTCTTGTATCGGTTCCACTTTTGTAGTTGGTCTCAATATTGTAAGATGATTTGTCATTCCTGTTTCAGTTTGCGAACAATTGTGATATGATTTAGGGTCGGATTTGATTGTGTATTCTTGTTTTGGTATGCATATTTCATTAATTAGTGAAGAATTGAAAGAAATCCATTCATTTCATGAATCAAAGGTCTTGCTAAGAGAATATTATATGAGATATCTTAATGCATACAATGAATAAGAGTTTGCAATTTAACCTTTTTTTCTTTAACATGTAATTTTATCATACCAAGCAATTATTTCTCCATATTATCAAATCCATAGATAGATAAAGAATTAGGTTGAATTTGAATCTCACCCACTCCAAGATTGTCTAAAAGTCTTACACTACAAACATTGAGTGTTGAACCATTATCAATGAGAGTACGTCTTATTATAAACCTATTAATGACCACCACTACCATCAAAGCCTCATTTTGTTTTTTCACTTCCAATGGAGGTAACTCATCTTGATGAAAGGTAATGTATAATTTGACAGAGTTCATACCTTCAATTAGGGATTCTACACCATTTGGTTGTATACTAGGTGGGATAACAACTTCTTGTAAAAAATTGTGAAGCATGCTATGTTAACTAGGTGAAGCTTGAATAAGATCCCATAAAGAAACCTTAGCAAGAGTGATTCTAAGCTATTCCACAAGATCATACTCCTTTCCATTGTGCAAGGGAAAATGAGGAGCACTAGGCAAGATAGGTTGAGTTAATGGTAATGAAGTAGGTATGGTTTGTGGTTGCCTATTGTTCCTTGTGTTATATGTGTGAGAAATAATATTGTAACTTGATTGTTGTGAAACATTATTACTACAATGTTTCCTTTCAAAATTTAAGATAAACCTTGGAGGTAATGGTGTGTTTTGAGGTGGTATTATGATAAGAAGTGGCTTAGGAGATGAATTAGGAGGCCCAATAATTAGAGGACTCTTAGGAGGTCCAATAATTAGAGGAGACTTAGGAGGTCCAATAATCAAGGGAGATCTAATGTTCATAACCTCAACGAATTTATCCTCATTTTGATGATCTTCTAGTGAGGAGGAGTCTAATGTAACCTTATCATCTTCATCTGAGGAATCCATATTACTATCATTTGAAATAAAAACAAGACTTTTAGGATATTCAATGGTTGGATCTTCTTAGATAACTTCATAAAAAGTAGGCGAGGTATCTAGGGAAGAATAACTATGATTTACTTACTTATCAATGATTGCATCCTCTTGTTCAATAATATATTCCCAAGTGAGCAAAGCATTGGGAGAGGGAGAAACAATATTCTCATGACTCTCCATGGTTGGATCTTATATCACCAAAATATCTTCTTCACAAATAGGAGAGATATTGGGAGAAGGAAACTATGATTTTTATTATTATCTATGATTAAATCCCCTTGTCCAATAATATCTTCAAGTAGGAGAGGTAGGGGAAGAGAAAAAAATAGGATTCTCATGACTCTCAATGATTGGATCTTCTAACACTAAAATATCTTCTTCACCAATAGGAGAGATATTTGGAGAAGAAAAAGTGTGATTGTCATGATTGTCCAAGATTGTATTCTCTTTCACTAAGCTAACCTCACACCTAGGAGAGATAGCGGGAGAGGGATAAATGAAAACAAGAAAAAAGGGGAAAGGACTTTGTATTCATATGCTTGTAACAATAATTTCCTAGAGTATTCAACAAGATCTCAAAATAGAACATGAAGTGTGATAACAAGAGACTTTTTTAATGAGAACATGATGTAATAATTGTTCTACAAATCTAAAATGAAATCATTTTCCCAATTTCTAATAAATCAAGAAAAATAAAAAACTTTTCTTGCACATATAATAACTTTTTCTTAGAATTTAAAAAGTATAGATTTAATAGTAGAAACATAAGGAAATCATAGAGAAAATAATGCACCCATATAGTTGATAGGACACCTACACAATGACATATTCACTCAAGGGTGAATGAGTCCTTGTTTAGGGTTTGGAAAAATGAAAAATTCAAATTCTGAGTTATTATTTGTGTTCTTTGTTTTAGGTTGTAGACTGGTATTACTATAACAAATTTTTCCAGATTTTGATGTCTAAATAAAAATGTAACTAGTGAAAAAAAGTGAAAAAAATGACAACTTTTTGAATGCAAATTTAATTGAAATTTTAATGTAAATGACTGAAAATACTCTCAACACAACTAACATGCAAGATGTATGCTAGGTTTATGCAACATTCTATATTTTTATGAATTTAAACGATGCAAAATACACTTTTAAATGATGAAAACTACAATTTGAGATGATGCAAGGTATAATTTTGAAACCCTAAATGAAATTCAAAACAAACTAATGTAATGTGAAATTTAGATCTAGGGTTTGAAAAGACTACCAAATAAAAAAATTTATAGTGTAAGAATGTCAGGTTCACCAAAATGAAACATCAAAAAAGGTAAGTTGCAAGTTCACCAAAATGAGATGATGATCTAAGACATCCACACTTGCACTTTTCCTATATTTCATTAGAAAATAAGATCCCCCAAGGATTATATTGACTTTTAGCCTTGAGGTGAGTCAACCCTATTAGGATATCTTGTTGTTTTCTAATGACAAAAAATGACAAATATGATTGAAATGCACTTTAGCGAGATAAAAATAAAATACTAAATGCACTCAATTTTATGAAATAAAAATGAAATTTAGACTTAAAGGATAGAAAAAACAAAAACTAGAACTTTCAGGAAGATTTGAGAAGGGGAAATTGATGTGCATCTGTCACCAAAAGTGTTTGCTAAGTGTTCTGTTGGAATAGATTCACCCTAGGGTGAATAGGTCTCTATAGAGGGATCCAAAATCTTATTTCACAATCCTCTAGTCCTCGATCTGCACTCCTAATTCCAATAGATTTTATTGTCAAAAATTCAGAAATAAATCCTATATGCGAGTTTCTGTGTCTTGACAACTTTGATGACAACTTTGACAACTTTGTAAAATTCTATTTTTGATCCAATTTTAGTCCTTATTCACCTACAATTTGCACACACAAAGAGAGGGATTTTTTTTTTGTTTTTGGTGAATAGGGTTTTTCCTTGGTCAAACCTTGTTTTGGTAATTAAACCTTGATAATGAAAGATAATGACAAATGACAAGGATTGATGAATGAAAAAAACTATATCACAACTCACCAAACCCTCAATGGCTGCCCTTAGAGGATTGAAGTCTAACACATATCTCTAAGGATTGGATCTTGAATTAATTGGCTTGAATGATTGCTTGATTTGACACTTGAGTTCTTGAAACCTACACCATAATGTTAGCTCCAAAACATAATTATCAGCACACATAACTTTAACATGATGAAATAATATTGATTTCTATTATAGATGCTTGATAAATATGCTCTTCAATGCTCTTGCCAGTAATATTTTCTCTTAGGATTGATAAAATAGTTCTATGTATTTATTTTTGTTTATCTAATTTACCAAAAAATAGATTCCATAAGTTGACATTTGAAACTTGAATTTGAATCATTAAAATTCTACCAAAAACATATTAAAAATTAGGTTTTGGCACTTAAGGAGAACCCATTCACCCTTGGGTGAATGGGTCATGGGACCTAAATCCAGGACACACAATTTCCAAGGTCATTAAAATCTTAATTAAGTCCAATTGATTAAGGGACCCAAACATAGTGTGAAAATGTAAAGGAGTACATTTTTCTACACTACACCCACACCAAACATAAGGATGTTGGTGTTCCCTCTTGGTGGTAGGATGGTCTCTCCCACCATATCACTTTTTATTATCATCCTCAAACTATCATAGTGACATCGAGAATAGTTTAGAGAATCCTCTTGTGCTAGCTATGCATGCTCCTTTAGAGCCTCTAGTTAATTCCTCAATAGCTCTAATTGATCATTTTGTATTGGTTGTCCCTAATCCTATGTTTTTATGGGATTCTAAAAATTTATTATCCTTAAGTTCCACTATAGATATCCTCCCTTATGGATAGATAAACAAATCTCTCCAACTTCCTTAGATCCTTTTGTTAAGACATTGGTTGTAGGCTCACTTCTTATAGATTTATGTCTTGATGGTGAATATGGTAACATTTCATGGTCTATGGTACATAAGAGGAAGAAAGGTCCTCAAAAATTAGTTTCAATAATTTACAAGGTGTTTTTATTCATTTATTAAGGAAGAAGATAGAGCTAGATTTAGTTTAGAGATTCTAATATTGCCCCCCTTTGGCTTTCTACTATTATTGTCTTGTTACACTATTTTAGATTAATCTCACTTAGCCTTATTAAATGTTTGTTTTGAGTGGGTTTCATGGTTAACTGCCTCATAATAATGTAAGGGATTGGTCCTTTTCAAAAAGATAAATTATTACTTTTTGGTCTATATCTCTAGTAAAAAGACATTTACTAATAAAATTAGTAAAATTAAAATCACACTATGGAACTCAACCTTTGATCGTTGAACATAATTGTTTTTTCTTCCTATATATGGATTTTTTTGCCACAATTGTGAGTATAATTTTGAAAGGTATTGGGTAAAAACAAGTAATTACAAAACTAAATACATTTAAAACTAAACTAAAACCCAACTGATATTTTATTATTGAAAGAAGTCAAGGTTTTGTATTATTGTTATTATTGGGTGCATACTTGATTATTCCAACAATTTCCAAAACTTTTTCAACTTGAATGTATAGCTTTGTAAACCTTTATGTGTTCTACTTTCAAAATTTTGGTCATTTGGGAAACCAAAAGAATCACTACGCGAAAACCAGAGTTGCGTTCATCAACATCAAGTTTGTCTTAGACAAAGGTTACTCCAAGCTATGGGTCGAGGGAGATTCTCTCAATATTGTTAAATTATTACTTGGAATTCAAAATCCAAGTTGGATTTTTGAACAACTGATTGTGGATTCTATCATGATGTTAAGGTCCTTTATTGAGATCCATGTCACATAAATCTATAGGGAACACAATTCCCTAGCAGATTTTTTACAAATGAGGCTATCAAAATTCATAATTTTAAGGCGTGGGAGGACTACTCTCTCCTTCCCGAGGAATCCAATATTTTATTGTGAAATGATAGCTAATGTTAAGATTGTGATTTGGGGTGATCAACCAATTATCACCCTCCTTATTATTGCACGCTTTGTGGGGTTTGCTTCACCTAATTTTTATTTGGAAAGTGTGTTTCAATTGGGTTATCAGTTAATGGTGACTGTCGATATGGGGGGAGATAGGAGTGTAATTGAATCTCTTTCCTGTGAGAGATGGAGGAATAATCATAAAATTTGGAGAATCTTAAATCTTGGGCATTTTATGCCCTATTTGGGGAGGCTCCATGGTCATGACCCCAAAGCCTCTGCAAATTTTGTCCATTGTTGGCACAATAGAACTTTAAAGGTTAATGGTATGGAGTTTGTGATCAATGGAGACTTTATTTCCTTCATTACTAGACTATTGATGGATGGTCACAAATTTTTGAAGGAAAGGAAGAGCAACGATGATGCTATGGACCAATTATTCAAGGACAATGAGCGAGAGAAGCTTATAAAGATGCCTTCATTGGGGTTATGAACAAGCTTCCTTGAAGTGTATTTGGTCTAAAGTGGAAGAATTCATTATGCAGTATGTTACTCTAGATGACCGTTATACTAGTATTCTAGGGCACCATTTTACCTTGCTTAATCATTTTAGACATGGGTTGCTTGTTTCTTTCCTATTCTTTCTTCTATCATTTATGGAAGTGTTTGTTTATGCACATTTGAAAAATAGAAGGGCTCTTGTTCTTCATGAAGGCCTCATACTACTCATTATGGATCATGTGAGAGCCCATACTCCTGCCAAGTCGATTAAAGGAAAGGAGAAGGCCATTAGTAAGGAATCTTTTTTGACTGGCTCAAAGACCAATGTTGATGGTGAAGCTAAACGGAATGAGGAGGAGGGTGGTTCAACATCTCCTATTGTAGCCCCCTCTAAAAAAAGATAAAATGGGACCTTAAATAGGAAAATTTCCAAGAAGTTCATCTTGCAAGAGTCAGGCTCTCATGCGTCCCCTTTGATGGTAATAACACTAATATAATCTCTGGTGGTTCCTAGTCTAAGGAGAATGTTGAGCCCCATGGCCAATACTCCAGTGCAGTTGGGTGAGAGGAGAAGGTAATGACTAATGATACTAGGGTTAAAGAGGTGAAGGAGTTACAACGAAGGGCTTCCATATAGATTACAAAGCTAAAAAAGTAGGATGTGAAATGTGGTAGGAAGGCTAAGGAGGATTTGTATCAGGTAAAGGATGTGGTGGAAAATGCTATTGAAATCAATGATTCCCCTATTCGATAATCGTGCAATGAGGAGGCATCGGTTGAGAGGACTAGGCATGAGGAGAAGGATGTGAATCCAAACCCTGGTAAGCCTAAGCCTCTAAAGGTTAATCCTCTTTTTGAGAATTTTTCATATTTGAATGTTGACAATACTTCCATGTTTGAGCTTTTGGATATGCCGCATTTGGGGGCCACGTACACTTTCAAACTTGCCAAGTGGGTTGTGTAAGAATTTAATAAGGTTAATATTAAGATTAGTGGTTTGAAGGAGAATATGTTAAACTAGCCAAAGGGCTCCTCTTCGGACATTCCAATTGAAAGGCTAGTTGATTTAGAGTTCTATTTTGCTAACTTTAAAACCCATTATGAGAATCGCCTTAGGGAAATGGAGGGTAAGATTAAGGAAACAAACAAAGACATCAATAAACTATTGCATGTTAGTCATAGCTCAATAAAGAATAGTGTAGAATCCTTGAAGGTTTTATTTGGTAAGATTAGTCAGCTTAGGGAGGATTAGTTATACTTCACGGAGATGGTTGAGAAGGACTAGTCTTCTAAAGGTAAGGGAAAGATGGGAAAAGAAGAGGAAAAAGACTGGTGTAGCAAAACTAAGGGGAACCTTAGGAAGACATTTGATGAGGAAAATCAAGAGTTAATGGACGTGGTCAATCTACACTACAACCAAGAGATCAAGGTGGTTGAAACCTTGAAAAATATGAAATAGTATCTTTTTCTGTGTTGTTTCCTATTTATGTTTCTTTGTTGTCGAGTTGCTATTTTTTGGCGTTTGGTTCACTTTTGGCTGAGTTGCTTATGCTTCAATGTCTACCTCTTTTAGCAAAATTTTCTCTTTTATTATGTAAATGGTTTCGGGTCCCTTCAAAACCTATTTTTCCATTATAATCAAAACATTTTCATCATTTAATTCACAATTTTTTCCTTTGTATTCATCCTTTCATGTTCTCTATTTTTCTTTTGAAATCTTCTTTCTACTTTTAAATTTCTTTTGTAATGAGATGATTTTGATGATACAATTTTATAATGTATAGAACATTAAGAAAATAAAAACCATATTCAATGTGATCGTGGATTAGGTGAGCATTAACTAAATCCTTTGGGAATATATTTTCAAATATTTTAATATATTTTAGAAAGCTAATTTTTATGTCTCAATTTAGATAAAATAATACTTTTTTGTATTTCTCTATAATTGACCTTATATTCAAAATTCAAAATTCTGATCTAGTCACTTTCTTCTAATTTTAACATTGATCTAGTTGGGAGCCATTTTATTGCTCTTGTGGGTAATCTGGTAGCTACCAAATATGGGGAATTCTAGGGATGTGGAAATATTAAGATGAAATATCAAGTTTAGATGGAAATCCCTACTAATGAAATCATCATAAAGGAAAATGATTTCATCCTCTTAACATTGATCATTTTTGAGTTGATGGAATTGATGACATAATCATAACTCGTTGACGATGTCATTAATGTATGACTTTGAGAGAAATGAAGTGAACTAGAAAATTAATTTTGAATAAGTGTAGCTCACTTAGGGGTGAAATTTGTGCAAGATGCATCAACATGACATCAATACCATACAATTACAAAAAATTGTGAGTGAACACAAAAGTTATGTTTTGTTGAATTTCTGGTTTAAACAAACCTTGAACTTCCACAATATATTTAAAATTAACTTATTTCTATTTCATGTTTGGAGGTTAAAATATAAATTCCATAAATAATTATGTTCACTTTTAATTGAAAACCCCATCATTATGGGTAAATTGATTTAAACTATAAATAGTAGGTACATCTAAGTGAATAAGAAAATTAGCATTTAAGGTTCAGTTCACTTAGATTGTGGATCTTTGTAGAGTTTTAAACTAAATTTTTGGATCACTTTAGATCCAAAAAATGGCTTACATTTAAACACCTAAATCATTTTATTTCCCAAGTTGATAGAACAAAGCTACATTTGGAAATTCATCTCTAAATTAGAAATTATAGAAAGATGGAATTGAATTAGAAATGTTTTCTGATGGGATGTGAAACACCCACAAATCCATAACTTTCTTATTTTAAATTTTTTGAAGAAACTTCAAAAGGAAACCCATGATAATATTTTATGTTTTATAAATATATAGAGAGATTTGTGTCTACTTAAGATAAAAGGAGATTTTGAAGGATTTAAGGTATTTTTATAGAATTTTTCTATTACCAAAAAAATAAGCAAAAAGAAGAGAGTGTCCCTATTCTAGGAGAAATATGGGGCATGTTTTGAGACTAGAAAAAACATCCCCATTTGGGGAAGCTTATGTCTCTATATAATGTGGAAATATCCCCCATTATATGTTTTTGATAAGAAGTGGTTAAGGGCATGAGACATATTTTGTTAACAAGGGTTTGATTTCTCATGTTAATTTCTTATAGCCAAGGCTTCTTCAGATACATATTTATTTATTGAGACCTGGTAACCCCTTATTCAAATTTATTTGGAGATTTAGCAATACACTAATGGTTTATTTATTATGGTTTTTGACTCTACTATGATAGAGATGTACTCACAAATAGGTTTTAATGTGGGGACATTAATCTCTTGTAATCAGAAGTTGATTCTATGAATTCAACCTTGAAATAAAATCCTTTAATATCATGCCTATGTATGTTAGGATGCCTAACCTTTCACTTTAATTTTTGCTTGATTCTTGCCAAGAAGCTATTGGAAATGTGTTGGGTTAGTTTGGTAGGATTGATCCTACTACTTTGGTTTTCAGCCATATGAATTTCACAACCATCTTGGTGGATTTTGAAATTTCAAAGGATCTTCTAGTACATATTGTTCTTTAATTGAATTATCATTCTTAGGTTTAACCTCTCTATAATGAGGGTATTCCCTTCAATTGTTGCTAGTGATTTTAAATTAGTCACTTGGATTTGAACTATACCCACACCAAACATAAGGATGTTGATATGAATTATTAGTGGTAGGATGCTCTCCCCCATCATCTCACTATTGATTCTCATTCTCAACCTATCATAGCGACACCTCATAGTTTAGAGAATCCTCTTGTGCTAGCTATGCATGCTCCTTAAGAGCCTATAATTACTTTCTCAATAGCTCCAATTGATCATTTTGTATTAATTGTCCCTACTCCTATGTATTTAGTGGATATTAATAAATTTTTATCTTTAAGTTCAACATAGATATCCTCCCTTGTGGATAGATAAAAGTCTCTCCAATTTCATTAGATACTTTTGTTAATACATTGGTTGTAGGCTCACTTCCTATGGATTTGTGTCTTGCTGGTGAAGATGGTAACTTTTCATCTAGTCTATGGTACATAAGAGGAAGAAAGGTCTTAAAAAAATATTTTCAAGCCCTTAAAATGTGTATTTTTATTCCTATAGTATGGAAGCAAATAGAGATAGCTTTAGTTTAGGGATTCTAATCTTCGCTCCCTTTGGCTTTGTAGTGTTATTGGTTTGTTCCAATATTGTAGATTAATATCACTTAGCCTTGTTGTATGGTTGTTTTGAGTTGGGTTTCATGGTTAACTACCTCATAATAATGCAAGGGATCAGTCCCCTTTAAAAAGATATTACTTTTTGGTCAATAGGTCTAATAAAAATCATTTATAGTTAGTAAAATTAGTATAATTAAAGTCAAACTATGGAACTCAACCTTTGATCATTTAATATAATTGTTTTTTATTCCTATATATGTCTTTTCTTGCCATTTTGCAAGTATAATTTTGAAAGGTATTGGGCCTTTGAGCCACTAGTATTGGGATAGAGAAGTATAATGACATGCTTGATGATGTATTCAAATACGCTTACTCCATAAATGATCATATACTTTTGTAAATGAACACAACTAAATGTCTTCCACCTAAAATTTCCCTAAAACTGGGAAGAAAAAGGTTTCAAGACAACTAGTAGATATTGAGAAGATTGAATCTATATGCAAAAATTATTTCTTTAATGAGTATCACACTATCCATTTTTTCAAAAAGATAGGTTTGTATCATGATATATGATAAACATAAGAAAAACCCAATTGGTGGAAAAGCTCAAAACTACTCCACTTTGTAATCACCCTAGAGGATTTGCATGGGAATCATGTTTGAAATGGAAGGCTAGTTGACATTGCCTCTACATCCTTGGCCTTACACAATCCTCTTGTTAATTTTTAAATAGAGGATCCCTCTAAGGGTGATTTTTTAGTGATTTCATCTCTTAATATTGACATAAATTCTAGCATTCAATAATCTAGGAAACCATGTTATTTCTGAGGTGAAGTTTCTAAGAGGGATATAAAGTTGATAAGATATGGATCTAAATACTTAGATAGGAATTAGATAGAGGTAAAAAAAATCATTTTTAGAGAAAGGTATGTTGGAATACAATGGATCCTTGAGAAGGGGGGTGAATCAGTGATCTAATAAAACTAGTTCATTAATCAACCCAATAGTTATAAAAGTAATTAATGCCAACATTCCAAAGACATAGAAAACAATAGAATCATGCAAATGAAACCATGACACAAGTATTTACGTGGAAAACCCTAAGCAAGGAAAAAACCACTGTCTGACCTCTTCAAAGTCTTCCTTAGGTCTCACTGACCAAAATCTCATTGATTACAGATAGAAGGTTTCATTGACCAAAATCTCAATGATTACAAATAGAAGGAACACCAATTCCCTACACAAGAAGCACCAACTTCAAGTCCTTTAGGAGCACCAACTCCAATATTTTCAAGAGCACCAACTCCATAAATCAACTTCAATGCAAATAAAGACAAAATTACATAGTACTATTTTGTTTACAATATGTTCCAAATCTTTAACTACCTTTGTTTGATAGACAAAAAATCAACACTCAACTCTGCATACATGAATTCTTAACTTTGCACTCATGGATACTCACTTCCTTTACAAAAATTCCCTTATTCCAATAAGTACAAGCAAGGTTTAAACTAGAATACATGAGGATAAAGAAGTCAACAAACCTCTTGACTATACCCTTTTGTGAATGATCAATTTGATGGTCCACAAAGATTGACATTTATACAATTCTATCCCCTATTACGAATCATAAGAACACCTATATTTCAAGTTAAAACTTTGATCTTACATACTGTCTTTACTTCCAATGATAATCTAAACACTCGAGATTTCATACAAATTATCCTGACCTATGTAATGAAAACAAACTCCATGGATACCATCATACAAAGGTATCATATAATTCTTTGATAATCTATTATTCAAGTTTCCTTCACTGTGTTTAACCTTCACAAAGGTATCATTGCATTCACAATTCTCTCATAGAACCTACTCAACACTTTAGCAAAGATTAGTGATCATGTTCAGATCACACTAAACTATGTAAAGGGAACATGCTTCATAAATGTAGTAAGCTAGTAGTCTCATTTTACACTGCCATTCAATTTTTTTCTTTGTGTTTAATTTTGACAAGAACATGGTATCATCACCTTCAATAATATTTCATTGACCCATACCACCATTGCCTCCAAATAGTTATCAAATCGTGTATAACCAAAAGACAAGGTCCATGACACCAAAATACCTATCAAGGTTAGGACATCTAGAAATAACCATTCTTTGTTTAAAAGGAGCCTTTGATCTTTAACACCCTCCAATCCCACAATCAAATTATATCCATTGATCTTCCTTTAGATGGTAGAATATGAAATGTTATCATGTTAAGCCAATTAAGGGGTCAGTTGCTATATGAGGGTGACCCCCTTAAGTGGTCACTTAAGTGACCTTTCACCAGTCATAATAAGTCACCAAGAAAACATAACATAAAGTAAATCCTCTAATGGTGGTCTTCACAAAAGATAAACCCTAGGTCTTTAGGTTTTAAGATAGTTTTAGGATTTTAGATCATGAGATATAGAGGTCTTAACAACTAAAGCTCTAAGAAAGAATTTCCACCATAGATACACCCTTCATAAGCCTCATCACAAATAGTAATTCCCGAATAACAACCAAACAATCTACAATAAAGTATCTCCTTGCTTTTGGTATCAACACCTTTCGCATTCTAAACATTGTATTTTGCATCATGAACATGAACAACTACTTTGTCAAGAATAAATTTGTCATACTTTGTTATGAAGCAACCTCCTTTAGATTAATGAAAAGTATCTTTGGATGCATCAAACTTGAAATGAATGAATCATGAAATGCATCAGGAGTTGTTCAACACCATGAGATGAGATGAATGAACAATACCTTTGAAATCGTCAAGTCACAAAACTATAAGATGATGAACAACATAAGACCATGAAATGAATGAGCAAGTTCACCAGGAAACACCATGCCAAACATCATAAAACTCCAACCTTTGAAATAAATGATAAACATCAACAAGGTTAAGCATTAGTGTTTATATGATAATCTAAGAAGGGATTAGATTGGAAGCCTTTGATATCATTAATCATAGTTCTTATGTTTTATATTTTGATTACCTATGTTCATAGGATTGATGCCAAAATATAATTTTAAGCTTTTATTGATTTTATATCCAAGGGATTAGACTCCATGCTCACAATTCACCTACAAAATAGAATAAAATTGAACTTATAAATTTAAAAACTAATAAATTCATATATTTAATCTAATTTGTATAAATTTAAAATCTGATATATAAACTAATATAAATTTATATAAAATATTACAATCCATACAACTTAATCTATATAAAGAAATACAAGTCTAATTTGATTGATTTATATCAATTAATATGAATTGATATCAGTTTATAATTTTTTATATGTAAATTTTACACATTTACATTCTATACAATCTAATATATATCAATTGATATAAATATACAATCTTTGCAATTTAATGTATATACAGTAATATACATATGAATTGTTATCAATTGAATGAGCCCAAGTCCACGACAAATTGTTCTATTTGTCAATATGTAATTGTATTAAGACATTTCCATCAAACTAGGCCCAAAACTCAATAGGTATTGGTATGGGTATGCAAATTTCATGATTATAGATTTTAATGATGAATTTTCCATACCTTTGCCATTTGCCATTTAATATGTAGAAATGCGATGAAAGCGATAAATAAATAGACATTGAAAATTATTGTAATTTTGTACAAAGATGGGTTACTTGCTTTATGCTACTTACTCATCCCTTTCACACATTTCTAAATGTTTTCTATTTATCATGCTTTTATATTTTGAACACGTCTCTAAAAATTTACCATATCCACTTATTCATCACATTTATACACTCATATATTCATATACACATTATCCATTTTAATTTGACAAATTTCATATCCCAAAACTAATTTATGATCGGAAACGACATCATGATCATAACCTAATTCTAGATTCAATTTTTATTGACTCTTACCTTAACCCTTCCTACTTAAATGTAACTAAATAGAACTTTTTAAACACGAGAAAGGATAAACAAAGAAGCTTTTTAGTATTGAGATGCTGTTATGGCAGACAGTGAAAATAACATCTCCAATAACATCATAGCGCCTTAATGACTACTTTTGTTCACTTCTCCTACGAACGAATATAATAACGCTAAAGAATTGCAAAGTCTTGCGCAAATTCCCCTTGAACTCCAGCTTCTCTGCCCACTAACATGTACGAAAAGGAGATAGAGAAAGTGATTTCAATCATTGATGCGCTCCAAGCATTCAATCAAAATTTCTTGTATGGCACGCTTCACTGTGTGATGACAATGGCAGAATCTTATTTTCGAGGAAAATGAGGATGGATCATACGACTTTTGAAACACTGTTTCAAAGATCGAGTAGATCAATAGCTTTTGAAAAAAGACTGAGAGAGTTTTAGACGACAATGGATGGAGAATATTATCAGAAAAGGACTGAGATAAAGCAAAGACCTTTCAAAATAACTTTTAATCGAATCATATTATCATATTTTTTGGTACTCGATGAAAATTTTATTGATGAAAAATACAGTTTATTATAATAAACGTAAACAATAATTGACTACCAAAGACAAAACTTCATTTTCTTTATTTCATGGTGCACCAAATTATTAAGGATATGCTATACCACCGTATAATTGCGTGCACCATCAAATTAAGATAATAATATTTGAGATGGTAGCTATATGTAGGGAGAATAATTTACTGTCAAATTTAATAAATAAATAAATGTTTTTGTCAGATTAAAATTTAATTAAATAGAGAGTTGAGATGGTTTACATTTTATGTGGAAAGACAGTTTTAAATCAAGTCATAGTGAAATACATGAAAATTTATGATGTTCTACATTTCATATATGAGATGTAATTTTAAATTTGAATATATATAATAAAAGTGTTCGATTGCATTCTCTTTATAAAAATTTAAAGTATCATTATTTATTATAATGGTAAATTTCCATACCGATTCTTTCTTGTTTAGTTTTGTCCCTATTTTGATGGAATACATTAATACAATTATATATCAACAAATGTGAGCCACTTGTGTAAAGTTAGGCTTGTTCCATTCTCACCACTCTTCATTGACACTCGTTCCCATACATTCTCACCGTTCTTCATTGACACTTGTTCCCACACATTTGTTCTTATCCATTTCCGTACCACATTGTAGATATCCTCATGCATCCACATAACACATCAATATTAGCACTTTCTTAGGATTTTACAATTGTGACATTTGTCAATATGCAATTATATTAAAAGATGTTACATCAAATTGAACTGAAAGTTACATGCGAATTGACATAAGTATCCAAATTTCACCATAGTAGATTTTAAAGGTGAATTTCACATTCCAATTCCATTTCCCATTGAGATGTTGTTGTGACAGGCAAGGAAAATAACATCTACAACATATACCATGCAAACCATAGCATCATAATGACTACTTTTGTTCACTACCTCTATGAATGAATATAATAACACTAGAGAATTGCCTAATCTTCAGAAAATTACTCTTGCACTCTATCTTCTCTGTCCACTAACATGTACGAAAGGAAAAAAGAGAATGTGATTTCAATCCTTATGTCCTCCAAGCATTCAGTCAAAAATTCTTGTATGCCACGCTTCACTGTGTGATGACAATGGAAGCATCTTATTTTTGAGAAAAGGGAAGAAGGATCATATGACTTTGGAAACACTAAAATAATAGGATCGAGGAGATCAATAGCTTTTAAAAGACAGTGGATGGAGAATATCATAACATAAAAGGATTGAGATAAAGAAAAGAGATTTAAAGGGCTCTTTCCAATAGAATCATTATTTTTGGTATTCAGTAAAAAAATTGTTGATGAAAAAGTAAAAGAATATAAAGTTCATTATAAAAAAATAAAAAAAATTGACTATCAAAAGTACTGAATACATAAAAAAATAAAATTATTTCACGGTCCATCAAATTATTAAGAATATGTTATGGAACTCTTAACTCGGTGTACTATGAAATAAAGAAAATAATATTTTAGTTGGTGGCTATATATTCAGGGAATAATCTACTGTCAAATATAATAAATAAATGTTTTTGCCATATTGTGTGAGGAATGTAATGTTTAATTAAAAAAAGTGTTGAGATGATTTGTATTTTATGTGTTTTAAAATTTAATCATAATAGTGAAAGTGAACTAAAAAAATCATTGTTCTCATAACAAGAAAATTCATGATGGTCCACATTTCATACATGAGACATAACTTTAAATCCAAGTCAAATTAATGAAAAAAGTATAGAATAAACATGAAATAAAAGTGATTAGTTTTATCTTAACTAGGTAATGTAATGTTATATAAATTAAATCAATCAAAGTGTTCAATTGCATTTCTTTTATAAGAAAATAAAGTGTGATTGTATTAATGTGATGATAAAATTTACATACCCATGTCAATACTTGTTTAATTTTGTACCCTTTTTTATGATATGATTAATTGTTGTCTTGACATAAAGACATTCAATGTGCATTTATTACCTTCCAATTTTTATTTGAAAATCCTGTCCAATAAAGAGAAACAAGTCACATTGGTATGCTACAAGCATGTTCATTCTTGTAATAGGTAGGATTGACCATTGGGAACAAATTCAACATTGAATGAATTAAAATATTATTTTAATCTCCAACCTTAAATAAAGTTTAATGCATCTGTTTTCAAAACTAAGGTGATTGAATCTATATGTTGCATTGGATTCATTCTCCATAATAATTTCCTAGACTATTTATCCCAACCTAATGTATTTATTTTTCTAATTCAACATCGATTTACCTAAATTTAATAGACCCAACTATCATTAATTTAATCAAGTTAATTAATGCTTGTGTGCAAATTTATTTATTAGCCTATATTAACAATAGGGGTAGTGTATTTTCATTTAAAAATATTTATATTTTGAATACTTTAATTAGATGAGATTAAAATTAAGTTGGTATCCATTGATATTTAAATTGATATTTTACAATTACTAGGGTGAAAACCATGTGACTTACAACTTTCTCTTCCATTTTTGACTCGCCTTGAATCATTTGTCTCAAATGTAATCACTAGCAATTAAGTGGCATATATTTGTGTAAAATTTCACAAGTTAGCTGGTCCTTGGTTGATTCTAACTTCATACATCCCAAAATTTTAGATCTAATATATAATTTACCCATCTAATATCTTAGTCCAAGTATATGGGTACAAAAATAAAATCTGTTTCATTTTACAATCATAGAATGAACTTTAAATTTTCCAAAAAAAAAATAAAAATTATGAGCTTAAAAAAATCCCTTCTTTTTGTTGCTTGCAGAACATGCCCTATTATTTTTCTAATTGACAAGTAATTATTCTCTATGATCAAGTAACTTAGTCGTATTTTAATCCTAAATAAAAAATTTATTCATACACTTATTAATGTATTACTTAAGAATTTATCATTTGTTTCACTTAATGTGCTTAATTTTTTTATATATAAAAAAAACTTATATTTGGCAAGTATGACTATCCTTTGTTTAGTTCAAATTGGTTTAGACATCTTCATATCTTTGGTTTCCTTTACTAGAGTTCTAATTTAGCTCATTAAGTTTTTTTTGTATCTTATTGGTTTTGGTTGAAATATATTCATGTATTCTTCACTAGTTGTTCTTTTATTATTCATTTCAAACTTGAGCTATGTTTGTAGCTCCTTGGATGCGTTTATGTCTATTAGGTCTATTAATTTCCTCTTATGCACTTTTATTCTATTATGTTTTTTACTATCTATAATTGATAATTGTGCTTCTAAGTTATATGCATTGTAGCATCACTAATGATCAACTATTAGTCTAGATGATTGCAAGCATTGGCCTTGATTGTATTTTTGTCTTTATTATTAGACTAAATAATGTGCTATATTGACGCATTGAATAATCAATCCTTATTATGATCTTCAATCCAATAGCTTTCCAAAAGCACTTGTGTTACATTGACATATAGACTAGGGACTATCTAATCTTGACCCCCTCTATTTGTGTGGTGTTATAGGTTTGTTGCACTATCATAGCCTAATCCCACCCACCCTTGTTATATTTTTTTTTGAGTTGGGTTTCGTGGTTGGTCGCCTCATGATTGTATAAGGGTTTGTACCTTTCAAAAAAATCATTCTTTTTGTCAATAAATTATCTAATCAAAATAATTTACCAATAAGAAAAAATATTAATAAAGTTATTAAAACTAAAAAAAAATGGAACTCAACCTTTTGATCCTTGAACATACTTATTTTATTTTGCCTATATGTTGTTTTCTTATCATATTTACGAATATTATTTTGGAAGGTATAGGGCCTTTCAGCCATTGGCATTGGCCTAGAGAAGTATAATGACATCTTTGATAATATAACCAAATACTCCCCATTCACAAAACACAAGGCGAAAATAACTAGTAGATTATGAGAAGATTAATTTTTCATGTAGAAAACATTTCTCTATGAAGAATCACACCTCCTATTTCGAAAAGATGGGTTTGAATATTGATCAATAATCAACATAGGTAAAATCCACTTGGAGGATAGGCTCAAAACTACACCACTTTGTAATCATCCTAGAAGATTTGCATGAGAATCATGTTTCAAATGTAGGGTTGGTAGACACTAATTTTATTTCACTAGCTTCACTTGGTCCTCTAGTTAATGTTTAAATCAAGGATCCTGTTGTGCACTTTTTGCACACACGCCCCACCAGAGGCGGGGACCCTCTTTTTCTTCTATATTTTTGTACCTTGGCTTTGTCAATTTCCAGTTTCTCTCTTCTTGGAGGTTATTTTGGGATTAAGTCCGGATTTGGTTTGATTGGGGTGGTATTTTGAAGCATTTTAGGGCCTTGGATTTTAGAAATGAGGATTTTCCAAATGAATTTTCAAAGTGATGTGTAAATATTCTTGCTCCAATGGATAGAGGACAAAAAATTAGGCCAAGTTGTTTTTTGAACTTTTTGAAAATTCATCCAGAAAAAAAAGTTATGGGGTTTCAAAGTTTTTCTCCAATTTCTGGGTCATTTTCGGGTATTTCCACCTGGTCTGGATTTTGGCGAAATTTGCCATTTTCGAGGATTTCCGCCCAATCTGGATTTTGGCGAAATTTTCCATTTTCGGGGATTTCCATCTGGTCCGGATTTTTCCAGGTTTTTTGCCATTTTCGGGATTTTCTCACCGATTTTTCCTGTTTTGCCATTTTGGGATTTTCCGCGGTCCAAATTTTTCTGGTTGTTTGCCATTTTTGGGATTTTCTACCCCGTTCAGATTTTTCCAGATTTTTTTAGGATTTTCCATCCGGTTCGGATTTTTTCGAGTTTTTTGACATTTTCAGGATTTTCTGACCCGTCCGGATTTTGGCAGATTTCTGGCGATTTTTCAGGATTTTCCCTTCCTGGCGGATTTTTTCCGAACTTCCTATCATGATTTTCTTCAACTCCAAAAGGGTTAAATTTCCAAAATTTTATGATGGAGTTCAAATTTCTGAGGGTTTATTTATGATTAATTTTAATATTTTTTGGTTGGATTTTCACATGTGGGCTATTAATGATTATATCTATTTTTTAGGATTAAAGGAAGGACTTGCATATGGATTCGTGCCAAGAGAAAAATCTGGAAAATATTTAAAATGCTAATTTGCATATGAATCAGTGCCCAGCTATTCAAATGAACCCAATTGCATAAGAATATGTGCCACAACCTGTCTACAGCTGGAATATATGTTTCAAATGTGGAGTGACATGTGATGCTGTTTTCACTCTCCAATCATAATTTTTATTAAAATCGAGGTGGCAGATTGTTGAAATTCTTATTGTTCCTAGATGTAACTGCTTTTGTGCTATTGGATGATGATATACCACATTTTTAAGAACCCTAATGTGAATTCTTAGGGTTTCTTGGGGATTAATTGCAGCCATTGGATTGAATTTAATCCTAGCCCTTGATTTAAAAATGTAATTTCTATAAAAGGCCAGTGCCTTCTCATTTGTAAAGGTTAGTAGAGTAGAAAAGGTTTGAGAACAGCTGGTTAGAGGCTGCAAAGCCAGAATTGGCTAAGTTAGAGGTTAGATTCTGCAAGTTAGTAGTTGTAGGAGAGGAGAAAGACTGGAAAATGTTATGTAATGCTGGAGAAGATAATGCAAACGAGTTGTTGATTTGGCAAACATTGTGTTATGTTTCAAAAATTTTATGGTTTCTTGGTCTTGATTCTCATTGTTAGATGTTATTTTTTAGTTCTTTCATGATAATGGTGAAATGTTAATGATGTTGATCAATCTTCAGTCCATACTTTTGGCAATTTGCTGATTGTAAGTTGCTGTGTAAAGTTAGTATGGGCCTTATTTTGTGCTAAGTTCAACTGTGGATGCTTGTTTACATTTCACCATTTACTGGGTATGTGGATAAATGTTCATAGTCTGAAAATCTTCAGTTTCCTTAGAAGATTGCACCATTTCTGTGGAGTTGTGGGCTTGTCCTTGATTAAGCAGAAATTGGTTTTATTGGAGATTTGTCCATTTGCAACATTTATCATTGTTGTGATTGATTTTAGGAGTAATTTTAATCTTAGGATCTCTTTTAAACTCTTATCTTTTGCTATTTCTTTTATTATCTGCATTACCTTTAAGAATCTGAGTATCAATATATTGCAAAATCTGATAAGTTTGAAGATCCAGTATTTGTTTGTAAGGCCCCTTGTGATTACCAGCATTTTCACATTATCTCTAAGTTGTTTCACTGCATTGTCAAGACCTGACATTAGAGACCTTGGGGTTATCTCTTTTCCCATAGAGATTTACTTTTCAAGAGAGATAGGATATTATATTTTGTCTGATTTGTTGCTATGCAGAAAACACCTTCAACAGATCCCTCTCAAAGTGAACAAATTCTAGGATTCAACAATTTTGGAAACCATGTCATCTTTTGAGGTGAAATTTCCAATGGGAATACAAAAGGGATAATACATACATCTAAATCATTAAATAGGGATTGCGGCCAAAATAGAGTCTTTGTATAGAGTGAGGTTAAGCATTGGCTATTTCAATAATCATCTAAGAAGGGATTAGATAGGAAACCTTGAACAAAGCTAATCATAACTATTCTTAAATTTTATATTTTAAGCATCCATATTCATTGGGTTGGTACCAAAATATGTTTTATCTGTTTATTGATTTTATACTAAATGGAGTGGACTCCATGTCCATAATTTACCTACCTAATATAAAATAAAAATAAAGTTAGTAAAAGTGTAAAGTTTTAAAATTAAGAAATTAATAAATTCATACATACAATCTAAGCTATATATATATATATGATTTAAATTTACAAACTACACAATTATATTGATATAAGTTGATGTAAATATACAATCTATGAAATGTATTATACCTATTGATCGATATCAAATTAATAAACTCAACTTTACATAAGATTGTATCGTTAATCATGATCATTACCTAATTCTACTCAAAATCTAAATTCTAGATTCAATTTTTATTAACTCTAATCTTAACACCATTCCTACCCAAAAGTAACTAAATACAAATTTTTTAAAAGGAGTAAGGATAAACAAGGAAGCTTTTTAGTATTGAGATGGTGTTATGAAAGATAGTGAAAATAACATCTCCACTAAAATGATAGCGCCTTAATGGCGACTTTTGTTCACTTCTCCTATGAACAAATTGCATAATCTTGCACGAATTCCCCTTGAACTCCAACCTCTCTGCTCACTAACATGTACGAAAAGGAAAAAGAGAAAGTGATTTCAATCCTTGATGCGCTCCAAGCATTCAATCAAAATTTCTTGTATACCACGCTTCACTGTGTGATGACAATGGCAGAATCTTATTTTTGAGGAAAATGAGGATGGATCATATGACTTTTGAAACAGTGTTTCAAAGATCGAGGAGATCAATAGCTTTTGAAAAAAGACTCAGAGTTTTAAAAGATAGTGGATGGAGAATATCATCAGAAAAGGACTAAGATAAAGTAAAGAGCTTCAAAATATTTTTTAATGGAATTATATTTTTGGTATCCGGTAAAAACTTTATTGATGAAAAATACAGTTTATTATAATAAATGTTAACGATAATCGATTACCAACAACATCACAGACAATAACTTTATTTTCTTTATTTCATAGTGCGCCAAACTATCAAGGATATGCTACACCACCATATAATTGGGTGCACCATCAAATTAAGAAAATAATATTTGAGCCAGGGCTATATGCTGGTAGAAAAATTTACTGACAAAATTTAAAAAATAAATAAATGTTTGTGTCATGTCATTTGAGGAATTTGAGGAATTTAAGGTTTAATTAAATAGAGAGTTGGAATGGTTTACATTTTATTTGGGAAGACAACTTTAAATCTAAGTCATAGTGAAATAAAAATTATTAATTGCGTAATATGAAAAGTTTTGATCTACATTTCATATGGAAGATGTAATTCGAAATATGAATATATATAATCAAAGTGTTTACTTGCATTATGTTTATAGAAATTTAAGTATAATTATTTATTATTATGGTAAATTTGCATACTCTTGTTTTCTTGTTTAATTTTGTCCCTATTTTGATGGGATAAATTAATACAATTGCATATGCACAAATGCAAACCTCTTGTGTATCGATGCCATAAGCCTCAGTCAAAATTTCAGATTCCCTCGCCATCTCCATAGTTGTATACGTATCCTATTTAGCAGCCTCCTGAGTGTTGGTAGGGTCATATGAACAAGTCGTCCTTCAAGCCTGACATGAATAGGATGGAAGCCTACCACTTGAAGACTCCCTTGGATGGTGATGTAGTATAGGACTCGCATGTTGGATGACACTATAGGTCAGAGAAGTGATAGCCTACGAAGTGGACCTACCTAGGCACTCTGCTTTGCGATGGAAGGGATAACAATGTTCTCATGATTTGGCCTAGTGAGAGGTTGTCTCGCTTATCGCCTAGGATCTTGTCGTGTACCAAGTCTATCTTGAGTCAACCCCCCACCTCTCCCCTGGAAGTCCCTCATATCAAAATATTTTGGGATTTTGTTCAGGATGAACTCACAATATAGTTTCCTTGGGAAATATTGTGGGACTTCGCAATTGTTGCATGGTGGGTAATCAAAAAACATGTACCACCTATCCAAAAAAAAGTTCCTAATCCCTTGGTGGTGGCACCAATGGATAGGAAACCTCTTCACATTGAGGTCAAGATTTTGATTTATGCGTCGATCGGTGAATAATGAGCACAAATCTAATTTTTGTATTTTTTTTCACCTTTTACATCTTTATATGATAATTTATCTCTGTAAAAATCCCTAGCCGCCTGCCTCCTATCTTGCCAACAACTTAATTTTTTGATGATTTTGATGATTGCATCTACATGTTTTAACATTTCTTTAAGTGAATTTTCAAGTGTTCTTTCCATGGATGAACCTACCAGATCATTCAACCTCATGATTAACTCCTCAATTTGTTTTTTATTGTTTTCAATTACCCCCATTAAATATTGTTGAGTTCTAGGAGGATGTTGAGGGATTGGTGGAGGAGATTGTTGTTGTGGTTGAGGATTTTGTTCATGTTGTTGTTTCTTTGGTTGTTGAGGATTTTTGGGAGGGTTTTGAAGAGGTTTTTTCAAGATCATTATCATTTCCTACAAATTAAACAAATGAATATAAAAACAACCTAAAACTAAAAAATTCACAATAAAAAAACAATCTTTATTTATTCGACATCTCCATAGATGTGGCAGCATCTTGGGGACAAAATTGTAAAAAATTGATGCAAAAAATGCAAAAAGTTCTCCTAGAATGCAAGCACGCAACTACAAGGTTTTTGGCCATGGGAAACAAAAAAAAAGTCACACAAAATGATTTCGATTTTTTTTTTTTTTTAATAGCAAGTAACGTGCTCACGTTATATCATGAGTGTGTTATAATGTGCTCATGGTATACTATGAGTGCGTTACAAGATCAATGTGGTCAAGCCTTAGGATCACTCACACCAAGTCATAGTGTGAGAATGTTATAACGTGCTCACGCTATGGCCTATCAAATGTTTTTTAAATTTTTGCCTAAATTTGGCCCCCCATATTTTTGCACCTGCCCTTATGGGGCTTTAGACTTCAAGATTGAGGCGTACTCGATGTTGTGAACAATTGGACATCGGGCTATGGTGTTAAGGCTTACACCTTGACTTAACTACTAAGGATGTATGATGTATGGAGGAAACGTGAACCCCGACACCCAAAATGATGGAAGTTGGCAAGGATGAGTTTCGATCTTCATGAGACCGAGGTTGGGCTTACGCCTTACTTGGAAGATGGTAGATGACATGGAGGAACGAACTCTAACATTTGACATTTGGTAAACTGACCCATCGAAGTGACATGGGGATTTCAAAGAGCACTTGTTTGATGTCTCTCTAACATAGTGATAGGAAAGGTGACAATAGTATAATGGACTAGAGACTCCCGACTCCCAATCATAAGGGAGAATGAAAACACCAAAAATGGAGGGAAATATCTACTGAAGTGGAGTTGACTCGATTGAATAGTACAAATTAATGACACATGGAACAAGGTGGTTGGCAAATTCACATCATTGTTTTGTACCACAAAATTTAGGGTTTGATCGAAGAGTGATGTTTTGAAGTACGACGACTAAGTTTTAATGCTAGTCATGGTGCAAATCATTTAAGTCAATGGGGATGGTGGTGATAAGGTAAACATGGATGCCAGACTTTAATGCAGATTTTGTCGATAAGAAGAGAAAGAGAAAAATCTTGGAATGATGATAAGAAACACCAAGCTGTGGATTCTCAAAAAGGAAAATTACATAAAACTCAAATGGGGAGACATCACTGATGAGAATTGAGCTGATTTCTCATGGTGAAGGAATGACGTTTCAAGGGGAGTTAGCATCGATTTGATGAATTGCAGGTTGTTGAAGTCAAGAAGGCTAATACAATGGAATATGTAGTTATGTAATGCCATTTTGTTTGCAGTAATAAAAGAATGCTTTGCTTCTATCTCGCATTCTCGATAAGTGTTTCTTTGTTGTTTTGGGAGTCTATGTATTGTAAGGGGAGTTCCCTGAATTAAAGTTCATTCTTGTAATAGGTGAGTTTGACATTTATGCACCTTCTTAGGTGTGTCTTCACACCTTCTTAGGAAAGTTTATCCACCTTATTAAGTGAGTTTGTGTGCTTTCTTAGACAAGTTTGTGTACCTTCTTAGGTGATTCTTTGTGCCTTATTAGACAGTTTATGCACCTTCTTAGGAGAGGCTTTCCACCTTCTTAGGTGAGATTATGCACCTTCTTAGGCGAGTTTATGAACCTTCTTAGGTGAGTCTGTGTGAATAATTAGGCAATTTTATGCACCTTCTTAGGTGAGACTTTGGTAAATTGGTTCATCAATTCAACATAACACAACTTGTTGATTTAGGAAAACCTCTTTTAACATGGTCATTGACAATAAAAAACCTTTCTTAACAATAGATCTATGTGTTTCATGAGTGCCTAGCTCATGATGCAACTTTCTAGCCTTGTTGAACACATTTTATTGCATGGACACCTAGCATAATGCAGCTTGCTATTCAATAGATCCATGTGGCCCATGAGTGATGTGGCATAATGCAACTTGCTAGTCCTCATTGGGGCATTCATTTATTCGAAATGGATGACATTTTGTTTTTGAGACAATTTAATACTAAGGTATCTTTTCCTTACTAATTTGAATCCCTTTAGTATTGACCTTGTGTTTTGTTGTATGTATTTTATATATCTTCTCTGTGTTGGCATTGTGTTTGCATCAGGTTTTTTTTCATTTCATTGTTAGCTTTATGTTATGCTATTTTTTTTCATTGTGTTTGCTTCATGTATTTCCAACATGTATGTTAGTGTATGTTGTTTTGTTGCATTTCATACATGCACATGTTCCTTTGTGCTCATGTTGTCTTGCCATCGAATCTTGGATTCTAGGGGCTTGTGTACTCCCTCTAGATCCATAGTAATCCTATATCTTCAATATTTGAAAAATCAAACAACTCTTGACATATTTTCTACTTTAGTGTGATTATGAGTGTAAGTTCATACTCCCACTAAAGTGGGGGATGAATGTAGCATCGTTAATTATCACCCTTTACAATTTCACACTATGTTTTTCTCCCCCTTTAGTTTTTGGACCCTATTGAACATCTACTTTCCTAAATTATGCATTCCATAGCCCATTTTTAACAATTACTAAAAAATTACAACTATAAAATTAATGTATTTATCTAATACTTTGCCCCTGACACCTTGATTTTTGGAAAATAGGGTTGGGACACATATGCCCTATGGTGACTGGGCCCTCTTTTGGAAAAAGTGCCCCCTATTTCAGCTCCAAATTCAAATATGTCAGTGTTAGCACTTTATTATTTACAACTCAAGTGTTGAAAGTTGGCTATCGAGGTTGAATTTATAAAAAAATAGAATAATTGAATATAAATACCTAGTTATTGTATCATTTCACAAATGACAAGCAGGAGATGAACAATATGAGCAAGAGTTATTGTCAAGAGAATTATCAAGCAATTAAAGTGTAGAATTTCAATGATTCATTACATCAATTCAAGATCCAAACATCATGTCAAATAATATGTGAGTTTATGCATGCTTATGTCATCATTTTTTGTGAAGGCTAAACAAGCATTTTCCGAGCCTTAGTCAATCATAGCTCTTATGTTTTATATTTTGATAACCTATGTTCATAGGGTTGATGCCAAAATATAGTTTTAAGTTATTATTGATTTTAATATACCCAAGTGATTAGACTGCACACACAGCTCACCTACAAAATAAAATAAAATAAAAGTTATAAATTTAAAAACTAATAAATTCATATATATAATTTAATTTCTATAAATTTATATAAATTTACAATATGATATATATAAATTGATATAAATTTATAATATAATCTATATAAGTGGATACAAAATATTACAATCCATACAACTTAAGCCATATAAATATAATTTGATTGATTGGCATCAATTAATGTGAATTGATATTAGTTTACAATTTATATATGTAAATTTTACACATTTACAATCTATACAATATAATACATATTAGTTGATATAAATATGCAATCTGTGCAATTTATATATATAAAGTTATATACATATGAATTGTTATCAATTGAATGAGCCAAATTCCACGAAAGATAATGATATTTTTCAATAGATAATTGCATTAAGGCATTTCCATCAAACTGGGCCCAAAACGAAATGGGTATGGGTATGGATATTCCTAATTTGCCATTATAGATTCTAATGATGAATTTTGCATACTTGTGTCATTTCCCATTTAATACGTAAAATATGATGAAAGAGATAAATCAATAGACATACTCACAATTATTGCAATTTTGTAAAAAAATGGGTTTCTTGCCTTGTGCTACTTACTCATCCCTTACACACATTTCTAGATATTTTTTATGTATCATGTCTTTATATTTTGAACACGTCTCTAAAAATTTACCATATCCAGTTCATCACATTTATACACTCACGTATACACATGATATCCATTTTGATTTGACAATTTTCATATCCCAAAACTAATTTATGATGCAGAAACATCATCATGATCCTAACCTAATTCTACTCAAAATCAAAATTATAGATTCCATTTTTATTGACTCTTACCTTAACCCTTCCTAAAAGTAACTAAATACAATTTTTTTTAAGTACTAAGGATAAACAAGAAGCTTTTTAGTATTGAGATGCTGTTATGGCAGACAGTGAAAATAACATCTCCAATAACATCATAGCGCCTTAATGACTACTTTTGTTCACTTCTCCTACGAACGAATATAATAACACTAAAGAATTGCAAAGTCTTGCGCAAATTCCCCTTGAACTCCAACCTGTCTGCCCACTAACATGTACGAAAAGGAGATAGAGAAAGTGATTTCAATCATTGATGCGCTCCAAGCATTCAATCAAAATTTCTTGTATGGCATGCTTCACTGTGTGATGACAATGGCAGAATCTTATTTTCGAGGAAAATGAGGATGGATCATACGACTTTTGAAACACTGTTTCAAAAATCGAGGAGATCAATAGGTTTTGAAAAAAGACTCCGAGTTTTACAAGACAGTGGATGGAGAATATCATCAGAAAAGGACTAATATAAAGTAAAGAGCTTCAAAATAATTTTTAATGGAATTATACTTTTGGTATTCAGTAAAAAACTTTATTGATGAAAAATACAGTTTATTATAATAAACGTTAACAATAACTGATTACCGGCAACATCACAGACAAAAAATTCGTTTTCTTTATTTCATAGTGCACCAAACTATCACCACCGTATAATTGGGTGCACCATCAAATTAAGAAAATAATATATGAGCCGGTCGCTATATGTCGGGAGAATAAGTTACTGTCAAATTTAATAAATAAATAAATGTTTTTGTCATGTCATTTCAGGAATTTAGGGAATTTAAGGTTTAATTAAATAGAGGGTTGGAATGGTTTATATTTTATGTGAGAAGACAATTTTAAATTTAAGTCATAGTGAAATAAAAATTACTAATTTTATAACATGAAAAGTTATTATGTTTCACATTTTATTGTGTTGAATTGCATTTTTTTTATATAAATTTAAAGTATAATTAGTTATTATAATGGTAAATTTGCATATCCATTCTTTCTTGTTTAATTTTGCCTCTATTTTGATGGAATAAATTAATACAATTACATATCGACAAATTCCAACCTCTTGTGTAAAGTTAGGCTCGTTCCATTCTCATCGCTCTTCATTGACACTCATTCCCATGTATTCGCTCTTATCCATTTCCATACCACATTGTAGATATCCTCATGGATCCACATAACACATTGATATTAGCACGTTCATAGGCGATTAAGATTGTGACATTTGACAATATGTAATTGTATTAAGACGTTCCATCAAATTGGACTACAATTTACATGAGAATTGGCATGGGTATCCAAATTTCACCTTTACAATCTATAATGTTATGCAACCTTCACCATAATAGATTCTAAACGTGAATTTCACAAGCCCATTCCATTTCCCAATTTCATTTCCCATTTAATTTTATGCTTGTTCTAGGGAGAGTGCATTGTCACATGAACATATTAAAAATTGTTGTAATTTTTTATGAAGTTGAGTTTCTTGTCTTATGCTACCTATTTATCTCTTTCACACATTTCTACATATTTTTCATTTATCCCATTCTATGTTTTGAAGCTGTAGACATTGAAGAGAGACTTCATAAATTTGAAGATGCAAGAAACTGAGAAAGTAATTGATTATTGTGTAAGAGTCAATGATGTGGTTAATAAAATGACCACTCTAGGAGAAACAGTAAGCAATGAAGTTGTAATAAAAAGGTGTTCAGGTCTCTAACATCAAGGAGGAACCATGTTGCAATAGTCATTAAAGAAAGTAAGGATTTGACTACCCTTCAATTTGATCACCTAGTTGGATCTCTAATGTCTCATGAAGAGAGATTGAGAGATTCATTTGGGCAAAGTGAGGAGAAATATTTTTCCTCCAAATTGGAAATTACAAAGAATTAAGATGCTAGTAGTAGCAAACAGGGTCAAGGAAGAGGTCAAAATCATAATCCTTCAAGAGGAAATAAAGGAAGAGGTGGTTCAAGAGGAAGATGCGATTCAAGAGAAAGAGGTCATTCAAGAGGAAGAGGTAGAGGTAGATTTGATAAGAGAAATATCTAGTGTTACTATTGTAATAGGTATGGCCACTTGAAGAGAGTGTAGATTAAAAGAAGATAATAATGATAAAAGTGTTCATTATTCTCAAGAGGGTGATGAGGATCCTTCCAATAATTTATTTATATCTTATGACAAAGCTGAAAATATTTTTAAAGATGTTTGGTATTTAGATTCGAGATGTTCTAACTACATGTCAGGGTATGAGAAGTTTTTTTCTCTAATGGATGAAAGTTTCAAATCCAAGATCAAGCTTGGTGATGAAAAATCATTGGAGGTTGCTACAAAAGGAGCTATGAAAGTTCCTATTAAAAAATGTATGAAAAGTGTTAAAGAAATTTATTACACTACACAATTAAAGCATAATTTGTTGAGTGTTGCAAAATTGTGCACGAGGAAAAATATAAGGTAGTGTTTGAAAATCAGAAATGTATAATTTATGACAAGAATCAAGGCAATAGGGTGAATACAGTTGTGCCTATGTCAAAGAATAGGATGTTCCATTGAAGTTTGGAGAACATAGAAACAATCTTGCTAATATGCCATATGAAGATAAAAGTTGGTTGTGGCATCTGAGGTATGGTCATTAAAATTTCCATAGTTTGAAGATTCTAACATCAAATGCATTAGTTTCTGGTTTTCCTAGGGTTGAAGAACATAAAGAAGTTTGTGAAGGATGTCCTAAAGGAAAACATGCAAGAGAGAAATTTATGAAAGACGGTGTATGGAGGGTCCATTATCCACTTAAATTAGTTCATTTAGATATTTGTGGTCCTATGTAGACAAGATTTTCGGTAAGTGATCATATTTTATTTTTGTTTTATTGTTGATTACTCACAAAAGTGTTGGGTTTATGTTTTGAAGACAAAATATGAAGCCCTTGAGCCATTCAAGAGGTTTAGAAACCTTGTGGAAAAAGAAAAAGGGTGTAGTAGGGTGAAGCCACAATAGTGGTTTACAACTCCAGTGAGGAAGGAAAACTCACAAAAAATGACCCCATGCCAAAAATGTGATTTTCGGGATTTGTACGAACCTATGGGTTCGCTTGAATCAGGGTTTGAGAGAACCCATTCCCTAGTTTCCTGCGCAAAAACCAAATAAAAATGAATTATGTGAGGTGGTTTAGTCGAACTAGGGTTCGAGCGAACCCTTATCCCTCATTCTACCCCTTAGACACAAAAAAAACCTAAATATTTTCACTTTTAAGCTCGGTTTGAACATGAAAATTGCAGAGACTTCACAAACCAAACTGGAATCAGGTAGTCCTTAGAACAAGCTATCCAATGAATATAATTTTGATATGTTTTGGTTTTATTATGTATTTATTTTTGTAGTTTTATTAAATATAGGGTTTTCACCAAAAATGAAGGTCTTTGTTTTGCACATGTGGAAAAATAGCAGATTATCAAAAAAAAAATTGAAAAATATGAGTGCACCAAATATTGAAGTCCGTGATCCAACAAATTTTTTTCTGAATTTCGATATATACAAAAAATGTTACGCGTTATGCATTCGCGCTATGTTTGAATTATAATTAGTTTGACTTAAAAACTTGATTAAAGAAAAAATATTCAATAAAAAACTAGCTAACCAAGTGGAAGCACTATATATTGCAGTTACAAATCTAAATTCGAAAGAATTATAATTTTATCCTTCATGGAAAAAAATTTATGCTTTATAAGTGTGCATCACTTTTTAAAAATGCTATATTATGAAAAAAACCAGTTTTCGTGGGAGATGGAAAAAGAAGTGCAATCAGACTCCAAAAATTTTGGAAAAAATATTTTTAAAATCTATAGACAAAATATGATGAGACTCTAGTTTGCATCATCTTCAAATTCCTCACAGTTTAGTGGCTATAGGTGTCTGAATGTGAATATTTAGTTAAAAATAATAATTTTGGTGTCGAGTTTGGCCAAAAATTGTAAACCTCTATTGTGGGATCACCTAGTATAAAATGCCAGAGGACTGATCGTGGAGGAGAATTTTGTTCAAGAGACTTCCAAATTTATTGTGATATGTATGGCATCAAAAGATAGCTTACCACTGCTTACAGACCTCAACAAAATGGAGTATTAGAAAGGAAAAACTGTAGAGTGGTAGCAATGACAAGAAGTATGCTTTAGACCAAGGGTCTATGCAATTCTTTTAGGGTGATGCAATTTATACAAAATAATTTATTCTTAATCAAAGTTACACTAGTCCACTCAATATGATGACTCCATATGAAGCCTGGTATGAGAAAAATCCTAATGTACAACATTTCAAAGTTTTTGGGTGTTTAGAATATGTTCATGTAGTTGAACAAAACAGGCGAACGTTAGATCCAAAAAGTGAATCATGTATTTTCATTGGATATAGTGAGAGAAGTAAGGCTTATAGGTTGTATAATCCTCTCACCCATAACAGTGTTATCTCATAACATGTGGGTGCAGGAATTAGGTTTGGTTTCAAATTCTACAGCTTCACTTTGTGATGACAATGGAAGCATCTTATTTTTAAGAAAAAGGAAGATGGATCATATGACTTTGGAAAAACTGAAATAAAAAATATTGAGGAGATCAATAGCTTTTAAGACACAGTGGATGGAGAATATTATGCATAACAAAAAAGGGTTGAGGTAAAGAAAAGACCTTCAAAGGAATCTTTCCAATAGAAATCATTATTTTTGGTATTCAATAATTTAAAGTTTGTTGATGAAAAAAGTAAAAGAATATATAGTTTATTATAAAAATACAAAAATAATTGATTATCAAAAGTATCAAATAAAAATTATATATATTTCATTGTCTATCAAATTATTAAGAAAGTGTTACACAATTTTTGATTCGATGGATTATGAAATAAAGAGAATGATATTTTAGTTGGCAGCTATATATTCAAGGAATAATCTTCTATCAAATTTTATAAATAATTTATTTTGATTAATTAAGCAAGGGAAGGGCCCTGATCTGATGGTTACAAAGTCAAAATATAAAAAAAGGAAACAAGATGGGGAGAACAACACTAGCTAACAGGAAGAATTAGCAAGTCCAAGGTGGCACTCAGGCCCATTATCAAAATAGTAACTATAGAACCAACATACTTAATCAAAACCTGAATACTACTACTAAAGCAATTAATACTAGACAAAGACCATTTATAAGGTCCACCAGAGTCCATCAAGTTCTCAACCATAAAAAATCTATATTAAAATAGCAGTTTGAAATGTTAAGATAGAGCACCAAAAAATGCATAGCAACCATAACCAAAAAAGAGAAATAAAGCCATTACTTAGCTTTAGCAATCAGGTCCCAATATTCTCCAATATGGGAGACATACTCCCTCCAGTCAGGTCCCTCATCCTCAGCCTGGTACTTCATTTCATTAGTCTTTCCCATCCTATTAAGATTTCTTCTGATCTTGGTTTGGCTCGAGACAACTCCAACCATATCCCTACGCATGAGGGCATTCGTCACCCTCATTACAGTAATAATCACAAGTTGTGTGAGAAATTTAAGGTTTAGTTAAAGAAAGTGTAAGATGATTTGTATCTTATGTGTTGTAAAATTAAGTCATAATAGAAAAAGTGAAATAAAAATGATTAGTTTCATGACAAGGAAATTATGATACCAGTCCACATTTCATACATGAGACATAACTTTAAATTTATGTCAAATTAATGATAAATATGTATAGAATAAATGTGAAATAACAAGTGATTAGTTGCATCTTAATTTTATGTAATGTAATGTTATATAGATAAAATCAATGAAGTTTCCAATTGCACTCTCTTTATAAGAATTTAAAGTGTGATTGTATTTATGTGATGATAAAATTTACATATCCATGTCAATATTTGTTTAATTTTGTACCTATTTTTATGTGATTAATTGTTGTGTTTTGGTATATAAAGAAATTCAATTTTCATTCATTACCATCCAATTCTTATTTGAAAATCCCATCCAATAAAGAGAAACAAGTCACATGTGTCTACTACAAGTATGTTTGATGCTGGAGCATCCAAGGGCTAATAGCAATCTTGCATCAACCAAAAACAAAGGTTATGTTTCTTTTGAATAAAGGCTAGTTGATTTGAGTTGTTGAGTAAGAAGATTTCCAGAAGTTTGGGATTCTGGCCTTAGACGTATCTCTTATTGCTTGCCAAAGAAGTTGGACTTAGTCATTTTTCTACATAGTCTTATGGGTAAGTGCAAGAAGATGGCTTGGGCAAAAAAGATGGCTTAAGTAGCCACTTTTTTTTCTTCTAAAATCGGGAAATACTGACCTTGGATATGAAATTGAGGATAGTTACACTCAAAATTTTGAGATGCAACAAAAAAAGAGATCCTAGTGCTTCGAGTCTACTTTCTAAACTACTAATTTATCTTGAAAATCATTGAGATTAAGGGGTTCAAAAGAGGGACTTACAAAAATTGGTGTTGTTTTTGTCATAGAAACATAACATAACAACTTTTGTGGGAACATAGCACGGTGAACATTTTTTTAGTATTTTTAAAATCGCTTTAGTGAGAAATTAGCTAATAGTATGTAGTTGATGCAATATTTTTTTGATAATTTTTTAATGAATATTTGATTTTTAACTAATTTTCAAAGTGGACACTTCCTGATAAACAAAATTTTGGCCGTGCTACCCCTACAAATTTTTGGAAACTAATTGTTTTCTTATTAATATTTATAGAATGGAGTCTAGTTTCTAAAAATGTAATTTATTTGAAATTTCAATGAACGGTTAATTTATAATGAAAAAACACCAAACACTATTTTTTGCCAAAAAAGAGACACGCAAACAAAATAAATTATAAATCAAAGGATTAACATTGTCAAAAAGTGAAAAAAATTACATCATTGGATAGCTAAGAGAGAGTCTAACATTACCCAGGAGTTTGATTTGTTCGACATTGAAACACGTGCAATCCTAATGGTGAGCACGAACCCGATTATGTGAAATATTGTAGAATTTGTAAAAATAGGTCTTTGGTCATTGGGAAGGTCCTCCAAACCTTTGGGTTGGTATTCCAAGGAAAATACCAAGCTTAAGGCTTGGGGATTCCCAAAGAAAGATATAATGCGAGCGCGTTATAATACACTCTCATTATATCTTAGTTTTGACATGTTTTTTGGTGTTTGTGCGGGACATGTCTAGCAAGACATAGCGCGACCGCGTTATAACACAATCCCGTTATGTCTTGCTTTATGTTAAATGCTACTCTATTGAATGTATGTTTACATATTTGTATGTTTTTATATACATGTATGCTTGTATGTCATGTATGTATGTATGTATGTATGCCTGTATTTATGTATCAATGCATGTGTGTATGTATGCCTATATGTATGTATGTATTTAAGATTGTATCTAAATATGTACATGTATGCATGTATGTATGTAGGATTGTATGTAGATATGTATTATTCTTGTGTGTATGTATGTATGTGTTTGTGTATGTCTAGTTTAGAGGGAGGGAGAATTTTAAGAGAGAGAGAGAGAGATAGGTAGTGAGAGAGAGTTTTGAGAGAGGGAGAGGGGTTGGAAGGGAGAGACTAAGAGAGAGGGAGTGGGAGAGAAGAGGTTGGAATGAGAGAGTCTTAGCTAGGTAGGGTGGGAGGGATAGAGGGAGAGAGAGAGAGAGGGGGGGAGACAACGAGAGAGTTATGTAGGTAGAGTGCTAGAGGGAGAGACTTAAGAGTGTGAGGGGGGATGATAGTGAGAGACTTGAGAGATAGGTAGTGAGAGGGATTGCGAGAGAGAGGGAGTGTGAGAGAGAGGGAATGGTAGAGAGAGAGTGAGTGAGTGAGAGGGAATGTGAGAGTGAGAGACCTGCGAGAGGGAGAGGGTGTGGGAGGGAGTGACCTTAGAGAGAGGGAGAAAGAGAGGGGGGTGGAGTGAGAGGGACTTATCTAGGTAGGGTGGCAGAGACAAATAGAGAGAGGGGAGAGAGAGAGAGAGTTACCTAGGTAGGGTGCCAAAGGGAGAGACCTGAGAGAGAGGGGTGGGAGGGAGAGACCTGAGAGATAGGGAGAGAGAGGGAGTGGGAGAGATAGGGAGTGATGGAGAGATAGTGGGAGGGAGATAGATAGAGGGAGTGAGAGAGAGTGGTAGGTATTGATTGAGAGAGAGGTACATAGAAAGAGGGAGAGGGTAGGAGAGAGGGAGGGAGAGAGATGTGAGATGTATAGATAAAGAGAAATGGACATGGGTTGAGGGTATAGGGTTGAGGGATTAGGGTGGAGGACCTATAGGGTTGATGGTATAGGGTTGAGGGATTAGGGTTGAGGGTATTGGGTTGAGGGTAGAGGGTAGAAGGTTTAAGGGTTTACCTAGTTAAAAATTTGAGGGTTGAAGATTAAGGGTTGAGGGTAGAGGTTTAGGGTATAGATTCGAGGGTATATGGTTGAAGGTCCAATGTATAGGGTAGATAGTATAGGGGTTGAGGGTTTAGGGTTGAAGGGTTGAGGGTTGAGGGATTAAGGGTTGAGGGTTGAGAATTGAGGGTTGAGGGTTTAATGTATAGGGTAGAGGGTAGAGGGTAGAGGGTAGAGGGTAGAGGGTTTAATATTTAAGGGTTGAGCGTTTAAGGTTGATGGTAGAGGATTGAAGGTATAAGGTTGAGGGATTAGGGTTGAGGGTAGAGGGTATAAGGTTTAATGGTTTAGGGTTAAAGGGTTTAGGGTTGAGGGTTAAGGGTTAAGGTCGAAGCTTTAGGGTATAGGTTTGAGGGTATATGGTTGAAGGATTAGGTTAAAGTTCCAATGTATAGGGTAGAGGGTATAGGGGTTGAGGGTTTAGGGTGTAAGGGTTGGGGGTTGAGGGATTAAGGGTTGAGGGTTGAGAATTGAGGGTTGAGGGTTTAATGTATAGGGTAGAGGGTAGAGGGTTGAGGGCTTAAGGTTGAGGGTAGAGGGTTGACGGTTGACGGTTGAGGGCTTAAGGTTGAGGGTAAAGGGTTGAGGGTTGAGGGTTTAAGGTTGAGGGTAGAGGGTTGAGGGTATAGGGTTGAGGGATTAGGGTTAAGTGTCAAATGTATAGTGTAGAGGGTATAGGGGTTGAGGGTAGAGGGTAGAGGTTAGAGGGTTGAGGGTTGAGGCTTTAAGGATTGAGGTATTAAGGGTTGAGGGTTGAGGGATTAGGGTAGAGAGTTTACTTGGGTTTAAGGGTTGAGGGATTAGGGTTAAGGGTAGAGGTTATTGGGTTGAGGGTAGAGGGTAGAGGGTTTAGGGTTGAATTTTTAAGGGTTTAAGGGTTGAGGGTATAGGTTTAAGGGATTAGGGTAGAGAGGGAGGGATGGAGGGAGGGAGAGATGGAGGGAGAAGTGAGATAGAGAGAGGGAGGAAAATATATATATGAGGTTTGAGGATATAATGTATAGGGTAGAGGGTTGAGAATTAAGGGTATAGGGTTGATGGTTGAGGGATTAAGGGTTGAGGGTTCAAAATTGAGGGTTGAGGGTTCAATGTATAGGGTAGAGGGTTTAAGGGTTTCAAGGGTTTAAGGTTGAAGGTAGAGGATTGAGGGTTGAGGGTAGAGAGTTTAAGGGTTAAGGGTAGAGGAGAGAGAGAGAGAGAGAGTACAGGGTTAAGAGTAGATGATAGAGGGTTTAAGGGTTTAGCATAGAGGGGAGAGGTTTTAAGGGTAGAGGGTTAAGGGTAGATGATAGAGGGTTTAAGGGTTAATGGTAGATAGAGAGAGAGGGACATAGATGTAGGGTACAAGGTTAAGAGTATATGGTAGAGGGTTTAAGGGTCTAGGGTAGAGAGAGAGAGAGGGGGGGTTTTAAGGGTTTAGGGTAGAGGGGAGAGTGTTTAAGGGTAGAGGGTAGAGGGTTTAAGGGTTAAGGGTAGAGTGGGGGGGAGAGAGAGAGAGAGAGAGAGTATAGGGTGAGGATTAGATGGTAGAGGTTTAGGGTTTAGGGTTTAGGGTTTTAAGGTAGAGGGAGAGATAAAGGGAGTGAGTGAGGTGAGAGAGAGAGAGAGAGAGAGATAGAGGGATTTAGTGAGAGAGAGAGAGGGAGGGAGTTGGAGAGAGATAGATGGTAGAGGGTAGAGGGCTAAAGGTAGAGAGGAGAGAGATAGGAGTGAGTGAGAGAGAGAGAGACTTGTGTGTGTGTGTGTGTGTGTGTGTGTGTGTGTGTGTGTGTGGTAGTAGTAGTAGAGAGAGGTTTAAAGGTTAAGTGTAGAGGGTAGAGGGGATAGAGATAGAAGGAGTTAGTGAGAGAGAGAGAGAGAGAGAATTGAGAGAGAGAGAGAGGGAAGGAGATAGAGGGTAGAGGGTAGAGGGTTTAAGGGTTTAAGGGTAGAGGGTAGGGGATAGAGAGAAAGATATAGAAAAGAAACATAAAAAATCAACTTTCTCATAATGTGAGTGCGTTTTGAAGTAGTAGAGATATGGTCGCTATTTTAGCAAGATATAATGTGCTCATATTATAACATGAGTGCATTTTTTCTTTCACTAAAAATAGTTGAAAACTCAATATACCCATGATCTCAAGGCCCACATTCTACATATTCTCCTGGTTGTGTGCGTGTTCTGACATAATTTTTTTTTTTATGATTTTGTGATGTGTTCATCCTAGTTTTTCACATTCCACCACATTTCTCATGATCTTTCCACCACGTTTGCATGAAATAGAGGAGTTTTCACATTGAAAGGCATATAATATCAATTCAAGTCTGAGTTTCAATGAAGAGTGATATTAAAGTTTGGAGGCGAACAAAATTTTGAAAAAGTCAAATTGTTGAGGAGTTTGAAGAAAAAAGAAGCAAAGGCTGCATAATTGGCTAGAACTCTTCCATTCAAAACTTTGGTTTTTTAGGTACGTGAAGTCTTTACATATTTTCTTTCATTATATTTTTGTTTGATTTGATTTTGTTATTTTGCATATTCCATGTTGATCATTGTTTTTTTGTCATTATAACCTTAGCTTGTCATTGCACCTTTTTAATTAAACAATTCTTTACATTTGCCAATTACATTTTAAACCACATCTCTTTGAGGCATTTTGTTAAACAATTGACTTACCTTGTCTATGCTTCCACATTTTGTATACACATATATATGACAAAAGTTATACGTAAAATAATACATCATTTCTCAATGCTTTACTATGGATGTCCATATCACTCTCCAAATCTTTCATTTTGGTATAGGCATGGGGGATGTTGGAAAATGTAGTTGAATTTGGTTTTACAACTACAAGTTGCATATGCTTGAAAATCTATTTTGTGCATATCTTGCAATAATTTTAGTCCATGAAGACATATCTTGCTAAATCTCTCTTTTGCTAATTTCTTCTTGATGACAAGATGTGTTATAGTCTGGCATCTTGGTGATTGTTTACTTAGTTGAACTGCTCCGATTCTGATTGGCATATTTACTTCATTTATGGTATTATTTTTAGTGGCACTGATCCCTTGACTCCATGTGCAAATCTTGGTTAAGGAATTTTGGTTAAAGGTTTATGTTCCCTTGATCAAGTGACATGTTTCTAATTTTACAGTTTGTGCTACAGTGATTCACTTGATTATATGATATTGGCTTATTCAATGATCTACAGATTGATATGTTTTGGCTTGATTAGTTTCTAGCATCATGAAATTGTTAATGGTTTTTGATCTTATTCAGAGTCATATTACTCTATCCTCATTTAGTTAATGCTATCTAGTTCTTGATGCTTGGGTTTATAGGATGCAGTTGGCTTAAATTTTTAAGAAAACCCTATCGGGTTTCCTTAATCAACTGATAATGGTTTGGGCATATGGTTTATGGAATTTGGCATGGGTGAAAGGAATATTGAATTTAGCATGAATATTAGCCTTTATTATTCTTCACAAATCTTTGGGTATACATGGCATTAAAATGGTGGAAATTGTTTTTGAACATTGGAAAACTTGTGTTCATTCCTATGCATATGTTTCGGTTTCTTGGTGAACACAAGTCTAGACCTTAAAGCCGACAACAAGTATAAAGTTTTGATTATTTTAAATGTCACATTGGAAGTGACTTGGCTTTGATTATTTGGAATCAAACATGTCTTAGGCAATCAGAATTTTATGTGTAAAGTGGTCATGTCAAATTATTCAAAGCATCATTTGGTTGATATTATCACTTTGTCAATAATTAGAAAATGGCAATAACGTTTGTCAGCATGCAAGTCTTTGGATAGTCCGCGGACTTCAAATGGCATAATAAGTTTTTGAATTATTAAGTTAGTCCTTTCGGACTTCAAACTCCATCATATTTTGGAAAGGATTTCACTTGGAAAGTTTAGGGAAAAATTTGTGCTTCATTGTTTGAGGGTCTCAAACCCTATTCTGGATGCCACCATGGAAATTAACTTACAACCGTTTCTCTGATTTTTTTGTTCATTTTTGGAAATTTTTGACAGCGGATAGGAAATTTGGAAGACCATTACAATGGTTGATTCATTTGTCTGTTTACTGCCTTTGGGTAAGAGATCGAATGAGGAAGAAGCTCGGGTTCCTCAACTACTTTGCAGGTCTGGTAAATTGCTCATGGAAAATTCATTTCTGGTCTTCACGGGTATTCTTCTTTTAGTCCGCCTTGTAGAATCGTTACCTTTATTGGCAAGGTTAATAAGGGATAAGTGTTTGCTTCTGCATGGAAGTTGAAGATTTGGTTTATTCTTTTCTCAATCAGAACTATAATGATTTCACATGCTTAGAATTACATTTCACAATAGTGTTACCATATTAGATTTAAGGGATGGTGGTTTTTGTTTATGGGTAATCATGAATTCTTCGAATCTCTTCAAATCCTTACATAGAATCTTTGGTAACTATTCTTGAAAGCATCATTATATGATTTTGGTTTCACTACATTGTGTTTTCAATTATTGTACTTTAGCAACGATTTCAATGCCTATTACTTTCATGGAATATCTATTGTCTTAATGTTGGTTCGATAAGCACTACTTGTGCAGGCTTCTTGCAAAGAATATGTTCAGTCTCCTCTATATATTTGCATATTTATTTTCTATTCTTTTCAGGAGAAAAGATCCTTCTCTCAAGAACTCTGCAATATTTGGCTAGGTTGCTCGACTAGAAGTTGGTAACCTAATGATCACCTCTATTTTTTTTTTTAAATACAAGATACTGTTGTAACCAAAAAATGGATGTAATAATGAAATCTGTAAATTGAAGAAAACTAAGAGATTAGGGATTTAATATAGAGGAAAAAAAAAAGTGAAAAATGGGGGTTATTATTATTTCCGAAAAGAAATTTGATGATTAAGTGTTAACTGGTTTTTGTGTAGACCTATGAACACAAAAATGAAATCAGAAAAGAGTGTGTTAACTACGTGTGAAGAACTATGAACAATGTATGAATGCAGAAAGTGAGAAACTAAGAGGAAAAAAATATCACTGTGAATGATTTTGATGAAAATTTGTGTTGAGATTGATAAATCAAACTTTATGAGCTATTTCCTCAAGCTATCTTAAGGCTTGACAATGGGTAGAATTTTGAAGGGTCAAACTTGAAACTTGAGAATTATATACATTATCTATCAAGAGGCACTTGGTTGAAATTAGAGAAACAAAGAGATCCTCTGTATCATTGTATGAATTACTGAAAATAGAAAAGGGGTTGGTGCTCCTTGAAATTGGTGTTTCTAAAAGAGGGGTTGGTGCTCAGAAAACAGCCTATGAGGCATTGTCAAAAATGATTATTGAAATGAAAGCCTGAAAAAAGGCAACAGGTTAAGGAGTGGTTTTTCTACCCCAGGAGGGTTTTCCACTCGACATATCTTGTGTTTATTTTTGTATATGTGGTTCATCTGATTCATTGCATGAATGATTTATTATGCTATGTTTCCCTATTACAATTCTCAATTCAGTTTATGAGATTGCATTCAATACATGAATGAGTTTATCTTTGATAAATGAGAGCATACATTTGGTTTATTTCAGTTTTATTAAAATTGTGAAAATAGTTAATGTAGACATACAAAAATAACAATCATGCATCATACAAATTAACATTCATTTCTTCTATTAATCAAATAAAGCAATTTATTGATTAACTCCTAAGGTTCATCAGACTTAATTAAATAAAATTATTTATTTAAGTTCCTAAAGTTCTTCTTATTTGATTCAATAAATCAAACTGATTTAAAATCAAATATCAAATCCCTAAAACTCCTCAAGTTAATTAACCTAAATTTAATTAACTTCTAAACATAATTACCATTCTCTAGCTTTTGACTCAACTAGAGTCAAATCCAAACTTCTAACTAACCCACCCACTTGCATCAATAAATCAATTTATTTGATTTATTAAAAAGACTTATTTTCCCTCAATAACTCTCATCTTTGACTTTTTTGGACAAAGATAATTCCCCCAAAAACTTTCAACAACATGCATTTATTGGCATTTTTCAAATTTGAATGGGCACATTGACCAAAACCTGCACAAGCTTTGGCCAATCCCATTATGACAAGTGTCTCTATCCTATTGGATGGGATTTAGTCCCACATTGCCTAATATTGGCCTCTATTCTCTCAACTTCTCCTATAAATGCAAGGCATTTTCTCTCATTTCTACAATAGCCACATTTGAAAGCGTCTACACTATAGGCAACTTGAGCTCATAACATCTCATTGTCTATCTCATTAGCTTGGAAAAGGATTGGGAAAGGGCTCTTTTATACATCCAAAGGGCACCAATCCACCATAGAATAGGCTGTATTTCATTTCTTCTTTGCATGCTTGAGTTGGTTTTATCAATTGTTTGAAGGACTGTTATATGTTATTCTATGAGGATGGCTAAATATATACAATCCATGTGTAAGATTTTGGCATCATACAGAAATCAACAACAATGATGTTGAAGAAGGCTAAGTAGACCTTGAAGGTGAGCTGAAATGTGCTCTAAAAGAGCTAAGGAAACTTAAAAAACAAATGCGTGCTCAAGAACAAAATTATGCTCAAGATCTTGCACAAGAGGAACTCACAAATCTTGAGTAGTCTCATTAAAAACTCAACTTGAAGAATCCAAGAGAGTTGAATATTGTCTTCATATTGGCATAAGCTTTAAATATCAAGAAATTCAAAAACTTGAACATGAGATTGTTGATCTTAGGAAGACCATTGAGAAATATGAGAGCACTATTAAACTGAATGAAATGCTCAGTAAACAGTAACTGAACAAGGACAAAACAGGGTATTGGATTTGTGAAAGGTGAATGTTCAAATGAAAGTGCAAAGGATAATGTTGTTGTTGGAAACAAAAGTGTTGAACCCAAACATCCTGATTCTAATAAGGATCATGTTTATCCTTTTAGGGGTAGCATAATGTGATACAATTCCAACCCTTTCTTTTATGGGTATTGTTATTTCTACAACAAATTTGGTCACAATGTGAGCTCTTGTAGATTTATAAATCCTAGAACACCTAGATTTGGTTATAGGAAAATAATTGATTTTACAAGATAGATTAGATGTTTCACATGCAAGTCCATGGGTCATTCTGCTAAGCAATGTAATACTGATCATCTGAATAAACAACAAAAAACTAAAAAGGTCTGGAAACCAAAAGCTGTCAACAACATAGAACAAACTATGTTAGTTCAAACTGCCTTCCACTCCAAGAAAAAGGACTTATGGGTCCTAGATAGTGGTTGTTCAAACCACATGAATGGTGACAAAGAAAAAATCACTAATCTTGAAGATTATGTACGTGGATATGGAAGTTTGGAGTTAACTCAGGAGTTCAAATCAAAGGTAAAGGTTCTCTTTTTCTGAATGAAGGCACTCCTATTTATAATGTGTATTGCATAGAAGGATTAAAACACAACCTTTTGAGTGTCAGTCAAATTTGTGACAGTGGATATCAGGTCCTGTTCACTTCACATGGATGTGAAATTAAAAACAAGTTTGGAAAATTTATTGTTGTTGGAAGAAGGACTAAGGGAAGTGTCTACAATCTCCTTGACACATCTGGAAATGAAAATATTCAAGGTATGTGAATGAGTCATGTTGAAGAAAGTTGGTTGTGGCACAAAAGACTAGGTCATATTAATTTTGATAATATGGTTAGGATTAGTAAGAATCAAAATGTGAGAGGTCTTCTTGTTTTGAGAAAACCTAAAAATGTAGTTTGTAAAGAATGTCTCAAAGGAAAGCAAACAAAGGTAAGCTTTAAATATAAAGAACATTCTTCTACTACACCTCTACAACTTGTTCATACAGATTTATGTGGTCCTACAAGGACTAGATCTATCAATGGTGAGAAATATTTCATGCTATTTAGTGAATATTACTCTCGTATTGTATGGGTTACCTTTCCCAAGCACAAATCTGAAGCTTTTGAACATTTTAAAGTCTTTAGAAAAATGGTAGAAAGGGATTCAAATTTAAAATTGAAATGTCTAAGATCTGACAAAGGTGGTGAATTCACCTCACAAGAATTCATTGACTACTGTGAAAGACATGGCATAAAAAGAAAATATGCAGCTACCAGAACACCTCAGTAGAATGGGGTTGTTGAGAGAAAGAACAAAACTGTAAAAGAGATGGCAAGGACTATGTTGAATGAAGAAAATATTTCAAACATGTACTGGAAAGAAGTTGTTCATACAACTATCTATATTTTGAATAGAGTCCAAATCGGAGTGAAATTCAATTTCACTCCATACGAACTGTGGTATGGCAAATCTTCCTCAATTAAATATTTTAGAATATTTGCCTCCAAATGTTTTATTAAGAGAGATGATGATAACTTAGGTAGTTTTTAATCTAAGTCTGATGAAGGTATCTTTTTAGGATACTCTACTCATAGCAAAGCCCATAAATGCTCTAATAATAGGATGAATAGTATTATTGAATCTGTCAATGTCAAATTTGATGAAAATCTACTTTTAGATGCTGAACCTATGCAGGATGATGAGGAGGAAGAATTTGAACTTGATATAAATTCAGAAGGCTTTGAAACTACAAAGCCTAAAACAAAATCAGAAAGTCCTAAACTAGCTGAAGCAAAATCTGAAGATGCTGAAACTAGCTTTGAAAAATGTGTAACTAAAACTCCTTCAAAATCTCTTGCTAGAAACCATCCTAAAGATCTTATTATTGAAGATAAATCTGCAGGAGTTCAAACATGGAAAAGAACTGTTAACTATGATGAAAAAGCTCACATAGCTAAGCTTATTGTTTTCGGTTTAATTACACAATTTGAGCCAAATTTTTTTGATGAAGCTCTAACTGCTGAATGCTGGCTTAATGCAATGCAGGATGAAATTGATGAAATTGAGAAAAATCATACTTGGGAGCTAGTCCCAAGACCAGATGACAAAAATGTCATAGGAGGTAAATGGATTTTTAGAAACAAACATGATGAAAATGACCGTGTTGTTTCCAACAAGGCTACATATTTCTACAAAGGATATGCTCAGCAAGAAGGTATTGACTTTGGTGAAACCTTTGCACCTGTAGCTAGACTTGAATCAATTAGAATTTTCTTGGCCTATTCTATTTTCAAAAACTTTACTATATATCAAATGGATGTAAAAACTGCCTTTTTGAATGGTTATTTGGATGAAGAAGTTTACATAGAACAACTTGAAGGGCTTACTTGCAAAAACAAACCCAATCATGTTTACAGGCTAAAAAAGGCTCTATATGGCCTAAAACAAGCTCCTAGAGCTTGGTACTCTAGACTGGATAGTCATTTACTTTCAAAAGGTTTCATTAGAGGAGGAGTAGACAACAGTCTTTATGTTAAAATTGAAGGTTCTGATATTCTAGTTGTTGAAATTTATGTTCATGATACTATCTTTGGCTGCAACAACATTGCTTTGAGTCAAAAATTCTCTCAGATTATGGAATCTGAGTTTGAAATGTCTTTGTTGGGAGAACTATCCTTCTTTTTAGGTCTTCAAATCTCTCAACTTGAATCTAGTATTTTTCTCTCTCAAAAAAAATATGTAAGAGAGATGCTAAAGAAATTTGAAATGGATGAATGTCATCCAGTTAGCACTCCAATGGTTACTGGCTGCAAACTCAACAAAGTTGATGATTCTCCTGCTGTAAATCCAACTAACTATAGGTCAATGATAGACATCGTATTATATCTAACAGCCTCAAGACCTGACATAATGCAAGTTGTTTGCATGGTTGCAAGATTTCAATCATCTCGTAAGGAATCTCATATTAATGTTGTTAGAAGGATTCTTAAGAATGTTAAAGGCACGCTTGATTATGGACTTTGGTATCCTAGAAGCAATGATTTTTCATTAGTTGCATATACTGATGTTGTCTGGGTTGGTTGTCTGGATGATAGGAAAAGCACTAGTGGTGCTGCTTTGTTTCTTGGTGATTGATTAGTGGCATGGCACAACAAAAAACAAGAATTTGTTTCACTCTCCACTATTGAAGCAGAATACATTGTTGCCACCTCTTGCTGCACTCAAGTAATCTAGATGTCACAGACATTATCTAACATGGGTATTGAAATTCCTAAACCTGTTTCTATTTTGTGTGACAATACTAGTGCAATTAATATTTCCAAAAATCTTGTTATGCACTCTTTCACTAAACACATTGCTATTAAATTTCACTTTCTTCATAAAAAGGTGTTGGCTAATGAGGTTTATGTGCAATATGTTCCTACACAAGCACAGGTTGCTGACATTTTTATAAAGCATTTGACTAAAGATGTATTTGAAAGACTTCGGTCTAGATTGAGAGTTGTCTCTCAATCTTTGCTATCTTAAACAGTCTATCTTGGTGATAGGGGGAGCTAGTTAACTCTTCCTGCAGCTCATACTTTGTTGCTCAAATGTTATATCTGTAGCTCCATGAAAATTCACTGTTGGCTCTGGTTCATTAATGTGGCTTCCCTTTATCCTTGTGTCAAAAAGGGGGAGAATTATGAGCATTCGGTTCCAGTTCATTATTTTGGCTTGGTGGCTCAGTTTTTGCCATCAAGGACAAAGGGGGAGTTTGTTGAATCTCTCTTTTGCTAATTTTTCCTTGATGACAATATGTGTTATATTCTAGCATCTTGGTGATTGTTTACTCAGTTGAACTGCTTTGATTTTGATTGGCATATTTACTTCATTTATGATATTATTTTTAGTGGCACTGATCCCTTGACTCCATGTCTAAATCTCGGTTAAGGAATTTTGGTTAAAGGTTTATGTTCGCTTGATCGGGTGACATGTTTCTGATTTTATAGTTTGTGCTACAGTGATTCACTTGATTATATGATATTGTCTTATTCAATGATCTACAGGTTCATATATTTTGGCTTGATCAGTTTCTAGCATCATGAAATTGTTAATGGTTTTTGATCTTCTTCAGAGTCATATTACTCTATCCTTATTCAGTTAATGCTCTCTGGTTCTTCATGCTTGGGTTTATAAGATGCAGTTGGCTTTCAGTTTTAAGAAAACCCTATTGGGTTTCCTTAATCAACTAACAATGGTTTGGGCATATGACATATGATATTGTGACATGGGCATATGGTTTATGGAATTTGGCATGGGTGAAAGGCATATTGAATTTACCATGAATATTATCCTTTATTATTCTTTAAAAATCTTTGGTATACATGGCATTAAAATGGTGGCAATCGTTTTTGAACATTGGCAAACTAGTGTTCATTCCTATGCATATGTTTTGATTTCTTGGTCAACACAAGTCTAGCCCTTAAGGCCGACAACAAGTATAAGGCTTTGATTATTTTAAATGTCACATTGGAAGTGACTTGGCTTTGATTATTTGGAATCAAACATGTCTTAGGCAATCAACATTTTATGTGTAAAGTGGTCATGTCAAATTATTCAAAGCATCATTTGGTCGATATTATCACTTTGTCAATAATTGGAAAATGGCAATAATATTTGTCGACATGCAATTCTTTGGACAATCCGCAGACTTCAAATGGAATAATGAGTTTTTGAATTATTAAGTTAGTCCTTTCGGACTTCAAACTCCATCATATTTCATAAAGGATTTCATTTGGAAAGTTTAGGGCAAACTTTGTGCTTCATCAATTGTTTGATGGTCTCAAACTCTATTCTGGCCACCACCATGGAAATTATGTCTTAGCCATTTCTTTGATTTTTTTGTTGGTTTCTGGAAATATTTGATAGCGTATAGGAAAGTTGGAAGACCATTACAATGGTCGATTCATTTGTTAGTTTCCTACCATCGGGTAAGAGATTGAATGAGGAGGAAGCTCGGGCTACTCAACTACTTTGCAGGTCTTGTAAATTGCTCATGAAAAATTCATTTATGGTCTTCATAGGTATTCTTCTTTTAGTCTGCCTTGTAGAACCATTACCTTTACTGGCAAGGTTAATAAGGGATAATTGTTTACTTTTGCATGGAAGTTGAAGATTTCGTTTATTCTTTTCTCAGTCAGAACTATAATGATTTCACATGCTTAGGATTACATTTCACAATAGTGTTACCATATCAGATTTAAGGGATGGTGGTTTTTGTCTATGGGTAATCATGAATTCTTCGAATCTCTTTAGATCCTTACCTAGAATATTTGGTAACTATTCTTGAAAGCATCATTATATGATTTCGGTTTCAGTACTTTGTGTTTTTAGTTACTTTACTTTAGCAACAATTTCAGTGGCTATTATTTTCATGGAATATGTATTTTCTTAATGCTGGTTTGGGAAGCACTGCTTGTGCAGGTTGCTTGTGAAGAATATGTGCAGTCTCCTCTTTATATTTGCATACTGCTTTTCTATTCTTGTCAGGAGAAAAGATCCTTCTCTCAGGAACTCTACAATATCTAGCTAGGTTGCTCGATTGGAAGTTGGTAACCTGATGATCACCTATGTTTTGGTTTTGAAAATACAAGATACTATTGTAACTGAAAAATGGATGTAATGATGAAATATGTAAATTGAAGAAAACAAGGAGATTAGGGCTTTAATATAGAGTAAAAACAAAAAGTGAAAAATGGGGGTTATTATATTTGCTGAAAAGAAATTTGTTGATTAAGTGTTAATTGGTTTTTGTGTAGACCTATGATCAAAAACATGAAATTAGAAAAGAGTGTGTTAACTGTGTGTGAAGAACTATGAACAATGTATGAAAGAAGAAAGAGAGAAACTAAGAGGAACAACATATCACTGTGAATGATTTTGATGAGAAGTTGTGTTGAGATTGATAAATAAAACTTTATGAGCTATTTCCTCAAGCTATCTTAAGGCTTGACAATGGGTAGAATTCTGAAGGGTCAAACTTGAACCTTGAGAATTGTATACATTGTGTTTCAAGAGGCACTTGACTAAAATTAGAGAAACAGAGAGTTCCTCTGTATCATTGTATGAATTAATGAAAACAAAAAAGGGGTTGGTGCTCCTTGAAATTAGTGTTTCTAAAAGAGGGGTTGGTGCTCCTTGAGTTGGTGCTTAGAAAAAAGACTATGAGGAATTGTCAAAAATGATTATTGAAATGAAAGCCTAAAAAAGACAGCAGGTTAAGGAGTGGTTTTTCTACCCTAGCAGCGTTTTCCACTCGACATATCTTGTGTTTATTTGTGTATTTGTGGTTCATCTGATTCATTGCATGAATGATTTATTATGCTATGTTTCCCTATTACAATTCTCAATTCATTTTATGAGATTGCATTCAATACATGAATGAGTTTATCTTTGATAAATGAGAGCATACATTTGGTTTATTTCAGTTTTTTGAAAATTGTGAAAACATTTAAAATCACTGATTCAACACCCCCCCCCTCTTAGTGTCTTTTTCAATCCAAAATATCTCATTGAGGTATTTTTCAAATAGATATACCAAGCATATGATTTCCTTATCTATGCTACCAAATTTTCCATACATGTCTACCAAACAATTTTATCAAACAACATAGACAAGACAACCAGCTATTTTAAGAAATGCCTCAAAGAAATGGGCTCTCATGGTGATGTGTATTTTATCAAATAGCTGATTGCATTATCTATGCTATGGAATTTTTTATACATGTCTCCAAAAAATTGGAATATACTCCTCCCACATTGATAGATCTTTGAATTTGTTTTGATTTTCATCTCTATTGATGAAACATTAGATTGTGAATGCGATAGGGTTGACAAAGCAGGGGCTATATAAAAAAATTCCTCATAGAAATGGGGACTCATGGTGATGTAGACCACCATGAGACCCCATTTCTATGAGGAATTTTTTCACATCACCCCTACCTTTCAACAAATGATTGCATTATCTATGCTACCAAAGTTTTGATACATGTCTATACAATATTGGAATATACTCCTCCCACATTGATAGATCTTTGAAACTATTTTGGTTTTAATCTCTATTGATAAAACACTAGCTCGCCAATGCAGTAGGGTTGACAAGGTAGGGGAAGCATGAGAAAATGGCCCACAGAAATTGGGTCTCACAGTGATGTCTCATAAAAATGGGGTCTCACGGTGATACATCACCATGAGACCTCATTTCTATGAGGCATTTTCTCATGTTGCCCCTACCTTGTCAACCATATTGCATTGGCAAGCTAGTGAGCTCAATAGCTTGCCAATGCTCACATGATTTTTTAGATGGAATGCCTTAAAGAAATGTGGTCATGTGACATGCTTTGATTGCAAGATAGGCTCAAAATGGAAGCATGGACAAGGCATGTGATTTTTTTGACAATAATGTTTACGTAGAAATGTATGCAAAATGTGGTAGCATTGGCAAAATAGTCATCTCCCTAGCTTGCCAATGCGGTAGGGTTGACAAGGTAAGGGAAACATGAGAAAATGCCTCATAGAAATAGGGTCTCGTGATGATGTACCTATCACCGTGAGACCCCATTTCTATGAGGCATTTTCACATGCTTCCCCTACCTCATCAACCCTACTACATTGGAAACCTAGTGAGCTCACTAGCTTGCCAATGATCATATGATTTTTTGGATGGAATGCCTTAAAGAAATATGGTCATGTGGCATGCCTTGATTGCAAGATAGGCTCAAAATAAAATCATGGACAAGGCATGTGAATTGTTTGACAATAATGTTTTCATAGACATGTATGCAAAATGTGGTAGCATTAGCAAGCTAGTGAGCTCACTAGCTTGCCAATGTTGTAGGGTTGACAAGGTAGGGGCAGCTTGAGAAAATGCCTCATAGAAATGGGGTCTCATGGTGATGTACAGTGAGATCCCATTTCTATGAGGAATTTTCTCATGTTGCCCCTACCTTGTCAACTCTAGGGCATTGGCAAGCTAGTGAGCTCACTAGCTTGTCAAATGTACTAGATTTTGCATACATGTCTTCAAAAAAATTATTGTCAAAAAAATCACATTCCTTGTCCATGCTTCCATTTTGAGCCTATCTTGCAATCATGGCATGCCACATTAGCACATTTCTTTAAGGAATTCCATCCAAAAAATTATTGTGACCTCTATCTATGCTAGAAATACTCTTCTTTAGGATGATTGTAAGTATTTTATATGAAGCCTTAAATTAAATATATTTCATTTATTTGTATGGATTTATTATTAGGAACTAATATTTGTCTCATTACCATGCTACATGTAAAATTATCTACCATGCTGAGGAAATGAAGAAGGAATTAACCAATAGACAAAGAGTATGAAACTAATAAAGAAAAAATAGAGAATGGATAAGGGAATATTATGAAAATACGAAATTGGATACTGAACCGTGAATTTTAGGGGAAAGGTGCTCTTAGACTTCTAGGGTTTTGCACCTAAAACGAGAGAGATCTCCCAAAAAAAAATTGGTGTTCACTCAAGACTAATTCTAATATGATTGAAATATGCCTAAATGAAATGCCCTAAATGCAAATAATTGATAAAAGAGATTGAATACTAATGCAAAACTAATGAAATATAGATTGTTTGAAAACAGATTGTGATATGCAGAAAGATAGAGTAAATGCAATACAAAAAAAGATAGAAAGGAAAAAAAGAAAGAGTGCACCTGGAAATTGATAGAGGCTAAAATGAAGACTACAAATGCCTCTAAAATTCTAGAAAAATATGACTTTTTGGCCAACTGGGACACTTACCCAAGTTGGGCGACTTAGTCCTGGATCTGGAAAACTACTTTGGAACTCATTTCAGCCAAATGGGTGTCTAGATCTACAAAAAAAAATGATAGAAATGTGCAATGGGACTAAGTCACCATTATTGGTGACTTAGTCCACTATGGCTTTTTTGAAAATCCGAAAGTGGAAATGGGAGTCTACATCTTGCACTTTGTTCTCCAACTGAAATCTGGATACAAACCTGTCAAATCACCTGCAAAACATAATATACTTTGGTTTCTAATGGGGAGTTTTTCTTGGTCAAATCCCTAGTTGGTATTTAAACCTTGAAAGGGATAATGAAATTTGCATAAAACCCTAGCCCTAAGTGTATCTAAGATTAGGAAATGTGAAGTAAGATGAAACCCTATTCTAGCATGCAAGAGTAAGATGCATTAATGAAACTAGAATAATGAAAGAATCATTCCAAGTGACCCTAAATCACATTATAAATGAATCTTAATAGCATGCAAACCTTCTTTAGGCTTAAGATAGAGAGAAAATGGATGATGGAATCACTTTGAAAACAAGTCTTTAGGATTGATTTGATGGCTAGTTACATCTCCTCAATCTAGATTTCTTCATGATTCTCCATAGGCATCCATAATCAACTCTTATCAATGCAATATCTTGGACAAAAAGTGAGCTTTGAAGACTTACAAAAACCCTAGCTTGTTGCCTTAAAGCTTCAACTTTGCTAGGATAGAATAATAAATTTTGCTTGTGGAAGATACTCAACACTTGACTCTTGAATTTTTTTGTTAAAATGACTTAGATGTTCTGAAAAATGATCTAAGAACATATATTTATAGGCACCAGTACCTAATTTTCTATTATTTAGACCTAAGAGGTAGACATCCATCAGAACTTTTGATTAAGTCAATGATTTTCCCACTGAAAATTTAAAATTCCCCCAAAAGGGACTAAGTCGCCACCTTGGGTGACTTAGTCCCACCAGGGGTTTTTGAGGTGGGTTTTCTAGAATCTGAATAATTTGAATGTTTTTTTATCAAGATTTGTATGATTTATGGGTGGAATAAGCCTCAAGGTCCAAAATAACAAGTCCTAGGGGCCTATAAATGTTGTTTTAAGGGGTGATTAATGAAAGGGTGTCTAAAATAGGACCAAATTAGGCACCAAATTTCCTCTTTCTTCAAGAGTATACAATTTTTGGTGACACATTTAACCCCCACTTTAGTGCCCATATGACTTTACATGCATATGCAAGCTAAAGGAATCTAAATAGTACACTTTAATTCATAAAAGGATACTCATTCAAAAGATGGGATATAGCAAAGCCCTCAGTGTAGTTATCTGTAAAACCACAACATTAGGAATCACATCCTACAACATGAATTTGTTAGATGTCCAAACATCCTCTTATGCAACTTCTAGAAATTAAATTTGAGGGTAGATGTATGCCCCCCCTTGATTTTTCTTGATTTACGAGGGTGGAATCAAGGTAGAAATCTAGCCACATTGAATAAGGAAAATCATATCATAGGGCATACCAAGTACCATGCCACAATGATATACGCCACTATTGTTCAAGGAAATGAGGTACAAAAATGAGCTTTTCACTAATACAAAGTATGAAACCCTAGGATGCAAATTTAATGTAACATTAATAAAAGCTTTCCTTGGATGTAAATGCACTCTAAATCAGAAATAGGATGTTCTAAATGCAAGTTGACCAAAATGAACCACAAATTTTAGGGAAAGGTGCTCTCTTACACTTCTAGGGTTTTGCACCTAAAAGGAGATAGATTTCCCACCAAAAACTTGGAGTTCATTCAATATTAATACAAATGTGATTGAAATATGCCTAAATGAAATTCCCTAAATGTAAAGAATTGATAAAAGAGATTGAATACTAATGCAAAACTAATGAAATATAGATTGTTTGAAAACACATTGTGACATGCAAAAAGATAGATTAAATGCAATATAGAACAAGATAGAAAGGAAAAACATAAAGAGTGCACCTATAAATTGACAGGGGCTGAAATGAAGACTGTAAATGCCTTTGAAATTCTGGAAAAGATGACTTTCTAGCCAACTGGGACACTTACGCCAAGCTAGGTAACTTAGTCTTGGATCTACAACAACTGCTCCAGAGCTTGTTTTAGCCAAATGGGTTTCTAGATCTATAAAAAATGTTGGTAGACATGTGCAGGGGGACTAAGCCACCACTTTCGGTGAATTAATCCACTCTAGATTTTTTGAAAATCCAAAAGTGGAAACGAGAGCCTACAACCTGCACTCTATTCTCTGATTGAAATCCATATCCAAACCTATGAAATCACTTGCAAAATAGAATATACTTTGGTTTCTAATGGGGGGTTTTTCTTGGTGAAACCCCTAGTTAGTATTTAAACCTTGAAAGAGATAATGAAATCTGCATAAAACCCTAGCCCTAAGTGCATAAACATTTGAAGTAAGATGCAACCCTATTCTAACATGCAAGAATAAGATGCATTAATGAAACTAGAATAATGCAAGACTCATTCCAAGAGACCCTAAATCACATTAGAAATGAATCTTAATAACATACAAACCTTCTTTAGGCTGAAGATGAAGAGAAAATGGAAGATGGAATCACTTTGAAAATAAGTCTTTAGGATTGATTTGATGGCTAGTCAATGCAATATCTTGATAAAAAAGTGAGCTTTGAAGACCAGCAAAAACCTTAGCTTGCTGCCCTGAAGCTTCAACTTTGTTGTAGATAGACTAATAAATCTTCTTGTGGAAGATACTCAACACTTGACTCTTTAATTTCTTTGTTAAAATGACTAAAATGTTGTGAAAAATGACCTAAAAACATATATTTATAGGCATCAATACCTAATTGTTTGTTATTTAGAAATAAGAGGCAAAAATCCATCAGGACATTTGATTAAGTCACTGATTTTCCTGCTCAAAATTGAAAATTCCCCCAAAAGGGACTAAGTTGCCACCCTAGGCAACTTAGTCCCACTAGGGGTTTTTGAGGTCGGTTCTCTAGAATTTGAATAATTTGAATGTTGTTTGTCAGGATTTGTATTTGTTGGTGTACACTTAGCTTTACACCTGGCTTACTTAAGCCTAGTTAGGTGTCCTAGTTATGTGTCATGTTAGTTTAGTTCACACCTCACTTCTATCCACTTTGTGTGGATCTTGATCTCTTGTTATTTCCTATTTAGATAGCTCTTTCCATTCAATCTATCATGGGGGTTTTACAACATTTTGTGCTTATTTTCTATTTTCCTAGATCTTACTAGTTTCCACGTGGTATCAGAGCAAGGTTGGAGGTAGTTGCAAGCCATTAGTTGATTTGGTGTTAAATCACTAGGCATCCCTATTGTATTTGAGCTAAGTTCCAGCCAGCCCCCTTCTATCAACACATAGGTAGACTTTGGTCTTGTTTTGGCATTGAAGTAGTCTACTGATGGTAATGTGATATTAGAGGTGCAATCTAGAATTTGCAGGCAGTACAATCTCTGTACGGCGTGATTTTTTCTATAAAACTTTTTGCAACGACTAAGAGGGCTTACATTTGAATTTACCCTTTGTTTGGAGGTCATTTCTTGGAGTTTTTTGCACTAGTCTACTGATTGCGTAAAGATGAGAGGAAGAGGAAAGTGTGCAAAGGTCACTGCACTCTAAGGTGTGATAATCAGCCTGAGCACGTGCATACACATTTGAAGAATTTGGTGCGCTTTGACCAATTTGTAGATGAGCCATGCCCACATGAGTCTAAGATTGCAGAAAGCTAGTTAGGCCAAGCCAACAGACAAGGAGGAGGTACAATTCATTTTTTGTGGAGGTTGTTTCATTTTGTGGAAGGCATGATTTGTTGTTTTCAGGCCATGATTTGACTTATGCAGACTATGAAAGGCACTTGGAAATAGCGAACCTCTGCTAGGCATGTTTTATAGGTCAGATCTACCTATAAGCTTCACACTTTCCATTCTGAAGCACCCCTGTTGCCTTGCAAGGGCTCACCCAAATCGTCACGGCAAGGGCTCCTTGGTGGTTGTGCTTGCAAGGCCAATTGGAGGCCATGGGATTTCATCCAGCCAAAAATTCCCATGCCCATCACCTCTATGCGCTATAATTTTTGTTACAATCACGCCCTTCTCTGTTAGGCCATGAGAATTTGTTCCTTAAGTGGTTTCTATTGTGGAAATTGCATGTTCAGGCCGTGGAAATCGATAGGATTGGCATGAAGGTTGGGAAAAGAGGCACAAATTATGTTTAAACTGAAGCCCAAGAGATATTAAAGTGGCAAAGGTATCAAGCATTCTGGAGGGATTTAAGGAATCAACTCCCATCTTAGGCAGTTCCAAGGATTGATCCGCCATTATTATTCCTAGATCTGGCTCTATTTTGATTTAATTTACAATGTCTAGTTAGTATATGCCCTATTATTTTATTTTTTCTATGATTGTATTACTTCTTTCATATTAAAACAATTTAGGAATATATAAAAGTATTTTACAATTATGCTTTTATATAGGCATTAATTTTTTTCAAAGGAAGATATTAAGCGGTTTTTTTTTTTTACAATTTGAAAAAAAATCATTGAAGAAATTCTAGTTTTCAAAATACCCTTGTATCTTATCATTGTTAAACACACTAACTTATAAAGTGCCAAAATTTTGGGGGCAGATCAAAATAATCAAGCTTGGGGTGTTTATCTATTTGTAATCATGGGATATGAAACCCACTCTTTTGTAATCAACCTAAAAATGGGAAACTATAAGTCTTGGTGTGAAGGCACCCTGAAACATCTTAGGTTCCATAATCTCATGCCATATCTGTATGGACTTATTCCTGAACCAAGTAAACAATCTCATAAGCATAAATGGGTTAGTAAAAATGATCATATTGTTGGATTAATCAACTTACATATACCACATGACACTTTGATTGTCATCATGGATATTGAGGGTCCACATGCTTTATGGATCAAACTTTTGGAGATGTATGGAGACTCAAATGTTTCTCCATTCCCACATGATCCTACTATGATCACAAATCACATCCCACATCATGATTCAGATACAGAGCAGTCAGTTGACATAGAGGAAATCATCATTCCTCCACCTCATTTTGTTGCTTCATCAAATTTTAGAGTCACTTCTTTGAGAGCTTCTATCACTTCTTTGCAACAAGATATTAGTCTTCCTATCATTACTGATTGGGATGAATTTCTACTCAACATTTCATGTCTTTTTGTAGAATCCTGCATTGCTGACATGGAAGCACACATTGAGGACATCATTCTTCTTTTTGATGATGACTCTTCATTGAAGTTGAAACATCCTTGTGTTCTTCATCTATTCTTGCTCATACCTTGCCTACTACAACTTCTATAGTGACAGTATCATATTCTTATGGTTCTAGTTATCATAAAAAATCTATGATCCCTGTGGTCCCTATTCCTGAATATTCGTCACACATTGGCTTTGGCTTGGAGATCATTGAGCATTCTAAGAAGAAATTATGGGCTCCATCTACATCTTTGGATCTTGTGCATAATTCAAAGACCTTTATACTTATTTTTGCATGTTCCTATCAAGAATGGGAAGATAATTTACACACTTCTATAGTTCACCTTCTTCCTAAAGGGAGAAATGTGGTTTGACATTCATGGATTCTCTTTGGCATACTTCATGAGCATCTATGCGCACTACAACACATCTTATGGGGGGCTTCCAAGTCTCACTTTCTCTCCTATGGGGGGAATATCTTTTGTACTTTTGTAATAGAGGTATTTCTTGGGGGGTCTTGAGTCCTCCTTATATTCTTTCTTCTTCTTTCACTTGTACATCTTTTGTTTTCTCTCTTTTTGGACGATAGTTTTTTCCCACTGGATTTTCTATATTTCTCTATTTCTAAGAGTTTTGCATTGTTCATGGGTACCTTAAATGGTCTTGTAGTTGGGACCCATCTTTTTAATTCCCACCTAATCTATGCTTAAGGGGGGGTGTTGGTGTACACTTAGTTTTACACCTATCTTACTTAAGCCTAGTCAGGTGTCCTAGTTAGGTGTCATGTTAGTTCAGTTCACACCTCACTTCTATCCACTTCGTGTGGATCTTGATCTTGATTTCCACATCTTGTGGATCTTGATCTCTTGTTATTTCCTATTTAGATAGCTCTTTTCATTCAATCTATCATGGGGGTTTTACAATATTTTGTGCTTGTTTTCTATTTTCCTAGATCTTACTAGTTTCTATAGTATGACTTATGCATGGAATAAGCCTCAAGGTCCAAAATAACGAGTTGTAGGGGCCTATAAATGCTATTTTAAGGGGTGATTAATGCAAGGGTGTCTAAAATAAGACCAAATTAGGCACAAAATTGCCTCTTTCTTCAAGAGTATACAATTTTTGGTGATAGAAGTACGATTGATGAAAACAAGCCAATTGAAGAGGAACCTCAACCATCAAAAAGAGAAAAGGCATTGGTAGCACAAAGGGCACAAATGTGAAAGCATCGTGGTAAGATAGATTTGAATACTATAGTTGGAGACACACCTTCTACTGAAAGTGAATATGAAGGGACACCATTAACCACAAGTGAATATGGAGGGACACCATCTACCATAAGTGAATATGGAGGGACACAATCTATCACAAGTGAATATGAAGGGACTCCATTCCCTACATCTCAAGTTCAGAGTACATCATCACTCATATTTGACGAAGAAGGTATGCCATCATCCCCATGTGAACCTCAAGGTATGTCTTCTATTCAACCCTCGATCGATGCTACTCGATCTAGCCCACCTCACTTAAATATTGATGAAATTTCTAATGTTGAGATGTATGTACCTAGGAAAACCCCACCTAAAATATTGCGTAGAAAGACAAAGTATTTTATTAATATTGATGAGGATATTTTGCAACACATGGAAGGTAATATTCCAGCACACACTTGTAGAAGATTGGTGATCCCACAATATTGGTTTACAATTTTTGGGCAAACTAGACACCGAATTAAATTTTTTTTACTAAATCTTCACTTTCGGGATCCTAAAGCGGCTAAAACGTGAGGAATTTGAAGATGATGCAAACTAGTGATTTGTGATGTTTTGTCTATAGATTCTAAATATGTTTTTTTTCAATCTCCTTTGAAAACTAATTTTTATCAGTAAACAACATTTTTAAGGACTGATGCTCACCATATACAACATAATTTTTTTTGTATAAAGGATAAAATTCTATTTTTTCGAATTTAGATTTGTAACAAAGATATATAACCAATTCATTTGGTTTGATAGTGTTTTATTAAATATTTTTCCTTAATCAAGTTTTGAAGTCAGACCAATTACAATTCAAACATAGGCAGACTATATACAACATAACTATTTATGTATGTATTGAAATTCATTTTTTTTTAATGGATCAAGGACATCAATACCCAGCCTGAACATATTTTTCAATATTTTATTTTGATAATCTACTATTTTTCCACATGTGCAGAACAAAGAGCTTGATTTTTGGTGAAAAACCTATGTTTATTATAACTAAAAAATAAAATATATAATAAAACCAAAACATATTAAAATTATAGTCATTGGATAACTCGTTCAGAGGACTACTTGATTCCAGTTGGGTCTGTGAATTCTCTACAATTTTCATCTTCAACCGGAGCTCCAAAGTGCAAAATTTTTGATTATTTTTGTGCCAGAGAGCAAGAATAAGGGAAAAGGGGGTTCACTCAAACTAGGGGTGTCTGAGCGAACCCCTAGGGGTTCGAGCGAACCCCCTTCGAAAAAGGGGTTTTCATTTGTTTTTTTGGTGGGATGCATTAAATAGGTTCACTCGAACATAGGTTTGAGTGAACCCTCTTTTGGTTTGTTTGAACCAATGAGTTCGTTCGAACCCCAAGAATTAAAAAAATTGGCATGGGGACATTTTTTGCAAGTTTTCCTTACTCATTCGAATTCTAAACCAGTTTTGTGGGTTTACCTAGATATACTGATAAGATTTGGAAATCGTTCTTTGAAAGGCTAAATGAGACTGCAAGATGTCAACTATTTGTTGAAATGATGTGGGGTATAAAGTATAGAAACATCATGAAGATTCTTGGGTTGAGAACATCAAATTCTTCAAGTGAAAACACTATTGTGAAGAATCTAATGGATGCTTATGAGAGTGTGGGTAAGACCTCATAGTCAAAGGATAGTAATGTCACCCGACATGTCATTACATCAACTTTGGTAAGTATTCAAACAAGGAGATATCGTCTCATTAGAAAGATGAGTGAACAATTGAGAATTAATAGAAAAAGTTTATCAAGAGTCATTCCAAGGTGACAAAGAATTGAGAGTATTGATTTAAATGAATTATGGGCATTCTCGGGGAGACTCCCATGAAAAGATAAACCGGTTGTTGAAGCATTGAGAACACTAATAGAATACTATTGGAAGAATAACACAAGGCCATCTCCAAATCAAAGGGATGTGGTAAGAAGGAGAGTCGGTAGTTGGAACCGTGAGCCACATTCAAAGTATTTTTTGGATATGATTGAAACCCAATTTTTTCAAAAAATTCAAGAGGATTATCCTCAAATTCAAAATTTTCAAAGATATTTTAAAATGATTAAACCTTTTTATGTCAAGATAAATGACACATACACTACTTGTTGTTGTAGACTACATATTGAATTCTCTAACAATTATGATGTTTATCGTTCTATATGTTTAGATTTGCATACTAATGATGTTTTGAAGGATTGTGGCATACAAGCCCCATCAAGATCTTCAAGAGAGTTCTTATAAAACAAAATGTGAAATAGAGGATGCACAAATATTCTATAGGAAAAATCGCTTGGACGATTGATGTCAACGTTGCGGTGGCTTGCAACGTATTCCAGTATGTCAACATATGGAAAGCACACGTGGTGGGAAAGAAACTAATAGAGTTCAAGAAGTATAAAATAGTGGCATATGTTACAAAAGATGGTAATCAAGAAAAAAAGGTGTGATTTCGTTATACAAAAGATTCCAATGCATTAGTTTATTCGTGATAACATAATGTATGAGTATGCTAGGAATACCCATAGATCCCGATGGTTGGACACACAATTCAAGTTCTACAAGGAAACCTTTCCAGTTGGAAGCATAGTTTTTGTGGCCAACTTTGCAGAGAACTACACTCTACAACCACAACATGAGGTGTAGTCACAACATTACTACTCCACATAAGTTTTGATATCTGTGCACATAGCATTCATTCATGCAGCTGATAGTATAGAGGACCAAATGAAGGTTTTGAGGGAGTATCACTTTTATATTAGTGATTATCGCACACATTCTCTAGAGTTCATGCAAGGTTTCTTCTAGTTGTTCTACAATTATTTGGATGAGAGGTGCATAGCATACGGTCAGCATATAATATGGTCGGATAATTGTGCAACATAGTTCAAAAACTCATGCATGTTCTACTGGTTGAGTAGGATGCATGTCAAATGTATAGGTGTTTAGTATATGTGGAACTTTTGTGAGGTCAGGCATGGAAAGGGGGAGCATGTGTCAAAAGAGCATTAGCATGAGAAGAGTTAAAGTATAAAGACAATACAAAGTTGACAGATGCAAAATCAATCGTCAAGTGGTACAATGCTTCGATGGGTCCATGTAATGAATGTGCATCTTCAGTTTGTAGATTTTTTTAGTTGATGGATGATACTAACATTTCACCATATGAGGATTGTTGTACACTAATAGGATTGAGTGAGCTTCTCTTTCCTTAGCTCAAATACAGGTTCATGGAGTATCCATACACAGAAGATGGAACACTTTTGTTCTTCATGTACAATGCAAACCTGGTATGATTGTGAGTCAAAGGAGTGGGTTGGGAAATGGTCATTAAGTTATCTTATCCCACTTCACACATATTTCCCTCCGATGGAATTGGAACTAATGCAGATGGATTCATCGATTGACTTTGACCACATATAAGATCTAGTTCAACAAAGTAAGATATCTACTTGCATAGTTTTTTAAATTCCTATTGTTATCTGACTTTGTAGTGTATTTTTAATGTTGACTAATTTCATCTAATTTACTACACATATCAATGTAGGGCATGTTTATGCAGTTATTACGGATGTAGAAAACAAAGAGGGAAAAAATTATTACTTGTGTTGTAGTGTTGTGGCCAAAAATAAATTGGAGGCCCTAGTTATAGATGGAGAAAACATCGAATACCCTAGAGGCTCAGTTGTTGTTACTGGAACGTGGCTTAGAATGTACCCACATGAGAGTGTTAAATTTTGGTTGTTTTAGGAATTTGACATGAATCGAAATATTATTCATTACTCGAACCTTTTCGTGGCATCCAATGTTCATTTGAATAAATGTGGGGGTAGACATTTTAACAAGACCTTGTGGAAGGTGCATGCGTTTGACCATGAGGCAATACTTGACACAATAAAGAGTAGAGTAGACCCAGATGGTTCATTGGATTAATTTGTAAGTATGCACATTGGTTCTTATTAATGTGTACTTGTATGCATATTCATTTGTGTGATGCCAGTGCTATGATGTCAATGCTATGATGCTAATGCTATCATCTAATGTTTATATCATGTATCTAGGTTATTGATGAAGTTATCAGAATTACAAATGTAGCACAATTGATGTTTAGAACTATGGCAAAGGATACAAAGTTCAATGGTATTTTATTTTTTCTCAAAAATATGCAAAAAAAAAAAGTGTAGGATATTCTTTATAGATTAGAAAACTAAGTGGAAGATTAAATTGTGTTGTGTTTATAATAGGATGCAAGTTTCTAAAAGATTGGAAAGTAATATTTTGATTACATTCTATTCATTTTCTATTCATGAGAGGCTATTATGTGCAATAGGTATCTTAGAACTCCTAATGAAGATGTATGGCCAGGAGTGACTAACTTGAGAAATTGACATGCCTATCCTCAATGGAAGCATCAATATTTAAGCCTTGTTGGTCTTGACTTGGAACCAAATGGTGTGGATTTGTTTTCTCTAAGTGCCTTCCATCTATTTTCATTTCATTTCCATTTTGGATGCTCTTTATTTTTCTTCTTTTACTTTTCCTATTTGTATGTAACCTAATAAAAATTGATTGGTGTCTCCTTGCAGAAAATCCTGATTTATGAGCCATCCAAGAGAATCTCAACGAAAAAAGAAATGCAACATCCTTATTTTCACGATCTTGACAAATCTCAATTATGATTTTAAGCCATTATAAAAGTGTGTGTGAAGCTTAGCGAGGGAATTTCAAGTTATTCATTTTAATTTAACCTCATCATGAGCACCTATGATGTATAAATTATAAGAGCATCTCAAATTTCAAGTTATTCTATTCATGAGAGGGGGTGATCCCACAATGTTGGTTTACAATTTCTGGGAGATTTTGATTTTTGCTGAAATCATATATTTTTAGAAAATATAATGATTTAAGCCTTTAAAAGTTCCATTTGAAGGATTCCAATTGAAGAGGGTTTTATAAAACCACCTTAGATCAAACCCCCTTGGATAGCGTTTTAAACTATACCTATAACGGAGTCTCCTTTACACCTATCAAAATGCTGATAAAAAACCACTTTTGATTTACCTTTTGGGAGATCAAATGAATTTATTTAAAAATTTATTTTTGTACATATGTAGTCCTTATTATAACCTTCCCAAAAAGTATAATTTTAAATAAATTTAGTTTTATTATTATATTTATTTTTTATTTCTTGTGAATGTAGGTTTTTCACTGAGAATCAAGCTCTTTGTCTTGCACATGTGGAAAAATAGCAAATTATCAATTATTTTTTTTGAAAAATATGAGTGCACTAGATATTGAAGTCCTTGATACCTCAAAAAAAATTGAATTTTGATACATACAAAAAAATTTGTGTTATACAGTCAGCTTATGTCTGAATTGTAATTGGTTTGACTTCGAAACTTGATTAAGGAAAAAATATTCAATAAAACACTATGAAAGAAATTGGAAGCACTAGATATCATAGTTAAAAATCTAAATTAAAATAAAATAAAATTTATCCTTTATGGAAAAAAAGTTGTGTTATACTGTGAGTGTCCCTCCTTAAAAATGGTGTTTATTAAAGAAAACTAGCTTTTGAAAGAGATGGAAAAAGAAGTGCAATCTAATTCCAAGAATTTTGAAAAAAAAAATATTTAGAATCTATAGACAAAATGTCACAACTCACTAGTTTTCATCATCTTCAAATTCCTAACGGTTTAGCCACTATAGTTTCCTGAAAGTGAAGATTTAGTTAGAAAAAATCAGTTCAGTGTCGAGTTTGGCCAAAAATTGTAAACCAGTATTGTGGGATCACTCGAGGTTGTTGTGTGCAATAGATATCTTGGAACTCCCAATGAAGATGTATGGCTAGGAGTGACTAAGTTGAAAGTTTGGCATGCCTCTCCTCAATGGAAGCATCAAGATTTAAGCCTTGTTGTTCTTGACTTGGAACCAAATGGTGTGGATTTGTTGTTTGTAAGTGCCTTCCATCTATTTTCATTTCATTTCCATTTTGGATGCTCTTTTTTTTTCTTCTTTTACTTTGCTTATTTGTAAGTAAACTACTAAAAATTGATTGGTGTCTCCTTGCAGAAAATCTTGATTTATGAGCCATCCAAGAGAATCTCAGCCAAAAAAGCAATGCAACATCTTTATTTTGATGATCTTGACAAATCTCAATTTTGATTTTAATCCATTATAAAAGAGCGTGTGAAGCTTAGCGAGGGAATTTCAAGTTATTCATCTGAAGTTAACCTCATTATAATCACCTATGATGTAGACATTATAAGATCATCTCAAATGTATGCGCGACATTGTAAAAGATCTGTGAAAATAGAGTACCTAAGGCATCCTTGAATCGTTTTTTTGGTTATTATGAGATAATCTTATAAGTTGAGTTTGTGTGCATGAAAATGGGGCACATTGATTCAATATTTGATTTAAGTGGGGTGTTAGAATTCATATAATTTGATTTTTTCTCATGATTTTGTATTACCACTTGATAGTTTTGAGAAAGCATTGTGCCTACAAGTACAAGAACTTGGGTTTTAGAATGGTGTATGAAGAATACTAGACAAATGTAGCACAAACACAAGAATTATGACTACCAAATAAATCTAATTTTATTGTAAACATCATATTATTAATACAGTGAGTGTAACATAATAACCATTGATTGTTACCAATCATTATTTTTCTTCTTTTATTATATCCCTATTATAACTAGCACCAATTGACTAACTTATTATAAAAACTTCATTTATTCAAAAAAATCATCCTAATGACTATATATCAATATCAATATAGCATACCATCTATTCACATAAACATTTATAATGATATTTATTCAAATTTTGAAATTTATTGCTGCCCTCAAACATTTGTAATTCATGTAGCATAATCCCTTAATAGTCCAAAATGTAAAAGAGAAGCAATCTTTGACAACATGTTAATCGAAGACCTTGTCAGTTATGGAGTTTTTTTTGAGGCATCAAGATCACATAGGGAACCTCTACAATAACCTCTCTCATTTTTTGTTATCTCAGAGTCATTTTTCCATGGTGTCCAATTTTAACTTGATGGAAAAAATGTCAAATGCAAGCAGTGTAAAGTTGCAAAGTGATGCAGATTTTGTTTTGCAACTCGTGTGACCAAAAAAAATGTTCTAAAATATTTATATGAGTATTTTTACATTAGGAATGGTCCTCTTTCACACCCAAGCATGTTGAATCACTCCAAGCTACGTTCAACTGACTTGATCCCTTGAGGGTCCACATTACAAAATGGTTGCAATATTTGATAGGCTATTAATAAGAAAATATGATGCTTACAAACTCTCCATCTAAGCCTACGAGATTGTGTTGGGACCGTCTACAATAAACTCTCTCAATTTTTGTTATCTCAGAGTTATTTTCCCATGGTATCCAGTTTTCACTTGATAGAAAAAGTGTCAAATGCAAGTAGTGTAAAGTTGCAAAGTGGTACAACTTTCATTATGCAACTTGTGTGATCAAATGAACTATTCCAAAATTTCTAGATGGGTACATTTATGCTAGGTATGGTTCTCTTTCGCATCCAAACACGTTGAATCACTCTGAGCTATGTTCAACCGACTTGATCCATTAAGGGTCCAAATTGCGAAAGGGCAAAAATATTTAACAACATGTTACTCAGAAATCATGATTCTTATGAACTCTCCATCTAACCCTATGGGATCATGTTAGTCCCCTCTATAATAACCTCTCTCATTTTGTTTTATCTCAGAGTCATGTTTTCCTGTGGTGTCCAGTTTTCACTTGATGGAAAAAAATTTAAATGCAAGCAATGTAAAGTTGGAAAGTGGTGCAACTTTCATTCTGAAACTCATATGACCAAACGAACTATTCCAACATATACAGATGGGTACGTTTAGCTAGGAATTGTCCTATGTTTCACCCAAACACACTGAATAACTCTAAGCTATGTTCAACTGACTCGATCCCTTAAGGGTCCAAATTATAAAACAGAAACAATATTTGACGACCTATTACTCAGAAATTGTGATGCTTACAAACTCTTTGTCTGAGCCTATGAGATTGTTTTGTGCCCCTCTACAATAACCTCTCTTTATTTTTGTTATCTCAAAGTCATTTTCTCATGGTGTCCAATTTTTACTTGATGAAGAATGTGCCAAATGCAAGTAGTGTAAAGTTACAAAGTGGTGCAACTTTCATTATGCAACTCATGTGACCATACAAACTATTCCAATGCATCTAAATGGTACATTTATGCTAGGAATGGTCCACTTTTGCACCCAAATATGTCGCCTCACTCTGAGCTACGTTCAACCGACTCGATCCCTTAAGGGTCCAAATTACAAAAGGGAAACAATCTGTGACGACCTATTACTCAGAGACCATGATGCTTACAAAATCTCCATTTGAGCCTATGGGATTGCATTGGGACCCTCTACAATAAACTATCTTAGTTTTTGTTATCTCAGATTCATTTCCCGTGGTGTCCAGTTTTCACTTGATGGAAAAAGTATCAAATGCAAGTTGTGTAAAGTTGCAAAGTGGTGAAAATTTTGTTTTACAACTCGTGTGACCAAAAAAATTGTTCCAATGTGTTCATATGGGTACATTTATGCTATTCATGGTCCTATTTTTCACCCAAACATGCCGAATCACTCTGAGATATGTTCAATTAGATCAATCCCTTAAGGGTGCAAATTGCAAAAGGGTAGCAATCTTTGATAGCCTGTTACTCGGAAACTCTACTTCTTACAAATTCTTTGTCTTATCCTATAGGATCATGCTGGGATTCCCTAAAATAACCTCTCTCAATTTTTTTTTTATCTTGGATTCATTTTCCTCTGGTGTCCAGTTCTCACTTGATAGAAAAAGTGTCAAATGCAAGTAGTGTAAAGTTGCAAAGTGGTGCAAATTTCATTTTACAACTAGTGTGACCAAACAAAATATTATAATGCATCCAGATGGGTATGTTTATGCTAGGCATGGCCCTCTTTCATATCCAAACATTTTGAATCACTCCGAGTTACATTCAACCAACTCAATCCCTTATGATGACATGTAAAACAATCAAAAAGAGAAACATTCACACGACAGTTGGGAAGTTTGAGTTTTCCACACCAAAATTATATGATCATCTACAAGTCTAGCAATTTCAAGATAGTTTTTAATTATCCTCCTTTCCCTTACAACAGTATACAACCAATTGTAAATGCGTACAATGGTGGAACATGGAAACATTACTTTTTTTCCTCAATTAACAACTTTGGTTGTGAGTTGTTTTGTCATTTTCATTTGAAATGATCTCCTATGCTTGAGAATCAGAGTCTATGAGAAACAAGTGATTCTCTCACGTACATTTATTATTTGGGGTGATAAATAAAGATTTCACCCAAGTCCATTTCTTATTTGTATTATAAATTATAAAGCTTTCTCCCAAGTCCATTTCCTATACAGGAAATAATATTGAAAAAGGTTGACATATACATCTTTCTACATGTTTATATGGTGATGGATCAGGGAAATAACAGTTCATTTTGTTCTTTGATGATTATGTTGTGAAAATGTTTAAACTACTATTCAAGATAAATGTTTGTATGATAATGTGTCAAGAATTTAACTACTCATCATCTACTATGAATATTATGTTTTGTAAGTGTTGTGAAGATTATGTATCCTTTTCTTAATTGGGTTGTTCCAATAAAAATATTAAATATATTGGAATCTTTTTATGAAACATCTCATGGAATACCAATTGAAAATGTGTTTTTTCTTTTAGATAAAGTATTTGATGGAACTCTTTGAATTAAACTGAATTGAGATATGTAAGAACAAGGGAGCATTAGGAAATACATTTCTCAAGGATCTTAAATAAGCCTTCCTACTAAATTTGAAGAAGCATGATAAGCCCATGGTTGAAAATTTTGTAGTCATCAAAGTGGGTACTAATTCTATATTATATAGATCATAATTCTTCTTTATCTTTAAGATCTTCTAAGTTTGGCAATGGTTTCACCAATCTGTGAAGGGTGAATTATTCTTTATTTAGTAATGCCTATGTGGGTTCATTTTCCTTATCTCCTATTCCAATTTTGGGTGGATTATTACTTTCAAAGTATTAGGAATGCTTTTCCAATTTTCTAGTTGGTAGTTTCCATTCTAGAAGGCCCATCTCTCGATATATATTATACTCATTCTTAATCAGTTATCAAGTTAATAATTAGTGCATTTATTTATAGTTAATCTTTTCTTTTCAATTTGTGCAATTTTGTAATTTGTAACTCTACTAGTATTCCTAGAAATATTGAAGTTTGGCATCAACTAATAAATTTGTTTAGCATCAATCAATGAATATTCAAGACAAACCATGAAGGACAACAATGATCATTGGTAGGGATAACCAATTAATAAGTATACACATGAATAAGTCAAGCATACATGTGAATAAGGGAAGCACAAGTACTCAAATACACATAATCCTTGAAGTATACACACAAATACATGTAGTATCACAAATTAATACAAATAAAATGCATTTATATAGTCCATACGCATGAAAACACATAAATCAAAAAGTATACATTGGAATACATGTAAGTCACAAAGTATACATGTAATTTGTAAAGTATATAGTTCAATACACGTAACTCATATCTATTGAATTGTGCATTTATAATGCAAATATGGACACCATCAATAAAAAATATTTCTATTAGCCAAATAGCCATGTAGGAAAACATAAATATATGTCGATATAAGTATAAAATATATACAAAATAGCCATATAGGCTTACGAGAATGCGATATAAGCATATAATGTCAAATATATCCAATACAAAATATGTACAAAAATGCCATATACGCATACGACAAAGGGCTCTGGAATCAAAATTCATTGCTCTTAATTCTCTCCAAAAATATTATTGCCCTCTTCTTGTCGTCCAGATGGTGATAAGTCTGTCACTCATTTATTATGAGGTCGAGGAGTGCTCCCGGTGCTCCTCCTAGGGTTTAGTTGCTAGTCAAGTTGTTTTTGCTATAACTACAAGTAAAGACATTAATATATAGAAATTACATTATAAAAAATGATATATTTGACAAAATTATCACTTACCACCACTAGATGATTACTTTCCTTGAGGGAAATAAACATGTGCCTATGTTGAGGCATGTTGAAGCCCTGTAGAAACCATCCGAAGAGAAATTAAAATATGAATCAATAATTGTTTTATTTTTCACTAACTAATAGCTATAATAATGAATGTAAATTGAAATTTAGTAATCTACCTCATACCTCCCTAAGAGGCATCGAGGAGTCTATAGAATATGAAACACCAAGCTCCATTGCCCTATGAACATTTAGAGGTGTATCCACTTCCAACATTTGAAAATAAAACAACAAATGATTCAATCATGAAATATACATTAGTGATGCACGTCATGGCTTATAATGTATGAGATAATGAAAAAAAATTGAGTACTTATTAAACTATATATTTTTGACTATCATGCTTACTATTTTCCCTATCCATAGCTTGTTTGAAAGCACCTATTTTTAGGCTTTTATCCATAGCAACAAGGTGGTGAACCATTTGATAAAATTCTCTGGTAGACATGTACGATAATTGTGGTAGCATAGAGAAGGTAGTGAACTATTTTTAAAAATGCCTCAAATAAATTGGGTCTTATGGTGATGGAATGCCATTACAAACAAATGTTTCATGGCATTCCATCACCATGAGACCACATTTCTTTGAGGCATTTTTTTCAAACAGTTCATTGCCTTCTCTATAGTATTATGTTAGGATGGTGTGGATTGTATAGTGTTGTCTTGGTTATGAGATGGAGGGTGATCATGACATGAAGAGGGAGGATGGGGACATGAAAAAGTGGAATAAAAGGTGGAAGATTCCATGGATTGGTAAATTGAGGATGAGGATGAGGACCTTAAAAAGAATTTGGAGTGGACTTTTGGCTAAAGGTTTGGTTTCTATTCTTTAGGCAGTGAGCTATTTGAAAAAATGCCTCAAAGAAATGTGGTCTCATGGTGATGGAATGGCATTCCATCACCATGAAACCATATTTCTTCATGACATTTTTTCAAACTACTCACTGTCTTGACTATGATATTTTTTACTATTATGCTTTGATAGATTTTTTCCAAGCATCCATAGTTTGTTGGAAAGCACCTATTTTAGGATTTTAGGCATACAAAAAAGAAAAGAAGTAGTTTGATAACATGCTTTCGTTCACATGTATACAAAATGTGGTAGCATAGAAAAGGCAGTGAGCTATTTAAAAAAATATCTCAAAGAAATGTAGTCTCATGGTGATGGAATGGCATTCCATCACCATGATACCACATTTCTTTGAGGGATTTTTTCAAACTACTCACTACCTTGTCTATGCTATTGCTTACTATTAAGCTTTGATATATTTTTTCCAAGCATCCATAGTTTGTTGGAAACCACATTTTTTAGGCTTTCAACTATAGCAACGAGGAAGTTCAAGTAGTTTGATAAAATGATTTGGTAGACATGTATGGAAAATGTGGTAGCATAGAAAAGGGGGTGAGCTATTTGAAAAACTACCTCAAATAAATGTGGTCTCATGGTGATGGAATAAACTTCCATCACCATGAGACCACATTTCTTCAAGGAAAATTTTGGAACTACTCACTACCTTGTTTATGTTATTGCTTACTTTCCAAGCATCCATAGTTTGTTGGAAAGCACCTAATTTAGGTTTCTATCCATAACAACAAAGAAGTGAGTAGATTGATTAAATTCTTTGGTAGACGTGTACAAAAAATGTGGTGGAATAGAAAAGGCAGTGATCTATTTGAAAAAAATTCTCAAGGAAATGTGGTCTCATGGTGATGGAATGGCATTCCATCACCATGAGAGCACATTTCTTCGAGGCATTTTTTCAAAATACTCACTGCCTTATCTATGCTATTTCTTACTATTATGCTTTGATAGATTTTCTCTAAGCATCCATAGTTTGTTGGAAAGCACATTTTTTTAGGATTTTAGCCATAACAACAACGAAATGAACTATTTGATAAAATGCGTAGACATGTATGAAAAATGTGGTAGCATGGAAAATGTAGTGAGCTGTTTGAAAAAACTCCTCTAAGAAATATGGTCTCATGGTGATGGAATGGAATTCCATCACCATGAGATCACATTTCAAATGCCTCTAAGAAACGTGGTCTCATGGTGATGGAATGAAAAATGTGGTAGCATAGAAAATGTAGTGAGCTGTTTGAAAAAATGCCTCTAAGAAATGTGGTCTCATGGTGATGGAATGACATTCCATCACCATGAGATCACATTTCAAATGCCTCTAATAAATGTGGTCTCCTGGTGATGGAATGGCATTCCATCACCATTAGACCATGTTTCTTCAAGGCATTTTTTCAAACTACTCATTACCTTGTCTATGCTACTATTATTCTTTGATAGATATTTTTCCAAGAATCCATAGTTTGTTGCAAAGCACCTTTTTTTAGTATTTTAACCATAGCATTAAGGAAGTGAATTGTTTGATAAAATTATTTGGTAGACATGTATCGAAAATGTGGTAGCACAGAAAAGGCGATGAGCTTTTTGAAAAAATGCCTCAAAGAAATTGGGTCTCATGATGATGGGCATCACCATGAGACTACATTTCTTTGAGGCATTTTTTCAAACAACTCATTGCCTTGTCTATGTTATTTCTTACTATTATTCTTTCATATATTTCTTGAAAGCATCCATAGCATAGACAAGGCAATGAATTGTTTGAAAAGATGCATCTCAGTAAAAAGTGGTCTCACGGAATGCCATGACAAGCAAATGCAATTGGAAGCTACTCCTAGTTATTACTTATGCGATGTGAAGTAATTGCATCACTGCTTATGTTCAATTTCTAAACAACTAAATTGTAGTTGAAATTTTGCTATCTATCAACATCTAGTTATTAGTTATGGAATGTGAAGTAATGCTTTGAGTTTGAAAGATGTGCAATGCAATGTAATCAATGATATGAATATAAACTACACAAATCTATTAAGTACAATTCACTAGTTAAACTATTTATTTTATTACCTGTGTGTACGTTTGTCTAACTCCACTAGTAGTGCGAGGTGTTCCCATGAAACCTCCAATATTGTTGGGAAAGTTTGGTCATCTCAGGAAAAACATCCAAGAACAGTAGTGCCTTTGGTAACTTTAATTTCAATTAGATTGCCTCAAAAACACGTACAACTATGTCACAAAGCGAAATCACACACAATTTGTTTCCCACATTAATCATTCTGAGAGAAGCTCATGAAAATAAGTTTCAACAACTTGCATAATTAGATTTAACAAGAAGAAACAAAACAATGAACATGCAGATTTATGTGGGGAAAACCCTTTCAGGTAAAAAACCCCACAGTCCAAAATCCCAGATCGCCATTGTATTATTCATGCAACAGAACAGTTACAAATACAACTTAGGCAGTAAGTCTTTATAGAGATTACATCTTGTTTCATTCAAGAGACAAACTAGACAACAACCTTTTGACAAGAGTTTCCTTCTCTCCTTTTTACATTTCTCTGATCAACCTCTCAGTCCAATACAACCTTCACACTACTATAATACTCTCAAATAGTATACCGAGTAGATTCACATAGTGAGAGGTTTCACATTCGATCCACACAGAGAGAGAGGAGTCACCTCCTTCAGAATGACATTCTTGTCCTCTCCTACTCCAACTCCATTCACCTGTCAAACATTTCAGATAGTTCCATTTTGTTCACACATTCAAATGATCTATTGATCTTCCCATGGACACACAGTCCAACTACCAATGGTTTACATTTTGATTCTCCCATTGGTCCACAACCGACCACATAGGATAGTCGTTCGGTTAGAATTCTTCAATCTGTATCTCATATCGGTAAGACAATAGACTCTGTCTCACCGATGCCAAACTACCCATTGACTATCACTCACTCTACAATCTTCCAACATCACCAAGAGTCCTACCAAACATGTTCATCGATGAGATCAATGCTATCAGTGACGGTCGGGAAGGTTCTACCAAGCCCCGAGGTCATACCGATGTTCTTCAGCTTAGAACCTCCGTCGGTGAGAATCCCACTAATGAAATCCATCAAGCTAACATTAAGCCTCAAAGGAGGTCCTCCAGCATTCCACTGATAGTTCATTTCCACCGATGAAGTTCCTTACATGTGATCTCGTTGGTAAGACTCACACCGAACACAGACCCATCGATCTAACTAACGTAGTCAGAACAAGACACCAAAAGTTTGGCTCACAACCCATGTTCCATTGATGCCATTCATCGACAAGACTTCCACCGATCTAGACCCATCGGTCTAACTTCCATCTTTGGTCTAACTTACAAAGACTTCACTGAGCACCAAGGTTAGGTCGATGGAGAACCATCGGCCAGACTCTCGCCGATCACAAACCCATTGGTGAAACTTCATCTTTTAGCCCAATATTTCTAGGATTCACCAAGGACCAAGGTTAGGCTGATGGAGAACCATCGGCTAGAAACTCGTTGATCACCACCAATCAATCTAACTTCAACCATCAGACAAGATAGGAATAACTTCCATCGACTGTTCAAGTTAGGCCGATCACTGTTGTCGACAAGACTACCAAAGGTCACACCGAATGGTCATGATTTAGCTTCACACGAAGAACTCAGATTGGTCAGAAAACTCAACGGTCACACCGATCTCATAGAAAATTCAAGATCACTTAAGCAGATCGACCAAACACCTCAGTGGTCACACAGACATTGCTCTCTCAGAGATTTAGGCTAGTGGGATTGAGGCACACAATTCCAACAATCTCCCACTTGACGAAGATCACAATAGCACCTGTAGAGAACTCAGGAACTAATAAGATCACGTTGGCACCACCAATTCATACCCTATTCAACAACATTCAGGAAACCCAACTAACAAGTTTCCACAGATAACAATCTACCAGACAATCTATAAGAAAATCAAGTATCCAACTGCAACTAACTATCCAATATTGTAACCAATGCAAGTCATGCATGAAACCACAAAGATCCAAACATGCTCTCATGCTCCATTAAGACTTTTGCAACAACATCTAATATTTCCATTATTCAGGCAACAATCCATGTCATCCTCCAACATGCCACCTATGGAAGAAATGTACAAGCCAAGGAGAATATGCACCAGTCCAACAAACACAAGCAAAAGATCCTAGTGATATCAATAACAAGAAACTGCCATCACTCTAGAAAATAAGATAAAACATCAACTAGAACAACAATTAGACATACTACTTCTATCAAACTGATCTGTGACTGAAAATAACACCCACAACAAGTGATAGTTCATCCAATCATCCATACATCAAAGGTATCGTACATTCATAAAATTATGTCCTATGCATAACCAACCCATGTACTTACAACTACAAGCTCCACGTGTATACAAGTCGATGAAGAACAAACATTTTGAAGAACTCACACTACATGAGTCATGCCAATAGATGAACCAATTTTTAAAGGGCACAACAAGTATACCAATCTACAACACAAAGAAAATGTAATTATGTAGTACAAAGGACCCAACTCCACACTGACATGCAAAACATGCTTGAACAAGTTGTTGCAAGAAATAACATATCTTCTAACTAGTCTGCACAACTCTTCCATGTACTCCACATTCAACAAAGAAAATAATGTTATGTGAAACCACATATTCAGAAAGATCATTAAGACCAAAGAGAATCTACAAATCATAACATGTAGCTCATCCTTCTACAAAACACCTCCAAGTATCAGTTGTGTCAAGTATATCTTCTTTACATCCCCAATAGAAAATCCTTAACAACATTCAACAAATTAAATCACATGAAAGTAAGCTTCTCAAAGAAGATCAAACTACTCTATTTCCGATTTCAGGAAATCAGCCCACTACTTTCCCCCATGATTATCATAAATGAAAAATTTACACCAAGGAGATAACCAAGCTGTCTATCACTCATAATGAATCCTCCAAAACCATCTGAGCATAGCTCAAGATCCATTAATGAAAGAAATACATAACACACCTGAGAGAAACAATGGGCACTTCTTCTCAAGCTATAAATTGCCAAGAAGACCAAGAGTGGGAAAGAGAAATTTCCTCCAAGATATCCAGGTATAAAGACTCATCCATGAACTATCTCCTCATAGGTCTTTATTGAACTCACGTTCAAACAAGGTGTAGGCTCCTCAGACTTTCTGTTAGAAAATTCAACAAGAGTAACCAATCAATACACATCTCTTATCTCAAGATAAATTCAGCCTCACCTTATTCTCCATGAATCCATGAACACCTACAAAAAATCACCTCATGCCAAAATCCAAATGCAACACAACAATATCATGAAGTATCAGGGAAATGATCAATTCACCCACAACACAAAGAATACACCAAGATCAATGTCAATATCCAACTGTAGGATCAGGAACTTATCATGACAATGTGATCTTTTCATCCCCTCTTGGGAAATACCATGCTTCAAGTGAAGAAACCAAGATCTGAAGAGCAATGCACAATGACAAAACTTCAACGTAAAAGCAAGAGTATACAATGACATAAAAGAAACAATCTCTAAACCAATATCACCAGTCAAGCACCATCAACACCTCAACCCAAATAACACACAAGTCCTCCATGGTTTCAAAATGCTAACCATCTTCAAATAGTGGCCTTGCAAATGTGAAAGAACCCTTCTGCAGGAACATGATCAAAGAGTTCCTCCTAGTAACATCTGCAAATTAAAGAGGAAAATTATTAACAGTCACTGCTAAAGCTCCCACTGAATAGTGATAACGAGATTTCAAAGCATCATGACCAACCATCTCCAAAACTGAAAGAAAACTTCTAGGTCCACAAACATATAGTTGTACTACTAATTATCCCAAGTGAAACCAACATCTCATAAGTAAGGAGATTCACCATGCTATAGGACTCTATAAATCACTTATCATCCATCCTCTTACCTCAAAACAACCACACCAATGCACAAGTGACCATGGACAAGGCCATCTTACAAGTCTGCATAAAAATCGAATCAAATTGTGTGGATATAGACAGTCCACTTCCAGGTTGTCCCACTACAAACATATGGGTAAAGATATCCCACAACATTGCACAACCTGTAGATCCAATTAATGAAACATGAAAGCTCACAATCACATCAATTCCTGACACAATATGAGGTCTCACAAAAGAACAAACATGTAGACACCCTGACTCAAAAGCCAAATCAAGCACAAATATGATTTTCCAATTATGTCCACACCAAGCACCAAAATATAGGAATCCATCAAGCATTACCATAGAATGATGAGTGACTAATCATATACCAAACATTCTTATGTAGAGAAATAATCACACTTTCTCTCACCATGCAAAGGGCATGCAAGTAGAGCTACAACTATCTCATCCAGTAGCACCCTGAGGAAGCAGGAGTCTATAAAATAGCTCTTTAGTAGATCCGTAAAACAACAAGTTTTATTGACCATGTAAGACCTACAAAAACATAAAAGACATGCAAGTACAATACATCCTTAAAAAAGGAACATCAATTCAGGAACCCCACACACATCTCAATCCAACTCCAAAACCACAAATATGTACATGCATCTAAGAAATAGATAGACTATTTCAGAATCTTTCAAATCATCTAATGATTAACTTCATAACCTTTATCCATTCGAGGTTAACAAAGAAGAATGCCTTCCAACAAAAGGAAACACAACCTAGCATAAGCACTCTCTTCCATGGCTGAGAAATAACCCACACCTCTCCATATTACAAGGGAGCCTCTCACACAGACACCCAATATAAAAGCTTTACTGCAACATAGCCACAGAGCAAAGAAATCCACCTCATACATCAAGGTTATACCACTGCCAACTAGGAGACACAAATCACAACAATTCAATATGACCAACTCCATTATCTCCATCTTCACCATCCTTCAAGTTGTGTGTTGTCTCTGAATACCACAAGACTTCCACTCACCAAGGATCAATGCATCAGCTAATTCCTCCAGATTTCCTCAAGCCTGACTGACTAAGAAATCTTCATAAGAGAAATACCCAGAACAGCAACCAAAAGAAGGCTTTGATACCACTTGTTGGTATCTGAAAAATCCTTGACCTCCCTTTACCAACTCTGATACCACTTGTTGGGAAAGGTTGGTCATCTCAGAAAAACATCCAAGAATAGTAATGCCTTTGGTAAGTTTAATTTCAATTAGATTGCCTCAAAAACACATACAACTATGTCACAAAGCGGAATCCGACACAATTCATTTCCCACATTAATCATTCTTAAAGAAGCTCATGAAAATCAGTTTCAACAACTTGCATAAGGGTATGTGCGGGATCATCATGGAAAAAATAGGCCCTTAAATGGCAATAAAATTCAGAAAATCGAAGTTAGGCAACTTGAGGTAAAAATTTGAATAAGTTATCTATATTATTTAAAAAATATGTGACAATAGAATCTGTAGCAAATTGAATGTAGTTTCTAAACTACTAGGTTTTTGTTTTTTTTTAAAAACCTATTTGGTGAAAATTTGAAATTTCAATGCAGTAGTACTTAAATTCAAAGGAAAAAAATAGAAGTAGGTGTCTGTTTGACCACCCTAACCATAATAAAATGATAATATTTTTTTATAAGATTTTAGATATAAGTAGGGGACTCATGTCCTGATGTGATGCATATTTTTTTGTAATTTTTTTCCAAGTAAATAATTAATTATGATTTTTTTATTACAACTTTTAAAAAGTATAAAAACTCGTATGTCTGACCACCTTAACTTGGTCGAAAATTCATGAAATTCAATTCTTTTTTTTTTAATCCTACAGTATGTGAAGCATAGAATGTGACACATGTTTTGGATTCAAAAAATGTGATACCGTTTGAAAGCTATAGATTTTTTTCAATCAGCCAATCAATCAGGACTTTAGTCGTAATTCAAATAGAAAATGAATAATAATTATTTATTAAATTCAAAGTAAAGCATAATTTATATTGGTGGAAATATGAGAATATCCTTTCAAAACCCTTTTCGTTTCATCAATTTTGGGTAAAAAAATGTCATCAGCCACATGGGCATCATATCACTTAGATATCGCCACTTTTTGTCCCATCATGATCCTGCACATACCCATAAATAGATTTAACAAGAAAAACCAATAAAGATGAAAGATGAAATAGAACAATGAATACATAAATTTACATGGGGAAAACCCTTTTGGGTAAAAAACCCCACACTCCAAAAGCCCAGATTGCCATTGTATTACATCTCAGGCACTAAGTCTTTACAAAGATTACATCTTGCTTCATTCTGGAGACAAAGTGGACAACAACCATGTGACAAGAGTTTCCCTCTCTCCTTTTTACATTTCTCTGATCAACCTCTCAGTCTAATACAACCTTCTCACTATTACAATACTCTCACACAATATACATAGTAGATTCACATAGCAAGAGGTTTCACATTCGATCCACATAGAGAGAGAGGAGTCACCTCCTTCAAAACAACATTCTCGTCCTCTCCTGCTCCAACTCCCTTCACCTATCGAACATTTTAGATAGTTCCATTTTGTTCACACACTCAGACGATATGTTGATCTTCCAATGGACACATAGTCCAATTGCCAATGGTTTACATTCTCCTTCTCCCATTGGTCCACAACCAACCACATAGGAGAGTCGTTTGATCAGAATTCTTCAATCTATATTGCGTATCATTGAGACAAAAGACTCTATCTCACCAATGCCAAACTACCCATTGACCATCGTTCACTCTACAATCTTTCAGCATCACCAAGATTCCTACCGAACATGTTCATCGATGAGATCAATGCTATCGGCAACAATCCACAAGGTTCTACCGAGCCCCGAGGTCATATCGATGTTCTCTAGCTTACAACCTCTGTCGGTGAGAGTCACACTAATGAAATCCATCAAGCTAACATTCAGCCTCAGAGGAGGTCCTCCAAGATTCCACTGATAGTTCATGTTCCACCAAAAAATTTCCTTACATGTGATCTCATCGGTAAGACTCACACCGAACACAGACCCATCGGTCTAACTAACACAGTTAGAACAAGACACCAAAAGTTCGGTCATCAACCCATGTTCCATCGATTTTGTTCATCGGTAGGACTTCTATCTATCCAAACCCATCGATTTGACTTCCATCGTCAGTCTAACATCCACACATTTCACCGAGCACCAAGGTCAGGCTGACGGAGAACCATCGGTCTTACTTCATACATCAGCCCGATCTTTCCAGGCTTCACTGAGGACCAAGGTTAGGCCAATGGAGAACCATCACCCAAACTCTCGCTGATCACCATTCGTTGGTCTAACTTCAACCATCGAAAAAGTGAGGAAAAACTTATGCCGACTGTTCAGGTCAGGTTGATCACTATCATCGGTAAGATAGACCAAATGCCACACTAATATGGTCATGAAGTAGCTTCACATAGAGAACTCAGATCGGCCAGAGAGCTCAATGGTCACACTGGTCTCACAGATAGTTCAGGATCACTTAAGCAGATTGTCTAGACATCTCTGTGGTCACACCGAAATTTCTCTCTCAGAGGTTTAAGTCAGTGGGATTGAGGCACACAATTCCAACAAATATTAGCCTATTCAACATCCAAAATCAGATATTAGAATGCCATTCATATAACAATGCTATTAACATGTAATAAATTGGCAAGTTGTTTACTAGTTACATACCTCAATGGTAGATGCAGTGGAGTAATAAGCAGGCGTAGGGCTAGTCTATCTAGTATCAATACTCTAACCCTGAAATTATTATAAAATCATAAAACTAAATTAGTTATTCTTGCATTTCAAAATTGAAATTTAATAAATTAAATTCAATGAACATGTGAGCATTTACCTGAGTATCGATGCCATAAGCCTTATTCAAAATGTCAGATTCCCTTGCCATCTCCATAGTTGTATACGTATCCTATGTAGCAACCTCCTGAGTGCTGATGGGGTCATATGAACAAGTCGTCCTTCAAGCCTGACACGAATAGGATGGAAGCCTAGCACTTGAAGACTCCCCTAGATGGTGATGTAGTATAGAACTTGCATGTCGGATGAGACTATGGGTCAAAGAAGTGATAGCCTACGAAGTGGACCTACCTAGGCACTCTCCTTTGTGATGAAAGGGATAATGATGTTCTCATGATTTGGCCTAGCGAGAGCTTGTCTCACTTATCGCCTAGGATCCTATCATGCACTAGGTCTATCTTGAGTCAACCCCCCACCTCTCCCTTGGAAGTCCCTCAGATCAAAATATTTTGGGATTTTGTTCAGGATGAACTCACTGTATAGTTTGCTCAAGAAATATTGTGGTTCTTCGCAATTTTTGCATGGTGGGTAATCAAAAACCATGTACTGGACCTATCCAAAAATAATTTTCCAATCCCTTGGTGGTGGCACCAGTGGATAGGAAACCTCTTTGCATTGAGGTCAAGATTTTGATTTGTGTGTCGATTGGTGAATAATGAGCACAAATCTAATTTGGTATTTTTTTTCACCTTTTACATCTTTATATGATAATTTATCTCTGTAAAAATCCCTAGCTTCTTGCCTCCTATCTTGCCAACCACTTAATTGTTTGATGATTTTGATGATTGCATCTAAAAATTTTAACATTTCTTTAAGTGAATTTTCAAGTGTTCTTCTTTCCATGGATGGACCTACTAGATCATTCAACCTAGTGATTAACTCCTCAATTTGTTTTTTATTGTTTTCAGTTACCCCCATTAAATATTGTTGAGTTCTAGGAGGATGTTGAGGGATTAGTGGAGGAGATTGTTTTTGATTCTCTAGTTGTTGAAGATTTTTGGGAGGGTTTTGAAGAGGGTTTTTCAAGATCATTATCATTTCCTACAAATTAAACAAATGATTATAAACATAACCTAAAACTAAAAAATTCACAATAAATTCACAACAAAAAAAATATATTTATTTATTCAACTTCTTCATCGATGTGGCAACATCTTGGTGTCGAACTTGTAAAAAATTGATGCAAAAAATGCAAAATGTTCTCCTTGAATGCAAGCACGCAACTACAAGGTTTTTGGCCACGGGCAACAAAAAAAGTCACACAAAATGATTTCAATTTTCTTTTCTTTTTTCCTTAAATAGCAAGTAACTTGCTCGTGTTATATCGCGAGTGCATTATAATGTGCTTGTGGTATACTACGAGTGCGTTACAAGCTTGATGTGGTCGAGCCTTATGCTCAGTCACACCAAGTCATAGCGCAAGCATGTTATAACACGCTCAGACTATTGCTTATCAAATGTTTTTTTAAAATTTTGCCACAATTTGGCCCCCCATGTTTTTGCACCTGCCTTTATGGGGCTTTAGACTTCAAGATTGAGGTGTACTCGATGTAGTGAACAATCGAACATCAGGCTTTGGCGTTAAGGCTTACACCTTGACTTAACTACTAAGGATGTATGATGTATGGAGGAAACGTGAACCCTGACACCCAAAAGGATGGAAGTTGGCAAGGATGAGTTTCGATCTTCATGAGACAGAGGTTGGGCTTACGCCTTACTCAGAAGATGGTAGATGACATGGAGGAACGAACTCTAACATTCGACATATGGTAAACTGACCCATTGAAGTGACATGGGGACTTCAAAGAGCCCTTGTTTCATGTCTCTCTCACATAGTGATAGGGAAGGTGACAATAGTATAATGGACTAGAGACTGATGACTCCACTCCTAATCGTAAGGGAGAATGAAGTCACCAAAAATGGAGGGAATTATCTCTTGAAGTGGAGTTGACTCGATTGACTAGTACAGATTAATGACACATAGGGTAAGGTGGTTGGCAAACTCACATCATTGTTTTGTACCACAAAATTTAGGGTTTGATCGAATAGTGATGTTTTGAAGTACGACGACTAAGTTTTAATGCTAGTCAAGGTGCGAATCATTTAAGTTGATGGGGATGGTGGCGATAAGGTAAACATGGATGCTAGACTTTAATGCAGATTCTATCGATAAGAAGAAAAAGAGAAAAATCTTGGAATGATGATAAGAAACACCAAGTCGTGGATTCTCAAAGAGGAAAACTACATCAAACTCGGAGGGGGAGACATCACTGATGAGAATTGAGCTGATTTCTCATGGTGAAGGAATGACGTTTCAAGGGGAGTTAGCATCGATTTGATGAATTGTAGGTTGTTGAAGTCAAGAAGGCTAATACAATGGAATATGTAGTTATGTAATGCCATTTTGTTTGCAGTAATAAAAGAATGCTTTGCTTCTATCTCGCATTCTCGATAAGTGTTTCTTTGTTGTTTTGGGAGTCTATGTATTGTAAGGGGAGTTCCCTGAATTAAAGTTCATTCTTGTAATAGGTGAGTTTGACATTTATGCACCTTCTTAGGTGTGTCTTCACACCTTCTTAGGAAAGTTTATCCACCTTATTAAGTGAGTTTGTGTGCTTTCTTAGACAAGTTTGTGTACCTTCTTAGGTGATTCTTTGTGCCTTATTAGACAGTTTATGCACCTTCTTAGGAGAGGCTTTCCACCTTCTTAGGTGAGATTATGCACCTTCTTAGGCAAGTTTATGAACCTTCTTAGGTGAGTCTGTGTGAATAATTAGGCAATTTTATGCACCTTCTTAGGTGAGACTTTGGTAAATTGGTTCATCAATTCAACATAACACAACTTGTTGATTTCGGGATGCCTCTTTTAACATGATCGTTGAGCATAAAACCCCTTTCTTGACAATAGATCTATGTGTTTCATGAGTGCCTAGCTCATGATGCAGCTTGCTAGCCTTGTTGAACCCATTTTATTGCATGGACACCTAGCATAATGCAGCTTGCTATTCAATAGATCCATGTGGCCCATGAGTGATGTGGCATAATGCAACTTGCTAGTCCTCATTGGGGCATTCATTTATTCGAAATGGATGACGTTTGGTTTTTGAGACAATTCAATACTAAGGTATCTTTTCCTTACTAATTTGAATCCCTTTAGTATTGACCTTGTGTTTTGTTGTGTGTGTTTTATGTATCTTCTCTATGTTGGCATTGTTTTTGCATCAAGTTTTTTTTCATTTCATTGTCAGCTTTATGTTATGCTATTTTTTTTCATTGTGTTTGCTTCATGTATTTCCAACATGTATGTTAGTGTATGTTGTTTTGTTGCATTTTGTACATGCACATGTTCCTTTGTGCTCATGTTGTCTTGTCATCGAATCTTGGATTCTAGGGGCTTGTGTACTCCCCCTAGATCCATAGTCATCCTATATCTTCAACATTTGGAAAATCAAACAACTCTTGAGACATTTTCTACTTTAGTGTGATTATGAGTGTAAGTTCATACTCCCACTAAAGTGGGGGATGAATGTAGCATCGTGAATTATCACCCTTGACAAATTTCACACTATGTTTTTCTCCCCCTTTAGTTTTTGGACCCTATTGAAAATCTACTTTCCTAAATTATGCATTCCATAGCCCATTTTTAACAATTACTAAAAACTTACAACTATAAAATAAATGTATTTATCTAATACTTTGCCCTTGACACCTTATTTTTTGGAAAATAGGGTTGGGACACATATGCCCTATGGTGAATGGGCTCTTTTTTGGAAAAAGTACCCCCTATTTTGGCTCCAAATTCAAATATGTCAGTGTTAGCGCTTTATTATTTACAACTCAAGTGTCGAAAGTTGGCTATCGAGATTGAATTTATAAAAAAATAGAATAATTGCATATAAATACCTAGTTATTGTATCATTTCACAAATGACAAGCATGAGGTGAACAATACGAGCAAGAATTATTGTCAAGAGCATTATCAAGCAATTCAAGTGTATCATTTCAATGATTCATTGAAGCAATTCAAGATCCAAACATCATTTCAAATAATATGTGAGTTTATGCATGCTTATGTCATCATTTTTTGTGAAGGCTAAACAAGCAGTTTCCTAGCCTTAGTCAATCATAGCTCTTATGTTTTATATTTTGATAACCTATGTTCATAGGGTTGATGCCAAAATATAGTTTTAATTTGTTATTGATTTTAATATACCCAAGTGATTAGATTGCACACACAGTTCACCTACAAAATAAAATAAAATAAAAGTTATAAATTTAAAAACTAATAAATTCATATATATAATTTAATTTCTATAAATTTATATAAATTTACAATATGATATAAATTTATAATATAATCTATATAAGTGGATACAAAATATTACAATCCATACAACTTAAGCCATATAAATATTTTTTGATTGATTTGCATCAATTAATGTGGATTGATATTAGTTTACAATTTATATATGTAAATTTTACGCATTTACAATCTATACAATGTAATACATATTAGTTGATATAAATATGCAATCTATGCAATTTATCTATATAAAGTTATATACATATGAATTGTTATCAATTGAATGAACTAAATTCCACGAAAGATTATGATATTTTCCAATAGATAATTGCATTAAGGCATTTCCATCAAACCGGGCCCAAAACTAAATGGGTATGGGTATGGATATTCAAAATTTACCATTATAGATTCTAATGGTGAATTTTCCATACTTGTGTCATTTCCCATTTAATATGTCAAATATGATGAAAGAGATAAATCAATAGACATACTCACAATTATTGCAATTTTGTAAAAAGATGGGTTTCTTGCCTTGTGCTACTTACTCATTCCTTTCACACATTTTTAAATATTTTTTATTTATCATGTCTTTATATTTTGAACACGTCTCTAAAAATTTACCATATCCACTTCATCACATTTATACACTCACGTATACACACGATATCCATTTTGATTTGACAATTTTCATATCCCAAAACTAATTTATGATCCAGAAACATCATCATGATCCTAGCCTAATTCTACTCAATATCAAAATTATAGATTCCATTTTTATTGACTCTTACCTTAACCTTTCCTAAAAGTAACTAAATACAACTTTTTTTTAAGTACTAGGGATAAACAAGGAAGCTTTTTAGTATTGAGATGCTGTTATGGCAGACAGTGAGAATAACATCTCCAATAACATCATAGCGGGCCTTAATACTAAAGAATTGCATAATCTTGCGCATAATCATTGATGTGCTCCAAGCATTCAATCGAAATTTCTTGTATGGCACGCTTCACTGTGTGATGACAATGGCAGAATCTTATTTTCGAGGAAAATGAGGATGGATCATACGACTTTTGAAACACTGTTTCAAAGATCGAGGAGATCAATAGCTTTTGAAAAAAGACTCGGAGTTTTACAAGACAGCGGATGGAGAATATCATCAGAAAAGGACTAAGATAAAGTAAAGAGCTTCAAAATAATTTTTAATGGAATTATATTTTTGGTATTCGGTAAAAACTTTATTGATGAAAAATATAGTTTATTATAATAAACGTTAAGAATACCAGCGACATCACAGACAATAACTTTATTTTCTTTATTTCATAGTGCACCAAACTATCAAGGATATGCTACACCACCGTATAATTGGGCGCACCATCAAATTAAGAAAATAATATTTGAGCTGGGGCTATATGCTGGTAGAAAAATTTACTGTCAAAATTTAATAAATAAATAAATGTTTTTGTCATGTCATTTGAGGAATTTGAGGAATTTAATGTTTAATTAAATAGAGAGTTGGAATGGTTTACATTTTATTTGGAAAGACAATTTTAAATCTAAGTCATAATATTATAAAAATTATTAAATGCATAATATGAAAAGTTTTGATCTACATTTCATACGGGAGATGTAATTCTAAATATGAATATATATAATCAAAGTGTTTACTTATATTATGTTTATAGAAATTTAAAGTATAATTATTTATTATTATGGTAAGTTTGTATACTCTTGTTTTCTTGTTTAATTTTGTCCCTATTTTGATGGGATAAATTAATACAATTGTATATGGACAAATGCCAACTTCTTGTGTAAGGTTGGGTGCATTCAATTGTCACTCCTCTCCATAGACACTAATTCCCATGCGTTCGCTCTTATCCATACCCATACCACATTGTAAATAACGTTACACAACTTTTAATTCGGTGGACTATAAAATAAAGAGAATAATATTTTAGTTGGTGGCTATATATTCAAGGAATATTCTACTGCCAAATTTAATAAATAAATGTTATGTAACGTTGTGTGAGGAAATTAAGGTTTAATTAACGAAAGTGTTGAGATGTTTTGAATTTTATGTGTTTTAAAATTAAGCCATAGTAGTAAAAGTGAAATAAAAATTATTACTTTCATGACAAGAAAAGTTATGATGGTCCACATTTCATACATGAGACATAACTTTAAATCGAAGTCAAATTAATGACAAAAATAAGTATAGAATAAATGTGAAATAAAAGTGATTAGTTTCATCTTAATTAGGTAATGTAATGTTATATAGATAAAATCAATCAAAATGTCCAACTGTATTCTCTTTATAAATATTTAAAGTGTGATTATATTAATGTGATGATAAAATTTACATACCCATGTCAATACTTAATTTAATTTTGTACATGATTAATTGTTGTGTCTTGACATATAAAGACCCTCAATGTGCATTCATTACCATCCCATTCTCATTTGAAAATCCTATCCAATAAAGAGAAACAAGTCACATTTATCTAGTACAAGAAAGTTCATTCTTGTAAAAGGTAGGATTGACCATTGGGGATAAATTCAACCTAAAATGAATTAAAATATTATTTTAATCTCCAACCTTAAATCAAGGTTAATGCATTTGTTTTCAAAAGTAAGGTGAGTGGAACTCTACATTGCATTGGATTCATTCTCTGTCATAATTTCCAAAGTTATTTATTCTCCTATTTCAACATTGATTTACACAAATTTAATATACCCAACTATCATTTAATTTAATCAAGTTAATTTATTCTTGCGTGCAAATTTATTTAATTAGCCTATATTAGCCCATATTAACACTTAGGGGAGTGTAGTTTCATTTACAAATACTTATATTTTGAATACTTTAATTAGATGCTCGATTACATGTAAGTTAGTATTCCTTAATAGTTAAATTGATATTTTGCAGTTACTAGGGTGAAAACTACACATCTTACAACTTTCCCTTCAATTTTGACTCATCTTGAATCTTTTGTCTCAAATGTGATGGATATCAATTAAGTGGTATATATTTGTATAAAATTTCACAAGTTAGTTGGTCCTTGGATAGCAATTGAGTATTATGATGTGTTTTTAAAAATACACATCATAATACTCAAAAAATGCACCAAATAGAACACTTAGAACACATAAGTCTCACACAATTTATTTTAAACATAAGAAAGAATAACCTAATAAGGCTTACCTCCTTGAGATTTCAACAATGGTGGAAAATGGGTTGAAGAGTAGCCCAACTCCAACTTCCCAAAATTTCCTTCCCATGCCAAGCAATAAGAGCTCCCAAAAAATAATATCCACCAAAGAAAATAATAATAAGAAGAAGAATCCCCAACCCCTCCACAAAAAGAAGCTAAATAGAGTCTGAAATTGGAATCCTTGCCAATGGGGAGGTGACATTTGTCACCTTCCCATACCTCCAACACATAACCCTATAATTATTCCCTATGTGGAAGGCATTTAAGGGAGGAAGGAGTGTCTTGCACTCCATTCTCAAAAGTCTTCAAATTCATTAAGAAGGAGGAATGAACTTGAACACTCCACCCCCAAAACTCTCAAAATTCGTCACCCCTCTTAATGGACAATTAACATGGATCATATCTTAGATATGGCCTAAGATATGGGTTAAATCAAGTACCCAATGCTTAGGTTACCACCCTAGAGGTTTAAAAAATGAAAAAAATATACAAAATAAACTATTTTCACCGATTTAAAACTCAAACAAAACTTAAAAATTAAATCTAAAATTACCCTAAAGAATAAAATTACAAATTAAAGATTCAAGCTTCAAAACTTTAAGAACCCACAAAATCACATACAATCATCTCTCAAACCACATCACATTAACCATAGTACATTGAGACTATAGTCCCTCCAAATGAGCTAAAGTCAATATTTTGAGATTGATCACATTTGGTTCCTTGGAAATCTTTGATTCCATGACCATAGGTTAAACCTACACACTTGATTTCACACATTAGTGCATCCAAGAAAATCACATAGTTGAAGCAACCAAAATGAAACATTTACATTCACATTATAAATTTCTGTAAATCATTTCCAATCACACAATTTCCTGATTCCCAATTAGCATAATCTCTAGGAATCATAATTATTGATTTAACATAATAATATTCATTCAAATCTCACAAGGTAAGTAATAATCATCAGTTCATAATTTCATTTAAAACCTAATCACTTTACCCATCATAATATTTAAATCAACATATGTATTTTCAATTCACCATCACACATATAGTTATCGAAATATCATTAGGCTATTCTACATAAGAATTTCAATAATTAAGGAAATCTAATATAGTATCAAGTATCTAATTATCATCACATGCACATTATCATATTGTATTAGTTAATTGATAGTGAGATGGCATAATGTCTAATAAATCTAAAGGTGGGCCTCACAACTTTGTAATCACCCTAGAAGATTTGTATGGTAATCATGTTTGAAATATAAGGTTGGTAGACACTACTTTTCTTCACTAGCTTCACTTAGTTCTCTTGTTATTTTTAAAATCAAGGATCTATCAAAGAGTGAATTTTTCGTGATTGCATCTCTTAGGAGAAGAAAAAATTCTTTAAGATTCAACAATTTTGGAAACCATGTCATCTGTTGAGGTGAAGCCTCTAATAGAAATATACAAGGGATTTAGGGCACGCATCTAAAACATTAAATAGGGACTGTATGATGGACAAAATGGAGTCGTTGTAGAGTGAGGTTAAGCAATAGATGTTTGAATAATCATCTAAGAACAGATTAGATAGGAAGCCTTCGATGAAGTTAATCATAGTTCTTAAGTTTTACATTTTAAGCATCCATATTCATAGCGTTGATATCAACATATCTTTTAGATCTATATATTAATTTTAAACCAAAGGAAGTTGATTCCATGTCCACAATTTACCTACAAAATAAAATAAAAATAAATTAAATAATTATAAAGTGATAAATTTAAAAATTGAGAAATTAATAGATTGATGTATACAATCTAATCTATATATTTAATTAAATCTACAATATGATATATAAATTGATATAAATCTAATCTTATTGATACCAATTTCAAATATAATCTAATGTAAAACAAAGTGAATTTACAATCAAAACTTCTTAAGCTGATATAAAATATTACAATCCATTTAATTTGAGCTATACAAATTGATATAAATCTATTTTGATTAATTTGTATCAATTCTAATGATTTGATATCAATTTAGAGTTATATATGCAAAAGTTACACAAATTAATTGAAATAAGTTGATGTAAATATGCAATCTATAAGCAATCTGATATACATATTGATTGATATCAAAATAATCAGCCCAACTCTACATAAGGTTGTGTTGTTTGTCAATATGTAATTGCATTTAGGCATTCCATCAAATTTGGCCCAAAAATAATGGGAATTAGCATGAGTATGCAAATTTCTCCACTATGGATTCTATGATGAATTTTGCATACTCATGTCATCTCTCATGTTTAATTTTATATTTTTTTTGGAGAAAGTACCTTTATACATGGACGTATTTGAAATTGTCATAGTTTTATAAAAAAAAATATTTCCTGCCTTGTGATACTTATTTAATCCTTTCAAACATTTCTTCTTATTTTCTATTTACCCATCTCTATATTTATCTCTAAAATTTCCCTTATCCATACTAATTTAGTACATCTATGAACTCAAATATTCCTATACAAACATTATCTATTTTGATTTCATCATTTTCATATCCCAAGACATCATCGTGAACATAACCTAATCTTACCCGAATTCCAAATTGTAAATTCATTTTTTATCGACTCCTGCCTTAACCCTTCCTACTTTAAAATTAAGTAAATGCAAATTTTTTTAAAAGAAGAAAGGATAAATAAGGAAGCTTTTACAATTGAGATGCTGATATGAAAGACAATGAAAATAACATTTACAAGATCTACCATGCAGATCATAGCATTCTCATGACTACTTTTGGTCACTACTCTTACGAACGAATACAATAACACTAAAGAAATGCCTAAACTTGCACAAATTTCCCTTCCACTCACACATGTCTACCCACCATGTACGAAAGGGGAAAAGAGAGTGATTTCAATCCTAGATGTGCTTCAAGCATTCAATCAAAATTTCTTGTATACCACATTTCATTGTGTGATGACAATGGCAGCATCTTATTTTTGAGAAAAAAAGGGAAGATGGATCATATGAATTTGGAAACACCAATTCAAAGATCAACGAGATCAATATCTTTAAAAAGGAAGATTGAGATAAAGCTAAGATGTTGAAAATATAGTGGATGGAGAATATAATTGTCAGAATATCTAATTTTGAGCAACAACGAGAAAGTGCATTTAATGTACAGATAAATGAGATCCATTTTGGATCGTTCCCCCCAGTTTGACTGCCAAACACTTGTTGTCCCAATTAATGATTTGGCAGAAAATTTATTACTGGTAGGTAATTTTGAAAATGAGCGCCAGTTTTTGGAAAGAAGGAAGGAAAGACAAAAGCAATAGTTAGAATGTTTTTCATTTAGACTAAAGACATAGAATTACAAAGAGCAATAGCAAACAAGAAGGAAGTTCAGGAAAACCTATAGTAGTAGAAGATAGTGACAGAGAGCAGTGCTTTGGAATATCTCTAGCACACAGTTTGCTCCAATGTGTTGAAATGTGCATAGTTTTTGTATGAAGCATATATAGAGGTTTGCTCTGAGTTTTTGTATGAATTATTTTTTTGAATGTAATCTCTTTTTGGATAGTTGAATGAAATAGAAAATATATTGTCTCCTTGTCATGCTATCTATTTTATTTTGTCTGTGTTTTCTTCTTTTCCAACTATAATTGGGTTTCTTTTCCCAACAGATTGGTATCAGAGCCCTCAGTTTTCTGGGCATTTAGTTTTTAAATCCCTAGTTGTATTCCTAGGTGTGCAGTGACAAAAGCTTTGCTTCTAGGTTTTTGGGGAAGCCCTAGTTTTCTAGGAAGTGAAGAAAAACACTTTGGTTTTTTTTAGGTATTTGTAGTTTCCCCCATTTAGCAAAATGGTTGGAGGAGACAATAGGAGTTTGGCAACAACCACCTATTTTTTGTGGAAAAAATTATGATGTCTGGGCAAAGAAAATGAAAACCATTCTTGTAGCAAATGATTTGTGGGAGTTAGTAGAAAATGGGTTCATAGATGTGACTGACCCAAATGCATATGTAGCATTAAACAATCCCCAAAAGAACCAGTTGAAGGAGACAAGGAAAAATGATGCTAAAGCCCTCAGTTTGATTGAGGTAGCCTTGATACAGGCTATTTTCCCTTGAATAGCAACAGCTAGTTATGCAAATGAAGCATGGGATATACTTCAAACCACTTGCAAAGGGATTGAGAAAGTTAGGTCTATGAAACTCCAGCTGCAAAGGAGAGAATTTGAGACTATGCATATGAAGGACATCGAGTCCATTCTAGATTTCCATATAAGGGCTTCCACCTTGATTAACTAGTTGAGGATAAATGGAGAAACTATGGAAGAGAAAAATATTATGGAGAAGATTTTTAGAAGCTTTCCCAAAAAAATTGACCCGATTGTTATTGCCATAGAAGAGGCAAAGGACCTCTCAACATTAGCAGTTGATGATTTAATGGGTTCACTTCAAACCCATGAGCAATGCCTAAATAGGTCTACAAATTCTTCCTAGGAACAAGCTTTGAAAGCATAGGCCAATGTAAGAGGAAGGGGAAGAGGAAGAAATGGCAGCGGAAGAGGTCAAAGAGGTAGAGGCAAAAGCAACCCCAGAAGAGGAGGCTCAAATAGCCAAGAGGAAGCCAACATCTCCCAATCTGACTTCCAAAACACAAGGAACAGTAGCTCAAATTAGAGGAAAGATAAGAGAAATGTGAAGTGTTACTATTGTCACAAGTATGGTAACTATGCAAGAAAATGTAGGAAGAAACAATGTGACCAAGGGAGTCAAAATACAAATATGGCAAACGAGAATAAGGCTGAAAATGAAAAGCAGTCAGAAGTATTCATTGCATGCAATCTTGCAGAACGAGGCAGTGTTGAAGTTTGGTATTTGGACAGTAGTTGTAGCAACCACATGAGTGGTAACATAAATTTGTTTGCCTCCATTGATATCAGCATTAATTCTGAAATCAAAATTGGGAACAACGAGAAGGTTCCAGTCATGGGCAAAGGCATAGTGTGTCTACAAACCAAGCATGGTGAAGAAAGACAAATCCATGATGTCTTTTATGCCCTAGGAATGAAAAATAATCTTTTGAGAATTGGATAGATGGTCCAAAATAGCTAGAGAGTGTTGATGGAGAAAGGAGAATGCATCATCTATGACAAAGATGGAAGCAAGAGAGTTATGGTAGCAATTCAAATGACAAAGAACTAGATGTTTCCCCTCAAAATACAAATCTCAGCATACTCAAAAGGTCTGCAACAGTCAGCCTTCAAAATGGTCATCCAAGACCCATCGAAGCTTTGGAATTTGAGGTATGGGCATTTAAGTTATTCTAGTTTAAGTCTTTTAGCTAAAAAAAGGCATGGTTAGGGGCCTACCAGCAATTGTAGAGCCCGATGGAAAGTGTGAAGCATGCATCCTAGGTAAACAACATAGGCAACCCTTTCAATCAGAGCATTCTAGGAGAGCTAGAGCACCATTAGAGCTGGTGCATTAATATTTGTGTGGTCCCATGAAGACCCCAACCCTAGGTGGTAATGTTTATTTTATGACACTCATAGATGACTATAGTAGAAAAATCTGGGTGTATTGTTTGAAGAACAAATCAAAACAGACAGAGGGGGAGAGTATATCTCTCAAGAATTTTTGAATTTTTGTAAGTATCAAGGTATTTAGAGACAACTCACAGCCAAGTATACTCCACAACAAAATGGAGTGGCTGAAAGAAAGAAAAAAATAATCACGGACATGGCAGCAAGCATGTTGAACACAAAAGGTTTGTCAAATGAATATTGGGGTGATGTTGTAGCAACAACAGTCCACATTCTGAATAAGTGCCCCACAAAGGCCATGCATTATAGGATTCCACAAGAAGCACAAACAAAATGTAAATGGAGTGTAGAGCATTTCAAAATATTTGAATGTGTGGCATATGCTCTGGTGCCAAAAGAAAAAAAGGAAGAAATTTGATGACAAAGGTGAAAAATGTATTTCCATAGGCTATAGTGAGGAATCCAAATCCTACAAATTGTATAATCCCATCACCAAGAAAGTGGTGATCAGTAGGGACGTTGAGTTCATTGAAAATGAGTCATGGGATGGAATAGTTGATAACAACAATGGCATTTTTGTTTCAATACCTTTTGAGGATGAAGAAGTTGTAGAAGGCAGATGCAGCGAAACTTTACAACAAGGTAAAAGTTCAAAAAACAATAGTAGCAGCTCCAAAAAATTTCAGCAGAATAGTTTCTCCATAAAATTTTAGTAGAACATAGGCACTGGAAACTTTCAGTAGGGCAGATGCGCTAGAACCCAACAGGGTAGATGCATTGGAAGTTCATAACAATAGGGCAGATGCAACGAAAATTTATAGCAGCGGTCTTCTACATCAGACCAGCATTCAAGCAGCTTCAGAAATTCAGACCCTACACTTGCATCATTAATGCCATGAAAGACTAGAAGCGTGAGGGAACTTTATGAAAACACAAGGTATGAAGATTTTGATGAGAATTTAGATTTTGCTTTGTTTTCTCATAGTGATCCAATGTCTTTTGAAGAAGTCTTGAAAGAATAAAAAGGTTTAATACCATGGATGAAGAGCTGAACACCATAGTGAGAAACAAAACATGGGAGCTCACTGATTTACCCAAAGGGAAATCAGCCATTGGAGTTAAGCGGGTCTATAAGACCAAATGCACTGCTGATGGTAAAGTTGAAGGGCACAAAGCAAGGCTGTTTGTTAAGGGATATAAACAGCAACCTGGAAGAGACTATGATGAGACTTTTGCACTAGTTGCAAGGCTAGAAATAGTGCGGGAAGTCCTAGCAATTGCAGCCCAACATAAATGGAGAGTATTACAAATGGATGTAAAGTTAGCCTTCTTGAATGGAGTGTTGAAAGAAGACGTGTATGTGGAGCAGCCACCTAGCTACAAAGTTCTAGGGAAAGAAGACAAAGTCTACAGGCTCCAGAAAGCTCTCTACAGGCTGAAACAAGCACCACAAGCATGGTACAACATAATTGATTCATACCATCTAAGAAATGACTTCAAAAAAAGTGGTAGTGAGCCCACACTTTACATCAAGGCAGTCAATGGTGAGATTCTTATTGTTTTTTTGTATGTAGATGATTTAATTTTCATAGGGAATAGTAATATTTTCATTGTTGATTTCAAAGAGGCAATGAAAAATGAGATTGAAATGATAGACCTAGGTTTGCTAAAATATTTCTTAGGCATAGAGGTCCAACAAAATCATGATGGCATCTTTATTTCAAAAAAAAGTTATGCTAATCAAATCTTGAAGAGATTTAGAATGTTGGACAACAAACCAGCCCCAACTCCAATAGCTACAAGTCTAAAATTAAGCAAAGAGGACATTAGCAGAGTTGTTAACCCAACCCTCTATAAGAGCATGGTTGGAAACCTCATATATTTGACAACAACAAGACCCGATCTGATGCATACAAAAAGCCTAATTTCTAGGTTCATGGAGCAGCCTAAGGACACCCATTCGCAAGTAGGAAAAATAATACTAAGGTATGTCAATGGCACAAAAGGCTATGGCATTATGTACATTTCCTCTAATGAGTTTCAACTAGTTGGGTACACAAACAATGATTGGGAAAGAAATGTAGATGATAGAAAGAGCACTTCAAGATACTTGTTCCACATGGGTTCAGGAGCAATATCATGGGCATCAAAGAAGCAACTGATAGTTTCTCTCTCCATGGCTGAAGTGGAATATATTGCAGCAAATGTAGCAGCATGCCAAGCTATTTGGCCTAGATGAATCTTTGCAGATTTGAATGAGAAACAAGAAGATGGTACAACCATATTTTGTGACAATGTGTCTTCTATCACTTTGACGAAGAATCTCATCTTTCATGGACGAAGTAAGCACATAAAAATATGATACCATTTCATAAGGGAGTTGGTGGAGCATGGAGATATTGAACTTCAGTACTGTAGATCTGAGTAGCAGCTCACTGATATTTTCACAAAGAAATTGTCAAAAGACTCGTTTGAATGCCTAATAGATAGGTTGGGTATACGAGAATGTGTTGGAACTTGTGTTTCGAAAAACATAGAAAAGTGTCGATGCGTCGGAAGCTTGGCTCAGAAAAACACAAAGAAGTGTTGATGCTTTAGAACTTTAGTTCAGGGAAACTTGGTAGAGCGTCGATGCATCGAAACTTCGGATCAGGATAGTGTAAGAAATTAGAACAAGTGAAAATAGGTTTGTGTTGGAAACTTTGCTTCGATGCTCTAGAACTTTTGGTCTGTTGCATCAGAAGTTTCACAAAGTGATGAAAAATAGGATTGCACCGAAAACATTTGCTCTGGAACTTTTATGTTGGAACTATTGAATGGTGATGAAAAGAAAAAAGACTCAAGATTAAGGGGGAGTGTCAGAATATCTAATCTTGAGTAGCAACGGGAAAGTGCGATTAATGCATAGACAGATGAGATCCATTTTGGATCATTCCCCCATTTGGACTATTAGACACTTGTTGTCCCAATTAATGATTTGGTAGCAACTTTATTACTAGTAGGTAATTTTGAAAATGGGCACCAGTTTTTGGAAAGAAGGAAGGAAAGACAAAAGAAACAGTTAGAATATTTTTCAGTTAGACTAAAGATAGAAAATTACAAAGAGTAGTAGCAAACAAGAAGGGAGTTTAGGAGAACCTGTAGCAGAAGAAGATAGTGACAAAGAGCAGTGCTCTGGAATATCTCCAACACACAGTTTGCTCCAGTGCACCAGAATGTGCACAGTTTTTCTATGAAGGGTATACAGAGCTTTGCTCTGAGTTTTTGTATGAATTTTTTTTTTGAATGTAATCTCTTTTTGGATAGTTGAATGAAATAGAAAATATATTGTCTCCCTGTCATGCCGTCTATTTTATTTTTCCCGTGTTTTATTCTTTTCCCACTATAGTTGGGTTTCTTTTCCCAACAATAATAATAGGTAAGAACTGAGATAAAAGCAAAGATCTTCAAAAGACTCTTTACAATCGACTCTCCAGTTTATTTTAAATAAATAGTAACAATAATTGACTATCAACAACATCAAAGATAAATGCTTTGTTTTCTATAGCGGAGAGGGGCCTATAGTGGAGCACTCTAACTTCGCATTTCTAAATTTTTTACTTGAAAATTTCAAATCACTCTCAATTTTGTATAGCAATTTATTTGGCAACTCGTATTCTTCTATATTTTTTTTTAGGGCCACATCATCGAATATGATGCCACATCAACATGCCTTTTGTTGAGGTATCCAAAAAAGCTCAAAAAAAAAGTGAGACCGATAGTGGTGCACTAAGTCATATTTTATTGGTGTGCTAATGTGGCATCACATGACTTGTCAGTTTGTGTACTTTAGGGATAAAAAGTGCTTTGCAATTGGATATTAAGATGCTCCACTATGGAGCCCATTGAGGGCTACTTCTATCCCCACTATGGGCCCCTCTCCCCTATTTCATGATCTACTAGATTGGTGAGAATATGCTATACCACCCTATAATTCGGAGTACCATGAAATAAAGAAAATAATATTTGAGCTGGTGGTTGTATCTTCAGGGAATAATTTACTAGCAAGTTTGATAAATAAATAAATGGTTTTGTCTTTAATGTGAGAAATTTAAAGAATAACTTAAATAAAGGGTTTGGATGGTTGTAAAAAAAATTAAAAGTTAAAATTATTAATCTTATAACATGAAAAGTTATGATAGTCAACATTTCTTACATGAGACATAATTTTAAATCCAAATGAAATTGATGAAAAATATCATAAAAATAAAGATAAAATCAAAAGAGTTAATTCCTTCTTAATTACATAATGTTATAGATAAAAAATTTGAGATGTGTGTATGTATGTGTGCACATATGTATGTATGTATGTATAAATATGTGTATAAGTATATATACATACATCTATATATATATAGGTATGTATATATATATATGTATGTATATATACATATGCACATATTTACATACACATATATGTATGTGTATATATCTACAGACACACATATTTACACATACATACACATACATACACATATATATGTATGATATATACATACATACATATATGTATATATATGCATACATGTACACACACACACACTCTTATGTAAGTATGTGTGTGTGAATTTATGTGTATATATACCTATATACATATGCATTGTAATGCCCCTGCCAAGGAACCCTAGAGGAAAACACTAACTAGGATAAATTAATGGAACAAGGTTTTTTGAACAACTATAGAATGCATAACAAAACATGACAAACTAATCCTAGTTCCTCTAAGGTTCCACGACTACGCTACTCACAATCGAACATCAATATTACTAGAAACATCTCATCAACAATAAAAGATACAAGAATGATCTAACATGCAAGGTTCATTTTAAAGCATCATATTAAATGATCTTACATTACTACTTCCACAATGTAACAACTAATAATCAACCATTAAGATCATTTCCTAACTAAATATCACATGAAAGATGCATTACTTTACAACACTCATTACAAAAAGGAATCATCAATAATTGTTACATCATTACTATAATTACAACCATGCTTCCCCTAGTACAGGTGGGAAGTTTGTGTCAAAAAACATTAAGAGATACATCAAAATTACAAACCAATACAAATACATGATAGTAGATTTTCTCAAACAAGAGCAAGAATTGGAGTCCACAATGCAATGATCAATATCAATGCACATGAACATGCAACGAGAATACCCAACAGAGGAAAAGCACCAACCTCCCAACCATGTGGAACCCTAAGGTACCACATCCAATAGACAATTAGAAAGCAACAAACTAACACAAACAAAGGTTATACAGGACTCAAACACACCATTGCTGACAACACAAACACCACTTCTAGAGGCACTCACACATCAAGAGGAAAATACAACTAGGGAATGGTAGACTTCAATAGGGAGGAGTGTCATTGTATGGTTCAAGCATGGGTTGTCCTCGACACCACTTTGGATTTCAACCCCCATTGAGAGCCACTCCCCCTACTTGCAACTAGAAAACCCTTCAATATAATATCATTACCACACCTCAATAATCCATGCTTAACAAGAGGCAACACCCTTAGGGATCGTGACCACACAATACACATGACCAACCATAAATCCACCCATTTCCAAGGTTAAACAACCCTAAAGACTATTCATATAAATTTACCCCCTCCTAGGCCTCTAGAAACCAACATACTAAACACCCTTCCCAATGACACAAAAAATCGAATATATAATACACAAATGACACCCATTTTAACAGTTCCATAAACACTTAATCCATTAATCAAAACACATTGTCTCATACAAACCATTTAATCATCACATTTTTCCCATGAAGACATTCCTTTAATTAAAGAATTATTTCAATATTCCTATCACTATTTTAACGTATCCATTTAGTTTAATTAAGAGATTAATTACTACAAATAATTATATTTAAAATAACTATATCATTTATAGGATAACCATCTCTATCAACTATTTAATAGACACCCTAATTATAACTTTAATATAGTACTAAGATGACAATTCTATTAGTTAGAACTTTATTATAATACTAAAGTGATGATACTAATGAATTATTTCACATAGTAGTTCTGATAAATAATTATAAAAATAGTTAACATTCAAGAACTCACTAGTTAACAGAGGGTAGTCAAAATCATTTAGCATTTAGTCAGTATCATTTAAATTAATTAACCTATTCCTAGTATTTTACCCTCTTAAAATTAGCTTTATCATTTAACCTTCAAGTAAATAAAACTTATGTAAATGTAGAATCACTTATCTCCTTTAATGAACCCTAACTCTCATTTATCCATATCAATCAATTTACCTTCACTAAATACATAGCTCATTTATCTACAACAAAATTAAATACCTATTTTAATAATGCTTATCTTGTTAAAATCCTTTATTAAATAATATTTTATTAAATACCCTTTTTATTTCTTCTAAACATTCTTTTACCAATAACCCTCATATATATATATATATATATATATATATATATATATATATATATATATATATATATATATATATAATGTTGTCATAATCGAAATTGAAACAATCTCCTTACCATAATATAGTATATGTATATATATTATCGAAAGAAACTCCTAAAATAAAATTTATCAAAGTCGTAATATTACAAATGCAATACGTAATATGCATTATCAAATCGCATAATATAACGAAGACCATTCATATTATAATTTTATCGAACTCACATAAGCTTCCCTAAACCTACAACAAGGTAGCAAGGAAATGCAGAAGGAGATAGAGCACACGACAGGGAAAAAAGAGAAATCAAGAACAGATATAAGTGCTGAGGAAACTAAAAAAAGCGGTGGGGTGCCAAATTGGAAGATACACAATTATGGTGATGCTGAATGAAACAATCCAAAGAATGGGCTTGCACTAAAAATCCGTGGGGATTTGATATCCAACAACAATGAAAGGGCATCTGCAGCCAATAGCCTCATCCACATACATGAAAATGCGAGGGCAAGCCAAGGCGTGAGAATGGTATAATGGCAAGTTGTGCACGATTTGTCATTATTGAAAAGGCTAAAGAAACTTTCAAGCAAATACAATTGACTGGTGTAACACCAAATCCCACTATATAGGCATGTGTGTATAAATTAGAAATTTCTATTTGAATTTCCCTGGAAGACATGTATGCAATGGTTGGCGACAAAGAGGAGGCACACAAACTCTTTGACAGAGTGCCTGAAAGAGATGTCAAATCGTGGAATGCAATGGTTGTGAGATACACACAAAATGGATTTGTTGAAAAGGCTTGCTAATTTTCTTAAAAGAGTGGTGGACTCATAGATCGCACCGATTGGTGAAAATGCACAAAATAGCATTAGGTGAAAAGGTCTTAGAAATTTCCAAGCAAAGACGATTGGCAGGTGGAAAAGATTCCTAATCTAAGCTCTGATAAATGTGGCATTACAAGAGAAAACAATATCAAATGATTATCATCAAATATTTATCTACATTCAAAAGGAATTATAAAGATAAGGATTAGTTGAGACTTTGTGAACTGGAATTTCTAGTCAGGAGGAAAAAAAATTACAGATAAGATCATATGGAAGGCCAAGGCCAAAGATAGTCCTCATTCTCTTTACAAATGAAGCATCTAAAGAAGACATTCCACACAGAAAGTGCTCCACAAAAGTTCATATTTCTAGACAAATTGGTCGTTCCACCTCCGATGCCAATAGAATTTCCCCCAAAAAGAACCGAATTCCCCCTATTTCCTTTCTTCCTGGCTCCCCCAAACAAAACAAGATAAAAAATATATGAAAACTTATAGGAAATTTTCTCCCCGATCGACCAACATCCCCCAAAAATCTCTAAAACCAAAATATTTACACGAAGACAATATCAGTTGTACGAGAATTCCAACTAACTCTATAACAATTATAATTAGCTTTTTGATTTATTAAATTAACTTTCCCACAACATTAGTTAATTTTATATTAATTTAAAGCATTGTATTTAAGAATTATAGTTTGAGTAAAAATGGTGAATGTCAAAATTCACACAAACGGGTGAAACCATTTACACCCATTATTTACATATTATAATTAGTTTTACAACCCAACTTTATAATATTTTATTTATTTACTCTGTTATTATTTATTAATTTATCATTACATTATAAATTCATTTTATTATTAACTATATATATATTGATTTATTTAACAAAGGTACTTAACACTTTATTTTAATGCATACAATAATCAAACACATTTGATCTGACAAACCAAATTAATTAACCCAAATTCCCATTATTGATCTGACCACTATCTAGGGTCCAACATACAAACCTAAAGCACCCTGACTGATCAAACTGACATAATGGCAAGGTGCCAAACCAGATACTCATCCTCTTTGAGGATGATAACTAGGGTAGGGGACCAAGCATTATCTCCTGATCAAATGATCCATTGGGTTCAAGACATCCTCAAACCAGCTAATTCAGGTGGAGATGTAGCCTAGTACCTGTTCACTCAAACATACAAATTAGAGCACATGTGCATAATAGCCGGTGCACTAGGAAAGGAACTCTAGCAATCACATCTCATTCCTATACGTCCCACATACGTCCAATGGTACAATGATTCCCTTTCCTCATAACCTAACAACATACTATTGCATCACCTAACTATCCAAATAAATCTCTGCATAGTGATAATAACAATATGCATCATACCCACAAAAGTACTAATAGATGCTCATGTTCCATCCGCAACCACAACACTTGAACACAAGTCAGTACCTCTTTATGATAATAAATATAATCACAATCAAAATCATAATATCAAATCATCATGATAATAATATGTCAAAATCATGTGAAAATCCTAAAGATAACCAAAGCACTTCCATAGCACAAATATGCCTATAGCTTGCATCCTTCATCTTCAGGTTCCTTATCCAAACTACCTGCACATCCATGGTGAGAGTGGAGGGGCACTACATCCTCCTCCCCTAAAACTTCACTTACTCCTGGAAGTCACAAACTAGGGTGGAAACATAACACATTAGTACTACAAATTTCTATTACCAACATCAAAGAAAATTCATTACATCAAAATAACATACACTACTTTTGCCTATGAAAATAATTCATCTCAAAAGGATATATACTTATATAGTCCATTTCAAACATGACCTATCGTTTTAGTTTTCAATGTCACAATAAGAACACAATAAAGACTTTCATTTCGAAAATGATTCTATAGTACATAAACCACTCAAAATCCTCACATATTAGCATTAATACCCTTCAGTTTCTTTTAGGACCAAAACATTGCACCCTTTTAATCCTTACTAGTAGAATTTCTCATAACAAAATCATATAAAAGTATTCAATTTTAATGCATTATCATTTCATTTTCTTTACCATTAAATTACAATTCCTCTTCCAATACACTGTTAGGAAATCAATACATTAGAATGCTATATTTCCATAAAACACAACATAATTATACACACAAAGCACACATCTTTCATTAAATATCCATCATTTACAAACATGTCATTCCAGTTTATTCATTTTACAATGTCAGGGTGAAAGCACAAAGTTGGGTCCACAAAACGTGGAAGTCTTTGCCTTAGCCAAAAAAACGAAATCGGCTAAGCAAAAACGAGATCCCGATTTTTAAGAACTAGATCCCGAGCCTGAATCAGAAACGGGATCCCGTTTCCTCTCCGCCGGGTCAGGACCCTCTAGCAAACGAGATCCCACTTTTTAAACAACAAGATCCTATTTACTAGAGGGTCTCGAACCGGCAGAGAGGAAACACGATCCCGATTTCTAAATAACGGGATCCTGATTTGTAAGAATCAGGATCCCGTTATTTAGAAACCAAGATCCCGTTTCCTCTCACTATTAATTTTTTTAAAAATGAAGAAAACTTCATTTTTTCCTACGCGCACGGTATCCCAATTTGTGAGCGACAGTGACTGCCAAAGACCTCCAGGTACCCACATTCTTCCTCTTTTTTTTTTTCATTTTTACATTCGAAATTGAAATGGTTGTTAAATTTACTGTTTCTAGCATGTTTATTTCAAATTTTATTTCTATTTTATGCATTTTATTTCATGTTATTTTTGAAATAAGAAATTTTAGAAATAGATTAAAAAATACATCAAATTGTGAAAATTTTCAATAGAAACAAACAAAAAAACTTGAATTGTATTTTAGAAACAAAATTTAACTTTTGAAACTTGAATTATTTGATGAAACAAAAAATAAATAAATTTCAAAGCCCTAATTGAAACGAAACAAAAAAATTGCATTTCAAAACCCTAGAAATTGAAAATTTGCATTTAGAAACCCTAATTAAGCTTTTTGAAATCTCAAATTCAAATCAAAGCAAAAAAAAAGAATTTCAAAACTCTAGTTTGAATTGAAACTAAAAAATTGTATTAAAAACCCTAATTGCTTAGAAATTGAAACCCTGAATTGAATTGAAACAATAAAAATTGCTAAAACCCTAAATTGAAATCGAACAAATCATTTTGATTTTGAAAACCCTAATATTCGAGCTCAAGAAAATTCTTTTGCATTGCTTAAATGTTTTAAATTTGATTTGCATTGTATGGATAAAATGATATGTTAAATTTTAGTTTCAATGTTAAATTATAATTAGATTAGAAAAACTTTCCATTTTTTGTGAAATGAGTTAATTATTGCTATATGAATTTTCATTTAGAACTATCTTTTATATGAATTTTGATAATTAATTTTAGGTCAAATAATCAGTCTATTCTAAATCTAGCTTCATCTAGGGTCTATTCAAAACCTTAAGTGAGGATTAAATTCAAAATCTAGCTTCATCTAGGGATCTAGGGTTCTTGAATTGAAGTTGAACTACTTAAGAAGAAATGTGGTATTTCGATGAAACCTTTTGTGAATAATGATCAAGTGTAATTAAATGATAAAATAAAGACAATTGAATGCCTTCGAATACTAAGCAAGTTCAGTTGGCTCATAATGTTTTAGTAAATGTGTAAGGGATGGAAAATTTTGAATTTAAATTTTAAAATTTTAATGATTAAATCCATGGTTTAGGATTTACCATATGTACTTAGAGTATTGGTCTAGGATTTAAATTTTTGCACTAGTTACCTAGACACTAAATAATCTAAATATTTTTGTTTTCTAAGTTCTTTTAGGTTCTTTCAATTACAAACAATCTAAAATAAAATACTTTCAATTCAACATTAACTAATTTTATATTATACATGTTTTATATCATAAAATTCATTTAAGTGAGTTCAATATTAATGAAAAAAATATTAAATAAAATAATCTTATATTCAATTAAAAAAAAATCCAGTTGAAATATACATCAAACTCAATCTTAATCACACGTAATTATGTGTTTCTATTATGGAAATAGTCAATCTATTCATAAAATAAAAATATATTCATAAACTAGGCACTAACTTGCAAGTCCATTATTCCAAGGGCCACCCAAACTTCACCCTAAGTTCGTTAAACCCTAAGCCCTGAACTCTAAAATCTAAACCCTCAACACTAAAGCATCCATTTTATCTTAGGACCTTATAATCAAATTTGGTTGCCTTAGGCAACTCCACCAAATTAGATTCCCTTAAGCCATGTCATTTTGTCGTAGAACCTTACTACAAAGATCCCCTTAAGCCATGTCATTTTGTAGTAGAACCTTACTACAAAGATCCCCTTAAGCCATCGTATTACCGTAAACCCTAAAATCCAAACTATAAACCTTAAACAGGCTAAAGACATCGTTTTTTCACCAAATTTTATTCACTTGAGCCATGTCATTTTGTCATAGGACCTCACTAGACATAGATCTCTTTAAGCCATCCTATCACCCTAAATCGTAAATCAATGTCTTAAGGGGTCCTAATATGACATTTCTTAATGGGATGAAAGAAGTTTTTAAAATTTGGTGAAGTTGCCCAAGGCAACCAAATTTAACAATAACAAGATTGTGCAAGATTATAATATGGATGATATTTGAAACAAGACCTATCTCAATCAATTGTTCCACAAGAAAATGTTCTTCACTAAAGCATTCATTTTGTCTTAGGACCTTAAAATCAAATTTGGTTGCCTTAGGCAACTCCACCAAAGTTGATTCCCTTAAGCCATGTTATTTTGTCATGATCTAGGTTGATTAATTTATGGTTTAGGGTGGTAGGATGGCTTAAGGGGATCTATGTTAAACTCTAAACCGTAAACCCTATAACATTCATAAATTGTCTAATATTAATAGTTAATTGTATTTTCATTCAAGTAACTTGCCTTAGACATAAATGAGGCTTAAAAGTTTATTTTATCATATGTATTCAATTAGGCCATTTATATTGAATGGTTTAAGGGTATAATTCCTAAACATGTATCTTACATTTTGAAATTAAAAATCTAATGCAAGTTCACTCATATCTTCTAGATATCACATGGATCAATTCAATAATATCCACAATCAACCTCCATGCCCTCCATCTCCACCACCTTCACCTCCACCTCCACCCACTCCACCTCATAACCCCCCACCTCCACCACCTGAAATCGATGGTGCTCGTTTGCAAGCACGAATCAATTCCAATGTTAGAACCATCCAAGATCAAATTAACATTATTCAAAATGAAGAATTTGTCGCACCACCTGTGAGGATGATTGCATCTAGGATGCAAACCATTGTTGATGCTATCAGGGCTATGGATGGGATCTTAGATGACCATCGACAATGGGTAGAGGAGAGGAGAACTTTTGATTCTGAAAAGGAAAAACGCAAATAAATGAAGAGATGCAGTAGAAAGCCACAATAGTTTTTAAATTAAGACAATGATCTTAAATAGTTATGAATTTATGAATTTGGTGAACAATGGATATTTTGTGTGATGAATTTGGTGAATGATGGATATTTTGTGTAACGTGAATTTATGATTTTGGTTCTAGATGGATATTTTTAGATGGATGGTTCTAGATGGATATATATACATGCATTAGACATAAAATGAGCTTTTTGTGAATGTTTCAATTTTATTGTTTACTATGTACACATGTATTAAAATTGCACATATAGTTGTTAAATTTTGAAATTTGTATGTGCATAGTTTACTTTAATGATATATGCATGCAAATTATGCATGGTATTTTTTTTTTTAAATGTATGTATGTTAAATGCATGGTATTTTTTTATTTTAAATGTATGTACATAGTTTACTCAATCAAGTTCAATCAATGTATATGTGTGTTTCAATTTTATATGATCTTAATATATGTATGCATGTATTCTATTTAAACAAATTTGCATGTGTGTTTCAAATTTAACTATTTCTTATAATTTTTCAAGTTTGTATGTTAATTTAGTATAATTTAATGCAAGTGCACACTTATATCTCATATCATGGATGATTTTAATATCAAATCAATGCTATGCAGAGTCAAGCATTGATTCCACCCCATGTTAGATGTTTTACATCTGCAATGCAAAATGTTGTGGATGCCATTAGGACCATTGATTCTTATCTAGATAGGCATAGACGAGACAGAGAACAAATGAGACAACTTTATGCTAATGGTCTCTCTTATAAAGAAATATTAGACCTTAAAATAATGAAAGCCCACCTAGCCCCCTACTTTCTCGACCCCGTTACTCGACAACCCATTCCTGCCAACAAATCTAGAATATCCATGAGGTGGTGCATACATCCACAGATGAGTGCACATTTTTGGGATCGATGGTATATGGTTTTCGATAGTCCCCCACATGCTAATTGGGAGTGCCCATTGTATTTTTTGAGGAAATTATATGTAGAGTTTATTATGGGGCACAAGCCCAATTATTTTGATTTTAAATCATTTTAGGGTGTTGGTGGTGGCATGCCACAACATAGGTTAGGGGAAAGGGTTGATGCCCAATGCCCTGTGCATGCACAACCCCTTGTTGTTGCTCTTGGTCCTCCCATTCCTGCACCTATGCATCATCGATCTATGCTCTTGACATTAGGTTCCCTTAGTACACTCGCAGGAGACCTTGATCAACATGCTTGTGCAATAGCGGGTGGGGAGCATAGAGATGATGATGGAGGAGTGTTCTATGGAGCTGGTCTGAGAACCACTCCAGGAGTGTCAACGCCTGTCCCACATGTATGTACTAGTTGCCATCAACTATGCTATGGACCTGATCAGGCCAAACCTAGTTCGGGTGGACGTGGAGATTCTGGTCGTTCATTTGGTCACACTAGCTCATTTGTAGAGTTTCTTACAAGAGGCGAACATCCTGAGGACACCGGTACACAAGTATAAATATGCATCTACACATTCATTTTATAAGAATTTTGATGAATGTGTATATCAAAGTAAAGTTTGCAATACATTTTAACAATCAAACTGTTTGGTGTACAGACTATAGTAATGATGAGGCAATCATTCGTTCCATGAGTACATACATCGACACCAGTCTTAATCGGCAACCCTTATGGGGTATTTTGATTTCAATTTTTTAAATTATAAATGAAATGATTTTTAACTTGAGTTTTAAATTTACAATAGAATAACATATATGTTTGTAATATTAATGTTGGTTTAGGCGAGCCAATCGGCTTCCACGTCGATTCCACCTGAGGGGTTATCACGTGCTCCTCCACTATCCGCCGTCATAGACTAGGGGAAGGTACATTTATATTGTAAATTGTTTAACTTACATTATTATAGTTACAATTATGAATTTTTAAATCACTATATATATTAAATGTGCATGTACACTTAAAAATATTATAAGCTTGTGTTAAATGTGTCTACATGTCTCTCTAGGTTGATACCACAATCATAATGGGCATCGAGCAAACATTAGATTCTGCGGTTACTCATGAGGCCTCTAATTTTCAGGTTGTTTAAATAAATTCTTACACAAAATGTGCAAACTTGAATATATATATATATATATATATTTACCTAATTCAAGTATGTACATGCTTTAACTTTGATCTTCTAGGACTTTGTTAGTGTGACTTTCAGCCCTGACTTAGACATAGTTACACCTCCAGGAGGGCATGTGGAGCAGGCTCCAGATCAAATGGTAATTTAAATTTTGTATTATATTTAAATTCAATTATAAATTATATATTGTGAATATATAACTAAATAATTTTAAATTTCAAATTGAATATTAATATAATTTGAGCTAATACATGTTCTAAATTCTTTTTCTTTTATAGCATGTGACACATCTAGTAGTTGAGAATGTACAAACATGTCCTGCAGAAGAGGGTGCACAACCTATGGATATGGTACAATTAAAATATGATAAATTATAAATTAATTTAAATTAAATAATTTTTAATTGTAGACTTGTGCATCTAATCTCAACTTTTTTTGTTTTATTTGTGTAGATTGATTCAGAGAATGTAGAGGTTGCTTCAGTGGCAGTAGAGCATCCAAACCCAGATATGACGGTAATCTAATTTTAATATGATGAATTATAAATTAAAATGTCATTAAATTGTTTTTCATTGTCTTACATATGATTTCATCTTTCTCTTGTACAGAGTGTTTTAGGTCATCTACATAGTCCGCATGGAACGAAGAGGTCTCTTCATTATAGAGACAATACATGACCTAGAAACATGATTTTGTGGACTATATTTTTGGTTTGTCATGTACTCTATTGGACTTTATAATTCATGGTTCTTGAGTACTTAGTTGGACTTTAGTTCATGGGTTGTACTATGATAGAATTTATTTCATGCACTTAATATATTTACATAAATTATGGACTTTATTATTGTTTGAAATTTTAATTTACACATATATATTTATGCATTTTATGTTCATATTCAAGATATTAATATAGGACATTAATGTGAAATTAAATATAAATATGAAATTAAAGTTGAAATTAATAGGACATTTTAATATTTATAGTTTACAAATTTAGTGATCTCATACATGATATTTACATTCAATAATTAGCTATAATTAGTCAATGAACTTATTCAATTCACATCAATCAATAATTAGTCAATAAATCATAATTTACGATGCCTTTAGGGGATGTATTAAGGGTTAATAATAGAATGCCTTAAAAGGATGTCTTAAGGGTTCATAATAGAACATCTTAAGGGGATGTCTTAAGGGTTCATAATAGAATGTATTAAGGGTTCATAATACAATGTATTAATGGTTCATAATACAATGTCTCAAGGGGATGCCTTAAGGGGTCATAATACAATGTCTTAAGGGGATGTCTTAAGGGGTCATAATACAATGTCTTAAGGGGTCACAATACAATGTCTTAAGGGAATGTCTTAAGGGGTCATAATACAACATCTTAAAGATATAATTGATTTAACAATAATGTATGCATGAAATTTAGTGATTTGAAGACATTCAAGGACATATATGTACATATATGTCATCTCAAAACAATGTTTACAAAATTTGGATATGCCATCTGAAGAACATCTCAAAATCATGCCCAAAATGTGCTAGGTCTTCACACTGCCTAATATCAAAAAGGTACAAGCAATATCAATGAAATCATCAAAACATACATAATTTAATTTATATAAAACTAACTATATGTACACAACTCAAGTACCTTCATTTAAAAGTATTCCACATGTGTGTAGGTTGAATCCATGCATCCTCTCCTTTTTTTTTCAAAGTATGAGATCAATGCAATGATGGCTTAAGGATACAAAAAAAGGATAATAAATCAATTTAAACTATTAATGTACAAGCAATATCAATATGTAATCAAAACATGTATTTAAATATATTTTTACTAATAATTACCTCTATTTAAAAAGACAATATAAAACTTAAACTATATTTACCTGTATTTACTTATTCCATTGTACCATCTGCATCCTCTCTTTTTTGCAATGCATCTATGATTGTCTCATGCTCTTCCATAGAAATTGTCCATAACACTTTATTTGCAGGTCTTCCATGATACCGATCTAGTTTTATATTTGTTGCCACCACCAAATGTGAATAATGTATAATTTTTTTATGCGGTTCATAATCTTCGAATGCAGGTAGACCATTCTTCCTTGCTAGGTATTTTTGTAGCCAAGTGCCAACAACCACAACCGATCCTATTGGAAAATATGAAAAAAATCATCATATAAGTTCTCAAATATTTCTTAATGAGATGAAAAACTTGTTCTAAAATATTGTTTAAGGGGATCAAAAAAATTGTTATCAAAATCTGCTTAAGGGGATGTCTTAAGGGGATCATGGTACCTATTGGATAATGATAGCCATCATCATCTTCTCGAGGTGGTATTAACTTATGTTTACTCTCCACACAATGAGCCAACCAATATTATGTTTGCTCTTCATTCCCCTCAAGTACAACAACAACATACACATGTCCTGCAAACAAAAATTGATTTAATAACTTGTGCATATCAATATAAAAAAATTAGTATTACAAAATAACTTAATAAAGCAAAATTAAATGAAATAAATTGACTTAAATTACCTTCTTGTACAAGGTCTGAAAAACAGTCATAGTCTTCAGATGCAAACACCTGATCATTTTCTTCAATAGTTCTTTCATATTGATCATGTGCTTATGAAGGTGTCAATGATCTTTGTTCCCACTTTTCAACCCATTCTGTATTTTCACATGCTTTCCAATGTCCTGAGATGCAAAACTAGCAAAAACATGCAAGCTCCCTTATCCAGATAGTCCATGTGCTTGCTGTCAAACTCCTAAACGAATGCCATTTAGTAGATCCACTAATTGTCTCACAGTCTACTCTAGGTACAATGTTATCTTCTTCAACCAACCAAAAGAATCGATGAACTCTAGAATACTCACTCAAACTAGGTGTAGATAATATTGTATTACACCAATCGACAATCCCACATGCATCTTTAAATTTTACTACATCTTCAAATTTTAATTGTTCTCTAGCAAGAATTCTTTTGACACACGCACCAGCTCCATCATGTTCTCCTTTACCATGCCCAGCTTCAAAAAAACTCCATATATGTTGGACATTAAGTTCTTTGTGAATCCTACTTAACCAATAGAACATTCGAGCATTTTTGAACTGCCCCGTACAATTATCTGACCATATGAGGTGTTCTTTCATATGGATTCCTTTTTCTCTTAAATTTTTGTAAAATATATTGAAACAATATTGAACAAACTCTGATGAGTGTAATCGGTTGTCACTCAAATAAAAATGATACTCCCTCAGAACTTTTCTATCATCCTCAGTGCTATTATTTGCATGTCTATAAACAATATGGACAAACATAGCTACTTGCACTGAATTATAATACTGTGATTGAATTTCCTCTTGCGGAGTTAGAGTATAATTTTCTGCAAAATCACCCACTGAAAGTATAGTACCAATTGGAAATGTGTTTCTACATGCGTGAAATTGGCCATCATGCCATCGAGCATGTTGAGAGTGCATGATATATTTTGGTACTATCTTATTCTTAAATTCACTCATGAATGCATGCACACTAACCATTTTTGTAACTAAATCACAACACTTTCCTATTTTTCCATCTTTTAAAGAATAATGAACATTCTTAAATCTTTTAACTTCTACTAATTGTTGTCCAAAATCATTATCAACACTTTCATGGATACAAATTCCTAAGAATGAAAGGTTTCCACAGTCAATGCATTGTCTAGAAATAAAACAACTTAAATAAAATAATTTACCATTAGATCTTTCACAAAACAAACTTGAAATAAATTCCCTTATTGCTTCAAGTGCCATATTAATACCACGTTCCTGTATAATCACATTAGTATGCAAGGTACAACGTATATATCAAAAAAAATCATAAAAATAACGAAATTGAACATGTGTTTTACAACAACAAGATATTCGTTGCTTATTAATTTTTACATACCACGGTTTACATTTTTCAAAAAACCTTTGACTTATTTTAATATTATTGGGTAAATCTAAATCACCACAAAATTTTCTATAAAATTCAGTTTGTGTTGTATCTAATAAGTGTTTTGGGTGAGGATCGTGAACTTTGGACCCCACCCTTAATTTTAAAACATCTCTAGCATTAGATGAAACCCTAGTATTTTCATGCCAATATTTTTCAATCAAAGATTTAATTTCAACATTCAATTTCATATCAGACCTCGGGAGTCGACCATTGAAACTCCAACATTGGTTGATAGGATCATTTTCTATAATTATTCTTCTTTTTGCCGCTCTTAGCAATGTTTTAGGATGTATTTTTAAAACTTCACTAATATTTCTTACCATTCTTTTATTCAAAGTTGCTTTATTAACTATAGCAGTTGTTATAGCTCTTCTTGCTGCATTTTTATCTTTAGATCGACTATTTTTTTCAATCGATTGAATGGCACTAGCAAATAGTACACATAGCATGTTTCAATGATTGATCTTTTCTTTTTGGTTTAACAAAAAAGCCTAACCTTTTCATTATTTTCCTCATTTTTTGCATTCTCATCAATTGCATCATTAGTTGACATTGAATTGTAAGTTTTTCACAATAAAAGAATTCGTCATATATTTTATTTGCATGTGTTCTTATCTACCTCCAAGAAATTTGACTAGGAAGATTATCAAAAACACCACTTTCAATTTTTAAAAAAGTATTTTCATTAAATTCAACATCAGATTCTAGATTTTCATCTTCATCTTCATTTTCATCTTCAATTTCATTTTCATTTTCAACTTCAAGACAATTTACATTTTCATCTTCAATTTCATTTTCATTTTCAACTTCAAAACGATTTACATTTTCATCTTCATTTTCATCAACAAAATGGTTTTTGTTTTCATTTTCAATAACAAGATTATTCTCAATTTCATTTTCAACAAAAGGATCATTTTCACTATCATTTTCAACAAATTCTATAAAATTTTCATCTCTCTGAATATTATCAATGTCAACATCGTTAAGTCCAACATCTTCTAAAATTTCTACATACGAATTTACAAATTCACTAACATGTGGATTTGAAGACATACCTAGATTTGTGCATATTGAAACATTATCTATAGCATTGAAAGAGGCATTTGAAGACATAGTAGGACTTGATTGTATAATCATATTCTTCTCCAAATTGACTTCTTGCAAATTTGCTTCATCTACAACCATGGTCTCCTCTATGTTTGCATCTTCAATAGTTGTGGAATTGGATGCTCCCCCATCATTCATTGATTTAATTCTCATTCTTCTTTCTCTTTGTCTCTGTCTCTCCTTTTCTTTGTTTGCTTCAATTTCTTCAAGAGTCAATGTCTTCCTCCTCTTATTACAAAATTTATTTCCCATGATTATAAAATTCTCAAGCACAAATGAATGTAAATAGTGAAATTATTCAAAAAATCCGATTCAAATTGGAAGTTGAAGACCTAAAAGGACTAAATATTTCCTCATGTTCCTCAAAACAAGTAGAAAACTAGCACAATTCTACTTTAAAACTAATTTCTTCATGCCTCCACCTATAAAAAAAATGCTCAATGAAAAAAAGCAAGTCACCACTTGTAAAAAAAATGCTCAATGAAAAAAATAGAGCAATTTTACTATTCTCGGCTGTACATGTGAAGTTGTAGACTTCACAATAAAAATTGACAATATTTAAAAAAACACAGTTGATAAGGAAACAGGATCCCGAGTTTAAAACGGGATCTCGTATCTTTAAAAACGGGATCCCGATTTGTAATCGGGATCCTGTATTTAAAGATACAGGATCTCGTTTTAAACTCGGGATCCCATTTCCTATAATTAAATCGGGTGACCGTTGACAGCAGAACGGGATCCCATTTCGCTGCCAATGGTCACCGGATTTAATTTAAAGAAACGGGATCCCATTTCGTTGTTAATGCAAACTGGATTTTATTACAAGAAACGGGATCTCGTATTTTTAAATATGGGATCCTGATTTCAAATCGGGATCCCGTCTTTTTTAATTTGGATTTTATTTGGCCTTGTGGTCGGGTTTTTGCTTTGGATTTTGGTTCGGGAAAAGCGTTGGGAGTCCGAACCTAGGCCTTCAAGCTGGTTTGACCTGCAATTTGAAGGTTCTAACAATGTTAGGGAAAAAAATCGAGTTTGGACATATGGCTGACGACTTTTTTTGCAGAATTTTTTAACGAAATTAAAACCCATTTTAGATGAGACAATGCAGATTTCAAATATGATATTTTTTTTACAATTGAATTAAATTTTCTATTTTTCAATTAATTTATGATGAAATTCGTCTGTAAACTTTAAATATCAATGTTTTTTACTATTTTAATAACTTTTGATCAACATAACATTTTGACGAACGGATTGCCCAAGGGAAAAACTCAGACAATTCTTTTCAATTTAAAACAAAAAATGCAAAAAATGATAACTCTAGGTCATCTTATGCGTGTTGTACATGACGATTTTTCTAAACGTCAAATATGCCTGATAAAAAATTAACAAAAAAAAATATATTCAATAAAAAATTACAAAAAAATATCCGGGGCACGCTTCAGTGAATCACAAGTCTTTTCCCAAAAGGATTTAGAAAAATATGATAATTTAATTCAAAATATCGATGTTGTACACGTGCATGGTATGGTAAAAAAAAATGACTTTCTAATAGTGGTTTTTACAAAAGCCTATTGAAACTCAATTTGTACAATGTGGGTGTTGAAATAAATTACATATTTGGAAACTAGACTCCGAGTACTACATTTTATGATTGGTGACTTGTTTGAAGATTCCATCTCTAAGTGCTTCAAATTTTAAGGTCAAAGTGTAAAATTTTGAAAATCAGGGAAAACACTTCCACTTTTTGGCCAAAAAGTGGACTTAGCTTCTTGCCAGCACCCAACACTAAATCTCATAACATGTCCAAAAAAATATTATGATTTTGCACCTTTTAAGAAGCATGGAAACACAATTTACCATTTTATAAGTGCTATACTCATGATTTAACATACATTCTTCACATACACACAAATGCACACCACTAGTAATCACATTACAAGGATACACTAGGGTCCATCTGGACACCGATAAGCAGCATACTACTCCATCATACATAGTCCATGAGCCAAGAGCCAATATCCATCTCACATAATCCACACCTCACACTCAATGGCTTGATGGTGTTAGGCCACACACACATGGTGAGACCATCCAAACAAGACCACAATTACCTATCTCTTATTTTATAAGGTAATTAGCCTCCAAGAGATAGTCATCACACATAGGTGGGTAGTGGGTCCTAGTTGTATAACAACCTCACATACCCCCATGCTCAAGGTTTTTTTCATCTACTTCCTCGTATACACTCACCAAGTCCACCTCATACGTCCTTGGAGAGGAATTACAATACGACACATGGATGACACCGAAAACAATAAGGATACACTAGTTTAGCCACCAAAGTTAGAAGAAAGATCAAATAAAAAAATTCAATTTCAACAATAAAGTACAAGAAATGTGCACAATTTCAACACTAAATGAAATGTAACCATGATGGCTATGTGAAAATGACATCACAAGGTGTGGCTAAACCATCACAATTAGACATAAACAAAATGTCGGCCTCCACGGCCAATAGAAAATCATGAATACACAATCTTCAAAATTTCATTGTACAACACTACATGACTAGATACTAGCCACCAAATGAGGAAGGAGGGAGCAATGTCAGGCTATAGCAATAGCCCTCATATGGTGTGGAGTGAGCATGCCATCCACATGGCTCTGAGTGTACTCCTCAGCTACACCTTGCATCACGTCGTCATGCGACATGGTCATACGCCATCCAAAGAAGGCATGTACTAGTTGTATGCCACATGGCAGTGTGTTTGTGGTTTCATGGAAGTAGGTACATGCAGAACACACCCTACATAGTGATAGCTCATGGAGAAGGAACATGCAGGTACTCATTGTAGCCAGAGGTATACATGGCTAGGACATACCCATATGCTAACCAACCCAAACACTGTCAAAAGAAAATATGAGTATCCCTCTAGGGTATGTGTAGGATCATCATGGGCCAAAAAGTGGCGATATGTAAGTGATATGATGGGCCATGTGGCTGAAAAATTTTTGTTACCCAAAATTGATGAAACAAAAAGGGTTTTTAAAGGAGATTCTCAGCTTTCCATCAATATAAATTATGCTTTACTTTGAATTTAATAAATAATTATTATTCATTTTCTATTTGAATTACGACTAAAGTCCTAATTGATAGTCTAATTGAAAAACATCTATGGCTTTCAAACAGTATCACATTTTTTGAATCTGAAACATGCGTCACATTATATGCTTCACATACTATAGGATTAAAAAAAAAAAAATTCATGAAGTTTTGACCAAGTTAAGGTGATGAGACATACTAGTTTTTATATTTTTTAAAACTTGTAATAAAAAAATCATAATTACTTATTTACTTGGAAAAAAATTACAAAAAAATATGTATCACATCGGGACATGAGTCCTCTACTTATATGTATAATATTTTAAAAAATAATTATCATTTTATTGTGGTTAGGGTGGTCAAACAAACACCTACTTCTTATTTTTTCCTTGAAATTTAAGTACTACTACATTGAAATTTCAAATTTTCACCAAATAGATTTTAAAAAAGAAGAAGTAAACCTAGTAGTTTAGAAACTACATTCAATTTGCTACAAATTCTATTCTTACATATTTTTGAAATAATATAGATAACTTATATTCAAATTTTTACGTTAAATTGCCTAACTCTGATTTTTTGAATTTTCATTGCCATTTAAGGGCTTATTTTTTTCATCATGATCCTGCACATACCCTCTACAAGTGTACGAGGCCCCATTACACTCATCACACAAGTAGGATATCATAACACAACCTCAAAGTGATCCTTCATGTGTTTGTACATGCGGCATCGTGTCCTCAGGCCTAGCTCCACTATTAGCAAGACAACAACATCACCAGCACTGTGTGGAACATCAGTGGTGTGTGGCATCATACCTATTGCATCATGTCAGAACATGTATAGGTACAAAATCCATCTTGGCATGGGTAAAAAACCTCCCTCCACATGTTGGATCTCAAAATATACATATACATGGGGCACATGGTCCCACTTGGATTATCTTGGCAGTCCCTCTTTCCCTAGACCCTAGCCCCCAAGTGGTGACACATGTCATCACATAGTTCAGTTGGCTTGTCCGTACAGGTCCCTCTCACCCTAGACCTTGACCCCCAACTGACAACTCATGTGGATTATCATACCTTTCAGGAAAACAAGGTAGATGATCATCCAAGAAATACCATCAATATGCTCAAGAACTATGGGGATTAGGCTAGCACATATGGATCAAGTACCCTGATCCATCATAAGGGGAAGTAGTGACTAATTTTCCTCAGGATCGATTGAGCTGAGATCACTCTACACCACAATATGTGTACATTGTGCACCCCACCCAAGGAACTTTGTGGCTTCTACTACCCCTTCATGGACTGAGGGACTCGAGAACCAAAATAAAAGAATCTATGAAACTATCTTTTGGCTACTCTTATATATAAATTTCAACCGCATGTGGGTTGGCCCTCAATCAAGTAACAAACATATAAGCACACATAATGGTATGGTTAATCCCACACCTAAAATAAAATATATTCCCCATGGATGGGTACACAGTATCACCATCCCATGGGCACACAAATAAATTATGGGGTATTCAAAACACTCAACCAATGCATAGTTACTAGTTTCTCACATTTATAGGGGGTACAATTACATACACAATTCCATTACTTTTTAGAATATCACATACCATAAGTACATTCATTTCCATAACCAATGTGATTCCCTTTCCAAATCATATCATTACATATTATCCATAACCCTTTATCAAATTTTCTTTCACTCTACTCCTTTCCATATATCACATGATACTAATTGTCAATGTCATGATCACCATGATCACTTAACAACTCCACTTAAAAAATTCACATTCACTTTTATTCATTTGGTATAACATTCTATCCTCATGACATATGCATATGAAAACTAAATTTTCTTCCACACAATAATAATTGTACATAAGAACCAAGAATTTATAAATGCACCCAAGAATTAGTAATACTTTCACATCAACATTCATGCATCCAGAGCTCAACAATTTATACACAAGTTCCATATTCACAAAAGAACAATAACGATATTCTCATAACAATTCAACAGGCAAGACATCCAATGCATAAATTTTTCTATTTATTCAATAGTAAGAAAAGAGAAAGGCATTACATCAAAGGTTTCAGCTACACATAGAAAACAAGATGTTCAAATACCAATATAGTCATCATAATTTCTCAAACTAGAAACCTAGCTCTTCACACTAGAGCATCTTATTTACTCCACACAAGTATCCCTTTCCAATAAAACATGTCACATCATGTAATTCAAAACTTAATCACATAAATTTACTTCCAAATGCATAATAGCAATCATAAAAGATAGACAATAATTCATTTATAAACTACCTACATACTTTTCCTTAGTCTATTCTAACTACCCTTTTACATGAAGTATATTCTTAACATTATCAAAATGCTCTGAACAACATAAGTAATCTAACTGCACAAAATATCATCTTATCCTAATGCACATTTAGTCAAACAAAAGAAATCCACATGCCAACTTGTCAGCTAATTAATTTGAACCCACACATGCATAAGGAAAGTTACTATAACTAGTCGTGGGTGACAACATTAACTAGAGATACCAGTGTTCCAAGCTTGGCTCTGATACTAGGTGTAATTCCCCCACCAAGGAATTCTAGAGGGCAACACTAACTAGGACAAATTAATGAAATAATGTATTTTTGAACAACTATAGAATGCATAACAAAACATGAAAAACTAATCCTAGGTCCTCTAAGGTTCCACGACTATGCTACTCACAATCTAACATCAACATTACTAGAAACATCTCATCAACAATAAAAGATGCAAGAACGATCTAACATGCAAGGTTCATTTTAAAGCATCATATTGAATGATCTTAAATTAATACTTCCACAATGTAACAACTAATAAATCAACCATTAAGATCATTTCCTAGATAACTATCACATGAAAGATGCATTACAAGTTTACAACACACATTACAAGAAGGAATCATCAACAATTGTTACATAATTACAATAATTACAACCATGCTTCCCCTAGTACAGGTGAGAAGTTTATGTCAAAAAACATTAAGAGATACAACAAAAATAAAATCCAATACAAATACATGATAGGGGATTTCCTAAAACAAGAGCAGGAACTAGAGTCCACAATGCAATGATCAATATCCACACACACGAACATCCAATGAGAATACCCAATGGAGGAAAAGTAACAACCTCCCAACCATGTGGAACCCTAAGGTCTGCCCCCCATGCTAGGAGATAACACAAGGTCCCACATCCAATAGACAATTGAAAATCAATAGGATAACACAAACAAAGGTTATACAAGACTCCAACACACCATTGCTAACAACACAAACACCACTTCAAGAGACACTCACACATCAAGAGGAAAATACAACTAGGGAGTGCTAGACTGTAATAGGGAGGATTGTCATTGCATGGTTCAAGCATGGGTTGTTTTGGACACCGCTTTGGGTTTTGACCCTCATTGAGAGTCAATCCCCCTACTTGCAACTAGAAAACCCTTCAATATAATATCATTACCACTCCTCAAGAATCCATGCTTAACAAGAGGCAACACCCTTAGGGATCGTGACCACACAATACACATGATCAACCACAAAGCCAACCACTTCCAAGGTTAAACAACCCTAAGGAATATTCATATAAATATACCCCCTCCTAGGCCTCTAGAAACCAACATACTAAACACCCTTCCCAATGACACAAAAACTCAAATATATCATACACAAATGAAAACCATTTTAACAATTCCGTAAACACTTAATCCATTAATCAAAACACATTGTCTTGTACAAACCATTAAATCATCACATCTTGCCCATGAATACATTCCTTTAATTAAAGCATTATTTCAATGTTCTTATCACTTATTTTAACGTATCCAAATTAAGTGATTATTTACTACAAATAATTATATTTAAAATAACTATATCATTTATAAGATAACCATCTCTATCAACTGTTTAATACACATAGTAATTATAACTTTAATATAGTATTGTGATGACAATTCCATTAATTACAACTTTATTATAATACTAAAATGATGATACTAATGAATTATTTCACATAGTAATTCTAATAAATAATTCTAAAAATAATTAACATTGATAGACTCACTAGTTAACAGAGGGTTGTCAAAATCATTTAACATTTACTTAGTATCATTTAAATTAATTAACCTATTCCTAGTATTTTACCCTCTCTTAAAATTAGCTTTATCATTTAACCTTGAAGTAAATAAAACCTATGTAAATGTAGAATCAATTATCTCCTTTAATGAACCCTAACTCTCATTTATCCATATAAAACAATTTACCTTAACAAAATACATAATTCATTTATCTACAACAAAATTAAATACCTATTTTAATAATGTTTATCCTTTTAAAATCTTTTGTTAAATAATATTTTATTAAATACCCTTTTTACTTCTTCTAAACATTCTTTTACTAATAACCCTCACATTATATATATATATATATATATATATATATATATATAATGTTGTTATAATCGAAATGCAAACAATCTCCTTACCATAATATAATATATGTATATATTATCGAAAGTAACACCTAAAATAAAATTTATCAAACTCACAATATTACGAATGCAATACCTAATATGCATTATCAAATCGCACAATATTACGAATGTAATACCTAATATGCATTATCAAATCGCACAATATAACGAAGACCATTCATATTATAATTTTATCGAACTCCCATAAGCTTCCCTAAACCTATATCAAGGAAGAAAGGAAACACTGAAGAAGATAGAGCACACAACAGCAACGAAAGGGTATCGACAACCTCGTCCACATACTGAAATATGAGTGCCCTACAAGACATACATGAAAATGCGAGGGCAAGCCAAGGCGTAAGAATGGTATAATTGCAGGTTGTGCGTGATTTGTCATCATTGAAACAATTGAAGAAACTTTCAAGCAAATCTAATTGATTGGTGTAACGCCAAATTCCACTGTATAGGTGTGTGTATAAATTAGATTTTTCTATTTGAATTTCCCTGGAAGACATGTATGCAATGGTTGGCGACAAAGAGGAGGCACACAAACTCTTTGACAGAGTGCCTGAAAGAGATGTCAAATAGTGGAATGCAATGGTTGTAAGATACACACAAAATGGATTTGTTGAAAAGGCTTGCTAATTTTCTTAAAAGAGTGGTGGACTCATAGATCGCACCGATTGGTGAAAATGCACAAAATAGCATTGGGTGAAAAGGTCTTAGAAATTTCCAAGCAAAGACGATTGGCAGGTGGAAAAGATTCCTAATCTAAGCTCTGATAAATGTGGCATTACAAGAGAAAACAATATGAAATTATGATCATCGAACATTTCTCTGCATTCAAAAGGAATTATAAAGATAAGGATTACCTTAGACTTTGTGAACTGGAATTTCTAGTCAGGAGGAAAAAAACTTACAGATAAGATCATATGGAAGGCCAAGGCCAAAGATAGTCCTTGTTCTCTTTACAAATGAAGCAGGTAAAGAAGGCATTCCACGCAGAAAGTGCTCCACAAAAGTTGAAATTTCTAGACAAATTGATCGTTCCACCTCCGATGCCAATAGAATTCCCCGAAAAAGAACTGAATCCCCCCGTATTTCCTTTCTTCTCAGCTCCCCCAAACCCAACATGATAAAAAATATATGACAACTTATAGGCAAATTTCTCCCCGACCGACCAACAGCCCCCAAAAATCTCTATAACCAAAATATTTACAGGAAGACAATTTATCAGTTGTACGGGAATTCCAACTAACTCTATAACAATTATAATTAGCTTTTTTATTTATCAAATTAACTTCTTCTTTTCTTTTTTTTTTTGACAACATTAGTTAATTTTATATTGATTCAAAGCATTTTATATAGGAATTATAATTTGAGTAAAAATAGTGAATGCCCAAATTCACACAAAGGGTGAAACCATTTACCCCCATTATTTACATATTCTAATTAGTTTTACAACCCAACTTTATAATATTTTATTTATTTATCATTTTATTAATTATTAATTTATCATTTATCAAATTAATTAACCCAAATACCTATTAGTGACCCAATCACTATCTAGGGTCCTACATACAAACCTCAAGCACCCTGACTAACCAAACTGACATACTGACAAGGTGCCAAAGCAGATACTCATCCTCTTCAAGGATGATGGCTAAGGTAGGGGACCAAGTTTTATCTCTTGATCAACTAATCAACTAGGTTCAAGGCATGCTTAGACCTACTAATTCAGGTGGAGATGTAGCCTAGTACTTGTTTACTCAAACATACAAATTAGAGCATATGTGCATAATAGTTGATGCACTAGGAAAGGAACTCTATCAATCACATCTCATTCCCGTATGTCCCCCATACGTCCAATGGTATGATGTCGCCCTTTCCTCCTAACCTAACAACATTCTATTGCATCACCTAACTATCCAAATAAATCTTTGCATAGCGATAATACAATACACATCATACCCACAAAAGTACTAACAAAGGCTCACGTTCAATCTGCAATGACAACACTTGAACACAAGTCAGTACCTCTTCATGATAATAAATATTATCTCAATCAAAATCATAATATCATATCATCATGATAATAATATGTCAGAATCATGTGAAAATCCTAAAGATAACCAAAGCACTTCCATAGCACAAATATGCCTATATCTTGCATCCTTCATCTTCAGGTTCCTTAGCCAAACTACCTACACATTCATGGTGAGAGTGGAGGGGCACTACATGCATACATACATACATACATACATACATGTATATGTATATATACAAGCATATGAGATCAATTAATCTTTAAATGTTTAATTATATTTCTTTTCTAAAATGTTAAAGTGTGATTATGTTATTGTAATTATAAAATTTGAATACACATGATAATTCTTGTTTAATTTTACACACATACACACACAATCAATTAGTCAATCAATCTTGAAGTGTCTAATTGCATTTTGTTTATAAAATTGTAAAGTATAATTAACATACCTATGCTAACTCTAGTTTAATTTTGAACCCATTTTGATGAAATAAATTAATATTATTACATACTACAAATGACACATTATGCAATGTTGGGATCATTCCACTATCAACCCCCTCTATTGACACTCATTCCCATGCATTCTCATATACACACCCATAATCATTTAGGTACATTTTTCAATAATTATCTTGTTTTTACACCTATGTTTGAACATATTCCCATTCATTTACATACTACCTTAATATTAACACTTTTCTAGCACGAATCAATCTTGTGGCATCTAGGAAGAATCTCACACCATAAGTCAAAAAATAATATTTTAAATCTCTATGAATTATTGTATATGTATGTAATTGATTTTCATGTCTTTGTATTTAAAGGCATTCAATGTGTATTCACTATCATCCAATTCCTATTTGGAAATCCTATCCAACAAAGAGAAGTTTTTCTTTAGAACACTTCATTTTGGAGAGCTTAAATGAACCTAATTTACATCAAATCACTCTAGAACATTTACATGACTATATTCAATCATTAGCATGACCATCAAATCTAGTTAAATCATGGGGATTACCTAAGAGAACTTGTTGCTTGTGATCTAACAATTTTTTTTGAGGCATTTCTAAATACTACTAGTCCTTAATAGTAAATAAAGAGAAGAAATCATATAGTGAATCAAGTCTCATTCGTCTACTATAAAAATGTTTATTCTCGTAGTAGGTAGGATTGATCCCATGCATATAAAATTCAACCTACAAATAATTTGAAGATTATTTTTATCTCAAAACTTAAAGTCAAGTTGAATGCATCCAATTTCAACACTAATTTGAGTAGAGTTATAAGCTTTTCCCCACCATAGTTCCCAAGCTATTATTCCTCGCCAAATGCATTTAATTTCTTAATTTAACATTGATTTACATAAATTTATTATACCCAAAGATCTCTTACTTTTACCAAGAACTTATTCAATTAGCCTATAGTTACTCTAGGGAAACTGTATTTTTATTTTTATTTTTAATTATTTAATCATATAAGATTAAATTTTAGTTATTATATATTGATAGTTAAAGTGATGTATAATTATGAGGGTGAAAAATACATAAATTATAACTTTCCCTTTAATTTTAGACTCACCTTGAATAAATTTCCTCAAGTGTAATGACTAGAAACTAAGTGGTTTATGTTTATGTAAAAATTGGCAAGTTATATGAGTCTTGGTTAAATCTACCTTAGTCCAATTCTATAGGTACAAAACTAGTCCAATTACCTTACCCATTAAATGTATAATTTACCCATCCATTACCTTATTCCAATTATATAGATACAAAACTCAACCTCATTTAGTTTTACAATCACATATTTCACCATAAAAAATAAGATACAAATTTAATTGTCTACTTAAGCCAAGCTCTTCTTTTTGTTGCTTGTAGAACATGCCCAATTTTTCGCTAAATATATCAAGGAACCCATTTTAAGAATCTAAGAATGTTTAATATTATGTGTACAATATTTTACAATATTTGACAAGTAATTTTGGTCAATCTATCTAAAAAATTAGTGGTCTTTTACACCTACATAAATTTCTCATTTATACACTTGTTAATATGTTACTAAAACTTATCATTTTGTTTCACTTGGTGCACCTAAGAGCTTGATATAATTATTATTTTTATATCATGTGTCAAGTATGATTGACCTTTTTTAGTTCAAATTGATTTAAAAATCATAGTATATTTGGTTTAGTCCCTTCTTCATAATCCCTTTTTAATGAATTTAAATTTTTTGTATCTTATTGATTTGGTTAAAAGAAATTTTTGTTATTGATTAGTTGTGCTTTTATTATTCAAGTCAAAGTTTTAAAATAAATTTGTGTGCTATTGTTTATACCATGAATGCAAGTGTGAATTGATCATAAAGGAGTGTTTAAAATAACATCAATGTTTTTACACATAGATCATTATTAATGTTTTTTTATTTACTTTTCATTTTCTTCTTATAAGATTTTAGAGATTTTGTTTTTTATGAATTCACTTGTTCATACTTTAAACTTTTGTTCTATACTAATTTTATCCAAAGTAATTTGTATATATGGTTTTTTTATTATTGGATTAAGAACTAGAAAATTACAAATTTAGAGTATAAGATGTCACATGAGTTAACAAAAAAAAAGAGAATAACAACAGTAAAGAAGTTGTTGAGTTACAACATATAGACTAACAACAACAAAAAATGCTCTAAGTTTCAGTAGTCAATAGAGAAATGTTAAAAAAAAAAAAAATTATAATAGAACTGCATTAAAAGAACAACATAAGTGTATTTTAGCATGTACTACATGTCAATAGCAAGAGACAAACTGAAGAATTTGGATCCTTCCAAGTCCAACCAATCAGCATCATTCTTTGGTAATGAAATCCACAACATGATTAAAGAAAAGGTCACCCTAAGCAGGCGATCACGAGTCTCCACTCAATACAAACTTGCTGCCACCTGAATGGCTTGCATTTTATATTTTGTCTCAAAATAACTAAGCTATCTCTAAAGAGCATCCAAATTCTTTTTGAGGTCGGAATTAGCCTAGAAAATAGAATGAAACATATGAAACTGCACAGAGAGAGGTTTGCACAAATAATTATCAATTTGACTTGCAAGGAGTGAAAGGTGTGAGATAGAGTCACCAAACATCGAAATCTCCAAATGTGTTTAAGAGTGATATGTCTAAAGGTCTGAGTAATACTATTGTGAGGAAAGGAGAGAGCAAGAAGAGCAGTTCTCGAAGACCAAGACTGAGGAAAAAGCACCAAGAATTTGGAGAAGAGAAAGTTCTAGATCTTATGAGCATGGGGAAAAAACCAAAAGGAATATTTGATAGTCTCTTTTTTGGAGAAAAATGGACAAGTTGGAGAAGGAGAAATAAAGGAGAGCCGATTACCAATAGGGAATTTAACATGAATTTTTTTCTAGGTAGTCAACTAAGCATGTGTGTCTGTTTTAGACTTCCAAATTAAGGAAATTAATTTATTCCATCTTGATCTACTGAGTTTGAATTGCCACTTATAATTAAGCTGGAAAGATAAGGGGATGAATGGAAGAAGTTGTTTATATATAGGCTTGAGAGGGAAATTCCAAAATTTTTGATTGTTAGGCTATTTCCAATCATTAAAGAAATTGTTGTGACATGGAATGGATGGGAGCTACAACAACTCAGGTTTAACTAACTGTTGGAATTTTTAGATTGGATCCTTATAAGACGAGGCAAGTCTAAATTGAGATTTAAGCTATGTCCAAGTTTTTCAAACAAACTTCAAAGGGTCTCATAAGTCCCAAAAAAATTGAATGCCTTTTTTAAAGAGATGTCCACCCTTGAGATTTTTGATAATAGCCAAAAGACTATTGTCAATATTGAAATAAGATTTTTGGATTAAAATTGTGTTGTAATTTTTACATCAATTTTTTAGATCATACTCCATGATCCATCATTAGGATGCAATACAAATAGAGAGAAGATGCTTTGCATCCTTATGATGGATCATTGAGTGTGATCCAAACATTGATGTAAAAATTGCAACATAGTTTTAATCTAGAAATCTTATTTCAATATTGTCATGGACTATGGAAACTTCATGATTTTAATTTTGACTATTATCAAGCTAGAGAAAATGATTCCACTAGATGGAAGAATAGGCGAAACTCAAATCATGAATCAAGTTTTGATCATACCAAGTTAATTTTTGGGATGTAATTTGTCATGGTTTCTAATTGGAGTTAAAGTGGGCAAAGCCATGCATTTTAATGTAAGGTGTAAGAATAATTTTATCTCTCCAACTGACAACTCCCAAGAGTGACCAATAGTGGTTGTTTGAATATGGTGGCACACAAGGTATTTCCAAGGAGCATCACCATCTAAGGCTCTCACAATCCATTTTTTTATAAGATAAATACCTTAAGTATAGGGGTCTATAATACACAATCCTCCTTTCACTTTTGGTTAGATGCAGTGAATCCATGAAGTAATTGGAAAACCTTTTTTGTTACCCCATTTAGCTCAAAGAAATTTTTCGATAAGCTAGGTTAGCTGGTTATAACATGTTTTAGAGGGAAGATAGCAAGAAGAGATGTACACATTGCTAGCCAAAACAATTTTGTTTGCAAGTTGGATTCTACAAACCATTGAGAGGAATTTTTTTGTCGATTTAAAAAAAAATATATCTAAAAACAAGGACCACATCTCTTTTAGTGAGACGCCAATGCCAAAGGGGATTCCAAGGTATCTCGTGATAAATTTGTGCTTCACTTCACACCATTCACTAGGGATCCAAGGTGGATGAGGGTTGGGGTGGGTCATTAAATTTTAGTTTTGTGCATTTCCAGTTTCGAGCCTAAAATAGTACCAAACAACTCTAATATTTCCAAGGTATTAGTCACTTCTTCAAAATTTTGTATGAACAACATACTATCATTCGTAAAATGCAAGTTGAGAGAAGTAGTGTTTCCAGGAAGAGGAATTCCTTGAATAAGTCTATTCAAGCAAGCATGCTAGAAAAGATAGCCAAGAGCATCAAGGGAAAGGACATTGAGGAAGGGAGCAAGGGGATAGCATTGGTGAATGGATTTTTGTGAAAGGGAATGAAGGAGAAAGACTACCATTAGCAACCAATCGAAAATTTGCATCCCTGAAAAGTATGTTGATTTGATCACATAATTTAGTGCCAAAGCCAAGCCATTTTAACATTTTAAGAATGAAAGGCCAACGAATTTGGTCATGGGCTTTATCAAAGTGAATATTTTATAATTAGGGAGTCTTGAGTAGATTCTTGAGCCCATTTAGTAGTTTCCTAGGCAAGGATCAAATTGTCTAAAATAAATCTCCCCACCAAGAATCGAGTTTACTCTGGGCACACTATCATTTGGGAGATGTGTTTAATTCTTCGAGAAAATTATTTAGCTCTGTTATTTTGTATGATGTGTTAAGGAGGGTAATTGGCCACCACCCATTGAGAGTATCTTCCTTGTTGCCTTTGGTAATGAGTTTAATCATCCCATAATTAATAACCTTTCCTAAGGATATATTTTCAATTCCCTCAAGGTAAACCTAGTAAAAATACTCTCAAATGTGAGGTCAAAGAGCTCTATAAAATTCCATCATAAGCCCATCTATTCTAGGGCTTTTTTATAACGCCATATACTGAAGGGAAACATCAATTTCATCTATGAAGAGGAGGTGGTCAAGGAAATTACTATATTTAGGGTATTTTTTCTTGGGAATACAACAAAAAAAACTATCCTCAAGGATGGGAAGGAGAGTGTCATTAGCTAATTCATTAGCAAAAAATTTTTTGATTTGCTGATAGAAAGTATTCATAATATCAAAATGACTATTTTGTAGGGAACCATTGAAGCAGATTTAATTGTAGAGACGTGCTCCATCTTATGCTTGTGGTTAAGATATTGAAAGAAGAATTTGGAACCATGATTACCATCCTTAATACATTGCATTCATGCATGAATTTGAGCCCCTTTCCCTTTATACACAACCAATTTCTAAAGAATATTTTTAGCATTGGCCACAAATAGTTGCAACATGAGTTGTTGCAATGTTCATAGGCCAAACATGATCTCCCATATTCAATCTATCCTTTAATAAACTTCTCAAAACTACAACATATTTCTACATCTATTTTCCCATAATCATGAAGTAAAACTGTACATCTAGCAATAGTCTTCTCCCACCAACATATCCAACTTCCTTCTTGAGATCTTGGTTGTGCATTCCAAATGGAAAGGAGTCCATCAAGGAAATCCTATTTTTGGAGATGAGAAACATTTAGCTTGAAGGGAAGGGGGTGTGTAGTTCAAGAGGGATAGAGTGATGAATATGGGAAGGTGGTCAAAGAGAGTGGTTGAAAGTTCTAAAGACACAAGACAACCATCAGACAAAGGGAGAATATGGAAATTAGGAGAAATATAAAATTTGTCTAGATAACTCATTTTTCTTGATTTTCCTTCTTCGTAGTTATTCCATGTTAACCAGTGCGGTATATGAAGGTTAAATTTACCCAAGAGGGGGTCATTCACTCCAAGAGAATTTTGAGCCAATATCTAGGCTTCAAGCTCAGACTAGGTCAAGTGGGAAGATTTGCCCCAACTACGATCGAAAGGATGCTCCACCATATTAAAGACCCCTCCCAAGACCTATTTAGCATTGGTAAGACCAGTGTGAACCCACTCCCAAAGTAAGGTTCTCTCAGTATATGAATTAGGAGCGTAAATTGAGAAAAACCCCACCAACATGTCATTGATGAGAGTAGTAGCCCAAACATAGTGGTTGTGAGGATCACATCCGTAAGACAGAATATTCTTAGCTAACCATGGGGAAAGGCCCAAAGAAACACCACCACTACCATTATAATGGTTAGTATGTATAAATATCACATTACGCCATATGGAAGCAAGGGTGGCCTTGAGGTGAACGAAACCAACTATCACTTCTTGTAGCATTAGGACATCAATTTGAGTAGTAGAGATGGAATTTTTGACTTGAAATTTATGAGCATGGGTGGTCAGTCCCCAAACATTCCATGATTTCATTTTTTTTTTCATTGGAAAGAGTCTAGGAGGGTTTCCTCATCATACTAAAGCACATTAAACTAGTTCAAATTTTTGCACTTCTTGGAAAATGTATTAGGATTTTGTTCAAGGCTATCTATAAGGGAGTCTTTGCCAAGTGGTGCATGGGAAGGTAGATGGGGCTGAACTATAGTAAGAATGTTATAGTTAGATGATAAGGCTATTTCAAGTGTAGAATATTTCCCATTATGAGGAGTCTCTTCCTCCCTCTTTAAGGCCCTAGATTGTGATCCTAAAATAACCTCTTTAAAAGAATTATTTTCAATATGGTGAGGTGCTTTGATGCAAGAGGGTCCTCCCCTCTACCTAACAACTCAAAATACAAAAAAAAAAAATATAGGAAATGCTATGAATTATTATAATATTCTACAAACCAATAATTACAACAAACTTCAATTCTATTTATTCAATTTCAAATTACAATTCCCTTTCGCCTTTCATGGCTTTATTCTTCACAAGAAATGCTCCTTCTCTACTATGAACTTCGTTACACTCTATGTAACCACATCACCAAGCTCATATATTCTCATTACTTTGAGGTCAATCTACTTTTCTCCTTTAACCTCTTCTTGTACTTTCAAAAATTTACTCATTTACACTCAAGTTTCAAAAACTTCTTTAACATGCACAACCCTTTTAGTCTCTCTGCATTTTAACTGATTTAAAAATTACAATCTTTATCATATAAGAAACACCCGTCTATAATCTTAACTTGGCCTCCATAACAATATTAAGGTAGCGTCTCCACACATATTCACACAACCTCTATTATCCCTCTACCCACCTACCAACTCATTCCAATTAGCCCCTCTTATATTCTTTCTTCTAAAATCTGCGTTCTGCCCAGATCAAATCTGCTATGAATGGGCTGCAATCCCTATCTAGTTTTTGAAAATAATAGTTTTTAAATGAAAATGAAACTCTTTCATACTCGCATATCCTCCTCTTCCATGTCAATTTCTCTTCTTTTTTGTCTTGAGGTGTATCTTCTTTCCTGTCATGACCCTTCACATGCAATATATTTTATTTTCCTCTGGACCTTTTCCCTCCACTACCTCTATCTTCTTTACCTTCAGTACCTTCTAATATTCTTGTTCAATGCTTCTTTTATCTTGTCTTTTTTGGACTGATTCATCTCCTCTTCCACCTGTGCACCGATTCCTTTACTGTTGCACTTTTGTTCGATGTATTTTATCTTATCTTCTTATCTAAAAAATATGCTCCACTTCATCAATTTAAGTCTTCTTAAAAATTGAAAAGGTATTTTAAAACATCAATTTTGAGAGTAAATCAGCCATGAAGAAAATCTTGCATTAAATGCCACATTAGTTCATTTCTTGACTCTTGCCTCTAGTTTGCATATAAGTTGGCCAATGCAATTGCAACTATCAAGCAAGATGATGACATTGTGGAATATTGTCTTTAAAACATTAGCCAATTGCATTTGATTAAAATATCTCAATGTTGCTCATCGTTCATCAAGGTATAAATTTAAGAGGTTTAGGCATTGCAAACCAAACAAAACGAAAATCAAAACTGTGAAAAAACAAATCAACAACTTTTATTCTTTTTTTGGTTGGTGTTAATTTCCCATTGACCTTTGTGCTCTTGCACCAAACATGCTGAGTAGAAATATTGTGAGCATAGTATCACAATGGTGCAGTTGAATAGTTGTACTACTCTTCCAAGTTGTCATCAACTTGCAGTGAACTCCTTAGATGTTCAAAGTGTTCCAATTCAATCTTTCTTTTTCCTTTTCCAACATTGTGCTAGAACATGCACCAGCTCCCTTCACCAAATTCTTTCCACACTTTTTTTCTCCTTTGTGGGTTCAAACCCACCTCTAACCGAACACCTCCACCAATACCCTGCAACATCTTCCATTATCTCCATAAGAAAAACTAGAACATCTACTACATGTTATTTCTCTCCATCATTTTCTCCTTCCATAATTTCATCTGAAAACAAAATATCATTATAAAATTGGTTTACCTCATCTTCATCCACAACTACAACATTCACTTCCTCGTCAGCTACAACTTCTTATTCTTCTCTCTTTGTTGTGAAAATGAGCTTCATCCTCCATTCTTCCTCAATTACTAACAATTGTGCAAATAAATCTGATTCAATTTTACCATCAACTGTAACCTCTTCATTGTTCACCATCTTTTCTTCTTCTCTCATTATGCCTTCCTCACGACATGTCTCTGCTACAACTTCTTCCACATTGGTAGGGGTTTCTCTCACTTCTTCCTATTTCCATCTTAGGTTGCAATACTCTTTCTTCTTCTCGCTCCTCTTTACCACTTTCTTTTCACCTTTCCAAAAATTCATTTCCAATTTCTTGAGCCTCCTCTTGATCTTTCCTACTTCTTCATGAACTATCTTTTCCATCACTTCACACATTTCATTTTCCACATTCTCCCAATACTACTCCCAAAATAGTAACTGCATAGGCCTCCTCACGACCCAATCCATCTTGCTTGTTGCAATATCACCTTTCACAAATTTTCATCACTCTCAAAACAAATTCCTCTGTAGCTTCAAGCACTTTCTCTTGTTGCTCAGGGTTCCTCACATACTTGCAACAACTCTCATGAGCCTCTTCTCAACCACTACTCACCCCCACAGATCTTGGTGGATACTCTCCATGCTCAAGATTACCTACTCTGATACCAATTGATGCAAGAGGGTCCTCCCCTCTGCCCAACAAGCCTAAATACAAAAAAAAAATCATAGGCAATGCTCTACCTTATTACAATATTCAACGAAACAACGATTACAACAAACTTCAATTCTATTTACTCAATTTCAAACTACAATTCCCTTTGTCCTTTCATGACTTTATTCTTCACAAGACATGCTCCTTCTCTGCTCTACACTTCGTTACAGTCTATGTAACCACATCACCAAGCTCAGATCTTCTCATGACTTTGAGCTCGGTCTTCTTTTATCCTTTAACCTCTTCTTGTCCTTTCAAAGATTTAATCATTTACACTCAAGTTTCATAATCTTCTTTAATAAATGCATCCCTTTTAGTCTCTCTGCAATTCTACTAGTTTAAAAGTACAATATTTATCACATAAGAAACACCCCTCTATCATTTTAACTTTTCCTCCATAACAAATTTAAGGTAGCCTCTCCACACATATGCACACAACCTCTATTATCCCTCTACCCACCTACTCAACTCATTCCAATCGGCCCCTCTTATATTATTTCTTCTAAAATATGCATTCTTCTTAGATCGAATCTACTATGAGTGGGCCTCAATCCCTATCTTCTTTTCCGAGATCATAGTTTTTAAATGAAAAAGAAACTCTTTCATGCTCGTGTCCCCTCCTCTTGCATGCCAATTTCTCCCTTTTGTCTTGAGCTGCATCTTCTTTCCTATTGTAACCCTTCACATGCAATATCTTTTATTTTCCTCTCATCCTTTTCCTCGTGTTGCCTCTATATTCTATACCTGTAGTGCATTCAAATCTTCTTGTTTGATGCTTCTTTTATCTTGTCTTTTCTAGACTGATTCATCTCCTCTTTCACTTGGACACCAATTTATTCACTACTACACTTTTTCTTGATATCTTTTATCTTGTCTTCTTATCTAAAAATTGTGCTCCACTTACTTCATCAATTTATGTCTTCTTGAAAATTGAAAAGGTATTTTAAAAAATCAATTTCAAGATTAAATCAGCCATGAAGAAAATCTTGCATTAAATGCCACATTAGTTCATGTCAACTCTTTCCTCCAGTTTGGATAGAGGTTGGCCAATGCAATTGAAACTGTCAAGCAAGTTGATGTCATTGTGGAATATTGTCTTTAAAACACTAGCCAATTGCATTTGATTAAGAGATCTCATGGTTGCTCGTCATTCATCAAAGTTTAATTTTAAGAGGTTTAGGCATTGCAAAACAAACAAAACCAAAATCAAAACTACAAAAAAAATTCAAGAACTTTTATTTGTTTTTGGTTGCTGCTAATTGCTCATTCACCCACATGCTCCTACACCATGCTTTTAGCAAAGAGGGGGATGAAGGGGAGGAGTTTTATTTTTGGGCATAGGGAGATCAGTTGAGAGGAAGAAGGCTTAATAGGAACACCATCAGAAGATGGAACAATAGTTTGGGAGTTATTTTTAGGTGGCTAAGAATATTTTTCCTTACGAAAGGGACAATTGCAAATGAAGTGAAGCATGCATTTGGTATATTGAGGTAATTAATGCATTTAGAAAATTTAAATCTTGGTCCTACAAGCTTTATGGAGTCAAGGAGAGGTTTACTAAGGTCCATCTTGATGCAGACCCTAGGATGAGAGCATAATCTTGCCCATTTGTCTGAGTGTTATTTGTACCACAAAACTTTACCAAGTTGGGTTGTGTTATGTAGCAAAAAGGGATGAAATTCTAAGTTGAGGAAGGGAAAATCCACCCACATGGGCTATCTAGATTTAGTGATGCTTTTTGAGTGATATTCAATATCCCAGGCCTGTACATAGCAAGTTTTCCCACATATAATCCAAGATTTGTTTTGGAGCACCATACGAGCATGGTCAAGGTCAGAAAATGTGCATGCTACATATCCCCTACCTAGACCCTTGAAGGATTCCATTACCCAACCCTTGAGTTCCCAATTATTGTAGGCCCATTTAAAAAATCTTGTTCTATCATAATACCATGGAGGAAAAATAAGACAATGGTTTTTTCTCTACATTCTAAATTGGCATCTATTATTTCATCGGGAAATTGAAAGGAAAATGTTTTACCTTACTTTTGAACATCTTTTGTTCCATAAGTTGTTGTAGAGTGCATTGATGTTGCAGATGTGGAGACTAGTGGGGTTTTATTTCCTATGTAAACCCCTACAGATCTAGTTTAAAAAAAATCCACACTAGTCCTAGACTCTAGCATGGGGTCCATTGAATTTTCTCCATTGGATTTATTTGTCTTAGGCCCGCCATGTTCTCTTACTTTTTTTTCATGTTTTTGGCTCTAGGGAGCATCAGCTAGGTGGGCACAAGCTCCAACAATTTTTCAAGCTTATGGAATCCTCAAATTATGTGTAGGGCTTCACGGGATTCACGGGATTCATGGGTTTCTAAGGCTGATTTAGTGTGAGTATATATATATATATAAATATATATATGACTGCTTATATATACTATATAAGCACTTGAACTAATGAATATGGTGTTGTTTATATGGCATAAATGATATAAGCTAGCACATATATAAGTATGACACGAGCTATACTTTATAATGACGTTGAATACATGTATTCATGTAAATAAAGGATGCTTTAAAGTTATAAAGATTGGCATAGTCTATTATGACAACCTATAGTCACAATGTTAAAAGTTGATTTGTATAAGATATGAAAAAGTATTGTGCAACAATAAACGATGATTATGAATGAATATTTATTATTTAAACAATGATTTACTCCAAGATGAGAACACATATATCTATGAAGTAAAGTGATTGAATATAAAGACAATCTCATAAAGTGTAAAGATGCTTGAGAATAGGAAAAGTAAACAAGGAAAGAACTAGTCAAAGCACCATTTATGCGCTAAAGAAACTCATATTTACTCTATTTCTTAGCAAATATATGACTAAGTCAACATAGAAAATTTGTTTCTTGTTAACAGATTATTGTTTCGATGAGAATAATCATGCCAAGGAAATAGGTGTTGCAAGTATGGATATGTTTGGTGGTGTTGCCATTAATGTTGTCATTGATATCAACACAGTTTAGAGTGATTAAAGGTGGTACATGTATAGTTGAGATACTATGGAAGTGTTGAGAGTACATCGAGGTATATTTATGGTGTTGTAGATGTCAAGTGCTTTTGAGAAAATTAACAAATAATGAAGATAGTGTTGTGTGTGTGTGTTCTGAGTGTGCTCTGATAATTTGCTCTGCATTCCTTATGTGTTGATCCTATGCCTATGTGGATATATGGTATTGTTAATGAGCTTCAATGGATAATATATCCAAAGTTTTAGCTTTTGGATTGATGGAGAATGAAAGATGTGTTCACCGGTGTGTGAACCAGTTTGGAAAAACTATTTTTCTATGGACTGGGAGAGATGTCTCTACTCAGTAGTCTTCTAGTGGTTTGTCTTAGATCTTGTGGATCTAGAAGAAGGTTAATATTGATGTTCTTTTTGTTATGTCAAACGTTCTTGTGGTTTGGTGCTCTAGAAGGCTTGTTCTAGTGTTATGGTGTGTGTTTGCTCAATCTAGTTGGACTATTAAAGAGTATTTTATGTATGAATATTGTTGCAGTTGTTGTGGATGTACCTAAGGGTTTCTAAGAGGTGTTTTAGTGTCTGGTGAATCATGTTGAGTTATCCAAATGTGATCATCTTGCTATAGATGTGCATACTTCAAAGTTCATTGGTGTGTTCATTAGATTTGGCCGACCTAGTGTTTACACGTTACATAGAGGTTATGCATCGATTAAGGAAGTGTGTGATTGATACAAGATGTTGTTTGGTCTACTCTCATTCTTATCCACTGCACGAATGTTCATTTGCTGACCTAATTTGAATTTTTAAAAATAAGGATGTGTAGCCGACCTTGGAGAAAGATTTCAAGATTGAAAATTGTATAAAAGAAAGTCAAAAAATTGTGAATTGGATGTGTGTGTGTGAAGTGTCTAAACAAGTGCGAAAATTAGAGTGTGCATGAGTGAATCAAGGAAGTAGTAATTTGATGTGTTAGATTCCTAAAATTAGTGAACTAATGGTGTCTACAATCCTTTGATCAAGCTACGAGTGTGTGGAACCTATTGTGGTGAATATTTTTTTATCCTTTTGTCTGAAGGCAATGAGCTTCCTTCTAGATAGTGAGTCCTATTTGTAGGTAGTGAGCCTTTGTATCTGAATAGTGAGTCCTTTCTGGGTAGTCATCCCTCCAACAGTGAGCCTTTGTATCCAATATTGCATTACAACTATATTTTGATTTAATCCTCATCATGGTTTTTCCCTCATTGGGTTTTCCACGTAAATCTGGTGTCTCTAGTGTTCTATTTTTGTTATCTGCATTTCATGTTGATACTTAATATTAGATTAAAGTTAAAGTGGAATTGATTAAGGTCAAAAGTACAATTAATTTGGTACAACTGATTCACCCCCCTCTTATCTGTCTTGTGCCTTTCAGCAATTGGCATTAGAGCTTTGGTTCCTTGGAGAAGAGCTTAACCTCTTGAGATAGATCAAATGGTGCACAATTTGTAAATCCCTATTTTTGATGGAGTTGACTACAATGACTAGAAGGAGAAAATGAGAGGTTACCTAATCTCTCTTGGTTTCAAGACTTGGAAAGCTATTGACATAAAGTATGTTGAACCGGCTAGTGGTCCTTCTTCTAGAGATGAGATTTCTACCTGTGAGGAGAATGAAAAAGTAAGGTATGCTATCTTTAGTGCCTTATCTAGAATTGAATAGACAAAAGTTATCTCTTTAGGCATTTCTTATGAAATATGGGAAAATTTGAAAGATATATGTGAAGGAAATGATAGAGTCAAATTATTAAGGAATCTAATAGCAAAGCATGGATTTGAGAACTTGAAAATGGAAGAAGGTGAAGACATTGCAAGCTACTATCAAAGAGTTGAACTTAAAACAAATGAAATCAAAAATCAAGGTGGTACCATGGCAGATGAAGATGTAATAGAGAAAATCTTGATGACCCTACCAGAGTGCTACAGTGACAAGGTCCTTGCTATTGAAGAATCATATGATTGAAAGACATTTACTAAAGAGCATCTATTTGGCACCTTGACTGCATTTGAGATGAGGAAGTTTGGAAGAGAAAAGGAAAAAGCTGAAACAACCTTTAAAGCAAATTAAGATAGGAGATGATTCAAATAGTGATGGTTCAGAAGAGTTGGAAGAAAACTTTACAAGGAAATTGAAGAAAGGTACCGGTAAGTACAAAGGTATGTTACCTTTTAAATGTTTCAGTTGTGGAAATATTTACCACTATGCATCAAGATTTCCAAATAGAGTTACACACAAGAATAATAGAGATAATAATTATAAAGACAAAAAGGATAGAATGTTCAAGAAATTGTATTATGTTAGAGAAGATGCTGGAATATATAATAATGAGTCCAATATTGAGGATGATAAAGATGAATGCTGATTTCTAGCTTTGGAAAATAATTCTGTGTCTGCTAACCATGGAAGATGTGCAAGGGAATTTGGTTCGGAGGACAAGAAGGATGAGATGGAAGGTACTCTAGTTACTACTTTTCATGCTAGACAAGATGAATACTATTGGGTAATTGACAATGAATTTTCAAATCACATGATCGGAGACAAGAGTAAGTTCACTAAACTTGAAAATTATGATGGAGGATTAGTTATGTTTGGAGATTATTCTAGTGCTAAGATTGTTGGAAAAGGAACAATTATTCTTGATGGAAAACATAGTATTGATGATTTCTATTATGTTAAGGGCTTAAGGCATAATCTTTTGAGTGTTTGGAAAATGTGTAGTAAAGGATTTAATCTTGTGTTTTAGGATAATACCTATGAGATCATAAAAGGGTCTAAAACTATGGTGGTTGCAGGAAGAAGAACTCATGGAAACATCTATTAGCTTAAGAGTGGTGATGGTCAGTGCTTTGTTTCTCAAATTAATGAAATTTGGCTATGAAACTAAAGGATGGGACATGTAAATTTTGCCACTCTGATCAGGATCGGTTCAAGAGAAGTTGTTAGAGATCTACCTAGAATCACAAAGCCTACTAATTCTATTTACAGAAGTTGTCAGTTGGGAAAACAAACAAGATGTAGTTTTAAAGGAAAACAACAATCATCTACTGGAATGTTGGAATTGATTCATATAGACCTTTGTGGTCCTACAAGAATAGGAAGCCTTAATGGTGATAGGTATTTTATGCTTTTGACTGATGATTACTCTAGGATGACATGGGTTACTTTATTTAGAGAGAAAGCTCAAGCTCTAGATAGATTCAAAGTGTTCAAAGAAAGAGTAGAGAATGAAGTGAACTTGAGAATAAATTTTCTAAGATCTGATAGAGGTGGAGAGTTTACTTCTAGTGAGTTTAATGCATTTTGTGAAGAGTGTGGTATAAAGAGATATTATTCTGTCCCTAGAACTCCTCGACAGAATGGAGTTGTGGAAAGAAAGAATCGAACTATTCAAGAAGCTACAAGGACTATGATGAAAGAAGCAATTCACAATGATATTTACATTCTTAATAGAGTTTAGATCAAAGGTAACAACACAAAGACTCCCTATGAGTTATGGACTAGTAAGACTCCTACTATTAAATACTTTAAGGTGTTTGGAAGAATATGTTATATTAAAAGAGATGGTGAGAATCTTGGAAAGTTTGATGAAAGATGTGATGAAGGTATTTTTCTTGGATATTCAACTATGAACAAAGCATATAGATGCTTCAATAAAAGACCGAAGGAAAATAGTTGAAAGTGCAAATGTAAAAGTTGATGAAGTTATGTATAGACTAGTGGAAATAAGTAAAGTTGAACCAGATGATCTTATCTATGGACAAGTACAAGAAGAGGAAAAGGAAGAACAAAGTGAAGAAGAGGAGATTTTGGAACCTACTCCTAAGACTCCTAAATATGTATAGAAGAATCATCCAGAGGAATAGATAATTGGAGATATAAGTGAAGGTGTGAAGACAAGAATCAAAATGGTTGAAATAAACTTGTGTTTACTTTCTAAGATAGAACCTAAGACTGTGAGTGAGGCATGCAAAGATGAGAGTTGGGTTAGAGAAATGAAAGAGGAATTGCATAAAATAAAGAAGAATCAGACATGGGAACTGGTTCCTAGACCTGTGAACAAGAATGTAATTCGTTCAAAATGGGTGTTCAGGAATAAGTTGAATGAAGATGGTGAAGTGATAAGAAATAAAGCAAGACTTGTATGCAAATGTTATTCATAGATTGAAGGATATATTTTGAAGAGACATTTTCCTTAGTGGAAAGAATGGAGCCATTCAGATGTTTTTGGCATTTTTTTCTTCTGAGGATTTCAAAGTGTACTAGATGGATGTTAAGTCTGCATTCCTGAATGGAGATTTGGAAGAAAATGTGTACACGGAACAACCAAAAGGATTTTAGTTATCAGACAAACTAGATATGGTCTACAAATTGAAAAAGGAATTATATGGACTTAAACATGCTCCCAGAGGATGGTATGCAAGGTTGGATAGATATTTGACACAACAAGGATTCAACAAAGTCTTCACAGAGAAAAATCTCTATTTCAGAGTTGAAGGTAAAATAATGTTGATAGTTTTGGTGTATTTTGATGAAATTATCTTTGGAGGAAATGAAGGTATGTGCAAGAAATTTGTAGATGAGATGTAAAAAGAGTTTGAGATGTCTATGATTGGTGAGTTGAATTTCTTTCTTGGACTACAAGTGAATCAAACTGATAAGGGCATATTCATTTCACAATCTAAGTATGTTAAAGAATTTTTGTAGAAGTTTGGAATGGATGACTCCAAACCGGTTTGTACCCCTATGGTAACTAGATTCAAACTAAGTAAGGATGATGAATCTTCTAAAGTTGATTAGAGCATGTACAGATCTATGATTGGTGGACTGCTATATCTTACTGCTACTAGACCGGATAGCATGCATGTAGTATGTTTGGTTGCTATTTTTCAAGAAAAACCTAAGGAAACACATGTTATAGTTGTGAAGAGGATATTCAGATATCTAAAGGGGACTCCATATTATGGCTTATGGTATCCTAAGGATATTGATTTCACCTTGAATTCCTACACTGATGTAGATTGGGTTGGTTGTGTAGATAATTAGAAGAGTACAAGTGGTGGTGAATTCTTTCTTGGAGGAAGATTGGTTTCATGGTTGAGAAAGAAATAGGATTCAGTTTCTTTGTCCACTGCAAAAGCTGAGTATATTGCACCAACATCTTGTTGTACATAGGTACTTTGGATGAAGAAAATATTGAAGGATATAGGTGTTATGTGTGATGAGCCTATCCCTATCTTTTGTGACAATACAAGTGGAATAAACATTTCAAAGAGTGCATTGATGCATTTTAGGACAAAGAAAATATCTATCAAATATCATTTCTTGAGGGAGAAGGTTTTGGAGAATGAAGCCAAGCTTGAATATGTATCTACTAAGTATCTGATTGCTAACATATTCACTAAGGCTCTTTCAAAGGATACTTTTGAGTATTTCTAAGAGAAGTTAGGGGTTATTGCCCCTCCTTCTTTGAACTAGGTGCACATGGAGGTGCATCAGTACAGTGAATCTACAAATTCTTCATTTATCTGAACTGATGATTGAGGTCTACTCCTCAAGGGGAGTAGAGAGTATCATTGTTGTAGTATGAGATGTGGGTGAACTCCTAAGGGAGAGTGATCAAAGCTTTATATGGTAGAATTTTCATGCAAAAAATTTCTTTGCCCTTGATGGCAAAGGGGGAGAGAGTGTCATGTGAAAAATCCTATTTATATCTAAGGAGAAGAGAGCGCAAAAATGTTATGCAGGTTGTCTAATCTGAAAAGAAAGGGAAGAAGAAGTAGGAGATAGTTTATTTGGTCTTTGATGGTTTTTCACACCATGTGTTTCCATCAATGACAAAGGGGGATATGGCTGCAAGTATGGATGTGTTTGGTGGTGTTGTCATTAATGTTGTCATTGATGTCAACATAGTTCAGAGTGATTGCAAGTGATACATGTATAGGTGAAATACTGTGGAAGTGTTGAGAGTACATGGAGCTATATTTATGGTGTTGCAGATGTCAAGTGCTTTTGAGAAAATTAACAAATAATGAAAACAGTGTTGTGTGTGTGTTCTGAGTGTGCTCCGATAATGTGCTCTACATTTCTTTTGTGTTGATCATATGCTTGTGTAGATCTGTGGTATTATTAATGAGCTTCAATGGATAATATATCTTGAGTTTTAGCTTTTGGGTTGATGGAGAAAGAAAGATGTGTGAACCAGTTTGGTAGAACTATTTTTTCATGGATTGGGAGAGATGTCTTTGCTTGGTAGTCTTCTAGTGGTTTATCTTAGATCTTGTGGATCTGGAAGCATGTTAATATTGATGTTCTCTATTTTCTAGAAATCTGGAAGCATGTTAATATTGATGTTCTCTATTTTCTAGAAAACATTCTTGTGGTTTGGTGCTCCGAAAGGCTTGTTCTAGAGCTATGGTGTCTGTCTGCTCGATTCGATTGGACTGTTGAAGAGTGTTATGGGTATGAAGATTGTTGCAGTTGCTACGGATGTACCTGAAGGTTTATAAGATTTGTTTCAGTTTTTTGTGAATCATGTTGGGTGATCCATGTGTGATCATCTTGTTGTAGATGCACATATTTCAAGGTTCATTAGTGAATTCTTTAGGTTTGGCCGACCTAGTGTTTACATGTTACATGTAGGTTAAGCATTGATTAAGGAAGTTGTTTACACATTACATGGTGATTGATCCAAGATTTTTTTTGGGTCCTAATTAAGTTTGTGTTTGGTCCAGTTTCATTCTTATCCATCGCAGGAATGTTGAGTTGCTGACCTAATTTGAATTTGTAAAAGGAAGGATGTGTAGCCGACCTTGGAGAAAGTTTTGAAGATTGAAGATGGTATAAAAGCAAGTCAGGAATTATTGAATTGTATGTGTGTGTGTGAGGTGTACGAATCAAGGCAACAATACTTTGATGTGTTAGATTCTTGAAAGCAGTGAGCTAACGATGTTTGCAATCTTTTGGTCAAGCTACAAATGTGTGGAATCTATTGTTGTGGATCTTTATTTATCCTTTTTTTCTATAGGTAGTGAGCCTCATTCTGGATAGTGAGTCCTATCTATAGGTAGTGAGCCTTTGAATCTTGATAGTGGGTCCTTTCTGGGTAGTGAGCCCTATGGCAATGAGCCTTTGTATCCAGTATTGCATTACTACTATATTGTGAGTTAATCCTCACCATGGTTTTTACCTCATTGGGTTTTCCTCGTAAATATGGTGTCTCTGGTGTTTGCTTTTTGTTACCTTCATTTCATGTTTATAATTAATAATAGATTAAAGTTAAAATGGAAGTAATTAAGGTCAGAAGTAAAAGTAATTTGGTACAACTGATTCATCCCCCGTCTCAGTTGTTTTGTGCATTTCAACAATAGTGAGTTGGTTTCATACTTGGTGCCAAGTTATGAAGTTCTATTTTTTGTAGAAGTATATTTTGGCTACAATTCAATTGTCATTATTTTAACATGAGCATATTTGAATAAATCTTTTGTTCTTTTCAACTAGAAGAGTCAACTTGTAGCATTATATGTTGATTTTGTACTTAGTTTTTTGCCACCTTTTAGTTGAGAATTGTGATTCGACTTACGTGGTGAGATGTGTTGACTACCATGCCTTTCCTATAGGTTGTAAAGTCTCATTTTGTTGTATAAATAAAGAGTCTTATACTCTCATTTGGGGTGCACAATTCTGCATTATTCTGCAATTGCATTCTACTTTATTTTGTCAAAGCCTTGAATATTTTGTGAAGATATATATTTTTTTGAGTTATATTTGTGAGAGAATATTATAAACTTGTGAGAGAATTCTTATTGAAGTATTTCTTGAAGAGGTCTAAGTGAAGCTAGTAAGCTTTAGTTGGAAAGTTGTGTGTCAAGTCAATCAAGTGGATAAGCGTATTACATGCATGAGGATATAATATTCCCTTATTTGTCTTTGTTTATGAAAGATTGAATCTTGAGTGCTTTATTTGAACTACTTGAGATTGCTTGCATTAAGAAAACATAGAATTTTCTTTTGAAAAGAAGTTGTTTTATGCTTTTCTATGAAAGTGCTTCTAATTACTCTATAATAGGAGGGATTTTTTATGATTAAACAAGAATAGCTTAAGGTCTATTCATAATATTAAATGTATCAATGTCACAAAGTGACTTGAAACTATTAACTTTGATGTTAGTAAACCTTAGGAATGATAATTTTTAGCTATACATCAACAGTTTCAAAGAAATGATAGGAGGAGTCATTGCTAATTTGTATGTATAAGATCACTTGATAATACTTTGGTACTCGATAAAACCCTAGGTTGGGAGTAACCTATTTGGGTTAAGAAGTATATTGGAACGAATAGGTTAAAAATAACTCACCAACGTGATTGTGAGAAAAAAGCCTAAAAAGGTAAATCCTATTGATTCGAAAAAGGCTTGGATAGTACATAGAATGGTTGGAGTACAATTTGAACTCACCAATGTGTCAAAAAAAAGCCACATATGTTTAGAGGTTCCAAAAGGAAATGGGATATAGAGTGACACTATGTGTCAAATCAATAGAATTAGTAAGGAAACCACATTCTAAGTTGAAAGGTACATCAACAAAAGAGACTTTGTGGGATTGGATATTCCTCCACAAAAATAATATTGGTATACATTGAAAAGAGAATCGGTATATTAGAGAGCCTCTTAGCTATTAAAGTTATAGATTAATCAACAAATCTCTTAAATGATGATCAAATTGTTGGATCTATGAGGTTAAATATCAATGAGGAATCTAACTTGGGGAAAAGGCATATCCAAGGAAATAGGCATGCCATGGAGGAAAGCAAAAGGAAATAAAAATCTAACGTCAAGGAATGATAAATCATTTCAAGAAAGAAAATGTTTGCTAGGAATTCAACTTTGAGTCGATCGAATATCATGCAAACACCAAGGGAGGGGAGAAAGAGAGTGGATAGACTTAGATAAAGTATCCCATCCAATGAAAATCGTGAATATATTTTCAATTTGGAAGAGTTTTTTACTTCTTCGTAAGTCATTATGTCAATGAAGTCATATATGGTATGACCACGAGAAGAAAGTATTAGAATTATTGAAAGATAATGAAACAGTCAAGGACTATGACCAATGAGAAAAGAATATTATTGCTCAATACTTTATATATATGTTTGATTGAAAGATCAAATCTTATTATTGATGCCTTAGAAAAGGATAGATAGATTACTTAAGGGAAGATCATTGCCTAAGGAATAGGTAAGAAAATATCTAGATTAGTCATGATTTGGAGTTATTACAGAAACGCTCATGCTTGGTAATTATGTATGCAATTAAATCTAATATCTGTTAGGAACCAACATGAATGAACAAGGATTATTACTTGAAATTGGTATTGATACTCATTAGGAAAGTTATATTGAGTTGGAAATCATATTACAATTTTAGAAATAATTTAAAGATGAAAGAAATGCAAGGTATGGATGTCCTAATATGAAGCAATTTATCTCCATAAAATGTGTAAGCATTATGCTTATGTGGCATAAGTCCAAATAATAGGTTTTCATTTATTCAAAGAATAGACTAAAAAGGAATGCAAAAGAACATATGTACCCAAAAATTTGGGAGATTAAGGAATGAAATGAGAAAATTGATTTCATAGTTAGGACATTGGAATGACAAAGATATTTGTTAAATGAGAAACCACTATAATCTAGAAAAGATGGAGTAATATTTTGTTGAGTATGTAGCAAGTTATTGTCCAGAGTGCTAGGAAATAAGGATAAGATGTCATCATTGATAGGACATGTATACTCTCTTGAGATTCCAGAGGGGGAGTGGTAGAACACAAGATAGTTTAACATGTCTATGTTGGTGGAACTAACTTAATGTTATGGTGCATAGACTCACCACGGTAACCAACACTAGTTGGAGAACTTAATTTATAGGATTTCAATCCCTAGTAATATATTGTGAGAAGTAGTTTCTTAGTATTCCTGAGAAGGTTGTCTTAGTTGTGAATGAGAAAATAAAGATGAAGTTGTGTAAGCCATGATCATCTTGTGAGAAATTCAATTGAACGAATGATCAATATATTATAATTATAGCTGAATAGGAAAAAGTGATAAACCAAATCTTGAATGATTTGTAGAATATTTATAAACTTATACTATTTAGGTTTGATCCATTATATGGAAAGGAAGGTGGAAAACTCTATTAAGTTGAAATAGGCTAAAAAATGGGGTTAACCTTAGATCAAAAAGTTGGTGAAATGGAATAAAAGATCAAAAGATCAATGAGAAACCATGTTGATACACAACTTGAAATATGAAAGAGTATCGTTATGTTCAAAATTGACAGGTTTCTAAGAGCAGATTTATGCTTAAGTTGGACAAGTAGTCAAGATCATTATGGTTATGATTAAGGAAAATGGATGTGTGAGTGATGGACAGACTTGGCTACTAATTTATCGAAAGGTGTAAATACAAAGGGGAAGGATGGGACCCATGATGTAGTGTGCAATGCACCAGTATTCCTTTTCTATTTGGATTACACTAAGGATAAATTCATTAGCCAATGAGAATGGGTTTTCCAATCACTTTTGTATAGGTGTCATGTGGTATATAGTTACTATTATACTTGAGATGTACATATGAGATATGGTGATTACCATGCATAAGCTCTATATGAGAGGGAGTATGTGTGAAGCACACAAGTTTCCATATGCATTAACAAAGACACTCAATGCAAGGTCTAGGAAGGACAAGATTGCCAGGAGTAATGTTATAAGGGAAGATTATCTTATAATTCTTACATGAATTTGAAAAGGTGAGTAGAACCTTTATTCTTTCTATATATTAAAAATCATTGGGGATGACGATTCACAAGGGGGAAAGTATATAATGCCCTATCTTGTTATTACTAATTTAATTTTACCTTCACAGGTAAATAGGATGGTAAATGCAATCATGAGTTTGATATGCTTTCTAAGAGAATAGAATACTGAAATAGGTATTATGTGAAAGTATTGATAAATTCTTAATATGGCTTTGAAAGAGTAAATATGATTACATTAATTGCTATATGAATATGCTAAATTTTATGATGCATATGGATTTATTTTGAACTTATAACTACCATTGCAAATGTGTTGAGGTGGTTGTAGGGATAGGTTCAATCCTCTAGAAGGGAGTGGAAGTATCACTCAGGAGAAGTGATTGGTCGGGTAACCAGTAACATAACCTATTTGAGCATACACACACTCACAATATAATGGTTGATTCTAGACATAGTGTTTGGAATTGGTAAGTCATCCTTAGCATGATCTGTTTGCATTAGCAAGGGTCTTGATTACTATTGAGTGCATTCTTGGATTATTTTTATATGTTTGGAACTTATAAGTTCTTCCTTATATTACTATTCTTGATTGTATGTTTAAATGAGTATTTGGGATATATGCATATATGCATATATATACATTGGTCGACATACACGTATGTTGGATATAATGGGATGTACATATGAGTATGAAAACATACATATAGATATGCATATATGTGTATAAATATGTTATGATTAATATAGTTGGATGGTTACAATCATTTTGGATATTGAATGAATTATTTGACTATTAATTGCTATAGAATATATGTATGTCATGTATATATATATATGCACTCATAAGCATTAATGCTTATTAAAGAAGTGTATATATAATATATATGTACATGTGTGTGTGTATATGCATGTGTTATTGTTAGTGAGAATGATAACTTAATCATAATCCATTCGATTATCGAATGGATTATTGCTATATTTCTTTGAACGATATATATATGTATATATATGTGTTTGAATATATATATGCATATACACACATGAGAATTAATGCTTATATAGAGGAGTGTGTATATATATACATATATAATATATGCTAGTATATATTGGTAGATTGATATAATATATTATAAGGCCGATTTAGTGTGAATATATATATAAATATATATATGAGTGTTTATATATACTATATAAGCACTAGAGCTAATGAATATGGTGTTGTTTATACGGCATAAATGATATATGCTAGCACATATATAACATAGGCCATGAGCTATACTTTAAATGGTGTTCAATACATGCATTCATGTAAATAAAGGATGCTTTAAAGTTTTAAAGATTGGAATAGTATATTATGACAACGCATAGTCACAATTTTAAAGGCTGATTTGTATTAAATATATGTAAAAGTATTGTGCAACAATAATGAACGATTGTGAACCAAACCATAGTCAATGATTATGAATGAATCTTTATTATTTGAACAGTCTTTTACTCCAAGCTGAGAACGCATATATCTATGAAGTAAAGCGATTGAATATAAAACCAATCTCATAAAGTGTAGAGATGCTTGAGAATAGGAAAATTAAAGAACAGGATGAGAACTGGTCAAAGCACCATTTATGCACTAAAGCAACTCATATGTCCTATATTTCTCAACAAATCTATGAATAAGTCGACATAGAAAAGGTGTTACTAGTTAACAGAATATAGTTTCAATGAGAATAATCATGCCAAAGTAATAGGGAGTTGGCTACATACTTGGTGCCAAGTTATGAAGTTTTATTTTTTGTAGAAGTCCATTTTGGTTGCAATTCGGCTGTCATCATTTTAACATGAGCACATTTGAATAAGTCTTTTGTTGTTGTCAACTAGAAGAGTCAACCAGTAGCATTATATGTTTAGTTTGTACTTAGTTTGTTTCTACCTTTTAGATGATAATTGTGAGTTGACTTGAATGGTGAGATGTGTCGACTGCCATGACTTTTCTATAGGATGCAAAGTCTCATTTTGTTGTATAAATAGAGATGTTTGTACTCTCATTTGGGATGCATTATTTTACATTATTCTGTAATTGCATTTTGTTGTATTTTGTGAGAACCTTGAGTATTTTGTGAAGAGTTATATTTGATTGAGTTATATTTGTGAGAGCATATTATCAACTTGTGAATGAAGCCTTATTGAAGTATTGCTTGAAGAGGTCTAAGTGAAGCTAGTAAGTTGTTGTTGGAAGGCTATGTGTCAAGTTAATCAAGTGGATAAGCATATTACATGCATGAGGATATAATTTTCATTTAATTTTCTTTGTTTATGAAATATTGAATCTTGAGTGCTTTATTTTAACTACTTGAGATTGCTTGCATTAGGAAAACATAGAATTTTCTTTGAAAAGGAAAAATAAGTTGTTTTATTCTTTTCTATGAAAGTTCTTGTAATTACTCCATAATAGGAGGGATTGTTTGTCTATATATGTATAAAAATACTATATATTATTAAATAATAATAGATTAAGGGATATTCATAATATGAAACATATCAATGTCACAAAGTGACTTGACACTATTGACTTTGATGTTAGGAAACCTTAGGAAAGATAAGATTTAGTTGTACATCAATAGTTTGGAATAAATGATAGGAGGAGTCATTGCTAACTTGTACGTATAAGATCACTTGATCATAATTTTCTACTTGATAAACCCTAGGTTGGGAGTAACTTATTTGGGTTGATAAGTATATTGGAACCAATAGGTTAAGAATAACTTGCTTGGGTGGGATGTATGCTAGTCTTTTTTGGAACATTTAGGGTTATATTAACCTATATAATCGGACTAGTCATTGGTTGATGACTTTATCCTAGGAATAGGATATATCATGGTTAAAACTTACCTTTGTGATTAAGCTAAAGCACTTGAGTTTATGGAATTCTATACATTTGGAGACATAGGTAGGAATTACCTAGTGATTTAGAACTGCTACTTGATTAGTGGCATTATACTCTTAATACGAAGTTATAGTATTGAAAAGAGTAGACTCTTTGTTTAAACCCTTTTAATTAATGATATTGCACCCTTGAATGCAATCATCTATTTTTATGATTATTTTTCAATTGAGGTCATTCATAGACAACGTTATAGTCTTATTGAGAACCAATTATTAATGTGTTATATGTTGAATGGAATCAAATATTTATAAATAATTTAACCTATGATTATGATGTGGCTTATGTAGCTATAATCTAGACTATAAATTTATATCTAGGACTAGATTGTCTATTGAAGAAAATAGCTTGTTTATGCAAAGATAAACTCTAGGATAGGAATGTCCATTGAAGGGGTAACTTATGCTTAAGATTAATTGGTAGAGATACCATTGTATTTTGGGAAAAAGGGGAGTAGGTTATTTCTGGGGTTAAATATTACCCATTGGAGGAAATTACCGAAGCATAGTATAGGCATGGTCATAATCCAAAGCGAGCTATAGAAGTGTATGTGAATAGGAAGAATGTCACTCGAAGTACTAGGTGAGAATACTTTGGCCAATTCAATGTAAGTTGCCACTGTTTATACTATCACTTCACTGTGTTCCATTTATGCATTCTAGTTCAAGATTTTCATACTTGAATAGGGAAGACAAACATATGATTAGGTTCTAGTTTGTAGGACACAACACTAAGCTCCTATAGGCTATTATTATGGGTTTTACCAACCAATTTCTTCATCGAAGGATAGCCATCTCACCTATGAGGTAGATGTGAGGGGGACTGCATTTGAGTCTCTGGTTGACAGAAAAGCACTTGAGTGATGCTTCTCCTCATCAATTGGCGACTAAGGTTTATAGATGTTTGTCTTACAATTGGGGATAGTTTAGAATGTATGCACCATTGCAATGACATCCAAACCAGTTTGTATATCTATTATCAAATGAATCTCAAAGGAGCTATGTTTTTACCATGTGCCTATTTATATGGAAGGATGTAATCATGAATGATATACTTGAGCTAATTCAATGTGACATCTATGTTATGGAAAGATTTGTGAAATTACAACATAATTCAATAGAAGTTTGGAAATAGTGTTGTTTCAAATATCTATGTAATTTACATTATAGAAAGAAAAAAATTATTGTTGTATCATGGCATCATATATTATTCACTTAACATGAAATATTTGGAATGTTTTTAAGTAGACCACTAGGGTTTTTGCAGATCCATATCATACAATAAAGAGTTAAGATATAAATTCATGATAGCCATTTCAAAAAAGTTTACAACCTTTTTTCTAAGGGTTTGGTGAGTTGGAACATAGCTTATTTATTCATTCATCATTCCTTAAATCTATTTGATTTCATTTCAAAGTTCGATTACCAAAATGGTATTTGACCAAGGCATACTCCTATCCACTAACAAAACAACATTTTTCCTCTCTTTGATGTAATATTTGCATATTTAGGTTGGAGATCCATTGAAGAGAAAGATGGAGAAAGTTTTCAAAGTTGTCACCTTTCTTGCAAGATTATGGAAAGTCACCTAGAGGTCAGAATTCAAAGTTTCAGACTTAGATATCGATAGGGAGAGAAGCTGTAGAATATCACTAGAGGATATCAAAGTTTCAGATCAAATATGATACTAGGAATAAATTTCCACTTGTGGAATATGAGTCCCAGTATACTAGTTTTCAGACATTTTATGTAGATCATAGTTTACCAATTGCAGATTCTGGATCTAGCCTGAAATCATAAAATGGGACTAAATCACCCAGTCTGGCATATGAGTCCTAGTATTCATTAAATTTCATCATTTCGGGATTGTAAACCTTGTTTCAAGCATGTCCAATAGGTTCTCCTTTGTTAATTCTCAATTCATTCTTTTGATTTTGAGTTTCATTTTCCAAGTTACATAGCTAGATTTGCATACCATTTGCATCTCTTTCTTTCTAATCCTTTTCTTAGTGGTGAACCCTATTTAGTCTTTAATCACACCCTAGGAAACCATCCTAACCCTAGACCATTCCTTAATCAATTCAATTGGTTGAGATATCTTGGTTTCCTTGAATAAAATAGAGAAAAATAGGGAGGCCCTTGTGTGTTCCATCTCCTAAAAGGTGAATACACATTCTCTCCAACCCCATTTTCTTCATTTCATTTTGGTTAACCTAGCCTTTAGAAACCTTATTTCTGATTTGGAGTGCATTTCAATCCTAGCTCTAGCTTAAATTAACTTTTCATTAGGTCTTGCATTAGTTAATTTGCATTTAGGGATTCTAAACTTTGCATTACTGAAAGTGCATATAGGTTTTTTTTATTGCATATTGAATCATTGAATTTCATTTGAGATCTATAATTGTACATAGTGAAGACATCATACAAACCATCAAACCTAAAATTCACTCAGAATTTGCTACAATTAGTGTCAAAACCCTAATCTGGGACTCATATGCCCCTCTGGGCGATTTAGTCCAAATACAAGTCGCTTTACCTAATTTCTAGGAATTCTATATTGTGTGCTTTCAGTATTTAAACCCTTCAAAAATCCTAATTAGGACTCATACACCACTCTAGGTGATTTAGTCTCGTGTCAAACTTGAAATTAAATTTTACAACATTAAAAACCTTGTTTTTGTTCTTTTGTTTGTTGTGGCTAGATTTATGTTCTAGTTTAGTAAGTTTTTGTTTCATTCATTTCATGCATTTCTTAATTTTAAAATTACATTCACATTTCATTCTAGGGTTATTGCATTGCATTTCATTATGGATATGTTCTTTGGTAAGCTTTGGATGTCCTTTAAGTCATTAGTGGATGTGTCAAGCTGTGCTTTTGGAAATGACCCTAATGAAATTGAACTCACTCATGCTCAATCAACTCCTAATGCATATCCTCATGATGTTGACATAATTGGAGAATATGATGAAAACATGAACAAATTCATAAATGATTTCCTTAACAACCTTGAGACTAATGTATCCTTTTATCCGTCCATTAAACAAACAACACCCCAAACCATCCCACCACTTGAGATGTTTGGCATTTTACATCCTAAAAGTGAATCACAATATAAACCTAAACTACCTACAATAAATTATCTTAGTTCCTCTAATCAAGTGCACCAATCCTATGTTAACGAAGTGACCAACACTCTCATCAACCTAGAAGAAACATATGGAAAAGGATTCACAATCTTAAGAAAACAAGGATGTGATACAACAAGTGAACATGAAATTCATCAACTCTTAGAACAAATACCAATAGAAGATACCAAATGGATAGGATATCAAGATCCTTCTCCCGACATAATTTTCTTGCTTCTTGAAGAACAACCAATGCCTCATAATGATGATAAGGATGATAGGATCATCTTAGGTCCTCCCCCTCTAGAAGTTGGTGAATCTAGCAAGCAACGAAAGCCTTATAGACTAAAGAAGTTGCAATTCCCATGTTCGCCATTTGCAACTAAAAGAACCTTACACATACTTCTAATTCTTGAGGAATTATCACATTACTAGCCATAAGAGAAAATTGAAATCCAAATCCTAAGAACACAAAAACATCACATTGTCAATATTAGAGAATTTTTGGTCATAGTACTGATAACTATCGTTCTTTAAAACAAATATTTTAAAAGTTTGATATCATAAAAATAATCCCTTAAAGAATGTAAATCATGTTGTAGTGAGCATATTATATTATAAATATTGCATGCTTTACATTCATTTCAATTCATTTCAAAATGCAAGGAGCTCTTTCTCATCACCTACCTCATCTTGTTCTTGTCTTGCACACAATGGGGGCAAGATTTGATAGCCTCTCCCTAGTTTTTGCACTCACTTTTGTCCCTTTGGCTAGTTGTCTTCCTTTCGTATATGATGAACAAGATTGGGATGCATACAACCTACTATAGTTTGACTTCCATGTTCCTTACTAGTCTTGCCTTTATTTTCATTTTTCATGTTATGTGTGTGATTGCATCTGTGTAATGTGATCTCCCCTTACCATTTTTTTTGATATATATCTCTCTCCTTGTGCATTCCTCTATTTGTATCTACGTTCCTCTCTATGTCATAAACCTTTATCTTTTTTTTTCCTTATATTTTCCTTTTGGAGATGACACAAGGTATCGAGCCATTTAGGTCTCTTCCATGTTGATCCAAAATCTTTTCCTTTATCTTTTATTTGTCTTGTTTTTTTCTTTCAGGGATGACGCAAGGAATCAAGATAGTTAAGTCTCTTCCATGTTGACCTGAAAGTTTTTCTTTGTTTTCTATCTCTTTGTTTCATTCTCCCTATTCCATGAGTATTTGGGGAATGATGACAATTCCGATCTCACTAAAAAATTAGTAGCAAAGACATACTAACCCACACCCACAGATCCCTTATGTGATTTTGGGATTTCATTTAGAGGGCAACCCCTTTTCATGGAGTAGCTTTATTTGGAAACATATGAATTGGAATAGGTCTTTCCAAATAATCTCTCATGTCCTCTTTATTGTTAGTATTTTCCATTTTCTACTTTAAATTAATTTCTCACAGCATGGTGTTTGGAAATTTCTTTAAAGTGGGGGCATACATTAGCATTATTCTTTTGAATTTTACAACTCTTGTTTCATTGTGTGGTCTTCTTACTTCATGCGATGTTTCCTTTATATTTGTGGTGACATTGGGTATGATATCCTTCAAGATTGTAATCCCTCTTAGCATATTATATTCCTCTTAGTGGCTTGATGTGACACACTGCATCCCCTAAGTTCTGAATCTTCTATTCTTCGATTGGTCCTCTCTTGGAGACATTAGTCACAATGTTCCCTAAGTTAAGACCTTACATGAACTAAGAAAAATCCTTTGAACATACCTTAAATTACCTTTTTCATTTACAATAATTGTTATATGGCCACCTTGCATAAGACACTTTGCTTGCCTATGGTGAGATATTGTTTATTCATGAGTGTCAAGCATACAATGTTTTCCTTGCCTTGTAAATCTTGTTGTTCATTTTGTGTGGAACCTTATCAAAGTTATTAGGAGGCATAGATTTTCTATGGTTAGCATATGGGAGCCAAACTTAGGCGTGAATTTCCCACAACCACTTGCTTTTTTGTGTCGGTGCATATCAGCCATGTGCGTATGTGTCTCGCTAGGGACTCACCTAGTGGATGACCTGAAGTTTCACTAACCTTTGTGAGTATCTATTGGATCGCATAGTGGACATTGTGTTCCACTTGAAAAAATCTTGGACAAAAAACTTAGATTTGATCTACATCATAATGGAAAAATGGTTGAGGCTTGATCCACCACTTTTTCTTTTTCTTTTTCTTTTTGTCTTTATGTCTTTTATAATGTATGATTGTGCCTATTTGTTGCTTCATACATCATTTACATGTGTGTTATTTTGTTCCTATGTTGGTTTTCCATAGGATCTTGATCCTAGGGGCTTGTAACACCCACTTGATCATTGCCATCATGTCTCACTAGCATTGGTACATTTGAACCCCTCTTGATGTGAGTTTGTCTACCTTAGTGTGAGTTGGAAGCAAGTTCCTCCTCTCACTAAAGTGGGTGCTAAATTTAGTGTATAAAAATGTATCCCTTGAAATTTTTACACTTTTTTGGGCCCTCCCTGCTAAAATTGGGTTTCTTTATGCCTTATTTAGTCCTATTTTGCATCCACAAGCCTTATTTAATGCATCTTTCTGAGGATAATCCTGAAAAATATCTAATGACCAATCATAATTTAATGTTTTTGGTTTGTGTGTTCCATATTTAGTGATCTAGGACTCATACGACACCTTGGGCTTCTAGGTCCATCCTAAGTTTCAGGGCATGAACCAAAATTTGGCATTAAACTTAAATTTTCTTGAAATTTATGTCCCAAGCCTAGGCTACTAGGACTCATATGCCCCAACTGGTGTCTGAGTCCTACTTAGATTGGACATATTCTAAATTCAAATTCTTGGTGATATTTTATTCTCCTAGATTTGATGTCGTCTTGTAGTGTTGTAATTTTGAGAATTTCGACATAAACAAGTATAAATACAAGACTATTTCACATATTTTCTCCTAGCAATTTTAATGAGAAAGTGTGATATAAGAATTCAATCATTTTATCAATTCAAGAGAATTTAAGATCATTCAAGGGCTTATTATCAAGCATTTTGGAGCTACATTCAAGAATCAAGAATCATGTCAAATTCATCATGCATCGTCTGTTTTTGAGCTAACATTTGTGATGTAGGTTCTTATGATTGAAGCAAGCATTCAAGTCAAGATCCATAACATACAATCAAGAGTCAAGATCTATATTCATGCTAGCCATTTCACATAAATTTGTAACCTTTTTTCTAAGGGTTTGGTGAGTTGCAACATAGCTTATTTGTTCATTCATCATTCCTTCATTCTATTTGATTTCATTTCAAGGTTTGATTACCAAAATGGGGTTTGACCGAGGAAAACCCCTATCCACTAAAAAAAAAAAAAAAATCATTTCTTTGATATATGATTTGCACATTTATGTTGGAGATCCATTGAAGAGAAAGATTGGAGAAAGTTGTCAAAGTTGTCACCTATAGGTCAGAATTCAGAGTTTCAGACTCAAAGATTGAAAGGGAGAGAAGTTATAGAAGATCACTAGAGGATATTATATTTTTAGATCAACCCTGGTACTAGGAATAAATAACCACTTGTGGCATATGAGTCCCAGTTTACAAGTTTTCAAATATTTTTTGTAGATCTTGGTTTACCAGTTGTAGATTCTGGATCCAACATGAAACCCTGAATGGGGACTAAATCACCCAGTCTGCAATATGAGTCCCATTATGCATCAAAATTCAATATTTCAAGATTCCATGCCTTTTTTCAAGTATCTCTAGTTTCCAGGTGCTCCTCTATTCATTCTCAATTCATTCTTTTGATTTTGAGTTTCATTTTCTAAGTTACATAGCTAGGTTTGCATATTATTTGAATCTCTTTATTTATAAGCCTTTGCTTAGTGGTGAACCCTCTTTAGTCTTTAATCACACCATCAAAAACCATCCTAACCCTAGCCCATTCCTCAATCAAGTCATTTAATTGAGGGATCTTGGTTTCCTTGAATGAATTAGAGCAAAATAGGGTCCCCCTTGTGTGATATTGGTTTCCTTGAATGAATTAGTTCACTAACTTGCATCGTATAATATATATATTATTTAAGTACAAAAACTAGAATAGTGATGGAGGTCATGGCTTATAATGTATGAGATAGTCAACAAAATTTTGAGTACTTATTGAACTATACATTACTTACTATTATAATTTTATATATTTTTCCAACCATCAATAGCTTGTTTGAAAGCATCTTTTTTAAGGTTTTAGCCATAGGAGCAAGGCAGTGAAGTGTTTGATAAAATGATTTGGTAGACATGTAAGGAAAATGTAGTAGCATAGAAAAGGCAGTGAACTGTTTATAAAAATGCCTCAAAGAAATGTGGTCTCATGGTGATGGAATGCCATGACATCACCATGAGACCATATTTCTTTGAGGAATTTTTTCAAACAGTTCATTCCTTGTCTATGCTATTGCTTACTATTATGCTTTGATATGTTTTCTCCAAGCATCCATAGTTTTTACGAGAGCACCCATTTTAGGCTTTTAGCCATAGCAGCAAGGTAGTGAACTATTTGATAAAATGTTTTGGTAGACTTGTATGGAAAATTTGGTAACATAGACAAGGAAATGAACCTTTTGAAAAACTTCCTCAAGGAAATGTGGTCTCATGGTGATGGAATGCCATGAAAATAATTTTTTCATGGCATTCCATCACTAGGAAACCACATTTATTTGAGGTGTTTTTCAAATATATCACTTCCTTGTATATGCTATTGCTTACTATTATGAATTGATAGATTTTTTCCAAGCATCCATACTTTTTTTGAAAGAACTTCTTTTAGGATATTAGCCATAGAAAAAAGGAAGTGAACTATTTGATAAAATGCTTTGTGGTGCAGTCACAAATGGAGGGTTCAGAAAGAACAATCCAAATCCTACAACTTAGAGTCAACACAATGGAATTAACACTAGAAAATGATTTGAAAATATGAATCTTTATTGAATTGAAAATATTGCATGCAACATATGTTAGAGTAAAGTAATTAATTAACTTTACTCTCCTCTTAAGATTTCGCCTTGCACACATATTGGTCATTTAATAATTAATATGAATTATTAAATGCACTCACCTTTAGGGTTAGGTTTTCCTTTTAGGTTTTGATCTCCTTTTATAAGGATCGATCTCTTGTATTTTATTAATGCTCTATTCATTTTTCTGGAATACATCTTGCACATTGTGAGAGCCAAACCCTTGTCTTGATCTCTCTCTTTCTCTGTGACAAGTCTTTTGCATGCAGGTATTGATCGGGTTCTATGGATTTGCATTTCTCAAATCCTACATGGTATCAGAGCCAGATCTGCTGCAGCTTGTTCAGTTTTTGAAAGGATTAGAGATCTAGGTTCGGTTGCATCAGATCTGTGTTTGTTTTCTAGTTTTTATTTGGAATAGGGGGTTTATTTTTTTGGTACACTTTGAGCTCAAACGGACCTCACCATTGAGCTCGCAGCGTCCAAAAACCCCTATTTTGATATAAAATTCATCAAATTTGGCTTCACGGTGTTAGATCTACGAGGGTTTGATGTTTTTTTGAGGGTTCGTGATCCAGAGCGTACCTGCAATTTTGGAGCGATTTCAGCCCAAACGGACCTCACCATCGCATTCAGAGCGCCCAAAAACCCCTAAATCGACTGTCAAATCGTCAAAATTGGACACAGTGACTCCGGGAGGCAAATTTTTTTCATTTCTGGGTCGTACGGCCTGGTACGGCACGCAATCCGAAAAAAATTTAAAAATCAGAGTTATGGGCGCCGCTGTCAGTTAACCGCTAGCAGTTAAAAACTAGCGGTTAATGCTAGCGGTTAGCCTGACCACTAGGCTTAACCTTCAAACCTTTTTGGAGCAGTTTTGGTATTTTGGTCATAACTTTTGCATACGAACTCGGTTTTTCAAAAAAAAAATATTGTCGGAAAGCTGGTTCTGAGCCCGTTCTGATGGTGTAGGAATTTCTTCAAAAATATTCTGTTTTCATACAGTTTTTCGTAGTCAAAGTTAGATGATATTTTTGCACTCCGAGGGGCATAACTTGCTCAATTTTGCTCCGTTTTTCGAAAGCGAATAGGCGTCGGAAAGGTGGTTCTGTGCTCTTTCTAGATATGCAGTTTATTTCACCAGAAAATTCTTCAGGTACTCAGATATTTGTCTCATACCAATTACTACTTTTTATTGTTTTCTGGCTTTCAGTTTGTACTTGGGATTGGATTTTTGCATTGTGGGGGGGTGTTTTTTCTTGCTTTCTGTCATCTACATCAGAAAACCAGAATCTATAAACACCAAAACAAAACAAACAAACCCCTTCTGCATCTTCTGTCTAGTTCTGAAAGACCACTAAATAATAATAATAAAAAAAAAAAACACATTCAGAGCAGTTGAGGCACAGTTTACAGCATGGCCGACAGATCTATTGAGCTTCTCACACCGCATAATTATCACACTTGGAAGGTTCGCATGATGACACTTCTTCAATCTCGAGGGTTATGGTCCTGTTTGGATGCGGTTCAGCCTCCATTGACTCGCGCCTTTGAGGTTATGCAGCACAGGAACAATATGGATCAGGCTATGGGATTGATTGCTTTGCACATTTCAGACAGTCTCCTGTTTCATCTTGAAGGGTGTCTCACACCTAGGGCCTATTGGACCAAGTTTGAGGGACTTTTTGGCACTATCAACGAGTTTAGAGCATTGCAGATTGAGGCAGAGTTGACTTCACTTGTACCTGATTCTTTTCCCTCCATTGAGGACTTTCTGACGAAATTCAAACAACAAAGATCTCTTCTACAGGGTTGTGGTAAGGTTAAGACTGATACAGAGTGTATTTACCTGATTTTGTCAAAACTTCGTGGGAACTTTCAGATATTCTCATCTACCTTCCATTCCACTATGGATGCCTTGGGTGCACGTTTTACCATGCCTTCTTTTGAGGTGTTTTGTGATCGTTTGACACGAGAGCAGGCTAAGATATCACAGTTGGATGCTCTCACAGGATCACCGCACCAAGCATTGGTAGCACAGTCATATCAGGGGAAGCAGAAGCAGAAGCAGAAACAAAAACCACAGACCACAGAGCATTGGAAGGATTCTAGTTCACAGAAGACTTCTGATTCACCTTCTCCTAAGGGGGAATCATCGAAGAAAGATAGAACTAAGTGTGCTTATTGCACTAAGCTAGGACATGATGAGTCCAAGTGTTATGAGAAGAAGATAGATGGATATGAAAACAGGTTTCAGATTTGACAGCTCTTCTTGAGAAGAACCATATTCATCACTCTTCTTCATCTACTTCAGGCGGGTCTTCTTCTTCACCATCATTCCAGATAGATGGACAGGCCCCACATAAGGGTCATGCATTATGTGCAACCACCAGTTCACATTCATCTAGATGGCTACTGGATTCAGGTGCTTCACACCATATGGCATCTTCTCAGGACATGTTCTCATCTTTCGAGGCTGCGTCCTCACCACACATATTGATGGGTAATAACACTTATATGAGTGTATGTGGGAAAGGTTCTATCGATATTGATGACGGTACATTCAATGATGTACTATGTGTTCCATCTTTGTCCACTAACCTTCTCTCCATCTATCAGATTGCTCACAGTGGGACAGGGAAGACAGTTGAGTTCACACCTGATTCAGTGCACATCAGAGACATTCAGACTGGCAACATTGTTGCAACAGGGACAGTTGATCATTCTTCCCGATTGTATGCATTCACACACTTTGGTCCACCATCTCCCTCTCTTTCTACAAGAGAGCATGCAATATCTGAGGAGAAGTTCGGTCACTTGAACTTATGTGTTCTTCCATGTGTTCATGAGACTAGTGTTGAGACTTCTACACCTCTTCCTCCTATTGAGATTTCATTTGTTCAGCAGGATACCTCTTCAGTTGTGACTGACATTGTTGCTCCAATCATCGAGCCATCAAGTGTAGTTGTTGAGGCCATATCTGAGGATATTCCTTTCCTCACAGATGACAGATTCAGCACACCTGTTATCCCTTCTTCATTGGAGATTCCATTTCAAGATCATCTTGAGTTGTTTGATTCACCATTTTGTTTTTCATACACTCATGTTGATGTTTCGTTCTTCAGTGCGCATCATCTAGGACTTCCATTTTCACCTCACATCCAGGGATTTCCTCATCTTCAACCATTGGATTTGTTTCTTCCTCCGAGCCGACACATCGGTTTGATCATTGGCACAGGGGTTCTCTCATTCTAGGGGGGCTTTGGAGTCTCCACTCTCTCTCATGGGGGGGTATTTGATTGTATATCTTCATATGTTCTTGAGAGAGTCTCTTGAGACATTTCATTTGTACTTTCTTTTTGCATCTCTTTTTGGAGAGGAGTTTTTCCCACTGGGTTTTCTCCTTTTCTCCGTTTCATAGAGATTTCCTTGTACTTGGGTACCTGATCAGGCCTAGTTGCCGGGACCCAATTTTACTTTCTTGCACTATAGTTCTTTTTCTTTCTTGCACTAGTCCGTAGCTGCACTCTTGCTTATCTTAAGGGGGGGTGTTAGAGTAAAGTAATTAATTAACTTTACTCTCCTCTTAAGATTTCGCCTTGCACACATATTGGTCATTTAAAATTAATATTAATTATTAAATACACTCACCTTTAGGGTTAGGTTTTCCTTTTAGGTTTTGATATCCTTTTATAAGGATTGATCTCTTGTATTTTATTAATGCTCTATTCATTTTTCTGGAATACATCTTGCACATTGTGAGAGCCAAACCCTTGTCTTGATCTCTCTCTTTCTCTGTGACAAGTCTTTTGCATGCAGGTATTGATCGGGTTCTATGGATTTGCATTTCTCAAATCCTACAACATATGCCTCATGGGCGAATAACCAGGGCTCACAGGCCTACTGCAAGGGAATTCAACATTAAAACTAGCTAGAAACCTTATTACAGTCCCCCGAAGGGTTGATGCAAAAATATAGATATCTAAATACTAATATAATTAACTAAATGATTATCTAAAGTGAAATACAATGATCTTAAATGTGATTATTTTATTCCAACAAGGGTCTATGTTGGCCACAAGGGTCTACAAAACCCAAATAATGAATAACTATGAAGATCAACCTTATATTATGAAATATAATCCTTTATGAAATGAAATATCTTTTGAATCTCCAAGAAAGATCCCATTGGACCCAAAATTCTTGTATGATGTTCCATTAGGCTCAACAAATTCTGGAATAGGTCTGCACTAAGATACCTAGATTAGATTAGCCCCAAATGCTTTGATTGAGAGATATAATGAAATTATAAGTGATAACTTTCGATAGACATTTAAAAATGATCTAAAATTTGGATATGTGATAGATGTTCATGTGTAGATGCTATATCCTACTCCGTGAGCTAAGAAAAAATAATGTGGTAAAATTTGGAATGAAATGCTAAAACTGCTACTAAATGAAATGCAAGAAAAGAAATATTTTCCATTGATACAAGATTGATTTACAACTAGGGATGCTCATGTGCATTAGACACCCAAGGTTAGAAGAAAATTGAGTCCTTCACTTTTCATAGCTAAGAGGAAAACCAAGATATTCCACCTTATTCTTTGTACAACTTTCACTCCTAGTCCTCCTTCTAGTTCTGCTATCCAAACTCTACTCAATATCCTTCGATGGTTGATGCGGTAACTTATCTTTCAAATCCACTTCACTACTACTACCACTTGATTGTCCTACATGATGCTCATAGATGTCTACAATATTAAAAAATAGGTGATAGACCCAATTCCTCTAGTAACTCTACTTCATATGCATTTCCATAATTAAACTTCCTTAGAATCTTACACGGTCGAAGCTTCCTCATCTTCAACTTCTTGTATGTAGATATTTTTAATCTCTCCTTTCATAGATATACCATTACTTCATCTCCAACAACAAACTCTTTATGTCTCCTTTTCTCATCTTCCTTTTCCTTATACTTACTATTCATATCCTCTAAATGATTTTGAACCTGATCATATAATGTCTCCATGAAGTTTGCAAACTCTTCTTCCTCCACACTCCTATTGTCCTCCAAACTGATGTCCCTTAGTTTTTCAACTCCTTTGGGATGTATATGATCACAATCTCAAATGGTATTTCCCTATACTTAGGTTCACTGAATTATTGTATACAAATTCTTTTTGTGATAGAATTATATCCCAACTTCTTGCCTCATCTCCAACCAAACATCTCAACAAGCTACCCAAACTTCTATTTACCACTTCTATTTGTCCATATGTCTGTGGGTGATATGTTGAGCTAAAATTTAAGTATGTCTTCATTTTCTTCCACAATGTTCTCCAAAAGTATCTAATGAAATTAGTCTCCCTATCTAGAACTATACTCTTAGGTAATCCATGCAACCTCACAATCTCCTTGAAAAGTAAGTCAGAAACATGTACAACATGAGTAGTCTTCTTACAAGGAATAAAATGTGTCATTTTAGAAAAAAAATTCACTACTATCATTATAGAATCATGTCCTCTTAGTGTTCTTGGTAACCCCAATATGAAATTCATGCGTATGTGTTCCCAAGGTCTCTTTGGTATTGTCAAAGGTTTGTACAATCCAATATTCTAACTACTCCCTTTTGCAACTTGACTGTTACACCCCAACTTATTATGACCGAGTTAATTTTTACCCTGTCAGTAAATATGATAATAAACGATACTCAAGACTTTGATATGTTTAAGTGAATGAAAAACTGATTATATATTATGATGTTACTTTTGATGGAATGCTTATGTTTCATATACTAGTGGAAATGTGATAAATGAATATGTAATATGAACGTTTCAATGATTTAAATGACTTGTGATGCTAATGAATTCTATGTCAACAAAAAACTATTGTGGTAATGTACTAATTTGAATGCAAGAATAAGATCAAGCCTCTAGAAGAGAGGTGAAGTATCACTCAGGAGAAGAACCTAGTCTAGTAACCTCTAAATTTAGTCTTACTGAGCATTCACACACTCATGCCCTACATGGTCTTAGTTCATTCGAGCCAGTTGGGTAGATGGTAAGTGATATTCAGTCTAGTTGTGTCTATTTATATTAAAATTGTGATCTTCATTATGAGTGTTTGGAATGAGGTATGTGATGATTCTTGATGATAGGTGAAAGCTCTACTCTATGTGTTCATAATTATATGCCAATCAATGAAGTATGTGCAGTCCATGTACATACGTCAATCAATGAGAATTATGATTATATGGGTTTAAATATAAATATTGAAATAATGATATATTTAATATGTATATAAATATATTAATATATGTGTATGTAGTTACGTTGATGGAAACATACATACATCTATATTAATATATGAATGTATGTATCTAAATATACATATATATATTATTTAAATTTTGTGGTATGCTTGTGTGTATGTAGTTACATTGGTGGAAACATACATACATATATTAATATATGAATGTATGTCTTTTGTTGTGAGCAGAAAGTTATCTCTGACAGAGTTCAACTTTGTATTCTATTGTTGTTCCTTGCTTGGCATACTATGTGGGAGACTCTGCATTTTATTAAGGTGAACATTCTTATGCTGTGGTTTTTTTGGTTGTCTCTATGATGGGAAATTAATATGTTCTCAGATCCAAAAGGTGCTTTCTTTGAGTATTACTTGTTTGTTTGGAGAATTATGTTCTAGTCTTGGCTGACTCAGCATATGCAATACATTATAGAGACTAGTTATGTGTTATGGATGTTAACCGACCTGGTATAATACACTACATGGATGAAATGTTTAAACCATAAATGGGCTAACAAATAAAGTTTTGACAAAGAAAAATTCATCTAATTAGACTGACCTAATTGATGAATAAGATATACTTGTATATATATAAAATGTTTTGAGGAATGAAATGACGATGAGCAGTGGATGTGAAGTGCGAAGAGAAAAAGGTGTGTGGTATGGTGCAAGTGTGAAATAGATTAAGTGGTATGAGAATATTTGAGCCTAAATTCTTTATCAGTTGTGGATCAATGCAATTTAGTTGAGGGACTATTGTGTGAGGCAATACTTTGTATTCTGAGCTTCATTGGAACTAAACCCAACACATTGAAGGTGTATCCTATTAGTTCAATCTTTTGGTAGTGAGCCACTATCATTATATCTTAGCGGTTATCCATATTTTTTACTTAGGCAATGATTCTTTTTAAGGACAACGAGTCTTGGAAATGAGCCCTATAATATTTTGTATTCAAGTATAATCTATTGTGAGTTAACCCTCACCATGGCTTTTCCCTTTTTGGGTTTTCCACGTAAAAATCCTGGTGTTCATGTTTATGGTTGTATTGATTTATTTTTGTGTTCCCTCTTGTTGATTCGGTTAGAATTATGATAATATTAAGATGGATTTTATTATGGTTGTTTGGAATATTGATTCACCCCCCCCCTCTTAGTATTCTGGATGTTCAACAGCTATAATATAGATTATAAGGTTATATCTGGGACTAGATTGTCTATTGAAGAAAATAGCTTATTTATGCAAAGATAAGCTCTTATGTTATAACTAGGATAGGAATTTCCATTGAAGGGGTAACTTATGCTTAGGCTTAATTGGTAGAGATTCCATTGTATTTTTGGAAAAAAGAGAGTAGGTTATTTCTGGGGTTAAAGATTACCCATTGGAGGAAATTACCTAAGGATAGTATACAAATGGTCATAATCCAAAATAAGCTATAGAAGTGTATTTGAAAAGGAAGAATGTCACTTGAAGTATTGGGTGAGAATACTCTGGCCAAAGTAGTGTAAGTTGCCACTATTTACAATGTCAATTCACTATGTTCCATTTATGCATTCTAGTTCAAGATTTTCATACTCGTAGGGAAGATGAGCCTATGATTACATTCTAGTTTATAGGACACAACACTAAGCTTAGAAGAATATTTTTATGGGGTTTACCAACCAATCTCTTTGTCGAAGGGTTGGTCCATCTCGCCTACAAGGTAGATGGGTGAGGGACTACATTTGAGTCTGTGGTTGGTGGAAAAGTGCTTGAGTGATGCTTCTCCTCATCAGTAGGCAGTTGAGGTTTGTGGATGTTTGTGCTATCATTGGGTGTAGTTGGAGTGTATGCACCAAGGAGTGGGGACATCCATAATGTATGTGCCATTAACATCCAGACCAGTTTGTATATCTATTTTCGGATGAAGCTCAGAGGAGTTATGTTTGTATCATGTACCCATTTATATGGAAGGATGCAATCATGAATGATATACTTGAGTTCATTCAATATGAAATCTATGTTATGTAAATATTTGAGAAATTACAATGGAATGCAATAGAAGTTTGGAAATAGTGTTGTTTCAAATATGCATGTAAATTACATTATGGAAAGAAAACATTTATTGCTATGTCATGGCATCATAGATTATTCACTTAGTGTGAAATCTTTGGAATGTTACTGAGTAGAACACTAGGGTTGTTATATATCCATAACATACAATCAAGAGTGAATATCTACATTCATTTTATCCATTTCACCTAAGTTTGCAGCCTTTGTTCTAAGTATTTGGTGAGTTGCAACATAGTTTATTTTTTCATTCATCATTCCTTCATTCTATTTGATTTCATTTCAAGGTTTGATTACCAAAATGGGGTTTGACCAAGGAAAACCCCTATCCACTAACAAAACAACATTATTCCTCTCTTTGATGTACAATTTGTAGATTTAAAAGTTGTCACCTTTCTTGTAAGATTATGGAAATTCACCTACAAGTTAGAATTCAGAGTTTTAGACTTAGAGATCGGAAGGGAGAGAAGCTACAACAGATCACTAAAGGATATCAGAGTTTCAAATCAAACCTGATACTGGGACTAAATAGCCACTTGTTGTGTATGAGTCCCAGTATACCAGTTTTTAGACATTTTTTTGTAGATATTGGTTCACCAATTATAGATTCTGGATCCAGCCCGAAACCCTAAAATGGGACTAAATCACCCAATCTAGTGTATGAGTCCCAATGTGCATAAAAATTTAGCATTTCAAGATTGTAGACCTTGTTTCAAGCATCTCTAGTTTTCTAGGTGCTCCTTTGTTCATTCTTAGTTCATTCTTCTAATTTTGAGTTTCATTTTCTAAGTTACATAGCTAGATTTGCATATCATTTACATCTAGTTAGTTCTAATCCTATGCTTAGTGGTGAACCCCTTTTAGTCTTTAATCACACCCTAGGAAACCATCCTAACCCTATTCCATTCCTTAATGAAGTCAATTGGTTGAGAGATCATGGTTTCCTTGAATGAAATAGAGCAAAACAAGGTCCCCCTTGTGTGTTCCATCTCCTAAAAGGTGAATACGCATTCTCTCCAACACCATTTTCTTCGTTTCATTTTGGTGAACCTAGCCTTTGGACACCTTATTTCTGATTTTGATTGCATTTCAGTCCTAGCTCTAGCTTACATTAACTTTGCATTAGGTCTTACATTAATTAATTTTCATTTAGGGCTTCTAAACTTTGGATTAGTGAAAGTGCATATAGGTAGCATTTTTGCATCTTGAATCATTGAATTTAATTTCAACTCTATAATTGCACATAGTAAATACATCATACAAACCAAAAAACCTAGCATTCACTCAGAATTTTCTGCAAATAGTGTCAAAACCCTAATTTGGGACTCATAGACCCCTCTGGGCAATTTAGTCCCAGTATAGGTTGTTTTTCCTAGTTTTTGGGAATTTTGTGTTGTGTCTTTCAAAATTTGAACCCTTTAAAAACCCTAATTGGGACTGATACACCCCTCTATGTGATTTAGTCCCGTGTCAAACTTGAAACTGCATTTTGTAACATTAACAAACTTTTTTTTGTGTTTTTGTTTGTTGTGGTTAGATTTTTGTTCCAATTTATTGAGTTTTTGTTTCATTCATTTCATTGCATCTAGCTTAATTCAATTCATTTAATGCATTTATTAATTTAAAATTTGTATTTACACATTTCATTCTAGGTTATTACATTGCATTTCATCGTGGATATCTTATTTGGTACTTGCTTTGGATTTCCTTGAAGTCATTGGTGGATGTGTCAAGTTGTGCTTTTAGAAATGACCCTAGTGAAATTGAACTCACTCATGCTCAATAAAATCCTAATGCATGTCCTCCTCATGATTTTGACATCATTGGAGAAGATGATGACAACATGAAAAAATTCATAAATGATTTCCTTAACAACCTTGAGACTAATGTATCCTTTTATCCTTCCTTAAAACAACCAACACCCCCTACCATCCCACTACTTGATGTTTTTGTCATTTCACATCTTGAAAATGAATCACAATATAAACCTAAACTCCCTACAATCAGTGATCCTAGTTCCTCTAATCAAGTTCATCAATCCTATGTTAACAAAGTGACCAAAACTCCCATAAACCTAGAAGAAACATATGGAAAAGGATTCACAATCTTAAGAAAACAATTATGTGATACAACAAGTGAACATGAAATTCATCAACTCTTAGAAAAAATACCAACTTAGGATACCAAAGGGATAGGATATCAAGATCCTCCTCCCGACATAAGTGTCACACTTCCTAAAGAACAACCAATGCCTCATAATAATGATAAAGATGATAGGATCATCTTAGGTCCTCCCCCTCTAGAAGTTGGTGAATGTAGTAAGTAGTGAAAGCCTTATAAAATAAAGAAGTTTCAATTCCCTTTTTTGCCATTTGCAACTTAAAGAACCTTACACATACTTCTAATTCAAGGACTTATCACATTACCACCCATAAGAGAAAATTGAAATCCAAATCCTAAGAACTCAAACACATCACATTATTGATATCATAGAATCTTTTGGCATAGTATTGATAATTGTAATGCTTTAAAACAAATATTTAAAAATTTTGATATAATTGAAATAATACCTTATAGCATGTCCTTCTACTCCTTGCCATGTAATAGTTGTAGGATTATAAAATCCTTACTAATACATGCTTTGCATTCATTACAAGATATTTGAAAATGCAAGGAGCTCTTTCTCATCACCTAGCTCTACTCATTCATGTATTGCACACAATGGGGGTAAGAATTTGATAGCCTTTCCCTAGTTTCTACACTCATTGTCCCTTTGGCTAGTTTTCCACTTTTTGTATGTGATGAAAAATATTGGGATGCACATGAACTACTATAGGTTGACTCACATGTTCCCTACTAGTATTTTCATTATTTTATTTTTCATGTTATGTGTGTGATTGCATGTGCGTAATGTGATCTCCCCGTACTGTTTTGTTTGATATATCTCTTTCACTCCTTGTGCATTCCTCTATTTGTATCTACATTCTTCTTTATGTGATAAGCCTTTATCTTTTCTTTGTCTTATTTTTTCCTTTCAGGGATGATGCAAGGCATCGAGACATTTAGGTCTCTTCCATGTTGACCCAAAAGCTTTTCCTTTATCTATTCTTTGTCTTGTGTTTTCATTTTGGGGATGACGAAAGGCGTCAAGACAATTAGGTCTCTTCCATGTTGACCTAAAAGTTTTTCTTTGTTTTCTCTCTCTCCTTGTTTCATTCTTCCTATTCCATGAGTATTTGGGGAATGATGACAATTCTGAGCTCTCTAAAAATATTGTAGCAAAGACATATTGACCTCAAATCTATGGATCCCTTATGTGATTTTGAGATTTCATTTTGGGGGAAACCCCTTTTCATGGTGTATCTTTATTTGGAAACATATGACTTGGCATAGGGCTTTCCGAATTATCTCTCATGTCCTCTTTATTGTTAGCATTTACCATTTGCTACTTTGAAGTAATTTCTCACATCATGGTGTTTAGCAATTTCTTTAAAGTGGGGGCATGCATTTTCATTATTCTTTTGCATTTTACAACTCATGTTTCATTGTGTGGTCTTCTTCATGTGATGTTTCTTTCTCTTTGTGGTGACATTGGGTCTGATATCCTTCAAGAGAGTGATATCTCTTAGCATATTATATTCATCTTAGTGGCTTGATGCGATGCGCTACATCCCCTAAGTTGATAATCTTCTATTCTTCAATGGGTCCTCTCTTGGAGACATTAGGCACAATGTTCCCTAAGTTAAGAACTTACATGAACTAAGAAAAACTCCTGTTAACATACCTTACATTACCTTTTGCATTTACAATAACCATTATATTGCCACCTTGCATGACACACTTTTCTTGCCTATTGTGCCATCTTGTTTATTCATGGGTGTCAAGCATACGAAGTTTTGCTTGCCTTGTGAATCATGTTGTTCATGTTGTGTGGTACCTTATCAAAGTTATCAAGAGGTATATCTTTGGTATGGTTAGCATATGGGAGCCAAACTTAGGCATGAGTTTCCAATAGCCACTTTCTTGTCTATGTGGGCGCATACCAACCATGTGTGTGTGTGTCTTGTTGGGGGCTCACCTAGTGGATGGTCTGAAGTTTCACTAGCCCTTGTGAGCATGCGTTGGTTTGCATAGTGTACATCATGTTCCACTTGTAAACATTTTTGGACAAACAACTTATATTTGATCCACATTGTGTTGGACAAATGGTCGAGACTTGATCCACCCCTTTTTTTTTTTCTTCATTTACATAGTGTATGCTTGTGCCTTCTTGTTGCTTCATACATCATTTACATGTGTGTTATTTTTTTCCTATGTTGGTTTTCCATAGTAATTTCATCCTGGGGGCTTGTGCAACCCTCTTGATCATTGTCATCTTATCTTACTAGCATTGGTACATTTGAGCCCCTCTTGATGTGAGTTTGTCTTCTTTAGTGTGAGTTGGAAACAAGTTCCTCCTCTCACTAAAGTGGGGGCTAAATGTAGTGTAGAAAAATATATCCCTTTACATATTCACACTTTTTTGGGCCCTCCCTGCTAAAATTGGGCTTCTTTATGCCTTATTTGGTCCTATTTTTCATCCACAAGACTTATTTAATACAATTTTTTAGGATAATCCTAGCACATATCTAACATGACCAATCATAATTTAATGTTTTTGGGTCATGTGTTCCAGATTTAGTGATCTAGGACTCATACACCACCTTGGGCATATGGGTCCCATCTAAGTTTCGAGGCATGAACCTGAATTTGGTATTAAACTTAACTTTTCTTGAAATTTGGTACCCAAGCCTATGCTATTGGGAATCATACGCCCCAACTGGCATATGAGTCCCTCTTAACATGGACATATTTTAAATCTAAATTCTTGGCCATATTTTATTCTCCTAGATTTCATATTGTCTTGTAGTTTTGTAATTTTGGGAAATTTGGCATAAACAAGTATAAATACAAGGTTATTTCACATATTTTATGCTAGAAATTTTAATGAGCAAGTGTGATATAAGAATTCAATAATTTAATAAATTCAAGAGCATTGAAGGGCTGATTATCAAACATTTTGGAGCTACATTCAAGAATCAAGCATCAAGTCAAAGTCATCATGCATCATGTGTTTTTTTGAGCTAACATTTGTGACGTAGGTTCTTATGATTCAAGCAAGCGCTCAAGTCAAGATTCATTGCATACAATCAAGAGTCAAGATCTATATTCATTCTAGCCATTTCACATAATTTTGAAACCTTTTTTCTAAGGGTTTGGTGAGTTGCAACATATCTTATATTTTCATTCATCATTCCTTCATTCTATTTGATTTCATTTCAAGGTTTGATTACAAACATGGGGTTTGACCAAGGAAAACCCCTATCCACTAACAAAACAACACTTTTCCTCTCTTTGATGTATGATTTGTAGATTTATGTTGGATATCCATTGGAGAGAAAGATTGGAGAAAGTTTTTAAAGTTGTCACCTTTCTTGCAAGATTACAAAAAGTTGCCTACAAGTTGGAATTCAAAGCTTCAGACTCGAAGATCGGAAGGGAGAGAAGCTACAAAAGATCACTAGAGAATATAAATTTTAGATCAACCCTAATACTAGGAATAAATTACCACTTGTGATGTATGAGTCCTAGTATACTAGTTTTCAGACATTTTCTGTAGATCCTGGTTTACCAGTTCCATATTCTTGATCCATCCTGAAACCCTAAACTAGGACTAAATCATCGAGTGTGGCATATGAGTCGTAGTGTGCATCCAAAGTCAACATTTCAAGATTGAAAACCTTGTTTCAAGAATCTCCAATTTTTTCAAGTGCTCCTTTATTCATTCTCAGTTCATTCTTCTGATTTTGAGTTTCATTTTCTAAGTTACATAGCTAGATTTTCATATTATTTGCATCTCTTTCTTTCTAAACCTTTTCTTGGTGGTCAACCCCCTTTAGTCTTTATTCACACCCTAGGAAACCATCCTTACCCTAGCCCATTCCTAAATCAATTGAATTGGTTGAGGGTTCTTGGTTTCCTTGAATGAAATATAGAAAAATAGGGTCCCCCTTGTGTGTTCCATCTCCTAAAAGGTGAATACACATTCTCTCCAACCCCATTTTCTTCATTTCATAAAAAACTATAATAATGAATGTAATTTGAAATTTACTAATACACCTCATACCATCGTCAAAGGTATCAAGCTATTTATTGTAGAAGAGACACCATGCTCCATTTCCCTATAAACATCAGGAGATGTCTCCGCTTGCATCATTTGAAAATAAAACAATATTATTTAATTATAAAAAATAGAATAGTGATGCAGGTCATGGCTTATAATGTATGAGATATTAAAAAACAAATTGAGTACTTATTGAACTATACATTGCTTACTATTATACTTTGATATACTTTTACCAACCATCCATAGCTTTTTTGAAAGCATCTATTTTAAGCTTTTAGCCATAGGAGCAAGGCAATGAAGTGTTTGATAAAATGCTTTGGTAGACATGTATGGAAAATGTGGTACCATAGACAAGGTAGTGAACTATTTGGAAAAATTCCTCAAAGAAAATGTGGTCTCATGGTGATGGAATGCCATGACATCACCATGAGATCACATTTCTTTGAGGTATTTTTTCAAATAGTTCACTTCCTTGTCTATGCTATTTATTATTATTATTCTTTGATAGGTTATTTCCAAGCATCCATAGTTTATACAAAAACACATGTTTTAGGCTTTTAGCCATAGCAGAAAGGTAGTGAGTTGTTTGACAAAATGCTTTGGTAGAAATCTATGGAAAATATCCTCAAGGAAATGCGGTCTCATGGTGATGGAATGCCATGACAGTCAATTTTTCATGGCATTCCATCACCATGAGACTGCATTTCTTTGAGGCCCATTTTATTCAAATAGATCATTGCCTTGTGTATTCTATTACTTACTATTTTTCTTTGATAGATTTTTTCCAAACATCCATACTTTTTCTGAAAGCACTTGTTTTAGGATTTTAGCTATAGCAACAAGGAAGTGAACTATTTGATAAAATGCATAGTGGTGAAGTTACATATGGAGGGTTCAGAAAGAACAATACAAATCATGCAACTTAGAGTCAACCTAGTGGAAATCACACTAGAAATTGATTTGAAAATATGTTTTTTTATTGAATTGGCAATATTACATGCAACATATGCCTCATGGGGGGATAACCAAGGCTCGCAAGCCTATTGCAAGGGAATTCAACATTACAATTGGCCAACGGCCTTATTACAGCCCCCTGAAGGGTTGATGCAAAAATCTAGATATCTAACTACTAATAATTGACTAACTGATTATCTAAAGTGAATTACAATGATCTTAAATATGATTCTCCTATTCCAACAAGGGTCTGTGTTGGCCACAAGGGTCTACAAAACCGAAAGAATGAATAACTATGAAGATTGGCCTTATAATAGGAAAGATAATCCTTTATGAAATGAAATATCTTTTGAATCTCCAAGCTAGATCCCATTGGACCCAAAATCCTTGTACAATGTTCCATTAGGATCTACACATTTTATAATAGGCCCACACTAAGATACTTGGATTAGGTCAACCCTAAATGCTCTAATTAAGAAATACAATGAAATTCTAAGAGCGATAACTTTCAGCAAATAATTACAAATGATCTAAAATTTTGATATTTGATAGATGTTCATGTGTAGATGCTATATCTTGCTCTGTGAGCTAAGAAACAATAATGTGGTAAAATATGGAATGAAATGCTAAAATTTCTACTGAATGAAATGCGAGAAAATAAGTATTTTTGGTTGATATAGGATTGCTTTACAACTAGGGATGCTCCTGCATCAGACATCTGAGGTTGAAGAAAAGTGAGTCCCTCACTTTTCAAGGCTAAGAGGAAAACCAATATAGTCCACCTTAGCCTAAGAAAGTTTTGATGAATCCTCCACTAGTCTAGCCTTCCACTTCACAAGATATTATTTGTACAACTTTCTCCTAGTGCTCCTTCCAGTTCTAGTATCCAAAATATGCTCAATATCCTTTGGTGGTTGATGTGGTAATTTCTCTTTCAAATCCACTTCACTACTACTACCAATTGATTTTCCTACATGGTACTCATAAATGTCTGCAATATTAAAAATAGGTGATATATACCCAATGTCTCTAGTAACTCTACTTCATATGCATTTTCAAAATTAAACATCCTTAGAATATTACATGATCCAAGCTTCCTCATCTTCAACTTATTGTATGTACCTATTGTTACTCGCTCCTTCCTCAAATATACCATTACTTCATCTTCAACAACAAACTCTTTATGTCTCATTTTCTCACCTACCTTTTCCTTATACTTATTCTTCATATCCTCCAAATGCTTTGGAACCTGATTATGCAATGTCTCCATGAAGTCTACAACTCTTCTTCCTCCACACTCCTTTTGTTCTCCCAAATGATGTCCCTTAGTTTTGCAACTCCTTTGGGATGGAATCTGATCACAATCTCAAATGGTGTTTGCCTATACTCTGGTTCATTGAATTATTGTATGAAAATTATTCTTGTGAAATAAGTATATCCCAACTTCCTCCCTTATCTCCAACCAAACATCTCAGCAAGTTACCCAAACTTCTATTTACCACTTATATTTTTCCATATGTATGTGGGTGATATGTCGAACTAAACTTTAGGTATGTCTTCAGCTTCTTCCACAATGTTCTCTAAAAGTATCCAATGAACTTAGTATCCCAAGATCTAAAACTATAGGCTTACGTAATCCATGTGATCTCACAATCTCATTGAAAAATAAGTCAGCAACATGTACAACATCAACAGTCTTCTTGCGAGGAATGAAATGTGTCATTTTAGAAAAAAATTCCACTACTATCATTATAGAATCAAGTCCTCTTATTGTTCTTGATAACCCCAATATGAAATCCATGCTTATGTCCTCCCAAGGTATCTTTGGTACTATCAAAGGTTTGTATAATCTAATATTTTGACTACTCCCTTTTGCAACTTGACTGTTACAACCCCTCTTATTGTTACCGAGTTACTTTTACCCTATGAGTAAATATGATGATAAGTGATAGTCAAGACTTTAGTGTGTTTAATTAAGTGAATGAAACACTGATTATATCTTTTGATGGTATTTCTTTCAATGGAATGATTATGTTTCATATACTAGTGTAAATGTGATAAATGAATATGTAACATCAGTGTTTCAATGATTTAAATGATTTATGATGCTAATGAATTCTATGTGAATGGCTAACTATTATGGAAATGTACTAAGTTGAATGAAATAACAAGATCAAGCCTCTAGAAGAGAGGTGAAGTATCACTCAAGAGAAGAACTTGGTTTGGTAACCTCTAAATTCAGTCTTACTGAGCATTCACACACTCATGCCCTAGATGGTCTTAGTTGAGTCGAGCCAGTTGGGTAGATGGTAAGTGATCTTCAGTCTAGTTGTGTGTATTTATATTATATTTTGATCTTGTTTATGAATGTTTGGAATGGGTATGTGCAGGATCATCATGGAAAAAATAGGTCCTTAAGTGGCGATGAAAATTCAGAAAATCAAAGCTGGGCAACTTGACGTAAAAATTTGAATAAGTTATCTATATTATTTCAAAAATATGTAAGAATAGAATCTGTAGAAAATTGAATGTAGTTTCTAAACTACTAGGCTTATTTTTTATTTGTTAAAATCTATTTGGTGAAAATTTGAAATTTCAATGCAGTAGTACTTAAATTTCAAGGAAAAAATAAGAAGTAGGTATCTATCTGACCACCCTAACCACAATAAAATGATAATATTTTTTTATAATATTTTAGGTATAAGTAGAGGACTCATTTCCTGATGTGATGCATATTTTTTTGTAATTTTTTTCCAAGTAAATAATTAATTATGACTATTTTATTACAACTTTTAAAAAATACAAAAACTCGTATGTCTGACCACCTTAGCTTGGTCAAAACTTTATGAAATTCATTTTTTTTTCAATCCTATAGTATTTGAAGCATAAAATGTGACACATGTTTCGTATTCAAAAAATGTGATATCATTTGAAAGCTATAGATGTTTTTCAATCAACCTATCAATCATGACTTTAGTCATAATTCAAATAGAAAATGAATAATAATTATTTATTAAATTCAAATTAAAGCATAATTTATATTGGTGGAAATTTGAGAATATCCTTTAAAAACCCTTTTTGTTTCATCAAATTTGGGTTTAAAAAAAGCCGTGAACCACATGGGCTATCATATCACTTATATATTGCCACTTTTTGGCCCATCATGATCCTGCACATACCCGAATGAGGTATGTGATGAGTCTTGATGATAGGTGGAAGCTCTACTTTGTGGGTTCATAATTATATGCCAATCAATGAAGTATATGCAGTCCATGTACATACGTCAATCGATGAGAATTATGATATATGGGTTTAAATATAAATATCAAAATAATGATATATATAATATGTATATAAATATATTACTATATGTGTATGTAGTTATGTTGATGTAAACATACATACATATATATTAATAAATGAATGTATGCATCTAAATATATATATAGTTAAATTTTTGTGGTATGCATAAATACATACATATATATGATTGGTGAATGACGATTAAATAAACAAATGTATATAATATAAAAGTTATATTATATATATATTAATAATATATATAAATATTGTTTTATATAAAATAATTTTTAAGTACTTACAATAGTAGCATAGCATGGCTAATGCTAAGGTTGTATTAAGCCATTTGATAAAGTAGGGGAACCTTGAATGAATAAAGTGTTTGATTAAAGGCGCAACCATATGCATGGAACATAAGAATTATAAATGCAAATTGAATGAACTTAAAAGCCAATGATAAAAGCATAGTAAGATACTCATAATTAATTCATGGTCTTTGAATCATGGACTTTATAAATAAACCAAGTTGAGTTGTAACCCAAGACATATACCTAAGATAGTGAAGACTAATACCCACATGCTTTGAAAGAGAGAGCATAGTGATAAGTTTAAGGTTGTGCATAGCATTAGAATAATTCAAATGGTTTTGGATAGTGTTGCCATGTAAAGTGGGAAACCAAAATGTGTATCTAAGAGCATAGTAACCCTACACATAAAGTCTTTAGAGACTGAGTCATAGCATGAAACAAAACATGCAAGAGATATACTATTGTGGAAACATTTTAGAATAAATTAAATATTGTTTAAGAAGCATGTAGACTAAGTCTAAGCCACGCCTATGATAGGTGTCACCAAGGATAAGAGGTGGTGCCATATTTAGTAGAGATTATATTGCAAAAGAAGTTTTTGAATATGTATCAGCTTGCAAATTAGTGTTTTGAATTAGTTAAGTGCAAACTTGGCATCATTTTGAAATGAAATTTGAATTATCAAACATGTTTTTAACTTGTTGTCCCAAATACTAAGTTTACTCAGCCATGAAAATTTCATGTGTTGCAAACTTGTGAGTGAGTCATTGCATGAGGAAGAAAGGTGGAAAAAATACTTACATGTTTGTAGCGTTCGGTTGCTCATAAATTAGTACAAATAGAGGTGCTCATTCTTCCAAATGCATCACTTTCCTTCTGAAATCTTGAGTAATATTCTACTACAAATTTACTGTAAGTGAGCTAGGAGTTTGTGAGATTAAGAGTTTCATTATTGCTTGATATTGATTTGTTGACAGTATTAGAGTGAAGCTAGCAAAGGTGTTTGAATATTTCATGGTAGAAGTTGCAAGCAAACTTGAGGAAAAGATTATTCAATTGGAAGATTTTTAATAGGCATATTGATTACTACCTCTTTATTCTTATGATGAAAATATTGTTATTTTATTGTCATGATGAAAGATTATCTTTTACATGTGTGAAATGCTTGTATATGCTTGCATGCTTCATTGTTTTTTAGTATGTTGGAGAAACCTGTCATATTGGGTTAATAATTGTATATACCCTAAATGGGAAAATAGATGATGATGTTCTATTTAGATTAAATATAGATAGTCTAAATTATACATATATAGAGCTTGAGATTTGGAATATATCTATGTCATGAGGTGGCTTGACACTGTTAGCTGAAATGCTAGGTAAATCTTGGGAATAATGAGGTTAGCAGTACACCAATAATAATGGTATAAAAGACACGCCATCGTTAAAAAAGATGTAACATCATGAAAACCATATTGTTAATCTATACTTGAATGATCACTTGATAATTTCTTTACTTATTGAAACCCTAGGTTGAGAATAACCTAATGGGTTGGGAAATTTACTTGATTAATGAGTGAAACCTTAGGTTGAGTTTAACCTACTTGATTGGGTTGTTTATTTGATATTTTTTTAAAAGCACATAGGTTGAGATTAACCTATATGATTGGATGGATCAATGATTGTTGATTTTATATTTGGTTTTAGATCATTTCTTGTTGGATATTATACTTTTGATTTTTGAAAATTTTACTTTTTGAATGAGGTCATTTATTGATGGGATTATAATTTTGATGGGAGTAAATTATTGTTGAGAATAAACTCTTAAATAGGGATTTTTTTGTTGAAATTATACTTTTGAAATATTTTCATTTAAGGATGTGACATTATGTTTATCTACATGGTTAATTAGTAAGATAGAGTTACTTTGAATTAGTTGAAATACTATAGTTGAAATATATTAGTGAACTAGAAAATAATATAGGTTATTCTTGGGGTTAGGATAATCCAATGAAGGGGATAGCCTATGCATCTAGGCTATGTATGGTCATATATAAATCAAACTAGGAAGGTGGGTGAGTCTGTGACATCCATTCCTAATTAGGGGTGATGAATAATTTGGCCAAAGTACTGTATGTTATCACTGTATACACTGTCACTTCACTATGATCCAGGTTTACATACTAGGTAGGTAATGTCATATGCTAGGTTGTAGAAACTGTGTGACACTTCTAGATATGTATGACATAACACCAAGCCCAGCAAAGGTCATTATTATTATGAGGTTACTAAACCAATCTCTTCGTCAAAGGGTTGGGCCATCTTACCAAGTTTGGTAGATGTGCAGGAGACTGCAGTTAGTCCATGGTTGGTTGAAAAGAATTTGAGTGATGCTTCTCCTCATTAATTGGTGGCCAAGATTTGGGATACATGTGCCAATATTGGAGAAATCTATAATGTATGCAACAATGCAAGGTAATCAAGGATGTATGCCCAAGTAAGGACATCTAGACCATTTGTATCTCTATTTTTTTGTAAGCTCTTATAAGCTATGTATTCATGTATCCATCTCTATGGAAATTGTGAATATGAAATGTCATATGCAAATTATGTATCATCATTATTTGAATTAATGAAAGGAAATATTTCATATGCAATTGAAAATTTTGAAATGTGCTTCAAATATGCATGGTATCTTTTTTTTAAGAAAATATTTTTTTTATTACTACATGGTGGCAATATGATTTATTCACTTGTGGTTAAAAAATTAAGAAATTTTGTGAGTAGAAAATTGGGCATGTTGCTTGTTGTATTAGAGCTACTAGGTTCAACTTTGGAACCTATGAGCTCATTACGTAAGTGATGTGTAAACCCTATCGAAAGATAATGGTCAAAAAAAATTACACCAAGATGGAAAGAGGAAACGAACAAAGGGGAAACAAAAATGGAAGTTGAGATTCCTAAAAACTTGATTAAATCTAGGACTAGGAAAGAACTATTTTCGAAGTCGAAAACTCCTAAACCAACAACTCCATTGGATACACCTTTGGATTGTTAAAGATTATGCAACCAGGTTTGGTAGGAAGGTTATGGAAGATTACAAATGAGTACCCTCACCTTACTAAATAGTTTAAATGACTCTGAGGGATAGAAAGGATCGAAGTAATCTCCCTCATTGATAGCAACCAGTAGTTGCAAAAATTTAGGATTGTGGATTAAATAGGGATATTATGAAACTATGAATATGCATTATTGATATAGATTAGAAACTTCAATCTAAGTAGGAAGTCAATTGTTTTTTAATCTAAATCAACTAGAGAGGTATCGAAGAGGCTAGATAACCCTTGACAGACTAGATTCAATACAAGGTTAAGTTCTTTATGAGATAATATAAAAAAAAAAAGTGAAAGTTGGCACTTTAGAATAAAGGTTAGAGACCAGATTGGTCATTAAAGGGGAAAAAGCTTTAAAAAGGAGAAGATGAAAGCCAACATGATTCCACCAACTAGAATAGGAAAGGTCAAATTAGAGTTGTGATTGAGATGGGAAAAAGAAACCAAAAAACTTTAGAGTGTTTTAAGGTTATGAGAAAATAAAGTTACCACTAATTAAGACAAAATCACTTGGAAGAGGAATTGCAAGTTGGGAACTAAAAAGTAAATTGAACTAACATGACAAAGGCTTGGTTAGTACATAGTTTGGTTGAAAGTGCAAGATGAACTTACCAACTTGTCACTGAAAGTAAAATTATGTTTAGATGTTCCAAAAGGAAATTAAATACAGAGGGAGACTATGTGTCAAATCAAAAGAATAATTTGGAAACAACACATTAAGGTGAAGACACATTTATCATAATAGATCCATAGGAAAGCTCGTTTAACACATCAACGAAAGGGGCTTTGTGAATATGTGATAATCTTCCACTAAGGTTAAAGGATATTAGAATTCATGAAAGAGAGAATTGGAATGAAACACTAGAACACATGTTAGCTTGTAAACTTGTTTTGATTAAAGGTAAAAAATGATTTTTGAAGGGGCCTGGAACCCTATACACAAAAAACCAACTATAACGAAAGATAAATTCAACTAAAGAATAATAGCCCAACCACAACAAGACCATAGAAAATAGTCAGTAAAAAAGTAGGATCCCACCCAACAATGTTACATATTGTTTAGAATATCTACAACCTCCATATCACAAGGCGCATTCTTTATGCCTTCATCCCCTATAGCAGATAGATCATGAGCTAGAGCACTAGCCTAAGCTTTGGTCTTGTTACGGTTTCTAACCTTAGGCCCATCTGATTTCACCTCACCAATCAAAACACAACCCATATCAACACCCTTATCACCAAGCTTCTCCCCTTCCATTAGTTTGCCATTAGTATCATCATCAACAACTTCCTTACCATTTTTAACACTATTCACAAGGGAAGTCATACCAATAGATTCAGTAATAAACCTAGTTTCATTCCCCTCTCTTCCTCTATCCAAATTAGCATAGATCCTTTCCATGAGATTTCTAAGGTGACGATTCTTCCTTCAAAATTCTTCTTCAACAAAAGCATTTCCCCCACCACAATCTTTAGTGAATTCATCATATCATAAATTTGATCCTGAATAGAGGAATCCTCTACTTTGCTCACAACACTCCTCACTTTCACATTAGTCATATTCAGTTCATGGAAAATCCATTTTAAAAGCTTATAAAAAATAATGGAGCCCTCTTTAGCAGCTCCCAAAACATCAACAATATTATCTTTACCAATATTAAAAACATGTGTACCCTCTTCATCCTCCTCATGGAAGGAGCTAACCTTATCTGTATCAACAAAAATCTCCTTACCCTTATCAACAACAATCAGTGTCATAGTCAGCATTTTGATTTTTCGGATAGACTCCACGATCTTAGTAGCAACCACCATCCTTTTCATCTACCCCTCTGGGTCCACCATAGGTGGGTCCACAATATCATGCCCAACATCAATCATAGCTATCTTGTCCTTGTTCTGATCCCGATTCCCACCCGAAGAAACCACATCATCCTGTTCCTTACCGTCCAGAGACCCCACATCATCTTGTCTGCCAACAACTTTAAGAGGTGTATCCAACTCAAGAATCTTACAAGCAGACCTCACCACCTTTTTCTTTTTATCACGCACAATCATCTCCCTATTTTTTAGAGTAAGGGGAGGCGACGACACCTCCCCAACCATATCCTTCATGTCCTTTTTGCTCTGGCTCAACATTTCATTAGCAAGTTCTTTGCTGGAGGTTTCATAACCCTTGTTAGGGCTCAGCCCCTCTTTTTTGTGCTTCCCCAAAGCAGGGGATCTCACATCCCTATCCACAATAGCTAGGGAGTCTAACATATAATCCACATCATCCTCTGACTTTGACTCCTCCAAAATGAGCTTTCATTTTTTCCTATTTTTTCACGTCACTTCCTCCTTAGAAACAGTCTCATAACCCTTATCCTACTTATTTTTCACATCCTTAGGGGTAGAAAGTGGCTTAACGACCTCAAAGGCTTCGGGATAATTAGAGATAAGTTGAATCAACCCAACATGAAGAACAAGGTTCTTCAGATTTTTCTTATGGTCAATTATGCTAGCATCCAAAGAGGTCAAAAGGTAAAAAGGATAAGAAATTATTTTCTTATGACATAAATGGTTAAGAAGTACAAAGTGATAAGCATTAACCATATAATATCAGCCTTCAAGAGAAATGTACCACATTATCTCCTCAGAAATGTCCCCCCACAGGGCCTTGATAGATTTCCTCTGATATCCCCCACTCTTCGTCACTTTAAGGTCCTTGGCTTCCTCCCCTTTGAAGAATATTTTCATAGCATTATGTGCTTCTTTCTTGTCTCTATAGAACTTCATACCTTCTGTTGGTAAACTAGTAATGTGAGCTATGAGGTCTTCAATAACATCAAACTCCATCCCTCCAAGTTTCAACACCTTGTTATTCCAATTTTTGGCAAATAGAGCAGTCATCAAAGGGTTATTACCATGTAGTCTCTCAAAATAAGGCTCCAACCCTCCCTTCTCAAGAATCACCCAAACCTCTGAATTCTTCTTAACCGTGTTGCAAGAGAAAGGCTCTGCATGATTTTTGTCTCCACCCATGGTAGCTGAACTCACAAAGCCAAGAATGTCTGCAACTCTCAGAGCAGTGAAGAAACTTCTTGAGAAAGCAACACTAAGAATACCCACAATCCATGTGAGAAAAGAGACGTGGCAGGGGTCATCTATTAAAATAGTAATCCACTCCCTACAGATATCTTCCTTAGTACCATTAGGGGAAGTCAAATCTTGATTACCACTCCTCCATATCATAACCTTCCATGTGATGATAAACATGCATGCCCAGCGCCATACAAGATCATAATTCTCCATAGATTTGTGCATCATAATTAATAGTAACAATAGCCTCTATAGGAAGAGGGTCATTCATATCCCACTCCTAGGCCCTTCTAACCCCCAAATTAGCAAAGATATCAACCAAAATATTTCCCTCTCTCAAAATGTGAGAGATATAATAATCATCAAAAGGATTAAGGATATCAATGAAATCCTTTATCATAGTTTCAATAGTCCAAGAGGAGGTAACACATTTTTTTGAATTATTAATGATATTGAGGGAATCCCCCTCAAACCACACTTTCTCAAATCCTTTCTTTTGAGCCAGTTTGAGACCATGATAGGCAACAGCCACTTCTGCAAAGTGGTTTGTCCTTGTAAAGTTGTTGATTATTCATTAGATCTCATTATTGGGGATCCATTTGTTGAATCTAAAATATGGAAGGTGATGATGAATCCAATTTTGGAAATGAAAAAGTATAATTGAGGTATACCATGGAGGGTAAGAAATTCAAATAAACGTCAATCAACTATCAAAAATCCAACAACAATGAATGATAAAATCAATTCAATTTGGATAAATTTGATGTATGTAAGAGTTCAACTTTAAGTTGACCTAAATTCTTGGAAACACTAAGGGGGGAAGAGGGAAAGTAGATAGACTCAAGTAAAGTACCCCATACGAAAAAAATTAATGATGTATTTTCAATTTGGAAGAACTTTTGACTTCTTCATAAGTCATGATTCAATCAAAGTCTTAAACTCCATGACCACAAATATTGAGGTATTGGAATTATTGGAGAAAGGTAGTTGAAAGTTCAAGGCTAATGACCAATGAGAAAGAAATATTTGCAACACAATTTTATGCATATTTGTACAGAATATAGATTTAATATTATCAAATTTTTTTTGGAAAAGGTTAGTTAGAATTATTGTTCATGTAAGGAAACATTATCACCTATTCTATCGGAAACGGAAGATTCATGAACTCATGATTATGATTTATAGAGAAAATCTTCATTCTTGGAAACTAGGTATGTAATAATCGCTAACAACTTTTGGAAGATAATGTCATGTCGGTATGATTAGACAAGGATTGTTACTCAGACTAGTATAATTTCTCATCGGAAAGAAATAAATTGAGATAAAAATTGGATTACAACTTTGGAAATGAGTAAAGGGCAAAAGAAATCCAAGATATGGATGTCCTAAGAGGAAGGAATTTAGCTCTTCCTTCAATATTTAAAAATTATATTTTGAGAACCTAATATTTTAGGATTTGTGGAATACTTATATTATAATAAAACTTCTATCAACAAATGTCATCTTTACTAGGCTCAATTCTTCTCTAATGTTTGTTCTCAATCCAGTGATATATCTTGCAACCTTTTCTTTGCTTGTTTCACTATGTCTACTCCTAATGACCATCTTGTAGAATTTTTTAGTATACTCCATAGATTTATCCTTTTGACTTAGGTTATGCAATCTTCTCAATAATTCAAGTTCATAGTCAGCTGGTATGAATTGATTTTTCAACTTTGTCACCATTCTATCCCATTTGATGATTTTCTCCTTTCCTCTCTTATTTCTATCTAATTGAACTTCTTTCAACCATAAAGGAGTATGACCCTTCAATTTCATTTTTCATAAATCTCACTCTTTCTGGATCTTCAATTTCTTCATATTCAAAGTATTCTTCTATTTCATTGATCCAATTAATCAATTCTTCAAATTCAAATTTCCCGCATAATTTTGAATTTTAACTCTAGGTATTTTCCCAATCTTTGAAACAAATTTCAACATGTTTACTTGACCTTATTCTTTTTCTTCTTCACCTAGTGCTTCTTTCGTTCTATTCACAACATGATCTTCCTCATAGGTCTCACCTTCGATCTTCTTCTACTACATGTAATTTGACTCGCATTTCACACATCATTTCCAACATCTCATCCATTCTTCTAGTGACATTCACCATAGCAAGCACTCTCCTTAGTGGCATCTCTCCCCTCAAATTTCAGTGCAACTACCTCAATTCAGAAATCTAGCTACATGGGTTTCACCTACCTCACATTGGTGATCAGTTGTAAACATATGTAGTTTTCCTCAAGTCGATGATCTATTCACCTCAAGGAATTCCTCCAGGACTCAAAAACACACTCTAATACCACTTGGTGCAGTCACAGATGGAGGGATTAGAAAGAAAAATCCAAATCGTGTAGCTTAAAGTTAACACTCTGGAAATAACACTAGAAAATGATTTGCAAATATGAATATTTATTGAATTGGAAATATTACATGCAACATATGCCTCATGGCTAAATAAATAGGGCTCATTGTCTTATCACAAGGGCATTCAACATTACAACTAGCTAGTAGCCTTATTACAGTCCCCCAAACAGTTGATGCAAAAATCTAGATATCTAACTATTGATGATTAATTATCCGATTATTTAAAATGAATTATAATGATCTTAAATATGATTCTCTTGTTCTAAAAAGGGTTCACATCAGCCACAAGGGTCTACAAAACCTGAAGAATGAACAACTGTGAAGGTTGGACTCCTAATATGAAAGGTAATCCTTTATGAAATGAAATATCTTGTGAATCTCCAAGATAGATCCCATTGGACCCAAAATATTTTTATGATGTTCCATTAGGCTCTGCATGTTTTCGAATAGGTCCACATTAAGATATCTGGATTAGGTTGGCCCCAAATGCTCTAATTGAGAAATATAGTGAAATTATGAGAGTGATAAATTTTTGTAGATAATTGCAAATAATTTAAAATCTAGATATGTGATAGATTTTCAATTATAGATGCTATATCATGCTTCATGAGCTAAGAAACGATAATGCAATAAAATGTGAAACGAAATGTTGAAGCTGCTACTGAATGAAATGTAAGAAAAGAAATGTTTTTGGTTGATATAGGATTGTTTGACAACTAGGGATGCTCATGCATCACTTTGGTAGACATGTATGGAAAATGTGGTAGAATAGAGAAGGTAGTGAACCATTTGAAAAAATTCCTCAAAAAAATGTGGTCTCATGGTGATGGAATGCCACGACATCACCATGAGACCACATTTCTTTGAGGCATTTTTTCAAATAGTTCACTACATTTTCTATGCTATTGCTTACTATTATGCTTTGGTAGATTTTTTCCAAGCATCCATAGTTTGTATGAAATCACTTGTTTTAGGATTTTACCCAAATTCTTTGGTAGACATGTATGGAAAATGTGATAGCATAGACAAGGCAGTGAACTATTTGAAAAAATTCCTCAAAGAAATGTGGTCTCATGGTGATGGAATGCCTTGAAAAATTATTTATTGTCATGGAATTCCATCACCATGAGACCATATTTTTTTGAGACATTTTTCATATAAATCACTGCCTTTTCTATGCTATTTCTTACTATTATGATTTGATAGATTTTTTCCAAGCATTCATAGTTTGTTCAAAATCACTTGTTTTAGGCTTGTAGCCATAGTAGCAACGAAGTGAACTATTTGATAAAATTATTTGGGTATACATGTATGAAAAATGTGGTAGTATAGACAAGGTAGTGAACTTTTTGAAAAAATGCCTGAAGGAAATGTGGTCTTATGGTGATGGAATGCCATGAAAAATTGTTGTCATGGTATTCCATCACCATGAGACCACATTACTTTGAGGCATTTTTTCAAACAGTTCACTACCTTGTATATTCTATGCCTTACTATTATGCTTTGATAGATTTTTCCCAAGCATCCATAGCATAGACAAGGAAATGAACTATTTGAAAAAATGCCTCAAAAGGTGTGATCTCATGGAATTCCATGACAAGCAAATGTAATTGGAATTTTCTCCTAGTTATTATTTATGCAATGTGAAGTAATTACATAACTACTTATGTTGACTTTCTAAAAAATTATATTGTAATTCAAATTTTGTCATCTATCAACATCTAGTTATTAGTTATGTAATGTGAAGTAATGCATTGAGTTTGAAAGATGTGCAATGCAACGTAATCAATGATATGAATACAAACTACAAAAATATTTTTTCTATAATTCATTAATTAAACTCTTTATTTTATTACCCGGGTGAAGCTTTGATGACTACATCCACTAGGAGGTGTTGCCATTAAATATCCAAGATTAACCTATTCAACATCCAAAATCAGATATATAAGAATATCATTCATATAAAAATGTTATTCACATGTAATATTTATAATTATTTAGTAGTTGCATACCTCCATAGTACATGTTGCATAATAGGGAGTTGGAGGACCATTAAAAATAGCATAAACACTCTGAACTTGAAATTTCATTATAATCATTAATCTACTTTATTTAATCTTGCATTTCAAAAATGAAATTCAATAAATTAAGCTCAATGATCTTGCTAAAATGTACCTAAATATCAAGGTTGAATGCCTCATTAAGGACGGAATCTATCATCACCAACTAATCAGTTGTAGATGTACCCTATGCAATTGTGTCTTGATTATGCATGGGGTCATAACCATAGGGTGTCCCGCAAGCCTAAAAATTACGAGGTGGAACTCTAATCCCTAAAGACCCGCCTAGCTCACCTTGTGCTACAAGACTGTCATGTTGTATACTGCTCTGATTTAGGTAACTAATTGACTATAGTGTCTTAACCTTAGCATTCTCATTCACTATATAAGGGATAGCCACATTCTCATATACTAGTCTAGCAAGTGCTCGTCTCACTGGTCATTATGGGTCAAGATGTGCCCCTGTTGTATCATGTGTAGAGCCTCCACCTCTACGGGATGGAAGTCTCACATATCAAAATAGTTTGAGATTTAATGGAGGATAAACTAACAGTAAAGTTTCCTCAAAAAATATTGCAGCACCTCATTTTTGTTGCATGGCGGATGGTCAAAATGTTGGATGTTGTGGCTGTGTTGTTGATATGTGGTTGTCATTGATGTCAACACTATTAGCATCAAGTATTTTGTAGGCTATATATTTTTTATGATATTGAGAAAATTAGAATAAATATGTTGCAAGCAGTCTATGAAGTTGTGAATATTAGAGTGGTGGAAAGTTCAGTAAGTTGGTAATCAATAGTCATACTTTAATAGGTTTTTTATTGAGCCTATCTAGTATGCTCTCTAGAAGTTTCAAGGGTGTGCATCAAGATTTATGGAAGTTATGATTTTCTGAGTTCCTACAGTTATTCTATTATTGTAGCAGGTGTTTCTGGAAGAAGAGATTGCAATTCTAATAAATTCATTTGTTGCGTACATTCCTAAGATGTTCGTACATGTTTCTAGATCATGCTATATCATTGTGGTATGTCTACATTGATCGGTGATTGTGATCGAAGATTTTCTCGCGTGTGTTCAAAATTTTCATGTTCTTGGCTGACATGATGGTGGTAGCATGTTGCAGATCCTTATAGATTAATTTTTGAATGCTTGGCGTGTTTGAGGATGTTTATTTAGGTCTTAATTATGTTGTGACTGACTTTATGTTGGTACACATTGAGATTTATTCATGTATTGAGGCTGACAGTTTGTAATTCTTTTATTCCTTATTTGTGGCCGATAGAGTTGTTAATGTAAATCCATGTAGCAGATATATAAGAGCGATTTTTTCCTCATTTTGAGTAATGCCTAGGGTATGTATGTGAAGTGTATGCGAGATTTGTATGAAAAAGGATTAGATCATTCGATTGTAGAGCAGAATGTGAAGAAGTATTTATGTGCCTAACTGGAACTGTCATCAAGCTTTTGAAGAAGCTAATTTCTCAGTTCAACCTCATCAGATGGATTTAATCTAATTGTTTTATGTAAGGTAGTGAGCCTCCCCTTCTAAGTAGTGAGCTCTAGGCAGTGTTCCTAAATGCATGTGCATTCCTTGTTCATTTTTCATTATACTTTTAATAGGGTATAATTGTGGATTAATCTCCACCGTGGTTTTTTCCGTTAACAGTGTTTCCATGCAAAAATCTTGGTGTTCATGTGCTTCTAATGTCTTGCTGATTTATCTTGCACTATTAATTATCAGATTAAAGGTTGATTAAAGTTGAATAAGTTTAATTTATTTAACAACTGATTCACCCCCCCTCTCTTAGTTGTCTATCCTTGTTTTTCCAACAATTGGTATCAAAGCTAGTTTCTCTAAAGAAGTTTAATAGCTTGAGGTGATTCAAGATGGCATCATACAAGAAGGATAGTCCTAGATTCGATTGTATAAATTACTCTCTTTGGAAAGTCAAAATGGAGTGTCATTTGAGGTGCATTGGTGAACCCTACTAGAGGATTACAAAGTATGCATACACTATTCCTTACAATGGTCTCTCTAAGGTATTGAAAGATTTTCAAATCATTAACATTCATTCAGCCAATCCTACAACAATTGAGATGAATAAACCTTCACAATTGAACTAAGCACAAATATAAGTCCAGACTAACTTTGCAAAGTAGCTAGCAATCAGCTAACTGCAAAAAGTATGGACTAGAGACCACTGCAAACATTCCAAACATGAAACCCTAAGCATTATCAAATCATTTAATCATAAACATTAAGCAATTTGAAAGATAGAATAACAAGAACCATGCCATATGAGATTCCAGAAAATAGATACCAAACACAATATCTCTCTTATATTAAATCATCCAAAAATGGTAGCAATTCCAATTCTCTGTTACAATATTTGCTTGAATATAAACCCTAACTTGCTCTAATACCACTTAGCTACTTTCTCCTGATCTACTTATCCTTCTATCTCTATTTTCTAATCTCCTATCTATATTGAAATGAGGCAACATGCCCGCTTTTATAGAGAATACACAAGATAGGTCGACCAAAATGATAATTTACAATAAAATATGACCTACAAGAGATTGGCCTTAAAGATTAATTCGAACATATGAAATGTGCCATTGGCACCAATTTCATCCAAAACTGCCAAGATATCAAAAAGGTCAGCCCAATACATGTGAATTAATGGGAAGCACAAACACCAATGTAACCCTATATCATCACTCCCCATCCTTATCTTTAGCTTTATCTTCTTCACCATGTATGGCCAACAGGACCCTATCCAGCTCAGCAACAGGTGGCAAAGGCAAAACCCTCATCTTTCTCTCAAGAGTTTTCATATCTTCTCTTGCCTGCCTAACTGTACCATCCCAATCGGTTTTGTTGGTCAAATATTTGTCAATGATTGCAATGTAAGTTGCAACATCATCCAACTAATGTTTAGTGATTGGCCCTTCACTGACTGGAGAATACACATCTCTCCACCATTCTCTAAGTTGCTCCAAACTGAGATGCTTTGGAGCAAACTTCTTCCTCCTAGTCATGAACTCAAAGAATTAAATGCACCTCTCATGAGAACTAGTCAGAGCATCCTCAATTTGCCTCACCTATTTGTGGATCTTTTTCAAGGCCCTTTGCCTCATTTGTAGGATTTCAAACCACTCTGAAGGTTCAGAAACTCTTGAAAAAAGAAGAATCTTGCACTGTACTAATCTGTCTTCAGTGAACCCCATGATGGTTGTAATCTTTTGCAGTAGGAGGTTGGTATCCACATTATCTTGTGCCAATGAATCCTTTAACCAATCAATCAACCTCATTGCATCCCCTCCAATGGATAATATGCCCTTAATGGCCTCATCTCCCTTAGCTTGGACACCTTGCAACTAGGTAACCATAGCATGTGAAGTACCTTTCATCTTCTCTAACTCAGAAATCATCTCCTAGGGTAGGAATCATGTAGTAGAGGAGGAGGAGCCAATAGCTTGCAAAGGTTTCATCAAATCGTGCAAGTACTTCCTTAGTTTTTCATTCTCCTTCTCTAGCTCATGCCTAGTTTGTACTACCTTTTTCAATCTGCCCACAATAACTGCACTGGAACCCTCATACTCTTCAATATCCTGCTCAACAATAACACATTCCAAATCAACAGTCTGCACATTATAGTCTTGTGCAATCACATTATCCCTCTCTTTGTTTGGAGCAGGGGTAGCAATATGGGCCACCCGATTACCTGATCCATCCCTCTCAATCTGGGATACAACCCTTGCTTTCTTTTTAACCTTTTGCCTCTCTACATTAACCATGAGGGCATCCCAATTAGGAGTAGCATCCTCCACTATTACCATTTTACTCTTCAATTCCTATCTCAAGCCAATCTGGAACAGTAGACCTAGCAGGCACTGTTTCTTGTTTATCTTGTTCTTTATCCTATTGATTAGTAGTTACATCCTTCTCAACACTTGGACTTTTAGGAACATCCACCGTTGGGTTCTCTTCTTGCCATACCTGTTCTTCCACAACAACCTCCACTGGTGAGGGGGGCCTAGCTAGTATTTCCTCCTCCTTTTGAGGAGACTTGTCCATTTGTTCTCTTGCAGGAGAGTCTACATGTGCCACTAAGGGAGATTGAACCACCTTATCCATTTCTACCTCTACATTAAAGAGGTCTCCTTCCTAGAACTCTTCCTTGCCAAAATTCTTAGGATCATCATCTTATTTTGGTTCTCCCCTTACGCTACCAGCATCTTGAGGAATGGAGGGGCCAACCTGTTCAACAACAGGGATACTTACTAAAACACTCTCCTTGGATACAGTATCCCTTGGTGAAGGAGTCCTTGATCTCCTCATATATACTTGTGTCTTCTCCCCTGAGCTATCCACCTCTACCATTGGTGGTTCAACCTTCCTATCAACCTTTGGGATCTCCCCCAACTTCTGGGATGTCCTTGTGACTCTTCTCTTCTTCATTAGTGCATGAACACTCTCTACTTCCTCCTCCTCTTCTTGATTCTTTTCAACTTCTTTCCAGAGGCATGCTTCCTCTTCTTAGCAATAGGTTTCCTCTATTTTCCTAGCTCTGTAGCCTTCTCAGCTTGAACTTCTCTTACTTGAATTCTGAAAGGAGAGTCCACCTTCTCCTTGCCCTTTTGATCTGGTTCAAGCAAAGCCTTGAAAGTAGAATGAGACTCTAAGTCTCCAATCAGCTCATAGGTTCATGGAACACCCTCGCTCTCCAACTCCAGCATCTTGTGCTTCAACCACATCTTGGTAAATTTGATCATTGGGGCCATAACTTGATCCAAGTCAGTCTTTTCCTCCTCTAACCAGTCGACTTCTCCTACTGATTTATCTTTTACCACCTCATACACATGACCTTGGATCACATTTCCATCTTCCTTCACCTAATGCAGGATGGATCTTACATTGTACAATCTCACCAAATCCACTGATAACCTGGAAAATCTCTTCTTTCTTACCTCAAACTCATCAACAAGGTTAATCCAATAGTCCTCAATGTGAGCCCTATGGCTATAATCTCTATTGGCATTCTTCTGAGCCTCACCAGTGATATCAAACCTTGTTCTCTTAGTATAGAAAGGAAGTCCAAAAGTACCCATCTCTTCCTCGGTAGCATGAGCAGACTGAATGGAGGCAAAAACTTCACCCATTCCAATCTTTAGAGGGAAATCATTCCCAAACCCTATCTTGTGCATTTCTCTTTTCACAACATTGTCAAAGTCACAGATTTTCCTAATGACTTCCAACAACACTATATGATCTATAGGATACCTAGGGAGTTTGTAGGGTGCCCTCTGAAAACCGTCAATTTTGATATATGAGAAGGCTGGGAACTAGATAAACCATGCTCCATACCTCCTTATCAACTCATTTGCCTTACCAGAAATCCTCACATGCTCTGCACCCTAGAGCAGTCTAGTAATGTACATTGTAAAGGCATCATTTAACCTCTGGTAGCTTCCACCAGTCAAATGCAACTATGGATACATCTCATAAATAACATCCTGCCCAAAGACACCTCTAGTACTCAATCCCTTGTATGGATGAAGTCTGGCAATGAATACACTAGGTAAGAGGTCATGGTGAAGGTCTTGGTCTGCAAGACATTGCACAACTATTTATGGATTTCAGCACTGATAACACCTGCCCAATGATAATAAATTCCCTGCTCCATCCTTGCAATCACATTAAACATCCATGTCTCAAATACACTTGTACTCTTCAATCCTACCAACCTGCTGAGAAGAGTGATAGCATTATAGTATTCTTTCTTGAACTTGAGCCTAGATAGTTTCTTAGGAAACTTAGAGAAATGAGATTTAGGCTTCTCTAACCAGGAGTTAATCACCTGTTGTGACTTGACAATGTTCTCTTCGTAATATTTTCTAGCATCATTCATGTTAAAACCTACCACATGGGACCTGTCAGGCATGTCGAAGGTTGCAGCAATAGACACAGGACTGAAACCAGCAAGAATTCTTCCCTAGGGACCCACTATCCTTTGTGTCACTCTATCATAATTTTTGGCACACTCCAATACCAATTCATAACACTGCACTGTAGGAGGGAACCCTGCCACATGAGCCAATCCATATTGTACCATCCCTTTTGCCAATAGAGGAGGGTTCGGTGCTTACATTGCAGCCTTGAATTATTCATAATCCCACATGCCTACATTCGTATCTGTGATCCCTGACCAAATTGAGGTCAACTTACTCTCAGGAATTTTTCTCTTTATATCTAACTTAACCTTTTCTGCATCCGAGAGGGCAGAAGCCTCTGCACTAGGATCGGTTAACTTTCCCTTGCCTTGACTAGCAAAATTATGTCCTGATCCTACCTATAAACACATATAATCAACCACAATTAGATCCACAAGAAGCAACAAGTGTAGAAGATCATTATCTCAAAATTCGGGATTTAGCTCCCCTCGCGGATTCTGCACTGGAAAGGATTTTCAGGAAAATCCGGACCAGGCGGATTCCAACGAACCAAACATACAAAATCCCATAATATCGTTTAAATCATCAACTTAATCAAAAAAAAGCATTGAGGAAACTTAGCATAAGCTCCTTAAATCAATCAAATAGATTACCAAGAAACCCACCATCCATAACCATCAAATTTAGCATTTCCCAAAAACACCTGGAAGAATCTATCGGAGACAGATTCTGGTGAAATTAGCAATAGTTATAACTAACTCGAGGAAAATGAAGAGGCACGGAATATTCAGGAAAATCCAGATGGAATGGATTTTGGAAAAATCTAGATATAACAGTATCAAAGCTCAAAATCGATAAAACGACCCGACCGCGGACCTCAGGAAAATTCAGTTGGAATGGATTTTGGCGAAACCAAATGAAATCCGATAGAAAGTGATAAAAGGAAAGGAGATAGAAAATTTGCTGAAATCTAGGGGAAGCAGAATTCCGCGAAGACCTCGAAAACCCAAACCTGTCTACATCCTCGGTACTTTCATCAAATTAATTCAAATCACTCCGGATCTATGCCAGAATTCCGAAACCAACTCAACCTAGGACCCTGATGAATAAAACGTGAACTAAAGACAATCTTCATAGAATTATGAAGAGGATTGGCCATGCCCTAGGTTGAGAAACCCTAAATGTCTACTATGAAAGCATAGACAACTTGCTCAAATACCAAAATGGAGAGTATGAAACCATAGCAAGCCAACACCCAAATAAGAAGCAACACCAAACTAAAATGCACACGCCTGATCAATAAAAGTAGACTGGTGTGCCAAATGAAAACCCTAAAACACTCAATGAAGATGCGCATCCAGAAAAACCAAGAAACCTACGAAGGACTCCACGAGCAAACAAAGAAAAGCCATTGAAACCAACAGAGAAAAGGGCTCATTTACATACCATGGAAATGCAAAGGTTGAAACTGGTGAAGTCGAGATATAACCGCTGAATGCAAACTAAATATAGCCCATGCACAAGAAATGCCAATGCACAATCCGAATGGCCTCAAAAATCCAAATAACTAGCAAACACCAAGAACTTCAACACACAAGCCCAAATGAAAGCAAACACACAAACTCAAATTATCAATAACTTCCCAAACAATCAATATATCAAAGGCTAAAGAACTTCGCACAAGCACCATTAATACACTCGACAAGATAGCCACGGCCACAAAAGACCTTCAGGGATTCGACACTGCCACGGATTTTGGGGATTCAACACCGCCACAGATTTCAGGGATTCAACACCACCATGGATTTCGGGGAAATCTGGGATGTGCGAAATTTCCGGAGAGTAGTGCAAAAGTAGCAATTTTGGACATTAGGGGGAAACCGAGAGAATCCGGCCCAAGCGGATTTTCCCAAAAACAGTAAAAAAACCTAAGATAAAGCCAAAACTTTAGATTTTCAATGTGGTTCAAAAGAATGCCACTTCAATTGGAAAAATAGGACATTAAAACACAAACCCAAAAAACCAAAACCCCCAGAAAAGAAGGGCCAAAACACCAAAAAGTGAAAAAAAAGAGGGTCCCCACATTCAGTGGGGCGTGTATGCAAAAACTGCACAACACAAAGGAAAGTTTCCTATTAAATGTTTCACTTGTAGTAAGATAGGTCATTTTGCTCCAAGGTGCCTTGAAAGAGTTTCTAAGTACAAGCCTGACAAGACTAGATTTCAAAAGAAATGTTATTATGTTGAAGGTGTTACTGATGATGAATCTGATAAAGAAAATGGAAATGGAGATGAATCGGTATTCATTGCTAGCAAAGAGAATGGTCTGGTGTCCATTGAATCTACTGGAAACTATAATGTAGAGAAATCTCTTGCAGCCAAAATTGATGAAAAGGATGAGTGGGTGATTGATAGTTGATGCTCACATCATATGACTGGTGACAAAATAAAGTTCATAAGCTTGGAGAAGTATGGCAGTGGTGCTGTAAAATTTTGAGATAAGAATGCTGGTGTGATTTGTGGCAGAGGCACTATTTCTCTTGGTGGCAAAAATAATACTGATGATGTCTTATATGTTGAAGGATTGAAGCATAGTTTGTTGAGTGTTGGATAAATGGTCAACAAGGGATACAATCTTTAGTTCAAAGATGGAAAATGTAAGATTTTGGGAATCTTTGGAAATGTAATTGCTTTAGGTACAAAGACAAGAGGTAATATTTTTCACCTAATTGTTGCTAGTGAAAGTTACTTAATTGCTCAAGTTGATGTAAGTTGGTTATGGCAAAGGAGGTTGTGTCATGTGAATTATGATAACATTGTCAAAGTAAGCTCCACACAAGTAGTCAGAGATCTACCTAAGTTATTAAAGCTTACTAACACCATATGCAAGGAATGCCAAATGGGAAAACATACAAGAATTTCTTTTCAGAGCAAACAACATCATTCTAATGGAGTGTTGGGATTGGTACATATTGATCTATGTGGTCCATCCAAAATCAGAAGTCTACAAGGAGAAAGGTACTTTATGTTGCTTATTGATGATTATTCTAGGATGATATGGGTTGCTTTCTTGAGAGAAAAACATGAAGCACTAGACAATTTCAAAAGTTTTAAAGCTATGGCAGAGAATGAGATAGGTCTGAAGATCAAATGCTTAAGATCAGACAGAGGTGGTGAATTCACTTCCCAGGAGTTCAATTCATTTTGTGGAGAACATGGAATCAAAAGATAGTTATCTGCTCTCTGGACTCCTCAACAGAATGGAGTTGTTGAGAGAAAGAATAGAACAATTTTAGATGTTACTAGAACTATGATGTTGGAAGGTAATGTTCCTCATATCTACTGAAGAGAAGTTGTAAGCATTGTTGTATATACTATCAACCAGGTAAATTTCAATGGTAATTTTTGGTAAGACTCCTTTTGAGTTGTGATTTGGTCACAAGCCTAATATTAAATATTTAAAAATCTTTGGAAGTAGATGCTATATCAAAAGATATGAAGACATTGGAAAGTTTGATGCTAGAAGTGATGAAGGGATCTTTCTAAGTTACTCTACTAAAAGTAAATCGTATTGGTGCTACAATAGAAGATTGAAGAAAATGGTTCAAATTTCAAATGTCAAAGTTGACGAGGATACTGATAGGTCATCCAGATACTGTGGATATGACTCAGATGATGAACAAGATAGTACAGATAAAGGAAAGACTACTTAGACACAAAGTCAAGTTCAAATTGTTCTGGTGAATCTAGAGAATCATGAAGGAGAAGCTAGTGGAAGTGCAGAATAGAGAATAGAAGAACTAGAAATTAGAGAGAATCCCAAAGTGCCAAGGTATGTAAAGAGAAATCATTTTGATAGTCAGATTATAGGAGACAAGAACAAAGGTGTACAGACTAGAAGAATAATTTTAGAAGAGTGTTGCCTGATTTCCAAGACTGAACCTAGCAATTTCCATGAAGCATGTAAAGATGAATATTGGATGGAAGTAATGAAGGAAGAAGTGATGCAAATAGAGAAAAATGATACATGGATTCTTGTTCCCAAACCTCAGAATAAAAATGTGATTGGAACCAAATGGTTCTTTCAGAATAAATTGAATGAACAATGTGAAGTGGTCAGAAATAAAGCAAGATTGGTAGGTAAAGGATACTCACAAATGGAAGGTATTGATTTTGTTGAAACCTTTGTCCTTGTTGCTAGAATTGAAGTTGTAAGGTTGTTTCTTGCTTATGTTGCTTTCAATAATTACAAAGTCTATCAGATGGATGTGAAGTCAACATTTCTAAATGGAGAATTAGAAGAAGAATTTTATGTTGAGCAACCGGATGGATTTCAACTGATTGATCAAAAAGAAATGGTGTGTCGGTTGAAGAAAGCACTGTATGGACTAAAGCAAGCCCCTAGATCCTAGTATGCTAGATTGGATAAATAGTTGTTGAAGCTTGGATTCAAAAAAGGTACTACTAACAAAAATCTGTATTTCAAGATGGATCGGGATAAAGAGTTGATTATTGAAGTCTTTGTTGATGACATTATATTTTAAGGTGATGATGACTTATGTATGAAGTTTTCTGATGAAATGAAAAGTGAATTTGAGATGTCAATGATAGGAGAGCTAAAATTCTTTTTAGTATTGAAAATTACTTAGCTAAATGATGGAATTTTTATATCCCAATCCAAATATGGGAGATAGTTACTAAAAAAGTTTGGAATGGAAGACTCAAATCCTATAGGTACACCCATGGTGATCAGATGCAAATTAACACAAAATGATGACTCTCCTAAGGCTAATCAAACAAGGTACATGTCAATGATTGGTGGATTGCTATATTTGAGTCAAACTAGACCAGACATCATGAATGTTGTATGCATGGTTGCTAGATATCAAGTTGATCCGAAGGAATCACATGTGACTACAATAAAGAGAATTTTCAGATATTTGAAAGATGCGGATTGGGCAGGAGATGTGAATGATAGAAAAAGAACAAGTGGTGGTACATTCTTCTTGGGGAAGAAGTTGGTGTCTTGGCTAAGTAAAAAGCAGAATTCCATTTCCTTATCTACTGTTGAGGAAGAATATATTTCTACTGCAAACAATTGTACTCAAGTAATATGGATGAAATAGATGTTGAGAGATATCAAAATTGAGTATGAAGAGCCTATTGCTATATTTTGTGATAATTCAAGTGCCATAATTTTTTTTAAGAATCCAATGCTACATTAAAAAACAAAGCATATATCTATCAAGTATCACTATCTTAGAGACAAAGTGAATGATAAAGAATTCAAACTGGAGTATGTGCCTACCAAGGAACAAATTATAGATATCTTCACTAATTTTTTGCCTAAGGATAATTTTGACTATCTTAGAGGCAAGTTATGGGTGATTTCCCCTCCTAATCTGAACTAAGATGCAAGATTTTGCATCAATCCATGCACTTACAATCATATATTGTTTCGGATTGATGTTTTGGTGGTTGCTACTCAGGGGGAGTAGTAAGATGATTCAGATTATATGTGATTCAGAGCTTATATACCTATTCCATTGATGTCAAAGGAGGAGAAGATTAGTTTGAAAAACCCTTGAGGAAGGAAAAGGGAAAAGAGTAATAAGAACATTATGTGAAGAAGTGGATTGTTGGAGAAGAGCTAGTTGTGTTGATGGTATTTTTCTCATCATGTGTTTCCATCAATGCCAAAGGGGGAGATTGTTGGATGTTGTGGTTGTGTTGCTGATATGTGGTTGTCATTGATGTCAACACTATTAGCATCAAGTGTTCTTAAGGCTGTATATGTTGAGGATATTGAAAAAATTAGAATAAATATGTAGTAGGTAGTCTGTGAAGATGTGAAGATCAAAGTGGTGCAAAGTTCAGTAAATTAGTAATCAGTAGTCACGCTTTAATAGGTTTTTCTTGAGCCTATCTAGTGTGTTCTCTGAAAGTTTCAAGGGTGCATATCAAGATTCATGGAAGTTATGAGTTTCTGAGTTCCTACAGTTATTCTATTACTGTAGCAAGTGTTTCTGGAAGAAGAGATTACAATTATGATAAATTGAGTTCTTGTGTACATTCTTGAGATGTTTGTACATGTTTCTAGATCATTCTCTATCATTGTGGTATGTCTGTGTTGATCGGTGTGATCATGATCAAATATTTTCTCTTGTGTGTTCAAATTTTTCATGTTCTTAGCTAACATGATGGTGGTAGCATGTTGTTGATCCTTATGGATTAATTTTTGAATGCTTGGTGTGTTTGAGGATGTTTATTTAGGTATTAATTATGTTATGACTAACTTAGGTTGGTATGCATTGAGATTTGTCCATGTATTGAGGTCGACAGTTTGTAATTCTTTTATTCCTTATTTGTGGCCGACAAAGTTGTTAATGTAAATCCATGTAACGGATATATCAGAGCTATTTTTCCTCATTTTGAGTAATGCTCAGGGTATGTATGTGAAGTGTATGTGATATTTGTGTGAAAAAGGATCAAGGTATGTGCAGGATCATGATGGGCCAAAAAGTGGCAATATCTAAGTGATATGATGCCCCATGTGGCTAACGACTTTTTTTTTACCCAAAATTGATGAAACGAAAAGGGTTTTTAAAGGAGATTCTCAGCTTTCCACCAATATAAATTATGTTTTACTTTGAATTTCATAAATTTTTATTATTCATTTTCTATTTAAATTACGACTAAAGTCCTAATTGATAGGCTAATTGAAAAAAATCTATAGCTTTCAAACATTAGCACATTTTTTCAATCCAAAACATGCATCACATTCTATGCTTAAAATACTATAGGATTAAAAAAAAAGAATTGAATTTCATTAAGTTTTAACCAGGTTAAGGTGGTCAGACATACGAGTTTTTGTATTTTTTAAAATTTTTAATAAAATTCATAATTAATTATTTACTTGGAAAAAAATTACAAACAAATATGCATCACATCAGGACATGAGTCCCCTACTTATATCTAAAATATTTTTAAAAAATATTATCATTTTATTGTGGTTAGGGTGGTTAGACAGACACCTACTTCTTATTTTTTCCCTGAAATTTAAGTACTACTGCATAAAAAATTTCAAATTTTCACCAGATAGATTTTTTTATTTTTTTTTAAAACCTAGTAGTTTAGAAACTACATTCAATTTGCTACAAATTCTATTCTTACATATTTTTGAAATAATATAGATAACTTATTCAAATTTTTACTTCAAGTTGCCTAACTTTGATTTTCAAAATTTTATTGCCACTTAAGGGCCTATTCTTTCTATGATGATCCTGCACATACCCATCAGATCATTCGATTGCACAACATAATGTGAAGAAGTTTGAACGAAGTGTGAAGAAGTATTTTTGTGCCTAACTAGAACTGTCATCAAGCTTTTGAAGAAGCTAATTTCTCAATTCAACCTCATCAAATGGATTTAATCTGATTGTTTTATGTAAGGCAGTGTGCCTGAATGCATGTGCATTCCTTATTTATTTTTCATTATACTTTTAATAGGGTATAATTTTGGATTAACCTCCATCGTGGTTTTTTCCCTTAACAGGGTTTCCATACAAAAATCTTGGTGTTCATGTGCTTATGATGTGTTGTTGATTTATGTTTGCAATGTTAATTATTAGATCTGAGATTAAAGGTTGATTAAAGTTGAATAAGTTTAAAATTGTTAACAAATAATTCACCCCCCCCCCTCTCAGTTGTATATCCTTGTTTTTCCAAAACAAAAACCATCTACCACCTCTACCAAAAATGGTTCTTTATCCCTTAGTGGTTGCGCCAATGGATAGGGAACCTCTTGCTTGAAGGGTGTAAATTTTGATTTTTTCTAGGGTTTTTGAATAGGGAACACAAGTCAAATTTTGTAATTTTTTCATCTTTCACTTATTTATAGGATAGTTTATCTGCATAATATTGTCTATACTCTCTTCTCTTATCAAAATAACTAGTTATTTGCTTGCTAATTGAATCTACATTTGATAATATTGATTCAACTGATTGAGTAAGTGTGGATCTTTGTGAGGTTGAGCTTGAAGGATATTTCAACCTTGCAATTATATCCTAAATTTATTTTTTGTTATTTTCAATTTGCCCCATTAAATTTTCTTGAGTTCTAGGAACATATTGAGGAATTTTTGGAGGTGTTTTTTGGGGTTGAGGTGAATCAATACTTTGATAAGGAGGTTTATTATCGTTTCCTATAAATAAAATAAATTTACATCGAAAATTATATTAAATCTACCTATTTGATAACAAACTCACACAAAAAAAAATCAGCAACTTACTCCAACCTCCCTGATGTTCTGGTAGCATTTTGGCGAAGATTCGGAGAAGAAATAGATCTCCAATAGCACAAGCATGAACTTGAGGGTTTTAAGGCCACAAACAAATAAGAAATTACAGAAATGAAATTGAAAGAAAGTTTCTTTTTTTTCTTTATATTGACAATAATGCGCTCACATTATAACATGGGTACGTTATGGCCTTAGTGTGGCCAAGCCTAAGGCTCGATCACACCAAGCCATAATGTGAGAATTTTATAATGTGAGTGTGTTATGGACTTGGTGTGGCCAAGCCTAAGGCTCGGTCACACCAAGCCATAACACGATCGTGTTATAATGCGAGCACATTATAACACACTTACATTATGACTTTTTAAAAAATTGAAAGATAGTTGGCCACTTTTTGGCCCCCCATCTTTATGCACCTACTTGATTATGTAATGCTACTTTATTCGTGCAATTTAATGTGAAATGGGTTTATTTCAAATGTGCAAATGTGTTATAGAAAAAGGAAAATTTTATTTCTATGTATTTGTGAACTTGATATTTTCACATTTGAGTTAAAACTTAGGTGAAATCAATAGGGTAAACTATGGGGTATATTATATCTCTCACTTGGAGGACCCTTGCTACCCTTGTAGGTGATTGGATACAAGAGAGAAAAATTTTCATACACTTCTTCTATTTGTATCATCATTATTCTCTATGTTGTAAATTTTGATTTTCACATTGGGAACAATGCAAAGTGTTGGGGCATTTACGCCTCTTTCATGTTGACCCAATTTTTATATTTATCTTTATCTTCATGTGCTCTTCTTCCCATTATGATATATTTTGGGGGTGATGAAAACTCATACATATATTATATTTTTATATCTATCTATCTCTATCTATGAGCAGTTTTGACCCCGAATTATCAAATCCCCCTATGCTCTTGATTTCTCCATCAATACTTTTATGCTTTGTGATGTTGTAGTTTCTATATTTTGTCCCTCATGTGAAAAAAATCCATGAATACATCTAACCATGTATCTCATGCCACAACATCTCTTGTCATTGTCTTCTCCTTAGAATGGCATGTGCTCCTTTGCATAACACACATCATTTTAAGGGGGGGCTATCATATATGCCTAATTTTAAAAAAAAATCAAATGGATTCTTTGATGTCTAGCTTGGGGGAAACTTGAGTAGACTTGTCTTTTCTTTTTTGTGACTGTCCTGCAACACAATTTTTAGTAGCCACAAACCTATTTTCTTGTCATATGGTCTCCAGACATGCTATCCATACTTATCAACGTCTTCTTTTATTTGATTAGATTTTCATGTCTTGTCTTTAAATTTTTTATCATGTCTATTTTCATTTTTGCCTAATGTGTTTATTTGTAGCTAAAATGTTTCTAATGAGATTGTAGTCAACTTTACAAGATTGAAGACCCATGTCCTCTTCACATCCTAGTGGAGATCCTCTACATTGCAGATACCAGATTGAAGGTCTACTTCCTCTTCATCCTAGGTATATTCTCTTCAATCTATTTCTACTTTAGCTTGCACATGTTTAGATACATATGCTCGCTAAAGTGGGGGAAAAATGTAAGATCGTAAAATTGCACCCTTATGTAATTTCACATTACATCAACCTTCACTTTGGCTTTTAATAAGATGATAATGTGAATACTCACCCTCCTAGTCTTCATTTTTCATCCTTTCCTTGTCATTTTTTTTCAGTGGGGGATTATTGTCGTGGATGCTTCCATGTCACATAGAAATTCATGCATCATGTGAACATCTTGACAAGATTCCTGATCTTGTAGTCATTAGGATGTTACACTTCCACCTACCCATGAAGTGTAATACCTCTACAATCACAGATGCACCCATGAACAACTCTTTTGCATGCAATTTGACCATATTATTCCCTCACATTCTCATTTTTTCCACTTTTTCAATTCATTCCATCACTTCTTCACTCTAGCACTTCATTCTAGCTCTCTTCTTGTAGCTCTACACCTTTCTTGTAGGTTCAAGCTATCCTACATCACATTCTTTCACATTTGTCTCAAGCTATCTTACATGTTCTACATCTTTGACGTATCATTTCTTTATCTATCTTTCTATATTGTTGTCTATTTGGTTGTCCAAGGAGCTAGAAACACCAAAGAGGGGGTTTGAGCAAGACAAGCCTTGAAAACAACCCCAACACTTGTATTGCTTCTATACATGTGCAAGATACTCATGAGGATCTTTACGGGAGAATATACCACTTGTGAGTTAATCATTTTTCTTCCACTACTTGCCATTTCATTAGATATTTATTTAATACTTATTAATTAGTATTCTTTTTTATTGTAATTTCATGTACTTTTAGCATTCTATTTAGTTCAATCATACTATTGGACTTTAGTTCTTGAGTAGTTAATAGACCCTAAGTATTTTTGTTGGTTGAATCTATCTCTAGTCCATACGAGATTCCAGCACACTACAAAGATGCTAACACACCACAATATCATCCTTGGTCTGTGCTTTCATCCGCTAATTGACTATATATCTCCCAAGACCTCTAAGGTTTTTTCACTCTACTTCTAAAGTTCTCTTATCATAATATTTCATAAAACTCAAAAACACAACATAGAATCTGTACACATCTAAAAATGGTCACGGTTAACCAAACCTGCTAATTAATTAAATATGAATTATTTAATTAATATTCTTAAATCATCTACATATAAATAAATTTAATTATTTATTTATATTGTTCATTTTTCCAATTCTTCTAATTTAATTAAATAAATAAGTTTATTTAATTAATCCTATCTTCCTCTTAATTAATTAAATAGATTTCAAAATTTAATTATATTAATAATCATAAGTTTAAATTCTAAATTTAAATGATATTCTTTATTTCTCATTTAATTAAATATTTTCAATATTTAATTAAAGACTTTTTCCTCACATAATTAAATATTTTCAATATTCAATTAAAAGCCTTTTCATATTTCTCTCACACATAATTAAATATTTATTTATTTAATTATGGACACCTATTTCATTTGTCTCTTCATTTTTCATCCCTCTCTTGAAATTCCATCTTCTTTTCAAATTCTCGATCTCTCACCATTCATCTTAACAGGTTTTGAATTCAACCGTTGATCTTGGCCATTGGGATTCTTGCCTTCAAAAATCTATAAGGGTGATCCCAGAATAGTGGTTTACAATTTTTGGCCAAACTGGACACCGAAATTATTATTTTTAACTAAATATTCACATTCGAGGACCTATAGCAGCTAAACCGTGAGGAATTTGAAGATGATGCAAACTAGAGTCTCATCAAATTTTGTGTGTATATTCTAAAAATATTCTTTTCAAAATTTTTTGAATACGATTACACTTCTTTTTCCATCTCCCACAAAAATTGGTTTTATTCAGAAAACAACATTTTTAAAAAGTGACCCTCACCGTATACAACATATTTTTTTTTGTATGAAGGATAAAATTATAATTTTTTCGAATTTCGATTTGTAACTAAGATATCTAGCACTTTCATTTGGTCTCATAGTTTTTTATTGAATACTTTTTCCTTAATAGAGTTTCGAAGTCAAACCAATTGCAATTCAGACATAGGCGGACTATATACAACATAATTTTTTTTGTATGTATTGAAATTCAATTTATTTATTTTTAAATGGATCAAGGACATAAATACCCAACACGAACATATTTTTAAAAAAAATATTTTGATAATTTTCTATTTTTCCACATGTGCAAAACATAGAGCTTGATTTTTGGTGAAAAACCTATGTTTAATAAAACTAAAAAAAACATATTAAAATTATATTCGTGGGATAGCTCATTTCAAGGACTACCATAATCATTTGAAATAAATTTTAAATGAATTCATTTGATCCCCCAAAAGGTAAATCAAAAGTGATTTTTTATCAGCATTTTGATAGGTGTAAAGGAGACTCATTTATAGGTATGGTTTAAAACTAGCGAGGTTCTATCCAAGGGGGTTTGATCTAAGGTGGTTTGATCAAACCCTCTTCAAGTGGAATCCTTAAATTGGAAATTTTAAAGGCTTAAATCATTATATTTTCTAAAAATATGTGATTTCAGCATAAATCAGTTCCTCTCAGAAATTGTAAAGCAGCTTTGTGGGATCACCCATAAATACAGCCCTCTTGTGAGTTGAAAAGGACCTCAAATTTTAGATTTTCATGTGTAGTTATTATAGTCGCATTCTAGTTTTATTCATCATTTCTAGCATTTAATTAGCATTTCAATTTCATAGCTTAGAGCATATTAGAAATGCACATGCATTTTCATTAATCTCAGTCTCTCAAGCTGCCATTGTACAAGCTGTTGTTTAAAACAACTGAGAGCCAGCATCTTGAAATGAATCCTTGGAGGTAGAGGACAATGGGATGAATTTGAAGAAGCTGCCTGTGTTTAGAGTTTGCATTTTTCTTTCTTTAATTTAGTTTCTTTGATCTAATGTTTCATTGGTGTATTAGATTAGATTCATTTTGAATTACATATTCTACCGTACACAGAATCTCCTTCAACCATCACTCATCATTTGATATTTTATCATTGAGGTAATAGAGAGCCATCCGCTCCTTATAGATTCTACCATGTCCTAGAGACTCGGGAGTGGCAGATCCTCTCCATTATAGGAAGCACTAGAGCAAAGGATATATTGGAGGTGATATACAATGATTTGTTTGGTCTTGTGGATATCCTGTCCATTAGTAAGTATCTATACAATTTATCATTCACTAATGATCATTATAGGTACCTGGGGGCATATTTTCTTAGGAGAGTCAAAGTTGTTTTTCAATTTTAAGGATTTTAGTGCTCTTTCTTAGAATCAAACTAGTGAGAGATCAATATAATAATGATAGATAATTTTGGTGGTTTTTTCTTTAAGAAGTTTGACATATTTTTTAAGCATATTGTAATTATGGAGAAAATAAAAATTATCTAGAAACCACAACAAAATTGAGTGGCAAAGAGGTTAAATAGAATTTTTCTAGATTAGGCTACAAGAGTGTTGATTAGTGATGATCTAGCACATAAGTTTTCATATGACGCGATTAGCACCGCATGCTACCCAAAGAACAAGTCTCTTACCTCTATAGTAGAAAAATATATGTAATATAAAAGATGCATTGGAAGAAAATAAATTCTGACACATTTGAGAGTCTTTGGTTGCGAGACATTTTTTTAGGTGCTAAAGAAGCTATTCTAAGTTATATTTCAAGGTTAAAGACATGTTTTCTCTAGTTATTGTGCAAATTTTAAATGCTATAAGCTATGGACTTGAGAAAATTTAAAGGTTTTGTACTCGATGGATTTACATTTAGAGAAAATAGAGTCTTGACCAATGAATAATGTTTAAAAGAGGATGAGAGGGAGAAGGTGCATTTTGAAACAAAATTTGAGAAGAAAAATATATCTGAAATTGAAGAATAAAGTAGACATAATAGTTTGGGAGAAGAAGAGACATGCACATCTAACAAAATATTGAAGAAGAATAAAGTACATAATTGGTAGGAAATTATTTTTTGGTAGTTATATAAATTTATACAAGATAGTGGATATCACTTGAGAAGTATAATCCAACAGATTTTATGGGTGGGTGCATGAAGATGGGTAGCAATTTTGTGGCCACTTTTTTAAAAAAGTTTGAAAACTCATAACACACTCACATTATAATGTGCTCATGGTATGGCTTGGTGTGCCAAGTCTGAGGCTCAGACACCACAAGCCCATAATGTGAGCATGTTATAATGCGAGCGTGTTATAACGCGAGTGCATTATAATGTGCTCACGTTATGACATGTTAAAAGAAAAAACAATATGTCGAGATTCATTTTCATTTGTGATTGTTTTTTTCTTGTTTCCCATGGCCCAAAACCCCAGAATTCTATGCTCGCATTCTAGGAGGAGCCTTTTTGCAAAATTATTCATCAATAGTTGTTGGTTCATTGCCAAGATGCCGCCACGTCGACGAGGATGTCAAAGGGTAAGGATTTTTTTAAAAAAAAATTGAATTTTTTAGTTTTAGGTTGTATTTGATATTTATTTTTTGAAATTGTACGAGATGTTAATCAACTTGGAAACCCTCCTCAAAATCCACAGCAAGAAAAAAATCCTCAACCACAAAAACAACCTCCTCCATCAATCCCTCAATACCCTCCTAGCACTCAACAAAATTTAACGGGTGAAATTGAGAACAATAAAAAAAAATTGAGGGTTTAATCGAGAGGTTGAACAATCCAAATTGTTCAATTGCAGAAACAATGACCCTCGAAACTTCATTGCAAGATATGTTAAAAATGTAGATTCAATCTGCAAACAATTATCAAGTTGGCAGGATAGGACGCAAGCAGCTAGGGCCTTTTACCAAGATAAATTATCATATAAAAATTACAAAATTAGATTTGTGTGCATTATTCACTGACCCATGGTCAAATGGAAATCTCTCCCTCAATGCAAAGAGGTTTCCTATTCATTGGTTCCACCACCAAGAGATTACAAAATATTTTTGGGATAAGTGATACATGGTTCTTGATGACCCACCATGCAACAATTGTGAAGACCCGTAGTATTTCCTTAGGAAACTATACGTTGAATTCATCTTGAACAAAATCCCAAATTATTTTGATATGAGGGACTTATAGGGGAGAGGTGGGGGGTCGGCACAAGATAGAACCAGTGCACAATCGGATCCTAGGTGGCAAGCGAGACTACCTCTTGCTAGGCCACCTCATGAGCACAACATAATCCCTTCCATCGTGAAGGAGAGTGTCAACGTAGAGACTATGGAGGCCATTAGCCCTTTGATGCAAAGTTTCATCCAGCATGTTAGCCCTCTTGTACATCGCCATCGAGGGGAGTCTTTGACAAGTGGGCTTCGATCCCATGTGTGTCAATCTTATGGGACGACTTGTTCATATGAACCCACCGACACTCAGGAGGCTGCTGCGTAGGATTTGTCTATAGCTATGGATATGGAGAGGGAAGCTGACATTTTTCATGATGCGTATGGCATTGATAGTCAGGTAAAATTTAGCATGTTCATTGAATTTAATTTATTAAATTTCAATTTTGAAAATAAAGATTAACTAATTTAGTTTTATGATTTTAATAAACTTACAAGGTCACAGTATTGATACTAGATACACCGGCCCTACACCTACTTATTTTTGTAGTACACCTATCAGTGGGGTATGTAACTAGTAAACAATTATAAATTTATTACATGAACTAATAGCATTGTTTTACGAATGGTATTTTAATATGTGATTTTGGATGTTAAATAGGCTAATATTGGATTCTTTCAAAGGAACACCTCTTGGTGCCAATGGATTTTGTCAAACCTTCATGCAGGTAATAGAATAAAGAGTTTAACAAATGAATTGTACTTAATAGATTTGTGTAGTTTATATTCATATCGTTGATTACAGTGCATTGCACATCATTCAAACTCAAAGCATTACTTCACATTCCATAACTAATAACTAGATGTTGATAGATGAAAAAATTTCAACTATAATATAGTTGTTTAGAAAGTCAACATGAGTAGTGATGCAATTACTTCACATAGCATAAGTAATAAGTCTAGGAGCAGCTTCCAATTGCATTTTCTTGTCATGACATTCCATGAGACCATATTTTACTAAGGCATCTTTTCAAACAATTCACTTCCTTATCTATGCTCCAAACTAGGCACCCATTATGGCCTGCTCTCACATATCTGAAACTCACTTGCAACTCTTTTGGAGCAACTGTCCCAAATCTGGCTTTTAACACTGAATTAGGCAATAATTAGGCCTCTTTTTCAAAGAGACGCCTCTCCAAACACACAAACAACACTTGAAACCTCCAAATAGTCAAAATACAACCAAGAAAAACTCAGATTATTCAATTTTTAGGTCTCCTCTCACTCATTTAGACCCCTTTTCATTAAACCCTCCTTTTTCTTGCAATCAATTAGGGCTTATTGAAACACTTATTCCATAACCTCTCACAAGCTTATAATCACTTCAACCAAGCTTATTTATGCATGTACATGCCCATTCCATCCTCAAATAGTGCTGCCCCATAGATCTACATACACTTCCTTCACAAAATCACTCTTTTTCACTAGTTTTCACCTCTTTCACCTACATTTTCTCACATATTCACTTATCTGACCACTTAAAACCTCTCATATCTTCTAAAAACCTTCCAATTCACCTTCTCTCATAGTTTTTAGGCGATTCTATCCACTTCTAAACCTCTATCCTCTTTTCACTCACTCTAGCCTTGTTTAAAAGGCACCAAAACTAGTTTTTCACTAGGGTGGCGAGGAAAACTCACACAAAAACTTCACCAAACCAATTCCTTACCTTCTAAGCCTAATCCTACTTTAGAATGGTCCACTCCACCAAAAAATAGTTGCTACAAAAAGGTGTAATGGAATTTTTAGTTCATTTGGGCAATCAAATCCTTAGCCCCTGTTTTTTGACCGCCTAGAGAAATTAGGCCACCAAAAGCTTGAAACTCTATATCAAATTCTAAAATTAGTCTTAAATTGATTCCAAATATTAACTCCTTCAATTCATGCACATTATAGATGCACTACCACCTGCACGAAACCGTACATTAGCAGATGGTGGAGGAAAACACAAAAAATAGCAGTATAATCGTGATATTTTATTAGTTTTCTCCTTCAAAATGCTTCAACAATAGCTAAAAAAGATGAATAACATATTTTAAACACTTTCCCAATAATTCCAACTTCCTAAGAACCTAATATTTCCTCTACAACTACCTTGACTCTTCATATTCCTCCACTTGGCACCTTTTTGCATTTTTACAACATTGATTGACAACTTTTGTTAAGATTTTGTAACTTTACAGTTTATGCCTAAAATGACTACCAAAGACCATTAAAAAGTCAAAAATGGCTATTTAAGCCTTATTACATCAAGAAAATACCTATACAACCTCAAAATCCTAAATTTGCCTCGTGGAGGCATGCTCTAGTAAAGGTGCACTTGCACCACTTTTGCAAACAACTCACCGCCTTTTCTATGCTACCACATTTTCCATACATGTTATCAAAAGCATTTTATCAAATAGTTCATTTCCTCAATACTATGGCTAAAAGCTTAAAAAAGGTTCTTTCCAACAAATTATGGATGCTTGGAAAAAATCTATCAAAGTATAATAGTAAGCAATAGCATAGACAAGGCAGTGAGTAGGTTGACAAAATGCCTCAAAGAAATGTGGTGTCATGGTGATGGAATGCCATTCCATCACCATGAGACCACATTTATTTGAGAAATTTCTTCAAACAACTCACCACCTTTTCTATGATACCACATTTTCCATACATGTGTACCAAAGCATTTTATCAAACTACTCACTTCCTTGCTACTATGGCTAAAAGCCTAAAATAGGTGCTTTCTAGCAAACTATGGATGCTTAGAAAAATATATATCAAAGCATAATAGTAAGCAATAATACCATAGAGAAGGAAATGAACTATCTAAAAAATTCCTGAAATAAATGCAATCTTATGGTGATGGAATGCCAAGATGTGTATTTATTTGTAATGGCATTCCATCACCACAAGACCCCATTTCTTTGAGGCATTGTTTTCAAATAGTTCATTGCCTTCTCTATGCCACCATAGTTATTGTGCATATATATGAAAGCATTTTATCATATGGTTCACCATCTTGCTGCTATGGGTAAAAGCCTAAAAACACATGCTTTCAAACAAGATATGGATAGGGTAAATAGTAAGCATGATATTTAGAAATATATAGTTTAATAAGTACTCAAAATTTTGTTTATTATCTCATACATTATAAGTCATGATGTGGATCGCTATTGTAGTTTTTTTGATTGAATAATTTGTTGTTTTATTTTCAGCTATTGCAAGCAGAGACACCTCCGAATGTGATGAAGGAAATGGAGATGGTGTTTCATCTACTATAGAATCCTCGATGGCTCTAACAAGGGAGGTATGAGGCAAATTACTAAATTTAAATTTACATTCATTGTTATAGATGTTAGTTAGTGAAAAATCAAACCATTATTGATTCATGGTTTAACTTCTATTTGGATGGTTTATATAGGGCTTCAACATGCCTCAGCTTGGGCGTGCGAATATTTCCCTCATGGAGAGTGATCATTAGATGGTAGTAAGTGATTATTTTGTTACATATATCATTTTTTTTAATGTAATTTATATATATTAATGTCTTTACTTCTTATTGTAACAGATAAGACTTGACCAAGAACTAAATCCTAGGAGGAGCACCAGGAGCACTCCTCGACCATAGCATAAATGAGTAGTAGACATATCACCATCTGACCGACAAGCAAAGGGAAAGAGTTAATTACAAGGGGATGGAGAGCGATGACTTATGATTCCAAAGCCCTTTGTTGTATGCCTATATTGCATTTTTGTACATATTTTGTATTGGATGTATTTGATATTGTATGCCTAGATGGCATTCTCGTAAGCCTATATGGCTATTTTGTACCTATATTTCATACTTATATCGACATATATTGATGTATGTCTACATGGCTATTTGGTTAATACAAATCTTTTTTATCGATGGTGTCCATATTTGCATTCTAAATTCATGGTTCAATAGATATGAGATACATGTATACTTTGTGACTTACATGTGTTCCAATGTATACCTTGTGACTTACATGTTTTCATGTGTATACCTTATATTCATGCATATAGTTTGTATTAATTTGTGTATACTATGTATTCGTGTGCATACTTCAAGGCTTACGTGTTTCTGAGTACTTGTGCTTCCCTTATTCACATGTACATGCTTGACTTATTCACATGTATACTTATTAATTGGTTAGCCCTAGCATTGATCATTGTTGTCCTTCTTGGTTTGTCTTGAATATTAATTGATTGATGGTAAACAACTTTATGTAAAAGCCAAAAACACATTTTCAATTGGTATTGCATGAAATGATTCATAAAAAGATTTCAAAAAGTGTCCTTGATATTACAAAAAGATGTGTTTATACACTTCAATTGTGCACTCACCCTTTGGTTCTTTCAAAGAAAAATATCCCTATGTCACTATTACACTTCATAGGTAAACCGTATTTTGAATTATGCAGCTATATTAAGCTACCACTCTTAAGACCAATGTAATAATGATACAAAACAATGTTTGAGACTGCAAGAAGACATCAAGATGGCTAGTGTACTAAAAAAATTCTTATGATTTCTAAAGAATGCTGATAATTCTAGTCAGTTGGCTTCTTTTTTCAAAATCATACAAACTGAACCCTAGCATCAATAGACTATGTATATTAAGCTACCACAATAATTCAAGTTTCAATGATGAATATTTATCATGCATATTTTAAATGGCATTCAACTTTATGGTGGTTTTGTTGTTTATATGATGTTATGTGATATTTTAATACTAATTCATGCTTCTAGGCTGCACATATATATATATATATATATATATATACATTTTTTGTACTAACAAACCCCCCTCCAAATTTTTTTGGCCGAACCGGTGAACCGAACCCTCGAACCTAAACCCGAACCTCATACAACCTCAAAAATTCTTCCAACACTTTTCATTTTTCCTACACAAACTTAATTGACCATCAAATTATGCTGCCCCCTTACTTTACCCACTTTTACTCTCTGAAACCTCTCTTTTTCATTGAAAACCCCTCTTTTCCCAGCTAGGGCATCATGCCCTAACATACTTTTGACTTCCCCTGTGCTTGCAAACCTTTTGACAACTTTTTCCCCAAGTGAAAATTCACCACCATGGGAAAATGCCTCCGAGATAGAAAAAATTGTCAGAGATTATTGTAGAGGGTACCAATGCGATCCTATAGGATCATACAAGAAGTTTCTAAGCATCATGGTATACGCGTAACAACATGTTGAATTTTTTAGCCATTTTGCACTTTGGACCCTTAAGGGATCGATCTGGTTGAACGTAGCTCGGAGAAATTATGTGTGTTTGGGTGCGAAAGAGGACCATGCCTAGCTTAAAAATACCTATTTGGATGCGTTGAAATAGCCTATTTGGTCACACGAGCTGGAGAACGAAAGTTGCACCACTTTGCAACTTTCAACTACTTGCATTTGACAACTTTTTCCCCAAGTGAAAATTCGCCACCATGGGAAAATGCCTCCAAGATTGAAAAAACTAAGAGTGGTTATTGTATAGGGGCCCAACACAATCCCATAGGATTAGATGAGAAGTTTCTAAGCATCATGGTATCCAAGTAACAACATGTTGAATTTTGCAACCATTTTGCACTTTGGACCCTCAAGGGATCAATCTGGTTGAACGTAGGTCGGAGAGATTCCGTATGTTTGTCTATGAAAGAGGACCATACCTAGTGTAAAAATACCTATTCAGACACATTGGAACAGTCTATTTGGTCACATGAGTTGTAGAACAAAAGTTGTACCACTTTGCAACTTTCAACTACTTGCATTTGACAACTTTTCCCCAAGTGAAAATTTGCCACCACGGGAAAATACCTCTGAGATAGCAAAAACCAAGAGAGGTTATTATAGAGGGGTCCAATGTGATCCCATAGGATTAGACGATAAGTTTCTAAGAGTCACGATATCTGAGTAACAACATGCTGAAGTTTTTAGCCATTTTGCACTTTAGACCCTTAAGGGATCGATCTGGTTGAACGTAGCTCAAAGCGATTCCACATGTTTGGGTGAGAAAGAGGACCATTCCTAGCATAAACATATATGTTCAGATGCGTTGGAACAGTATGTTTGATCACACGAGCTATAGAACGAAAGTTGCACCACTTTGCAACTTTCAACTACTTGCATTTGGCAACTTTTTCCCCGAGTGAATATTTTCCAAAACAGGAAAATGCCTCTGAGATAGAAAAAAATAAGATATTTTATTGTAGAGGAGGCCAGCATGATCCCATAGGATCATACGATAAGTTTCTAAGCATCACGGTATCCGAGGAACAACATGCTAAAGGTTGCAGCCATTATACACTTTGGACCCTTAAGAGATCGATCCAATTGAACATAGCTCGAAGCGATTTCGTGTGTTTGGGTGTGAAAGAGGACCATTCCTAGCATAAAAATACCTATTCAGATGTGTTGGAATAGTCTATTTTGTCACACGATCTATAGAATGAAATTTGTACCACTTTGGAACTTTCAACTACTTGTATTTAACAACTTTTTCCCTAAGTGAAAATTTTCCACCACGGAAAAATACCTTCGATATAGCTAAAAATGAGAGAGGTTATTGTAGAGTGGTGCAAATCAATCCCATAGGATTAGACGATAAGTTTCTAAGTGTCATGGTATTTGAGTAACAACATGTTGAAGCCTGTAGCCATTTTGCACTTTGCACCCTTAAGGGATCAATCTGGTTGAACGTAGGTCGAAGTGATTCCGCGTGTTTGGGTGTAAAAGAGGACCATGCCTAGTGTAAAAATACCTATTTGAACGTGTTGGAACAGTCCATTTGGTCACACAAGTTGCAGAACAAAAGTTGCACCACTTTACAACTTTGCATTGCTTGCATTTGACACTTTTTCCATCAAGTGAAAATTGAACACCACAGGAAAACTACTCCAAGATAATGAAAATAGAGAGATGTTATTGTAGAGGGGCCCAACTTGATCTCGTAGGTTCATACAAATATTTTTTAAGCACCAAGGTTTCTGAGTAATACCCCGTCAAATATTGCCACCCTTTTGCACTTTGGACCCTTAAGGGATCGAGCGGGTTGAACGTAGCTTGGAGCGATTGTGGTCTCTTTTCGATGGAATTAGGTGGGCAGTAGACTTAAATCCATTTTAGTTTTGGTTTGGTTGGATTTCAAGTTATTTTGTGCATTTTAGAAGCCAATTATTGAGGGTCAGTTTGTATACCCTATTTTAAGGGTTTTGAGTGCATTAAAATGTCATATTAATCCTTCCACCCACTGTATGCTTTTGTAACTTGATGGAAAGGCTTAGTTAGGTTTATAAAACATGTGTTCAAAGTTTTGTGTGCAAGGGACATGAATAGAGGTTTTTTAGGTGATGCCCTAGATGTCAAATGGTGCATTTTTTAGTGGAAAATGATGGTTTAGTGCTAGGGTTTGAAGAAATATTTGGGGGCAGTGATATCCCTTGTACTTTTAAGCTTGTGCATACCTTTTTGAATGTGTTTTAGGCTTTGGTTGGCTGTGGGAAGGTTTGGAGTATGGGTTTTCAATAAACCCTTGCCTAACTTGTGAATGAAGAGGGTTTTGGGTTTTTCATGTTAGAGGGCTTATCACACCCTAAAAGTGGAGGAATTGGTGGTTTGGTAGACTAGTTGATGCTTCCCATTGGTGGTCTACATGTGATAGGAAGAATAAAGGAGGGTTGCTTGTTTTGTGAAACCTAGTCCAAAAGAGTCTTATAAGGGTTTGATGTATGTTGAAGAAGGCTTAAATGGGTGCCTAAAATGGTGGTTTTTTGCAGAGGTTGTCAAGGAATTCTGAGAGTTAAGGTGGGAAAAATAGATCTGCAAACCTACAAGAGTGAGTAGGTGCAAAGTTGAAAATAAGCCAAGATTGAGTTTTGAGGGAAGGAAGGAGGTTGGAATCAATTTCTATTGTGGAAGTGAGTTGATTGCCTCTTTGTATTTCTATCAGAATCACTTCCTATCATAATCACTTCAAGTTTAGATTTTTTGCACTTTTTTCACATTGACAACTTTTCAATTTTTGCAATTTTACATCATTTTGACAAATATGCTAACATGAACTCCAAAATGACCCCAAAACCAATTAAAATTAATTATTACATAATAAATTGGTCTAATATGACCTTATTCAATTAACAAAACTCAAAATACAAAACTAACTTAAGACTTCCATGAATGAAATTTGCTCAATAACCTTGGTGCCCCTGCACCAAATTTCATTATTCCAGTAAATCTCTTTACAATGCCTTAATTAGTCTATTCTCATAGATCTTTTACAATATCACTCATACATTCGAGATTCTCTTATAATGTCTATATTGTAGGTGCTCATTATGAGGTTAACTTCAAATGAGTAACTTGAGATTCCCTTGCAAATCTTCACACGTTCTTTTATAATGGCTTCAAATTAGAATTGAGATTTCTCAAGATCATCAAAAAAAGGATGTTGCATTTATTTTTTGGATGAGATTCTCTTCAATGGCTCATAAATCAACATTTTTGGCAAGGAGAGACTAATATATTTTTAGTAGTTTACTTACAGATATGCAAAGTAAAAGAAGAAAAAGAAAGAGCATCCAAAATAGAAATGAAATGAAAATAAATGGAAGGAACTTACAAATAGGCATGAAAGTCTCTCAACTTAGTCACTCCTGGTCATACATCTTCACTAGGAGTTCCAAGATACCTATTGCAAACAACACCTCTCATGAATAGAATATCTTGAAATTCAAGATGCTCTTATAATGTCTACATCATAGGTGCTCATGATAAGGTTAACTTCAAATGAATAACTTGAAATTACCTCACCAAACTTCACATGCACTTTTCTAATGGCTTAAAATCATAATTGAGATTTGTCAAGATCATCAAAATAAGGATGTTGCATTTCTTTTTTGGCTAAGATTCTCTTGGGTGGCTCATAAATCTGCATTTTCTGCAAGGGGACACCAATCAATGTTTAGCAGGTTACTTACAAATAGGAAAAGTAAAATAATATGATAGCATTGGCATCAAACAAATTAATCTAATGAACCATCTGGGTCTGATCTACTCTTTATTGTGTCAATTATTGCCTCATGGACAGACTCATGGGCCTTCCACAAGGTCTTGTTCAAAGGTATAGCCCCATATTTGGTCAAATGAACATTGGATGCCACGACAAGGTTTGAGTAATGAAGAATCTTACGATGTGTGTTAAAGTCCTGAAACAACCAATTTTTAACACTCTTATGTGGGTACCTTCTAAGCCACGTTATAGTAACCACAAATAAACCTATAGGGTATTTGATGTTTTCTCCATCTATAACTGGGGCCTCCAATTTCTTTTTGGCCTCAACACAACAACACAAGTAATATTCTGCTACCTCTTCATTCTCTTCATCTACAATAACTATATTGATCTGTGCAACAAATCTCTTGAAATTAGTCAACATTATGAATACACTACAAAGTAAGATAACAATATGGAATTTCAACAACTAAGAAAGTATATATATTACCTGGTTGAACAAGATCTGATACATGGTAAAAGTAGACCGATGATTCCATCTATGTCAGTTTCAATGTCGTCGTAGGGTGATACATGTGAAGTGGGCTAAGATAACTTGTCAACCATTTGTCAACCCACTCCCTTGACTCACAATCATTACAGGCTTGCATTGTACATGAAGAACAAAATCATGCCATCTTTCATGTATCGATACTCCATGAACCTGCATTAGAGCAAAGGAAAGAGTGTAGCTCACTCGATCCTATTAGTGTACAATAGTCCTCATATGGTGTAATGTTTGTATCATCCATCAACCAAAAAAATCTATGAACTAAAGGTGTACCTTCATTACCTGAACCCATCAAAGCATTACACCAGTTGATAATTAATCTTGCATCCATGGAGTGCGTGAGAGAGAGATATCTGAGAGAGAAAGAGGGGGTTGGACGGAGAGTGGGAGAGAGGGAAATTTGGAGAGAGAGGGAGAGTGGGAGGTAGCTACGAGGGTGGGAGAGAGAGGGAGAGTGGGAGAGAGCGAGAGAGGGGGAGAAAGAGGGAGAGGGGCTAGGAGGGAGATATTTGAGAGAGAGAGGGAGTGGGAGAGCGATAGAGGGTTAAGAGTTAAGGGTTAAAGGTTAAGGATAGAGGGGAGAGAGATAGGAGTGAGAGAGAGAGAGAAATACATGAGAGAGAGAGGGGGTAGGAGGGAGAGTCTCAACCCTTAAACCATCTACCCTTTGCCCTATAAAAACTTAAACACTCAACCCTAAACCCTCAACCCTTAAACCCTCAACCCCTATACCCTCTTAATCCATCAACCCTCAACCCTCAATGCTTAATACTTAATCACTCAACCCCTATACCGTCTTAATCCCTCAACCCTCAACCTTACACACTTAATCTAAAAATATCTCAACCCCTATACCCTCTTGATCCCTCAACCCTCAACCCTTAAACCCAAATCCCTCAACCCCTATACCCTTCTAATCCCTCAAGCCTCCACTCTCAACCCTTAAACCCTAATCCCTCAACCCCTATACCCTCTTAATCCCTCAACCCTCAACCCTCAACCATTAAACCCTAATCCCTCAACCCTTGTACCCTCTTAATCCCTCAACCCTCAACCCTCAACCCTCAATCCTTCAACCCTTATCCCTCAACCCCTATACCCTTTTAATCCCCCAACCCTTAACCCTCAACCCTTATACCCTCTTAATCCCTCCACCCTCAAACCCTCTACCCTCTACCCTATAAAGCCTTAAACACTCAACCCTAAACCCTAAACCCTAAACCCTCAACCCTCAACCCTTAAACCCTCTTAATCCCTCAACCCTCAACCCTCAACGCTCAACCCTCAACCCTCAACCCTTAAACCCTAATCCCACAACCCCTATACCCTCTTAATCCTTTAACCCTCAACCCTAAACCCTCAACCCTCAACCCTTAAACCCTCAACCCCTATACCCTCTTAATCCCTCAACCCTCAACCCTCAAACCTTAAACCCTAATCCCACAACCCCTGTACCCTCTTAATCCTTCAACCCTCAACCCTCAACCCTTAAACCCTAATCCCTCAACAACTATACCCTCTTAATCCCTCAACCCTCAACCCTTAAACCCTAATCCCTCAACCCCTATACCCTCTTAATCCCTCAACCCTCAACACTCAACCCTCAACCCTTAAACCATAATCCCTCAACCCCTATACCCTCTTCATCCCTCAACCCTCAACCCTCAACCCTAAAACCATAATCCCTCAACCCCTATACCCTCTTAATCTCTCAACACTTATAACCTAGTCCCTCAACCCTTATACCCTCTTAATCCCTCAACCCCTATACCCTCTTCATCCCTCAACCCTCAACCCTCAACCCTAAAACCATAATCCCTCAACCCCTATACCCTCTTAATCTCTCAACACTTATAACCTAGTCCCTCAACCCTTATACCCTCTTAATCCCTCAACCCTCAATCGTCAACCCTTAAACCATAATCCCTCAACCCATATACCCTCAACCCTCAACCCTTAAACCCTAATCTCTCAACCCCTATACCCTCTTAATCCCTCAACTCTCAACCCTCAACCCTTAAACCCTAATCCCTCAACCCATATATCCTCTTAATCCCTCAACCCTTAAACCCTATTCCTTCAACCCCTATACCCTATACCCTATACATTAGACCCTCAACCCTATACATTGGACCCTCTACCCTCTACCCTCTACCATATAAACCCTTAAACACTAAACCTTAAACCCTCTATCCTCTACCCTCAACCCTAGTCCCTCAACCCCTATACCCTCTTAATCCCTCAACCCTTAAATCTTAATCCCTCAACCATCAACCCTCAACCCTTAAACCCTAATCCCACAAACCCTATACCCTCTTAATCACTCAACCCTCAACCGTAAATCCTTAAAACCTAATCCCTCAACCCCTATACCCTCATAATTTGGCCTCAACCCTCAACCCTCAACCCTTAAACCCTAATCCCTCAATGCCTATACCCTCTTAATCCCTCAACCCTCAAGCCTCAACCCTTAAACCCTAATCCCTCAACCCCTATACCCTCTTAATCCCTCAACCCTCAACCCTCAATCCTTAATCATTAAACCCTAATCCCTCAACCCCTATACCCTCTTAATCCCTCAACCCTCAACCTTTAAACCCTAATTTGTCAACCCCTACACCCTCTCAATCTCTCAACACTTAACCCTCAACCCTTAAATCCTAATCCCTCAACCCCTATACCCTCTTAATCCCTCAACCATCAAACCCTCTACCCTATAAACCCTTAAACACTCAACCCTAAACCCTAAACCCTCAACCTTAAACCCCCAACCTTAAACCCTCAACCCTTATACCCTCTTAATTCCTCAACCCTCAACCTTCTACCCTCAACCCTTAAACCCTAATCCCTCAACCCCTATACCCTCTTAATCCCTCAACCCTCAACCCTTAAACCCTAATCCCTCAACCCTTAAATCGTAATCCCTCAACCCCTATATCCTCTTAATCCCTCAACCCTCAACCCTTAAACCTTAATCCCTCAACCCTTATACCCTCTTAATATCGGAACCCTCAACCCTCAACCCTTCAACCCTAATACCTCTACCCCTATACCTTATTAATCCCTCAACCCTCAACCCTTAAACCCTAATCCCTCAACCCCTATATCCTCTTAATCCCAAAACCCTCAACCCTCAAACCTTAAACACTAATCCATCAAACCCTATACTCTCTTAATCCCTCAACCCTTAAACATTATTCCCTCAACCCCTATACCCTCTACCCTATACATTGGACCCTCTACCCTCTACCCTATAAACCCTTAAACACTCAACCCTAAACCCTAAACCTTCAACCCTCAACCCTTAAACCCTCTACTCTCAATCCTCTACCCTCTAACCTCTACCCTCAACCCTAATCCCTCAACACCTATACCCTCTTAATCCCCCAACCATCAAACCTCAACCCTTAAACCCTAATCCCTCAACCCTCAACCCTCAACCCTCAACCTTCAACCCTTAAACCCCAATCCCTCAACCCTTATACCCTCTTAATCTCTCAACCCTCAACCCTCAACCCTTAAACCCTAATTCCTCAGCCCTTATACCCTCTTAATTCGTCAACCCTCAACCCTCAACCCTTATACCCTAATCCCTCAACCCCTATACCCTCTTAATCCCTCAACCCTCAACCCTTAAACCCTAATCCCTCAACCCCTATACCCTCTTAATCCATCAACCCTCAAACCCTCTACTATCTACTCGCTACCCTATAAACCCTTAAACACTCAACCCTTAACCCTTAACCCTTAAGCCCTCTACCCTCTACCCTCAATCCTCTACCCTCTACCCTCTACCCTCAACCCTACTCCCTCAAACTTTCTACCCTCTACCCTCTACCCTCTACCCTATAAACCCTTAAACACTCAACCCTAAACCCTAAACCCTCAACCCGTAAACCCTAAACCCTTAAACCCTCTACCCTTAATCCTCTAGTCTCTACCCTCAACCCTAATCCTCCAACCCTTAAACCCTTAAACCCACCTAGTAAACTCTCTATCCTAATCCATCAACCCTCTTGACCCTTAATCCCTCAACCCTTAAACCCTATTCCCTCAACATGTATACCCTCTACCCTATACATTGGACCCTCAGCCCTAATCCCTTAACCCTATACCCTCATTCCTCTACCCTCAACCTTAAAACCTCTAGCCTCTAGCCTCTACCCTATAAAACCTAAAATGCTCAACCCTAAACACTTAACCCTTAAACCCTAAACCCTCTACCCTCTACCCTCAACCCTAATCCCCCAACCCTTAAACCCTTAAACCCACTTAGTAAACTCTCTACCCTAATCTCTCAACCTTCTTGACCCTTAATCCCTCAACCCTTAAACACTAATCCCAAAACCCCTATACCCTCTACCCTCTACCCTATACATTGGACCCTCAACTCTAATCCCCCAACCCCATACCCTCAATCCTCTACCCTCAACCCTAAACCCTCAACCCTTAAACCCTCTACCCTTTACCATCTACCCTATAAACCCTTAAACACTCAACCCTAAGCCCTCAACCCTCAACCCTTAAACACTAAACCCTTAAACCCTCTACCATCTACCCTCTACCCTCAACCCTAATCCCTCAACCCTGAAACCCACTTAGTAAACTCTCTACCCTAATCCCTCAAACCCTATACCCACTACCATATACATTGGACCCTCAACCCTAATCTCTCCAACTCTATACCCTCAATCGTCCACCCTCAACCTTAAACCCTCTACCCTCTACCCTCTACCCTATACATTAAACACCCAACCCTCAATTCTCCACCCTCAACCCTTAATCCCTCAATACTCAACCCTCAAACCCTAAAACCTTTACCTCAATACCCTCTACCCTATACATTATACTCTTAACCCCAATCCTTCAAATATATGTACCCTTAATCCTAATCCCTCAACCCTATAGGTCGTCAACCCTATACCCTTTATTCTCAACCCTCTACCCTATACATTGGATCCTCAACCCTCATATATCTATGTCCCTCCCTCCTCTCCTCTCCTCTCTATCCATCCATCCCTCCCTCTCTATCCTAATCCATCAACCCTAAACTCTAAACCCTTAAACACTCAACCCTAAACACTAAACCCTCAACCCTTAAACCTTAAACACTTAAACCCTCTACCCTCTACCCTCTACCCTCTACCCTCTACCCTCTATCCTCAATCCTCAACCCAATACCCTCTACCCTAAACCCTAATCCCTGAACCCTTGCACCCTTAAATCCAAGAAAAATCTCTACCCTAATCCCTAAACCCTAAACCATTAATCCCTCAACCCTTAAACCCTCAACCCTCTACCCTCAACCCTCAACCCTTAAACCCTAATCCCTCAACCCCTATAACCTCTACCCTATACATTAGATCCTCAACCCTAATCCCTCGACCCTATACCCTATACCCTTAATCCTCTACCCTCAACCTTAAACCCTCAACCCTCAACCCTTAAACCATAAACCCTTAAACCCTCTACCCTCTACTCTCTACCCTGTACATTAAACCCTAAACCCTCAATTCTCAACCCTCAAACCTTAATCCCTCAACCCTTAATCCCTCAACCCTTAATCCTTAAACCCTCAACTCTCAACCCCTATATCCCCTACCCTTTACATTGGACCCTCAACCTTATCCTTCAATGATATACCCTCAAACCTACACCCTAAACCTTATGCCCTCAACCCTAAACCCTTAACCCTAAACCCTTCAACCCTAAAACCTTAAACCTTCTACCCAATACCCTCTACCATTGAACCTAATCCCTCAACCCTCAACCCTTAAACCCTAATACCCTAGAAACCATAAACCCTATAGGTCCTCCACCCTAATCCCTCAACCTTATACCCTCAACCCCTATCACTTTCTCTCTATGTATACATCTCACCTATCCCTCCCTCCATCTCTCCTACCCTCTCTAATTGTTTCTATCTACCTTCTCCCTCCTTCTACGTACCTCTCATTCAATAAATCCCTACCACCCTCTCTCACTCCCTCTATCCATCTCTCTCTATGTCCCTCCCACTCTCTCCCACTCCCTCTCTCTCCCTCTCTCTCCCTCTCTCTCATGTCTCTCCCTCCCACCCCCTCTCTCTCTCAAGTCTCTCCCTATGGCAACCTACCTAGGTAACTCTCTCTCTCCTCTCTATCTATCCCTCCCACCCTACCTAGATAAGTCCCTCTCACTCCACCCCCCTCTTTCTCTACCTCTATCAGGTCACTCCCTCCCACACCCTCTCCCTCTCTCAAGTCTCTCACTCTCACTCCCTCTCTCTTGCACTCCCTCTCACTACCTATCTCTCAAGTGTCTCCCTCTCAGCCCCCCTCACACTCTATAGTCTCTCCCTTTGGCACCCTACCTACATTACTCTCTCTTTCTCTCCATCTCTCAATTCTCTCTCTCCCACCCCCCTCTCTCTCTCCCTCCCTCTATCCCTCCCACCCTACCTAGCTAAGTCCCTCTCACGCATACCCCTTCTCTCCCACTCCCTCTCTTAAACTCTCACTTCCACCCCCTCTCCATCTCTCCAAACTCTCTCTCTTAAAATTCTCCCTCCCTCTAAACACATACGTAAATATATACATACTTACATAGATACAAGCATAATACATATGTACATACAATCCTACATCCATACAAGCATACATAATGTATACATGTGTAGATACAATCTTACATACATATAGGCATACATACAATATACATGCATTTATACATACAAGCATACATGCATACATACAAGCATGCACACATGTATACATACATGACATACAAGCATACATGTACGCACAAACATAAAAATATATCAGCATACATTCAATAGAGTGGCATTTAACATAAAGGAAGACATAACACGAGCGTGTTATAACGCACTCACGTTATGTCTTGGTTGACATGTTTCCCACAAAAGCAAAAAACCATGTCAAAACTGACATATAACATGAGTGTGTTATAACGAGCTCGCGCTATATCTTGCTTTGGGAATCCCCAAGCATTAGGATTGGTATTTGGCTTGGAATACCAATCCAAAGGCTTGGAGGGAATTTCCAACGACCAAAGACATGTTTTTGCAAATTCTACAATATTTCACATAATCGAGTTCGTGCTCACCGTCAGGATTGCACATGGTTCAATATCAAAAAAATCAAACATCTGGATAATGTTACATTCTCTCTTAGCTATCCAATGATGCAATTTTTTTCACTTTATAACAATGTTAAGACTTTCATCCATAATTTCTTTTGTTTGTATGTCTCTTTTTTGCCAAAAAGTAATGTTTGGTGTTTTTTTCATTATAAGTTAACCACTCATTGAAATTTCAAATAAATTACATTTTTAGAAACTAGACTCCATTCTACAAAAAAAAGAACTAAAAATAATTCAATTATTTTCCAAATTTTGTAAGGGTAGCATGGCCAAACTTTTGTTTTTCAAGAAGTGTCCACTTCGAAAATTAGTAAAAAATCAAATATTCATTAAAAAATTATCAGAAAAATCATGCATCAACTACAAACTATTAGCTAACTTCTGACCATAGCGATTTTAAAAATACTAAAAAAAAGTACACCATGCTAGGGTCGTACAAGAGTTATTATGTTATGTTTTTCTGTCAAAAACAACACCAATTTGTGTACGTCCCTCGTTTGAACCCCTTAATCTCAACCATTTAAAAAATAAATTAGCAGTTTAGAAAGTAGACTCAGAGCACTTCGATCCTTGTTTTTGGTCGATCTCAAAAATTTGAGTGTAACTATCCTCAAGTTCACGTCCAAGCTCAATATTTCTTGATTTCAGAAAAAAGGTGTCCACTTAAGTCCCCTTTTTGGGAACCATTTTGGTGCACTTACCCTTACTGTAATTTTTTCTCTTAATTATAGAGATTGTGAACCAAGATTTGTGGAAGAGGCTCTTACTTTGAAATGGAGAAAATTTATTAAAATAATTATATGGATGAGGAGATGATGGTATTGAAATATTCTAATAGTTGGCATTTTGTGGATTTTCTTGAGGACAAGAAACCTATTTGATGCAAGTGGGAATTAAAAAAATCAAAACAAATGGATCACTTGACTAGTACAAGGCATGGTTAGTAGTAGAGGGGCATTCCCGGGTTGAGGGAATAAACTTTAATGAGATCCTTTCTCCTTTTTCTAAGTTAAGATCTATTTGGATGTTTTTATATATTGTTGTTGAGCTTGATATCCATTATTATAGCTCTTGATTTGGAGATTGATCAAATGGATGCCAATACACCATTCTTACATGGATACTTAGAGGAGGAAATATAAATGGAATAATTTGAAGGATTCTTGAGGTGAAAGATAAAGAGAAATAGGTTTCTTGCAAGCAAAAATAGTGACTACATGGATTAGGACAATCTCCATGTATGTGAAACCAAAAAGTTGGCACATGTGTTGGAATTGGGTTTTGAAAGAAGTGATCTTGATCATTGTGTGCATTATAAATAGCTAAATGGTTTCATTCTAGTTATTGTTTCATATGTTGATGTTATGCTCATCGTTTGAGACAATAAGATATTAATTTCAAAAACTTAAAACTCACTTATCTAGTAAGTTTCACATTAGAAATTTATGATTTGATAGATACATACTTCAAATTTCTATAAAATTTACCCATCATCTCTAAAAATTTCTTATGATTACAAAATAAAAAAATAAAAACTAAAAATAAAACTAATTTCCTCCCATATAAACAAAACTAAAAAAATTAAAATAATTACATCGAGCGACATTTATCACATACAACAATGATATTTCATAGTCAATGTTCACAAAATCAAATAATAAAAAATGATCATAAAAGAATAAACCATGATTGTTAATGTTAAAGAAATGGGTCTCTCATTTGATTAGTTACATCACTTTTGAGTGACATCACTTTTCTAGACATGATTAATAAAGCTACACCAAATGAATGGAGAAAATTGTGAATGGAGATGCGTTCGAGGAGGAATGAGAGGGGACGAGGAAATTTGAATTCCTCTAAGGATGAGGATGATGTGGTTCATCTATGGGGGATCTTGGTGTGGGTTTTCTCTAGTGAACTCATGGTTGGCTTCTTCCTAGCAGTTTGTGGGGGTGATTATCACCTTTGAAGTTTGGCTTGTGGAAGACCAATTTCATGTTTGGTTGCCTCTTCTGCTAGGTGGTCTATGGGAGTTTTTTTGCCTCCCTTTGGTGCCTTTCGAGAATTATAGTGAGGTTTTTCTCACATTTTCTATTTGGTTTTTGTTCTCCCCTCTGTTAGTGTAGGTTATGTGTTATGTTTGGCTTTTCTCTTTATTGGGTCGATTGTATTATTTGGTGCTTGCCCCTACTATAGCTAGGTGCTATTGGGATTCTTGTTGCATTGGTTCTAGGATCTTTTTGAGCTTCCAAAGTTAGAGTGTGAGATTGTTTGTGTGCTTGGAGGGTGGCCTGGCTGTGGTTTTGATTTTGGTTCTTGAGGTGAGGATCTTGTTTTCTTTCGTTGTGGTTGTGGTCTCTCTGTTTTGCCTGGTTTTGTTCATGCTTAGTGGGATCTCCTCTCCTACCTCTGCTATAGTCATGCGGCTGGTTCTGGAGGTTTTCCCTCTTTGCCTCGACATGTCCTTACCTATCTTTGGTGTGCCTAATTTCTTTATGTGCCTTTTCTTTCGCTCTACTTCAAATGAGCTTTTTTGTTCCATCTATTTTGAAGCTCTGTTGTGTCATGGTTTTTGTATGGTGTTTCCCTTGTCATGTTTCAGCATTGTCTTGGGAAAGTTTGATTTAATTTACGTCAAGGTTTCGAAGGTTCTTGGAGATTTGGGTCTTTTCTAGCTCTCTCAGTGGTGTGTGTTAATTGTGGTGCTTGTCTGCTCTTGTAGTTTTGTGCTTTTGTCGTCCCTCCGCTATTTTACAGACTTTGGTTGTGGTGGGGATTTCAGGTTTGTTGTGTCATGCTTTGCTTTGTTTGTGTTGGGACTCTTCTGTCTCTACACATTGGAGCTTCGTGTTTTGGGGGCTCCATGGTTGCTATTGGAGGTTTGTGTTTTGGTCGATGTTGTGGTGTTGGCTCTTCAGTTCTTTTCCTTTTCAAAGATTGGATGCTTTTGGAGGTGGTGGAGGGAGATTTTCTCAGCCTTGAAGACCACTGTTTCAAGCTTTGGTGCCTTTGAGCATGGTTGGATTGTGGGTCTTATATTCTTATTTTTGATGGTTGTGATACTCCAAATTTTCTTTCTGATGACTCAAGGAATTTTCTTTCCTCAACTCTTGGATGAGGTGATTTTATTATCTTCCTTCATGTATTAATTGCTTGGGCTACCAAGGGGTGAGGTGACAACTTTTTCTATTGGTGTGTCAGTTTCCTATTTGGTTCTATAGTTGAGGTCTCCTATGGAGGTGGAGACAACTCCTTTAGCGGTGGAACCCTCTCTTTTTGAGGTAGATTTGGAAGTAGTAGTCGTGGTGGGAAGATCCCTTTTCTTTTGTTGGTTCCTTTTAAGGTGGATCCTGTATGTGCATGAGATTGGTGGCACTAGTGGTTATGGTTCTCACTTCATCATCTCTTTTAGAGGGGATCTCTCTCCTACAGAGGTGGAGTATCGGTTCGTGCTTCGATCCAGGTTGTGCTTTGCGTTGGCTTTAGCTCCTCAGAGTTTTGTTGGGTTCTCTCACTTCTCTATTTTGGTGGGGAGTTTTGATATGCTGGATTTGCTTATTAATAGGGGTTGGTGTTTTACAAACTTTGTTATTATTTGGGTGGTACTGCTATTGGGATATGCTTTATCCTATAGAGGTGGAGAGGCAAGTAGGTTGATGGGGGCTCTCTACTCCATCAGCGCTAATGTTGTTTCTAGTTCAAAATTGGATTCTGGGTATGTGCAGGATCATCATGGAAAAACAAGGCCCTTAAGTGGCGATGAAAATTCAAAAAATCAGAGTTAGGCAACTTGATGTAAAAATTTGAATAATTTATCTATATTATTTCAAAAATATGTAAGAATAGAATCTATAGAAAATTGAATGTAGTTTCTAAACTACTAGGTTTATTTTAAAAAAATAAAAATCTATTTGGTGAAAATTTGAAATTTCAATGCAGTAATACTTAAATTTCAGGGAAAAAATAAGAAGTAGGTGTCTATCTAATCACCCTAACCATAATAAAATGATAATATTTTTTTATAAGATTTTAGATATAAGTAGAGCACTCATGTCCTGATGTGATGCATATTTTTTTGTAATTTTTTTCTAAGTAAATAATTAATTATGAACTTTTTATTACAAATTTTTAAAAATATAAAAATTTGTATGTCTCACCACCTTAACTTGGTCAAAAATTCATGAAATTCAACTCTTTTATTTAATCCTATAGTATGCGAAGCATAGAATGTGATACATGTTTCAGTTTCAAAAAATGTGATACTATTTGAAAGTTATAGATGTTTTTCAATCAGCCTATCAATTAGGACTTTAGTCATAATTCAAATAGAAAATGAATAATAGTTATTTATTAAACTCAAAGTAAAGCATAATTTATATTGGTGGAAAGATGAGAATCTCCTTTAAAAACCCTTTTTGTTTCATCAATTTTGGGTAAAAAAAAAATCATCAGCCACATGGGCTATCATATCACTTACATATCATCACTTTTTGGCCCATCATGATCTTGCACATGCCCTTCTCTAAGTAATAGGCTCGATGTGGGATGGTTCTATTAAGGAGTGTTGGGCTTAGCTATTTTCTGGTGGTTTGGGTTTTAGGATCCTCTAAAACTTGCTTGTATGGATTTGAAGTACAGTTTGTCTTACCCACTGTTGGGGTGGTTGTTGTTTCAAGTTGTTGTTTTGTCAGCTTGGAGGATGGAATGTTGGCCTACTTTGTTGGATGTAGGGCTTGGTTTGAAAGTTGAAGATGACCTTGATTGGAGGGAGTTTGTGTCCCAAATTGGTGAAAATTGGGTGTTGATTGTCAATGCTAAGTAATGGTTTTGCTTCTCTTTTTTGTTATCCTTTTGCTCTAGGGTTATATGTTTTCTCTGAAATTGTTGATGCTTAGTTTTATTATCTTAGACTACTATTTCATGATAGTTATGTTATGATTTCGTATCTGCTAGACTTTGGTTAATCTCATAAATGGTTTATGTACTATTTTGTGGATTAATATGGGGATTTTGTTTTTGATTATGTTGCTAATGGTTTTGTGGTTGCAATTTTGGTTACTTGTCCTGCATGCCATTTTTGGCTTTAATTAGGTTTGTCTGCTACTTTTTTTTGGTGGTGGTTGGTGTTATTTCCCAACCTGTTTCTCTGTTTGTTGTTCTGACTTTGTAACCATAGGATCAAGACCCTTTCCTTACTTAATCAAAAAAATAAGTGAAACTAAAGATTTAAAATAATAAAATTCAAATAATAAAATTAAAAAATAGTTTTTAAGGATAACTTAATCAAATAATCAAAAACTTATAAAATAATAAATTATAACTATATGTTCTAAATTTTATATTTTTTATAACATAATTGAAAATAATGATTTTTATGCCGAAGGCGTTCCCTCTATGAACTGAGTCCAGTGTATCTTTAACATCAACTGCCTACAATACTGGATATAAGAGATGAACAACCATGAAAAAGAATTTGGTTGTTCGTCATTTTATTTTTATTTGTCCAAATTTTTCCATTTATCACGTCTTTTCACTAGCATATCACAGGTCCCTCCTCCCATTGTTTCGACATGGCCAAGCATCTACAACTACACCGTCTATCACTTGTAAACATCCAGATGCGTTTTGCAACCATGTATTCGTTGAAATGTTGCTAAATTCTTGTCTCAAGTTCAAGAATCTAGTTGCACTTTTAGTTGCAGTTGCATTCCCTTGATGTAAAACCATTGTCAAATAAGTCACCAAATTTGTACTGATTCCAACGTATGCCAGTTTCTCACAAAAATCAAATGTTCAAATAGGTAGTCCAAAATGTTGGCACAAGAATTGACTCAATAGGGGAATGCACTCTATACTGTTAATGTTTACCGAGTGGCAGACAACTTTTTAGTATTGTTTCTTATGAGCACCATTTATCTTCTTTTGTTTGTCTAAGAAATATTATTCTGCATCAAATTGGAAGGAGGATATTAAATCAACAAAACGTTTACCTAAGATATAATGAATGTGTTTCAAAAAATGAAAAATATTATTTCTCTACACCTGGGTAAAAATCTATTAACTTGATAGTTTAACCCACACCAATAGCGTTTATGTATATAAGATTGAATGAATTAAAGTCATGGAGAAAGAGCATTGACCCCATCTAAATATCATATTATTATTCACCTAGTACAAATTTCCAGCTTCAAACAAGGCAGCAAATGTGTGATTGACTGCAAAAACTAAAATAGCATATTCTATAGAGGGTTGTAGTTCATAAGGAGCAATCACCCAATTCATCCCATTCCAAAACCTTTCATAAATTGATCCACTTTCAACTATAATCCAAACTAATGTCTTTGACATAACTGTTAGGGACAACCTCTTCCTAACAACAAGAGGAGGACTCAATTCCTCTTCAACCAATAAATTAACCCCATCATCCAAGCCTACATCAAATTATTTCTCCTCCCTAGAATTTGGATTATAGTCATGTGGGTGGTTGTCACTTTTGTTATCTTGATTGATGTCTTAAATGGTTCCAATTTTGGAGCAGTTGCCATTGTTACAACTCAGTAAATCAAAGGGCAATTCCAACTACGTCCACTTATTGGAGTGGGTATCATAAGCCCAAAATTTGTCTGTGAGCTGCACAAACTCTTCAACTTCTAGTGGATGTGTGCAGTGCAAGGATTAAGATAAAGCAAAATAAACTGTAAATTCAAGTATGCCAATTGCAATAACCCAAAGGAGCTTGTGGGTATTTTTGAAATATGAGCATCCCATATGTAAACTAGGCCAGGAATCATAACCTCCAAGTTCTATGTATTAATGGATGGAAATGGCTTGAATGGGCTAACCCATCCAAGAATATTACAACTTTCTTTCTATTTGAAAATTATGGTGTATATAATTTTTTTTGGCTCATCCATTTATGTATGGCCGGTTTTGTGCTTCATATTAATGTGGGTATTGGGGACTCTAAGAGAGAATCTACTAGCAATTGAAATACACAAAGCTCTTCATCAATGGAGTATTTTTTTATTCAATTTCAAGTAATGTGTATATATGTTTCTTACTATAATTTCTTATTTTCACTCCTTGCAACCAGCTTCTGAGTTCATATGGTAGTATGCGATTCCACCTTTTTCTTTTTGTGTCTATTATGCAAGTTTGAATAGTCTTATATGTTACGAATGATTTTCGAAGCAACAATATTTTTTAAAAACTTTCTTGTTCTACTAATGCTTTTATTCATTTTTATATTAGAAACTTTTTAGTAAGGTTATATATGAAGCTATTGGATTTTATTATACAAAGATGTGGCAGAACTGAGTTTGATGAGCAAGTATTTGAATGGTTTTTTTTTTAAGTATGTCAAACCATGTGGTGTATTTTAAAAAAAAAAATTATTGACAAACCATTTTATGATGGACTTATTGTTTCATAGAAATGATTCAAAAAAAATCATTCAGAAATGAGTTATTGTGAATCACTTCAAAAAATTTAATAAAACATGTATTTGATTAAAATTTTGAAGTTGTGACCTTGTTTCGTATACCCAAAGTCCAATGGCTAGGGAGTCTTGTTACATTAAATTACATGCAAGATTCAACAAGCCTTTCAATTTGTTAGTTTAAACCCATCTTCTTTGAAATTTATGGATTCCTTATGCATGTGCATCTTCCTTTTATGATATAATGATTTATTGTATGTTGAATAAATTTGGTTTGTTTTGGTTCATGAAAGTGTTGCAACAAATTTTCAAAAAATAATGTATTCCAAGGGAGTCAATGACAATGGAATACCAGTTAATTATTGATGTGGTACAAAAGTGTATGTTCACTTGGTTTTTTGGTTTTTAAATATTAGATCAACTTAGCAATTATAACGGACTTTGGAATTTTTTTAAATTAGACTTAACAACTATTATTTTCTATTACTAGAATTTATTAATTTATTTAATTAGTGAAGTTATATATTAGTAATTGGGTTTTCTTTCTGGTGTGTTCATAATACACATTGTCTCCTTTCACAGTACAAGGTAATGGGAAACAACGTGGAAGGCTTATTAAAAATAACAATGAAAACCCTGGGTGTGTTCAAATAGTATGTGGATTTGGTTGGTGGTGGAATTGAACTTTTAAGTTTGTACGGGAGTTGTTTTAGGCTATTTGACATTGATTTGGATTTGTATTTAGTAGGCTTTCTCATTCAATGACTTGGATTTGCATGAACAAGAACATCTTTTGCATTATCTATTTGAGACCTAAACTCTTTATACAACTAATTAATAAGTTGTTCGTTAAAAATTATCATGACTTGGTTCATGTAAGAATACTAACATAAAAAAATGTGTCAATGGATTATTATTTGTGTACTTTCAATTTATATAATTATAATTATTTAAATTTAATTATTAAAAAATTAATTAATTTAAGTTAAATATTTGTGGAAGATAAATTAGGAACAAGGTTAATTAAGATAGAGATATATATGAGAAGAGAATGGGAGAGATGTAGATGGAGAAATAGCGCCCCCCCCCCCTCTCTCTCTCTGTATATATATATATATATATATATATTTCCATATCTCTCTCTAAATCATACACACACACATTCCCTATCTCTATCTCTATCTCCCCCTCCGCTCTATTATTCTCTCCCTTTCTCTCTCTATTACTTGTCTCTATCACCATATCTCTTTATTATCTCCTTCCCCCCCCTCTCGCTCTCCCTATCTCTCCCTCTCTCTCTATTGAAAACATAAAATGAGGATGTTCTTAATGGAACCTAATTATCTTCCTAATTCAAAGGTTTTGTTTCAGTCATGTTTCAAACCCTATAAGTCTATGCATAGTTGATTTGAATCTATCACTCTTCCATTCAAATCTTTGTTGCACAAAATCATTTTCTAAATGACCTATCAAATGATCTCATGTATTGCACAAATGTATGCAAAAAATAGACCAAAATATTCCCTAATTAACTCTCCACAACTCTTCGACGTACCCATTGCACACCAAGATGCGATTGCTAGTTTAATATATAATGATGTATCTCTATATATACTAATTTTAACCTTACGCATGAATATAATAAAGCATTCACTTTACCGTCCCATAGAAAAGAACCGACGGAAAATTTTGCCATTTCACTAATTTACATGTGATTTGAAAAGTAAATTTTCCTATAAAGTTCGATTTCCAAGTTTGGCAATCTCTTTAACTCTGATTAACTTCAGAGTCGCCGCGTTGCTGTACATAATTCGTTGCATTGAGTTAGAGCTCGCTTATAAGGCCTGTCCTTTCGTATTCCTCTTCTTCTTGTTCTGCTGCAGTGCTATCGTCTATTTAATACCCCAATTGGCTTAACCTTCTGCATTTGTGCAATCTCTTTCTGTTTTGAAAGAATATGAGTATGGGGATCGTAACGGTCGTGGAGGAGGGGAAGGCTTCGACTCTGTCCAGTGGAGCCGGGGAGGCGGGTTGTAAGTTTGAATCTCTTGAATCTAATGCCAATCTGTTTCGGATTATGCGCATTGTCCCCGATAAGCAAGATTATAGCTTTGTTGAAAAGGTTCAGCTTCCAGAAACTGAAATTGTAGGACTGTGTAATACGCTTGTGCCTGCATCTGTTTCCGCTTACTCAGGTGATCCGCCACAAATCCGTATCAACTTCGACGCATTAAACCAGCTACACTTGCCTGCAGTCGGATTTTATGGAGATAAGAAGACACTGGTTCAGGTTTTCCGCAAAGCATGCTTGATTCATGAGTCAGTTCTTGCAAAGATGGAGGACACAAGGTTTGAGCCTGGATTTTATATCAGTATCCCTCAGGAATCAGCTGGCGTTTTGATTGCATTCTACTGGCATGAAGGTGAGCATTTGAAGGAAGCCTGTAGAAAGGACATGTCATGCAATTTCATTAGGTATCTGATTGAGCTCTGTCAGTGCGTTCATATTTGTCTTGGAGGGAACTATCCTTTCGACGCCTTGGCTGCTTCTGCCATAAACACATGCTCTAGAGCTAAGCGTACAAGAAAAATCCAAGTAACTAGTGTGAAGAACTCTGAGAATGACCTGGAGTTGTTGCCTGGATTTAAAGTGAGCATAGATACAGGTGTTCAGACTCAGAAATTCTGGCCAGCACAGAATGCAAGTATGCCTGTTGTATGCGATGACGGCAGCGCCTTATTCTGCGAGGGATATTACCGCTGCTGTCTCCTGACAAGAGAGTACAAAGCTTCCACAAGAACAAGAACACGAACACAAGCAGGAACCGTGGCAGCTTCCGAGCTTGGCAATATGCTCCGAGAGTGGTCGTTGGAATCGACTGTTGATTACACTAGGCTGAAAAACAAGGAGTTTATCAGTCTCCTTGAATGTTGTCAGCCATGGGAGTATGAGGAATACTGCTTGTTGAAAGACTCTTTCACGGAGTCTGCACATGCCGAGAAAATAAAGAAGAGATGCTTTCTGAAAGTTCTTCCAGTGTTCTGCAGTCATGTTTTCCTTTTCATGGGCGGCGAATGCAGTGGAACACAGGGTAAAAATTCATCTACTAATTCAGATAATACAAGTGAATCGCTTTCCAACACCGTCACTGACAGGTTTGATCAATTCCATAAAGAGCTATCAATGATCTTAACAGGGGAGAATGGTTCTCACAAGGTGCTGATAGTTGGATCAGATATAGAGTTTACCTGCAGTGATGCCCAGCACATAATTACTGTAGAAAGCCTGGTCAAAGGGAAGGAAACACCGCTGTATATCCGGTATGGAGAAGAACTGAACGTGAACTGCTCTGTACAATGCTGCTGCTCCAGTAAAATCAATGGAAAGGCAAGGTTTGTACGGCTTACCAAGGATCATAGAGGCTTCCCACTCTCAGGTGAGAAAGTTCAAATTATATACTCTCCTACTTCTGTTAAGGCTGGTGATCGTCCCAAGGTATCGAAACTTGAAGTATGCATTAGAAGTGTTAATAATAATTCTTCTCTTTCTGCAATTCGGAATTGGGTAGAAATCATGGTACCAAACGAACTGAAAAGCCTTGAAAGAAATATTATGTTCACGACCTTCTTATTGACCTGTGACGAGCATATGGCCCTTGAGTTCATGGAGTACCATTTGACAACTTACAACACAGAAAGCCTGCCAACTGAGATGCGAAGCATGTATGAAAAGTTCTCAATCCATAACCCTACCCAACCCACAATCGATCAAGCAGCCCTCTTATCTCATGATACGCTCAAAACAGTGTGTTGTGAAGTGTATAAGAGCCAAGAGCTTAACTTTTTGCAAAACATAGAAAAAGAGCTCTCAGTTAGTGTGTCCAAACAGAAGGTAAAAATCAAGAAGGAAATGAAGGAGCAATTTAAACAAACCGAGGAGAGGTTTTTACAGCAATTGAAGGAGAAGTTCTCAATCCATTCAAAAGAGAACTTAGAAACCAGGTATATTGAGGAAGTGGTCATTAAACGTCCCTCTTATTTAATGAGCTTCTTTTCTACTGAGCAGAGTTATCAGGCCGAGCTGAAAGTCTGCGTTGAGGAGAGCGACTTTGATATTGTATGGAAAGCACAAGAGGTAATCCCGATGAAAAAGGAAATGAATGAATCAATCAGCAACCCTACGCGTCCAATTGTACCCACATGCGGCCAGCCGGTTGAATTATTGGCCATGGATCCCAACATCCAAAGTTTGATTAAAGTTGTTCTTCTCAAGTCTGGAGAATTGGTTCTTTTTATTCACAACTTCAAAGATTCCTACCTTGATCTCTTCCGTTGTCCAAGACTAGGTTTAAATTTAAACAAAATTGTTAGATTTAAGAGGGGATTTGATTTGTTGTCCGTCGATGAAGCTACCCGAGTTGTGGCTTTCTACGATAGAGACAAGTTCAAGATTGTAATATATAAGTTTGATGATTCGTTTAAGAAGCTATATCTCGCTGGAGTAGAGGTTCAGTTGGACAAATATAAAGGGAGCAAGATCATAACTTGGATGCATTTAATTCCAGGTAAAATGGAGTTGCTGTTAGTTGATGACACGAACAGAGCAAGGATAGTAGAAATCCAACAGAAGCCATTGATGAAGCCTAAATTCTTTTTTCTTTCTCCGTCCCAGTCTCTAACAAAAGCATGCATTTCGATTGATGGTTTTTTCTTCATTGTCTTTAGCAAATGCCAAAGCTCTGGCAATGCTGAAATTTCGCCAGAGAGACAAGGGTCAAGCCATGGGCTCGTATTGGAAATTTTTGGTTTGGGTGATAATTTAAGTCACTTGAAAACCATCGAAATCAAAGAGGATGAAAGTTTTGTTTCTACTAGTTTAGAACAATTTGGGGTGAAATTAACTAGCTTTGGACCACAGAGCCACCTTGTTCTGTATAATTATATTGATGGTTCTCATCTTCTTACTTCCCATGTTCTGAAATCTGTCTTAGCCATGGAAGCTGTGCGGTATACTCCTGAGCCGGAGCCGGAAGCAGAAGAAAGTGCTGGGCAATGCCCCTATTTGGGGTATATATATCATATATTTGACAAGTTCCCAACAACTCCTACACTGATCCCGGCATTCAAAGACCTCACATTCAAGGTGGTACTAGAGAGCACTCAGAGTAGAATAGATTCCTGCCATGGAGAGGCGTGCATCAAGTATTTAGAATCACTCATTAGACAACTCAAGCAAAGAAGAGAGAAAGATTTTTCAAATTTCAAGGTTCAGTTTCAAGTGGAGGATACAGAAATGTGGGCAACCGGATTTGGCCGCTGGCATTCACTTTCAATAGAAGACAATGCTAAGATGAAAATGGGGGTTTGGGTTCGTAAACTTGTTTCCCTTGTACCGATTCAAATAGCTCGAGCAGAGAAGAATGGGTTGGTTGCTTTGAAGGATGGACTTCAAATCCCTCACGATATTAGCTACACTGGCAGCGTGTCACTTGCAAATCAATTGCGTTTTGGGTTCTACGATGCTGTTCTTAACAGTTGGAAGGGTCCTATTAAGGTTATCTCGTCTATGGGAAAGCAAAGCAGTGGTAAGTCTTATCTATTGAACCATCTTTCAGGCTCTTTGCTTGATGTTGCAGGGGGTAGGTGCACAGATGGTGTCTGGATGACTCTCATCGCCAGTGATGGAGAAAATGTTCCCGGCGACAGTAGGTGCCTCTATGTGCTCTTAGACTTTGAGGGTCTTGGAAGTTTTGAGCGAAGTGAGCAAGAGGATATGCTTCTCTCTGTTCTCAATGCAGCGGTCAGCAATATCACCATATTCAACAAAAAGGTATGCATATATGACCACAAATATCAACAAAATGGTATGTATATCGGACCACAATGCTGATAGGATTTTGGTTTGAGGCCTGTCTGCTTAACAATGGGCGAGGCATCATTAATGATAGTTATTCTTATTGGTATAACAGGATTTTCACTTGGATAAGGACACGGAAGCTTCTTTCAGCCGCTTTCAGAGTGGGATCAACCTACTTGAGCAGGACAATAAGCTTTTCAAAGGTCTGTTCTACATTGCCATCAAGGATGTGGATGCATCTGATGTACAGGATCTTATACAAGAATTTGACGATAAGATTTTTCAAATATGCACCAAATCTCCAGAAAATTTCATTTTAAAAATGTATGGTGGCAAGGTGGAGATCGACGCTATGGCTCCTTACAATAGATCTGAGTACTATCAGCAGAGCTTAAGTGAGCTCGCACAAAAAGTTCACAAAATTGATTATTGTTATGATAATGGTTCTGCCTTCACCAGAGATCTGAAGTTGATCATATCTCAAATTGCAGCTAAAGATTGGTCTCCTATAGACAGTAAGCGTGTAGGTATATTAGTTGAGATTATAAAGAGAAATCTTCAGTCTGCCGTCTCTATGGGATGCCTCTCTGTTGCAAATACAAACGAAGTACAAAAGCTTGTCAATTTTGATACACAGGAAGAGGTTCCTGATTTACCTCTTGTGGTGGGGGGTTTTCCATTCAACATTCCAGATTCGGACCTGTTTCTGACACCTTCCAAGAATGGCATTAGGCATGTTTTGTCTCAACTAAGGTCGGGATTCGAGAGTATTTTACCCAGGAAAGGAGACAATGCTGACTCGTGGCATTCCATGTTTGAGAAGTTCCTAGAGGCAATCGCAGAGAGAAGGCGGGTGAGAGTTCAACAGTGGATAAGCACAAACGCCATAGATTTTTGTGATAACGAGGAGGTGCAAAAGTTGCAGTTAGAGGCTAGTTTAGCCCTTGGAGAAGTAAAGCAAGGTCTCTCCGTCTGTGGTTGTAAATGTTCCCAATGCTATTGGAGATGTGTGTTTGAGAAGGGCCATAATCAGGACCATTCTTGCGAGGGTAGTCATTCATGTACAGAAATATGCACTTATTGTGTTCGAGAAGGAGACAACTTCAATCTATGTAAGGATTTGGCGGGCCACCAAGGCTATCACCATTGCAAAGAGAGAACTCACACCTGCCGAGAGCCCTGTCATTTGTACAATCTATCATCTAATTGTAATGAGTTTTGCTCTAAAGAGCCTAAACATGAGGGACCGCACAGTTGCAACTCCCTACGACATATGTGTAAGGTGAAATGTTCACTTGCAAGCTGCAACAATACATGCAGTGTGCCCATTGAAACTGCTCACCGAAGACACCAGTGTCATGAAAGATACTGCCAAAGCAAATGCATCATGAAAGGCTGCACAAGGACATGTGGAGTGGAAGATCACTTCCATAACGCAGAGCATTTGTGTGGGAATGAACACACATGCCCTGAGAATTGTGAAATGCCTGGAATATGTGAAATATTTACACAGCTAGTAAGAAAAAGCTGTAATTTCCAAGGACAAAGGGGTTCGTTTGAGTATGAACACTTTTCAGAACAAAATGGGCAACGCAAAGGCTGTTGCATTCCTATTCCTCCCTTTCAAAGGACTCATCAAGGCTCACATGTTCACACCAAAAATCCATCTGCTGTGCATTACTGTGACACTAGATGTGAAGCTTGTGGTTATTTCTGTCGCCTTCCACTAGATCACCCTGGTCTGCATGATACAGTACATGGAAATATGAGAAATACAAGATTCATTTCAGAGGAGGAAGATATCGACATTGAGGGTCGTAAGTATAAATGGGGAGAGAAAGGGGAGGCAGAGATGTGTAACATGTTCTGCAGGAAACAGGGCCGAGGTCACATCCATTTGGTTCCTTGTCCAAAAGCAAGCAGTCAGAGATACATGATGTGCACCAGCAATCTCCACGACGGTTCCAGGCACGCAACCGTCAAATATGGGCCTGACATTGATGTTCCGAAGGATGAGATGACTCATGACACCTATTGGAAATATGTTAGATTTGTTGATACTTGCACAGAGGAAGAGCGTCAAGAGTTTAGCAGATGCAATCACCTGTGTAAATCCGAGGAGCATAACGCGGAGTCAGAGACAAAATCTTATTGCACGGAGCAGCTATGGCATAAACCTATTGAGAGAACGAGACAAACTGCCAGTTCTACAGGTTATGTAACTGTTGATGGCCACCGTTTTGCCTGCCGTCATTCTGGTAATGTACCTCATCATGTCATTTTTGTCATTGACATATCAGGTTCTATGGGCTCCGATGATATTATCCCAACGATGGAGATGTTTGATGAGCATAATTCTAGGCTTGGCTGTGTCTACGAGGCCATTCTGACTTTTATAGGAATCCGTAGTACAACAGTTCCTGATGACTCTGTATCAGTAGTTCTTTTCAACCGATCGGCAACCGTAGCTATAGAGATGCAAGATTTGGAAGAAAGTGTCGTAGATTGTCTCCTTCCGTATGCACCTTCTGGATCAACCCATTTTTCATCAGGCTTGGAATGTGCAGAAAATATATTGATAAAAGCAACCGGAAACCCAATAGTAAACATGAAAATACCAGTTGTTATCTTTCTTAGTGATGGAGGAAACAATGGCAGAAGGAATCCTGTTGAGTGTGTAGAGAGTATGAAAAGACAGGAGCCCAGGATGACCCTCCATACAATAATGTTTGGTGATGATCCCACAAAGAGTATCTTAGAGGAAATGGCACAGAAGGGAAATGGACAGTTTCAGCTCACTCTGGATGCACTTGAGCTGGCTAGAAGCTTTGAGAATCTGGCAAAAAGCTTAAGGCCTCTAGTTGCATCTTTGATGTAAGCCACCGGAGGGCTTAGCAATGGTTATCGTTTAGTGTCTAGTGTGTTATCACATACATGCTTTTGGTAATAGGGTCTATGTGATGTAATCATCGGCTTGTGTTTCAGTTTTGTCTTAGTCCCCTGTTTTCCCTCTAAAAGCATAAATACCATCACAGTATTCCTGATAAGTTGTTTCCAAACACTATATATCTAATCCTTTAGTACTATTTCTATTTTTGAGGATGTATATTATATTTTGTGGGTTGCTTCCTTACTTTCAATCGAAGCATTTGGTGGTTATTATTATTGTGCTCTTATATTTGCTAATGTTGCTATCGTAAACGTAACCATTTCTTTTAGTTGGGTGGACATGTTTTTCACAATTAAAATTTTGGATTGCTTGATTTGATCACTATATAAAAATTGAGAAGGACAAGTAGTTATGTAGTATGCTTATTTGTTATTATTAGTTAATATGTTGATGTAATGTTCTCTATTAATATATCTTATGTTCTTTAGTGATTCTTAAATTCTAATTGCTATTTCATTCATTAAAATGAATTAGGGTTTGGCCTTTATCTTGTAGTGACGATAATGATATTTTAATGAACAAAACCCAAGATTATTTATTTTCAATAAATTCGAGGAATATTTTACATATTAGTCTCTTGTGCTTTTATTTGAAATTAGTTTGAATTTTTTACTATAATTTTTAATGTGTTATCAATTAGCTCGTAACACAAATTTGATGTTTGATCAATCAAAAGAAGTTGACATGGGAAAATGGTCGCATTATACTTGTAAGTAAACATTGTGAGACAAGGTATCATTTTGGTTGCACAAACCTCAACATTGACCATATTCAAAGTGACATGGGCTTATGCATTTATAATTGCCCAACTAAAATAAGGTATCATTTATATAGTATGGTTTTATATATATCTAAAATGTGTTATGTTTCTACAACTTACAATATGGAAGGAGTTATATCTTTACTAGAAATAAACATGTCATAATCAAATTAGGATGGTAGGTGCGCTAATGAATGTAAAGTGTGCATTTCTTTATATAGATTTCAAGATGTAAAATATGCAATAGAGTAGCCACTAAATCTTGAACACAACATGGAATGATAGAAGTACAAAATTTCTTTGCATGCTTAAGAAATCACCCTATTGATTCACGCAAGATCTCTCCATGGTATCAAAAAATCTCTATAAGGTTTTTTTGCTTGTGGTTTCACCCAATATAATTTTATCCATAATAAATATGTGAAACATTTTTATGGTCATGTGGTGTTATTATCATGCTTTATATTGATTAATTTTTTTTTGAATAGATTACTTCTTTGATACATAATTCTAAGATGAATTAAATAAGTCATTTAAGATGGCAAACCTTGGCTTGCATCTACTTTCTAGATATGCAAGTATTGCATTTGAAGGGAAACTTTCATCTCTTAACCTATATACATACATTTAATATGTTGAAGCAATTTAATATGGATAAGTGTAGACCATCAGCTACCCAATAGTCAATAGTTAAAACTTTAATAACCAAACAAATAATATGGAGTCAAGAGAAACCCATTGGTAAGTTAGTAATATTGATGGTTGAAATTCCATTTCAACTTAGGGAAAACATGATATGTTATTCCTCTCCTAAAAATAGATGATTATCCCTTAACATAAGCAAAATAAAAATTATAAACTAACAAGATGAAATACATCTTTGATAAGAGAGCTACTAAGAGGGAGCTCTAAGTTTGGGACCTTGACCACTTGTGGAATTTCAAGTTGAAGATAAAGGAAAAAATGAAAAAATTGATTCCTCATGGGTTGAGCCTTACCAAATTATTGAAGGATCTGGTCAAGGAACTTTCTACCTTAGGAGCCTTGATGGAAATTTTATGGAGTTGCCAATTCATGGTTAACATCTCAATCACTACTTCTATGGATAAGGTTCTCAAAACCTTTGTATTATAAATATATTTTATTTGTATTTTTTATTGTCTTGTATACACCTTGGTGTACCTATTCTTATGAAACCCATTTAATCATGTTGAAATGTGTTGTCCTGGTTTTCCTTGTTTCCATTTTGGTCCACACCAAAAGATTTAGATTCTTGTTGTGCTTGTAAGAGACACACATCCCCAAATAAATCCAATGTTAGCACCCAAATTTAATGTTTCACATAGTTGTTGTGCTCTTCTCCAAAGTTGTACATTTGACCTTCTCCACCATTTGCTAATACTTGATCTCAAAAATATTAAATTGGTCCCCTAAGTGTCGAATGGTGAAAAGACTCATAAAAAGCCTAAGGTTGGGATCTCTCTATTTTTTCCCTTGGTATTTCACATGTTTTATTTTATTTTATTTTTACTTTTGGAGTAATTCATCCTTTCATATCTTGTTGACCTTTTCATCTCATTCATGCTATCCTCAAAAGTCTAATATTTTTCCTTTTCTCACTAAGTCCCTCATCACTATTTTGGTTTTTCCTCCTTGATGATATCATTTTCATAAGCTCATTCCTATTGATATCAATGGTTGTGATGAAATAATAATGATATCATGTTGATGACATCTGTCTATCAAAACTTCAAACTTCCCCTTCCTTTCATCTCTCATGGTATCCATTTTACCACAACCTTGTTACCTAATCTTTTATTCATCTTTTTTATGTTTTGGTCCACAGTTTTACATTTGACCATATCTACCCTTTACTAATACCCAATCTAAGAAATATTAAATGGGTCCCCTAAGTTTTCATCCTTTCATATCTTATCATACTTTTTATATCAGTCATGCTTTCCCCAAATGTTTGATATCCTACCTTTTCTCACTAAGTCTCTAATTGGAGTTTCAAGCTTGCCTCCTAACCAATATCTTCATTTTAATAGGATTAGTCATGTTGAATGCATGTCAATGTTAATGGTCGTGGTGATATTATGATGATGTCATGATAATGCAAGTAGTCTCAATGATGTCACATTGACATCATATATCCATTAGACTTCATCATCCTTCCATTCTTCATGGTACCCATTCCACTGAAACCTCATTCCCCAATCTCTAATATGTTGTGTTCCAAAATTTTTCTAAGTCTATCAATATCAAACATTTGGCATACTATTAATTGGATACCCATTTCCGCTAACCCTTGAAATCTTGATACAAGGTACCCATTTTCTTTATTCAACTTATAGAATTGGAATATCAATCTCCCCTTAACCCGGTACCAATTTAAGACTTGTCCCAAACCTTTATCTTAACTTCCTAGAATTTTTTCCTTTGTTGGAGTTTCCTTGTCAGCCTTTTGTTGGGAAAATGTGTCTCAACCTTGCAAATACATAAGGTATTGTTGATACGTCAATATGGGGGGTTGCAAGGGGGTCATCATTAGGTTTTAATATCAAATGGTTGATATTTTGTTGGCCTGACTCGCCCTAGAAGGAAACCCTATTTTATGAGGGTGTTGTATTACAGTTACACCTAATTTTAGTCATCAAAAATTTAAAAATCTCCCTTGTCTGAATACAGTTAAGCTTGCAATATTTGTGTAAATGTGTTGTCTCGCTGCCTGAAGATTAGTTGTGTATCTAAACCGAATGCTTTGTGTGTAAAGAGTAATGCAAAAGATGTCGGTGGTTAAAGCTTGATGTTCATATTAGATTCCCGAATGGCAGAGTGATGTTATTGTGACATGGATTCAAATTACTTGGCATAACTCATCTATGGAGTAGATACCATCAAGAGTTTAGACCAAGAAGTCTCCATTTACAAAAGAAATCAACATTTGATCTATGGATATTCTATATCCCAGCTCCACAAGACATATAGGGACATGGTTGAAGAGAGTAGATTAGCCTATAATATTTCTTGAGGCAATAAGAAGTGATGAGGTTATAAATAAAAATTGAGCTATCATGGTAACTTGTTTATAGAACTCAACATACTTGGTGATTCGCATGCTTAATATCAGGTGTTGCCTTCTTAAGTGTTCTTAATGAGTATATTAATATCAAAGACAATGGATTTTCTAATAGTACTTTGATCACTACAAACAAATCATGTTTGGGGAGATAATAGGCAGTCTCCTAGTCATCACGGTTGGTGTGGTTGTCAGTGGGACACCTATTCATGATTACTTGGAACCTTTGTTTCTGTGGTGTTTGCTACATTGCTACCAAGTTTGTGATTTCCATGTGGGAAAATATTTAATTGACATCCCACAATATGTTTTTGCATGATTGGTGGTACTAGTTCGGTGTTTGAGTTGTGTTGGGATCAAAGGAGTGCATCGATTCAATCGGTTGACAGAGGATAGGTCGGGCTTAAACACCACACACTAAGCTGACAACTTAGTGTGTGGGCCCCACTTTACCGTCACCTCTTCCCTATTTCCGTTTTGATAGGAATTCCGTTGGTAATTTTTTTAACTGTGCATGCAATCTTATCAGATACAGAGTATTAAATGACTCGGTGAAAAGCAAAATATATACTATATATTATGTAAAGTATATATTATAAATTATATTAGATATTATTAGATGTTATATTATATTTATATATTATTTACTTTATGTTATATTTGTTATATTATATTCATCTATAATATTATATATTATATTTATATATTATATATTTTTACATAATATTATTTATATATACATTATATATAAATATATTATAAACATATAAATAACATATAAAAAATATAATAAATATAATATAATTCTTAATATGTATTTTATAAGAGTAAGTATTAAATAATATTGTATTTTATATAATATAATATAGTATGATATTTTTTATAAATATAATTATATTATATTATATAAAATATATATGTGCTACTATATTTATATTTAATTATATTATAGAATAGATGAATATAAAATAAATATATAACTAATATATTAATATATTTTTATACAATAATATTATATATTTTATATAATAAATAAATAATATGTAATAAATTATATATATATATATATAATCTATGAATATATTTTGTATATAATAATATAATATATAGTATAAATAATATATAACAAATAATACATAATATTATATATTATATATATAAATAATATATATATATCTATATTTTGTATATGTTTCAGTATGAAAATGCAGCTAATGGAGTTTTTCATTAGAGTTCAAGGAGATCGGCTTGTTTTTGTCAATATGAATGCAAATAAGTATTGAGACTACTTCAAGAGTTGATGCCATTCTTGAGGGGAATGACATTTTAAATAAATAAATAAATATGGAGTATAATATGGAATACTTTACTCTTGAGATAACATATGTCTCCTTAGATAGGAGAATGGATGGCTTATTTATTTGTCAATTGGAATATTTTTGGATTAAAATACCATAATACGTTATATGGTAATGTGTTTTTTTAAATATTTGAATAATTAATTAATTGTATTTATCTTTTAGTTTGTATTTGTTGAATTTATTTTTAGTTTTATAAATGAAAATATTGTATTATGTTATAATAAGGATTTTTATTATCAAATATATATTGAATGATTATTTTATTAAATTTTATTGTAATTGATTTTGTTAGATATCACAAAAAATATGTAATTTAGGATAATAGACATTGATAAATTTGTTGTTATGTAAGTTATAAAAATTTACAAAAACATATTATAAAATTTTTACAAGGAAAAATGCATATTTAGCTATTTTTGTCATAATAGAATGTGAATGATCTAACCATTAATTAGAGCATCATGGTCTCAAATCTTATAGCAAGACATATGATTGAATTACTAAGCACAACTTATACATCAAAAATATCTTTACATTGCAAATGAAATTAGGTACATGCACCTTCTTTGTTAGTTTAAAAAATGTATTTGTCTAGTATTATTATTGAGCAACTTATACATCCAATCTCATTTATCATTGTTATTTTTGTTTATATAATTTAATTAAACCTATAAATTTATGTGATACTGGTTTTATATTTTCCTTACATATAAATTTGCACTCATATAATCCCTACTTTTTAACATTTAGGAAATATTTTTTCTAATTTTATTTGTAGATCTAAATGTTCATTGATTTTATATTTTTAAAACTTATTTGATCATTATTACCCTTTTTTTAAATTTTGCATGCATATGTCAATGTGTAACCATGCTTTTCATTTTCCCTTGAGAAGTACTCTATTGAATTCCACAATGGCCATGCATTAAGCTAATAATAGTACAGTTAATTTTTTAAAAGATTTAATACCTATCTTAATGGGAAGGAGATAGTTGATGATCATGATAACCATGTTGAAAAATGGATCTATTCAAGATATTACTTTTTCTACATATTTTTTGTTCTTTTCATCTTGCAACTTTAGATTCTTGTTATAATTAAATAATTAGATGCCTCCTTATATAGTCAAAGAAATGATTGTTTCAAGATCTCCTTAATAAGTGAATCAAAATTACATCATTTTTTAAGAATAATGAACTTCTATGTATGATTGTTCAGGACTGATCAAGAGCATATTGGGGAAAATACATTCTTGTGTACTCCCATTAAAGTGCATCTGTTTTATTTTTTTCATGAAATAATTATTTTTTGTAGGGGATTGGATCATCAAACATCCCTATCAACTCAACAATTTCTATGTTAAACACTACTATTCCATGGTGATCACTAGACATACCATGATAAAAGTATAATTACCCTAGTCCAAACACAATCTCCCCATGATAGAATTAGAAAATTCATAATAATCCAAGGAAGTGTTGGAATGTCAAGGATTTTATCTACTCATTTTAAATTTCTCATTTTGGTTTTTGTTTAATCACCAAGAAGAGGTGAAGGTTTTGTATATTAAAACATATTGATGTAATCCAAAGGTGAGAATCCATGGTTTCGTCTTGAAAAAAGGGTTTTGTAATTTATTGTCACTGCTTAGTAGGGTTTTACATAATATTATTTGCATATACATTTTATATAAACATAATATATACAATGTTATATATAAATATATTATAAACATATAAATAATATATAATATAATTTATAATATGTATCTTATACAATAATAAATATTAAATAATATTACATTTTATATAATATAATATAATATTGACAAAACAAGTCAATCCCCTTGAGTTCCAATGGAAAACTCCATCAGCTACATTTTCATTAAGTGTGCATCTACGAACACAACCATAGAAAGTGAGGCATATATAATATATATATTATTTATATATTTATATTATATTCATCTATTATATATATATATATATAAATATTATTATTATTATTATTATGTATTATTTGTTCTATATTATTTACTATATATATTATATTATTATATACAAAATATATTCATAAATTATTTATATAATATATATACTATGTATTATTTATTACATATTTATATATATTAAATAGAACATATATTATGTTATTATATAAAAATATATTAATATATTATTTATATATTTATTTTATATTCATCTATTCTATATAATGTAATAAAATATAAATATTGTAGCATATATATTTTTTATATAATATAATATAATTTATAAAAGAAAATATTGTATTTTATTATATTATATAAAATACAATATTATTTAATACATATTACTATATAAAATACATATTAAGAATTATATTATATTTATTATATTTTATTATATATTATTTATATGTTTATGATATCTTAATATAAAATATTGTATATATTATATTTATATAATATGTATATGTAAATAATACTATGTAAAAAATATATAATATATAAATACAATATAAATATATATACTATAATAGATAAGTATATAATATTATAGATAAATATAATATAATAAAATATAATAAATATAACATAATACAATATAACATAATTTTTAATATATATCTTATAAAATAATATTACATATATATAAATAATATAGATAATATATAAATATAATGTAATATCAAATAATATCTAATATAAATATAATATAATTTATAATATATATTGTTTTAACATTAACACTTATAAATTGAGGGCATAGTACTTATTACCGACAGAGTTGTATGGAACAAAAACAGGAAAAAGATAAGATAAAGAGGGGCGCACAGTTAAAAAAAATTACCAACAGAGTTGCATGAAAGGGAAACTGGAAAAAGGTAAGGTAAACAAGGGCCCACACGCTAAGCTGTCAGCTTAGTGTGCGATATTTAAGCCCGGAAGTAGGTGCTCGAGTCATGTTTAGAAAAGTGTTGAATATACTATTTGAGGGAAAATGAAAAGGGCTCCATTGGCATTTCCATCATTTTGAACAGGGACAATGTTTTAGTGGTGAAGTTGGAGAGTCGGTAGTTTGCGAAACTCCTGAACTCTTAGTAAAGGTTAAGAAATTCTAAAAAGAAGCGACTTCTCGACTCCTTCATTGTTGGAGATCTGAACAACTCTATAACTCCAAACACTCCCAACCTAGAGTTTCAAAAGTTCTGAAAAGTCTCGATTGCCTGACAATGCATGTGAAGGTTCTGAAGTTTTGAGAATTATCGATGATTGCAGAGAAGAAGGCCGATTCAAGGTTTCAAGAGATCCTCATCTCTATTAAAAGGAACATCAACAATTTCCCTTCATTTTCTTTTTCAAGCTACCGCACCTCAGTCCTGAACAAACGTAGAAGAAATAACTCATAGTTAAAGAGCAACAATTGTGAAACTTGAACAACAGTTACAAGAAGGAGAGCTTGGTAACGAAATTGGTTATGTTGTTGGAATATGTATTGTGGTCAAGAGGTAGGGCCTTTATCATGGGAACCTCCTATATTTGTAGAAGTTTCTGGACACAAAAGAATGTCTTTTCCTGATGACTTGGTGTCTGTAACATCAACTTCTACAAATGTTTTGATGAATTGCTATAGAAAAGAGCTGAGAGGATTCTTACTAAGAATGGAATGTGCCCTCAAGTGTAGGCAATGATTTCCTGATTGAGCTTCGAAATTCTGAGTTAAATATTAATGGGAACCACAATTTATGCCATGTAATGCTTATGTAAATGTCAGTTTCTCAACGAAGTACAAATACAGGGCATTGCTTTAGCTTATCAGTTGTTCTGAATGAGAATGGAAGAACATAATATAGAGGCCTCCACAATTAGATCGACATATACAAGGACTTATGAAGGAGCATCAGAGTTATTTTCCCGAGCATTGAAGAAGAACAAGGGCAGGAAGGGCAATGTTTATTCGCCTTGAGTATAGAAACTAAAAGGATAAATGCTGCAAAAAGTGGACAATATTCTCTAGATGCAGCGGGAGTACATTGAGATCAGTATCATATCATTTGTCATACAACTTACAAGTTTAGTAAAAGCATGGATGCAAGGTAAATAAACCAATTGAGGAAAATAGGAGAGTTGAGCTATGTAAGTCTAAACTTAATGTTACAAATCCAAATTTTAGGGAAGAATAGCTGTTACTGGGAAATGAGGCCTAAAAACTGAACAAATTAATGTGATTGGTTAAAGTCCTAGGGGCCACTTTAGAAATAAAAGTGGATTTATATGGAAAGTGTGCACGGTAGAGAATTTTCTATACCAACTTATTCTTCAAGAAGTGGTTATAGGAGGTGAACGGTCTCCAAAGGTCCTATTTATTTCCAGTGAAACAAGAAAGGAGGATCATTTTTTTCAGCCATTCAAAACAGGAAAAGTAGAGGTAGGTATTTTTTCTTCTCAGTCACTATTTGCTGTACAGGGGGATGAGTCTGTGAACTCAATTTTGTATTGGGAAATAAAGGAGATGTTGATAAATCTGTGTGTTTATTCATGTTTCTTAATATTGCAAATTCCTATGTTTTTGTAATCTTTTTCCAGCGCAATTTTTGGTATATCAAATTGTGTGTCCATTATTATTTCTGAACTTTTGAATTCAAATTAGTTAATCTAATGTGAAGACCTGCTTCTCATCCTTTTCTTGTTTCTCATTCATGGGTGTGGATAAGTGGACTTTGATTCATTTGTTCTCATTCATTTTATTCTATAGTTAATGATCCACATCTACATTCATGGTTATGGGTAGGTGTTAGTTGTCTTTCCTGCTTTCTGGATAGGGATGCGGTTGAAGAGAGGAGATTAGCCTATAATATTTCTTGAGGCAATAAGAGTGATGAGGTTATAAGTAAAAAATGAGCTATCATGGTAACCTATTTACAAAACTCGACATACTTGGTGATCTGTGTGCTTAATATCAGGTATTGCCTTATTAAGTGTTCTTAATGTGTATATTAATATCAAATACAATGGATTTGCTAATAGTAGTGTGATCACTACAAACAAATCATGTTCGAATAGATAATAGGTAGTCTCCTAGTCATCACGGCTGGTGTGGTTGTCAGTGGGACACCTATTCATGATTAATTGGAACCTTGATTTTTGTGGTGTTTGCTACATTGCTACCAAGTTTTTGATTTTCGTGTGGGAAAATATAATTGGCATCCCACAATATGTTTTTGCATGATTGGTGGTACTAGTTTGGTGTTTGAGTTGTGTTGGGATCAAAGGAGTGCATCGATTCATTTGATTGACAGAGGGTAAGGCTTACTCGTAGGTGCTTAAGTCATGTTTAGAAAAGTGTTGAATATACTATTTGAGGGCAAAAGAAAAGGGCTCCATTGACATTTCCATCATTTTGAACAAGGACAATGTTTTAGTGGTGAACTCAAAGAGTCGAGAGTTTTCGAAACTTTCGAACTCTTAGTAAAGGTTAAGAAGTTCTAAAAAGAAGCGAATTCCCCACTCCATTGTTGGAGATCTCAACAGTTTTATAAATCCAAATTCTCCTGACCTAGAGGTTCAAAAGTTCCAAAAAGTCTCGATTTCCCGACAATGCATGTGAAGGTTCCAAAGTTCCAAGAATTATTGATGAATGCAGAGAAGAAGGCCGATTCAAGGTTTCGAGAGATCCTCATATCTATTAAAAGGAACATCAACAATTTCCCTTCTTTTTCTTTTTGAAGGTGCCACACCTCAGTCTTGAACATACATAGAAGAAATAACCCATAGTTAAAGAGCAACAATTACGAAACTTGAACAATAGTTACAAGAAGAAGGAGAGCCTGGTAACAAAATTGGTTATGCTGTTGGAATATGTACTATGGTCGAGAGGTAGGGCCTTTATAATGGGAACCTCCTGTATTCGTAGAAGTGTCTGGACACAAAAGAATGTATTTTCTTCATGACCCGGTGTCTGTAACATCAGCTTCTACAAATGCTTTGATGAATTGCTACAAAAAAGAGCTGAGAGGATTGTTACCAAGAATGGAATGTTCCCTCAAGTGTAGGCAATGATTTCTTGATTGAACTTTGAAATTCTGAGTTAAATGACATTAATGGCAACCACAATTTATGCCATGTAATGCTTATATAAATGTCAATTTCTCAACAAAGTACAAATACAGGGCATTGCTTTAGCTTTTTAGTTGTTCTGAATGAGAATGGAAGAACATAATATAGAGGCCTCCACAATTAGATTGACATATACAAGGACTTATGAAGGAGCATCAAAGTTATTTTCCTGAGCATTGAAGAAGAACAAGACATGGGTAGTAAGGGCAATGTTTATTCACCTTGAGTATAGAAACTAAAAGGATAAATGCTGTAAAAAGTGGACAATATTCTCCAGATGTAGCGGGAGTACATTGAGATCAGTATCATATCATTTGTAACTGAATGTCATTCGTCATACAACTTACAAGTTCAATAAGAGCATGGATGCAAGGTAGATAAACCAATTGAGGAAAATAGGAGAGTTGAGCTATGTAAGTCTGAACTTAATGTTACAAATCCAATTTTAGGGAAGTATAGCTGTCACTGGGAAATGAGGCCTAAAAACTAAATAAATTAATGTGATTCGTTAAAGTCCTAGGGTCCACTTTAGAAATAAAGGTGGATTTATATGGAAAGTGTGCACAAGAGAGCATTTTCTATAGTAACTTATTGTTCAAGAAGTGGTTACAGGAGGTGAATGGTCTCCAAAGGTCCTATTTATTTCCAGTGAAACAAAGAAAGGAGGATCTCTTTTTCAGCCATTCAGAACAGGAAAAGTAGAGGTAGTTATTTTTTCTTCTCAGTCACTATTTGCTGTACAAGGGGATGAGTTTGTGAACTCAATTTTGTATTGGGAAATAAAGGAGATGTTGATAAATCTGTGTGTTTATTCATGTTTCTTAATATTGCAAATTCCTATGTTTTTGTAATCTTTTTCCAGTGCAATTTTTGGTATATCAAATTGTGTGTCCATTATTATTTCTGAACTTTTGAATTCAAATTTATTAATCTAATGTGAAGACCTTCTTCTCATCCTTTTCTTATTTCTCATTCATGGGTGTGGATAAGTGGACTTTGATTCATTTGTTCTCATTCATTTTATTCTATAGTTAATGATCCACATCTACTTTCATGGTTATGGGTAGGTGTTAGTTGCCTTTCCTGCTTTCTGGTTAAAAGGATACCCTATGTTCTCATTCATTGCATATCTTGAGAGGGAGCTGTAACTCTAAAATTAAGAGGAAAGTTGTCATCCATTGGCAACTTCTCCAATTGTTAGTGATGTTTGTTCTTCTTTCTAGGCATCTTGAGTCATTTGCTACATTTATTTTTGAAGGACGAATTTGTTAACTAACAAATTTTTGGTGACTTTGCTAGGGATTGAAAAAATCAATGATTTCTTGTTTTAGATACAAAATGTTGTCTTACTAGAAATGAAGGCTAGCAACTTTGTCTAATCAAGATATCTTAGAAAAATGGTTCGATGCTAGGCCAAACAATGGAACCAATTTGGAAAAAGATTTGCAGGTCAACAATTGAGGAAATAATTGTTGAAGATGACCAAATACTTCTATCTTTTACGAATGCTTTCAAAGAAAGCATCTACGAAGCTGAGAAGAATAAGTTGAATCCCTCTAAAGATCACAAGTCCACTTTACTGCTAAAGAGCATGCATCATAGGTACTATCAACTCAAGGATCTTAAACAAAGAAGAAATTTGCACCAGACTAAGAGTAAAAAGCTAGAGTCTTTTATGACATGCATGCAGATGGAGGAAGTTGAACTGTCATCCATCTCTTCTAAAAAATATATATTATCAGATTAGGACAAAGTTGTCTTTATTCTTGATTTGTTCTTGAAAGGTTTAGATGATGAATTTTGGTGTGGGATTGTGGATGAAAATGGTTGGATGTTGTAGAAGTTGATATAAATACATTTACCTATGATGGAAAAGAAGATACAAATGTGTTGCTATCTGAATCCCTTGATAAAGAGCTTGAAGAGAAGAAAACACCAGAGGAAGAAATGCATGCATGTAAAAGTAGTTTCATTGAATCTAGTAAAGGTATGGATAACCTGTTCTCTCAGCTTGCATCTATTCTTGATGAAGATTTTATTGGTGAAAAAGGAAATGATGTGGTTCCCATAAAATTTGATCGTATGTTTATAGAGAGTAATTTTCAAACATCACAATCATCGAACATATATCCAAGAATAGATTTATCTTACAATCTACAAAAAAAATGTCTAATTTCTAATGCTCTTCCCATGTGTTACGATGAATCCATGATTAAGATTGAAATTAAAAAAAATATTGTAGTAGAAATTAAGATGGAGGAGCAATTGAATAGGTTTGAAAGCAAGATTAGTTGGTGTAGACTTAATCCATTGTATGTGCCAACAAAGTATGGTGAAATTTCAAAAGTTAAGATAATCCCCTCTTTGAATTATTTGAAGATTTGTTCTCTCCTCATGATAAAGGTAAATTGGAGGTATATGTTCTTAATAATGGTTCTGAAAATAATGACATGATCACGAAAGAAGGAGTTCAGATGAATATTGAAAATGTTTTTTTCCAGTTGTCATGAGCATTCTAAAGCCCTCTACTAATGATTGTATGCTCGAAAATGAAATTGTTATGCCATGTCTGTAGACTTTGGTTGACAAAGAATTGGTTCTTGAAGAAGATGAGTTAGATAAATTGGTTGTTATAGAGGATAGAAAGGTTAAATTTCTGGACGATCCTTTTGAGAAAAAAATAAAGCAAGGAGGCATGGCAAGTTACACACAAGAGGTATATGATGAAAAATGGATTTTTGGTTGCATGTTGATATCTAAGATCTTTTCATATATAAGCTAAATCTCCATTGGATTCACATGCTATGTCTAAGTTTACAAGTTCTTCAAAGGTATTACCCTCTTTTTCACTCAGGCATTTATTTTTCATAATCTATCAATGGAGCTTTGCATGATTAGCTCTGGGTATGCTTTGAGGTAGGGTCCTATGACCATGTATATACATAGAATTTTTTGTTGTGTTGGTAGCTTGGTTTCCTTTTCTAAGTCTCTATCTTGTTTAGGCTTTTTTTTTTTTTTGGCTTGTGCCCAATTCTCCTCCACCCTTCTGCAAGCAACACCCTGTTCTCCTATTTTTCTTTTGATTCCATACCTAATGGATTTTAAGCACTGGTCTTCACCTAAGCTTCTAGAATTATCTTCATTTTCTACAAAAATACAGTCCCCAGTCGAAGCCAATGTTACACCCAATTTTGTTCATCAAAAAATTTAAAATCTCCCCTATATGAATATAGTTAAGCCTGCTATATTTGTGTAAATGTATTGTCTCTCTACCTAAAGATTAGTTGTGGATCTAAATCAAATTCTTTTTATGTAAAGAGTAATGCAAAATATGTCGGTGGTTAAAGAGATGTTCATATTAGATTCCTGAATGATAGAGTGATGTTATTGTGACATGGACTCAAATTGCTCGACATAACTAATCTATAGAGTAGATACCATCAAGTGTTTAGACCAAGAAGTCTCCATTTACAAAAAAAAATCAACATTTGATCTATGGATATTCTAGATCCCAACTCCACAAGGCAGATAGGGATGCGGTCGAAGAGAGGAGATTAGCCTATAATATTTCTTGAGGCAATAAGAGTGATGAGGTTATAAGTAAAAATTGAGCTATCATGGTAACCTGTTTACAAAACTCGACATACTTGGTGATATGTGTGCTTAATATCAGGTATTGCCTTATTAAGTGTTCTTAATGAGTATATTAATATCAAATACAATGGATTTGCTAATAGTAGTGTGATCACTACAAACAAATCATGTTCGAGTAGATAATAGGTAGTCTCCTAGTCATCACGGCTGGTGTGGTTATCAATGGGACACCTATTCATGATTAATTGGAACCTTGATTTTTGTGGTGTTTGCTACATTGCTACCAAGTTTTTGATTTTCATGTGGGAAAATATAATTGGCATCCCACAATATGTTTTTGCACGATTGGTGGTACTAGTTCGGTGTTTGAGTTGTGTTGGGATCAAAGGAGTGCATCGATTCAATCGATTGACAGAGGATAAGGCTTACTCGTAGGTGCTTAAGTCATGTTTAGAAAAGTGTTGAATATACTATTTGAGGGAAAAAGAAAAGGGCTCCATTGAAATTTCCATCATTTTGAACAAGGACAATGTTTTAGTGGTGAACTCAAAGAGTCGAGAGTTTTCGAAACTTCCGAACTCTTAGTAAAGGTTAAGAAGTTCTAAAAAGAAGCGACTTCCCCACTCCATTGTCGGAGATCTCAACAGTTTTATAAATCCAAATTCTCCTGACCTAGAGGTTCAAAAGTTCCAAAAAGTCTCGATTTCCCGACAATGCATGTGAAGGTTTCGAAGTTCCGAGAATTACCAATGAATGCAGAGAAGAAGGCCGATTCAAGGTTTCGAGAGATCCTCCTATCTATTAAAAGGAACATCAACAATTTCCCTTCTTTTTCTTTTTGAAGGTGCCACACCCCAGTCTTGAACAAACATAGAAGAAATAACCCATAGTTAAAGAGCAACAATTACGAAACTTGAACAATAGTTACAAGAAGAAGGAGAGCCTGGTAACAAAATTGGTTATGTTGTTGGAATATGTACTATGGTCGAGATGTAGGGCCTTTATAATGGGAACCTCCTATATTCATAGAAGTGTCTGGACACAAAAGAATGTATTTTCTTGATGACTTGGTGTCTGTAACATCAGCTTCTACAAATGTTTTGATGAATTGCTACAAAAAAGAGCTGAGAGGATTCTTACCAAGAATGGAATGTGCCCTCTAGTGTAGGCAATGATTTCTTGATTGAACTTTGAAATTCTGAGTTAAATGACATTAATGGCAACCACAATTTATGCCATGTAATGCTTATATAAATGTCAATTTCTCAACAAAGTACAAATATAAAGCATTGCTTTAGCTTTTCAGTTGTTCTGAATGAGAATGGAAGAACATAATATAGAGGCCTCCACAATTAGATCGACATATACAAGGGCTTATGAAGGAGCATTAGATTTATTTTCCTGAGCATTGAAGAAGAACAAGACATGGGTAGGAAGGGCAATGTTTATTCGTCGTGAGTATAGAAACTAAAAGGATAAATGTTGTAAAAATTGGAAAATGTTCTGCAGATGCAGCCGGAGTACACTTAGATTAGTATCATATCATTTATAATTGAATGTCATTCATCATACAACTTACAAGTTCAATAAAATCATGGATGCAAGGTAAATAAACCAATTGAGGAAAATAGGAAAGTTGAGCTAAGTAAGTCTGAACTTAATGTTACAAATCCAATTTTAGGGAAGTATAGCTGTCACTGGGAAATGAGGCCTAAAAACTAAATAAATTAATGTGATTCGTTAAAGTCCTAGGGCCCACTTTAGAAATAAAGGTGGATTTATATGGAAAGTGTGCACAAGAGAGCATTTTCTATAGTAACTTATTCTTCAAGAAGTGGTTACAAGAGGTGAACGGTCTCCAAAGGTCCTATTTATTTCCAGTGAAACAAGAAAGGAGGATCTCTTTTTTAGCCATTCAGAACAGGAGAAGCAGAGGTAGTTAGTTTTTCTTCTTAGTCACTCATTTCTATACAGGGGGATGAGCCTATGAACTCAATTTTGTACTGGGAAATAAAGGATATGTTGATAAATCTATGTGTTTATTCATGTTTCTTTAGATATCAAATTCCTATGTTTCTATAATCTTTTTCCAGTGCAATTTCTAGTATATCGAATTGTGTGGATTATTATTTCTGAACTTTTGAATTCAAATTAATTAATCTAATGTGAAGACATGTTGCTCATCCTTTTCTTGTTTCTCATTCATGCATGTGGATAAGTGGACTTTGATTCATTTGTTCTCATTCATTTTATTTTGTAGTTAATCATCTGCATCTACTTTCATGGTTATGGGTAGGTGTTAGTTTCCTTTCCTTCTTTTTGGTTAAAAGCATACCATGTGTTCTCATTCATTGCATATCTTGAAAGGGAGCTGTACCTCTAAAATTCAGAGGAAAGTTGTCAATCCATTGGAAAATTCTCCTACTGTTAGTGCTATTTGTTCTTCTTTCTGGGCATCTTGAGTCATTTCCTACATCTATTTTTGAAGGACAAATCTGTTAACTAACAAATTTATTGTGACTGTGTATTGTGATGTATTTTGAGAGTCTAATAGGGGTGCTACCACAATAACCAGTTAAATTTTTTGGGACATCTTGATTTTTCTTTAAAATCACATATGTTTAGAAAATATAATTATTTAAGCCTTGAAAGATTCCATTTAAAGGATTTTAATTGTAGAGGGTTTGATCAAACCCTCTTGGATAAAACCCCGATAGTTTTAAACCATACCTATAATGGAGTCTCCTCTACACCTATCAAAATGCTAATAAAAAACTACTTTTGATTTACCTTTTGGGGGATCATATGAATTCATTTAAAATTTATGTTGTGTAGGTATGTAGTGCTTATTCTAAGCTTCCCAAAAAGTATAATTTTAAATTACTTAATTTGATAGTTATATTTTTTAAAATTTTTTGTGAATGTAGGTTTTTCACTGAAAATCAAGCTCTTTGTTCTGCACATGTGGAAAAATAGTAGATTACCAAAAAAAATATTAAAAATATCTATGTTCTTGGTATTGATGTCCTTGATCCAACAAAAAAATGTTATGTGTTATATACTAAACCTATGTCTAAATTATAATTGGTTTGACTTCAAAACTTAATTAAGAAAAAAATATTCAATAAAATACTTTGAAACCAAATGAAGGAGCTAGACATCATAGTTACAAGTCTAAATTTGAAAAAATTAGTATTTTATCCTTCATAGAAAAAAATTTGTGTTATACAGTAAACATCACTCTTTAAAAATAATGTTTATTGTTTAAAACTAGTTATTGTAGGAGATGGGAAAAGCAATACAATTTGATTCTAAATATATTTTTCTACAATACTATGAAACCAAATGAAGGAGCCAAATATCATAGTTACAAATCTAAATTTGAAAAAATTAGAATTTTATACTTCATAGCAAAAACATTTATGTGTTATACAGTAAACATCACTCTTTAAAAATAATGTTTATTGTTTAAAACTAGTTATCACATGAGATGGGAAAATAAATGCAATTTGATTCTAATTCTTTTAAGAAAAATATATTGAGAATCTACAAACAAAATGTCACAAATCACTAGTTTGCATCATCTTTAAATTCCTCATGGTCTAGCAACTATAGGTGTCTGAAAGTGAAGATTTAGTTAAAAAAGTTTTGTTCAATGTCAAGTTTGGCCAAAAATTGTAACCCACTATTGTGGGATCAACCATAGTGGTTGTTTTGTCTCTAGATCCCTAGTTGGTGATATTCCTATAAGAATCTTGCTCTGTAAGTATATTGTAATCTTTGTGATTTATGAATAATTTATTGGGCGAATTTTGGAGTGTGGGGTTTTTCTCTCAAAAGGGTTTTCCCAACATAAATCACTGTGTTGTGGTATGCATTATATTTATATTTATTTATGTTTAAGTTGTTGTAACTATTTAAAAGATCTGTAAAGTTTTGTATTATTCTCCTCTCAAGATTAGTGTAGGAAGTTGTTTTGCTACCTTAGCTTCCTTACACCTTTCCCCCTTTCCTCCTCCCTTCTAGCATGACTTTCATTTCTTCTCTGATTCTTTTATATTCTAATCCTTTACATATGGTGTGAGTTTCCTACATGACCTTTGATTTTTGAAAACTATTTATGTTTGTTACTAAATATCCCACTTACTTTCTTTGATGATCCAAAGCCTCATTGATGACCCAATTTGGCCCTATAACTACTAAAGTTTATTTGACGGCTCCCATAATTAATTTAATATGTATATTCTGATGGATCTAAAGGAGGAATATGGTTCTCAACACATGCCTTATTTATTATTTTATAACTCAAAATCTAAAATACCATCTCCCAATAATTGTTTTGGTGGATTTTGTGGGCATTCTATTTTTCCTTGCATGTGAAACCTCACACCACTAATTTTAGAGACATTGCAAGTGGACAAAGAGTGATATGTGCACTATCCTTGATGTTCATAGGTCTCAAATAGGTATTTATAACATTTAACATTTATGATGATTGTGGATAGAGTATGGGAACCCCTGGAGTCATTGTGGTCATGGATTTTTAAGATTCCCAAGAAGATTTACACATTTCACTTTAGCACAAATCACAATGGGTATATGGGTGTGTGCACCAATCTGTGACACAAAATTGGTGCCAAATTAAAAAAAAAACCCATAACAAGCCATATTGTGCTCGCCAAATTTGGAGAGTGCCAAATTTGGTGCTCACCAAATAGGCTTGGTAACACCAAATTTGGCGCTCACCAAAATGGCTTGAATTTTGAAATGAATGTCATTCAAGACTTTTGGAATGCATTTTTCTAAACTCTTTCATTTTCTCTTTCTCTACTAGGGAAACTATATACTTTAAGTTATATTTCATGTATATAGTTTCAGGATGTTTGAGAGTGGTTTTAGATCTCTAGGAGTTATAATGCAAATTCTAGTTTTTGGAAGATTTTAAAAATTTCAAACTTAATCAAATTTTAGTAATCAACATGTCAAATTTAAGTAAATAGGAGATCGAATTTTAGTAGTCAACAAGTTACATATCATCTTTCTCTCTCTCTCATTCTCTCTACTCTCTATCTCTTCACTCCCTCTCTCTCTCTCTCACACACCCCTCTATCTCCTTGCTACATCTATTTCCATCCCTCCCCTATATACTTCTCTCTATCTCTTCTCTCTCTCTCTACATCTCCTTCCCTCTCTAATTATCTTTATCTCCTCTCTCTCTCTCTCTTTACCTACCTCTCCCTCCGTCACTTTGTATCTCACCTATATCTCCCTCCCTACCTCTGTCACTCTCTACTCTCTATCTCCCCTCTCCCTCCCTCCCTCTACCTACATATTCTCCTACTCAGATCCTCTCTTTCCTTTCTCCTCTCATTCTATAATTCTCTCCTCTCTATCTCGCTCCCTAACTCTCCCTCCCTCCCTCCTTCCCTCTCTAATTCTCTCTATATCTCCTCTCCCTCCCTCTCTCAACCTCACCCTCCCTCGCCTTATTTTTGTATCTCCTCTCAATCTCTCTCACTATTTTCCCCCTCTCTCCCCCCTCTTTCTCTCTCAATTTATCCTTTTCTCTATCTCACTATTCTCTCTCTCTCTTACTCACATAAACAAACACACCTCTATCTCCCTCTCTACCTCTCCCTCCCTCCCTCCCATCTCTACTTTATATCTCTCCTCTCTCTTTTCCTCTCTATACCTACCTCTCCCTCCATCACTCTCTCTCTCTCCATCCCTCTCTATCTCACCTGCACATCCTTTCTTACCTCGTTCCCTATCTACTCTCTATCTCTCCTCTCCCTTCCTCTACCTACCTCTCTCTTTATCTCTCCATCTCTCTTTCTCTCTCACTCTCTCCTTCTCTCTATCTCACCATTATCTCTATCCCCATCTCTCACTCCCTCCTCTCCAAATCACCATTCTCTCTCTCTCCCACTTTCCCTCCTTCCCTCTCACTCCCTCCTCTCTAAATCACCATTCTCTCTCTATCCCACTTTCCCTCCTTCCCTATCTCTATCTCACCTATCCATTTCTACCTCTCCCTCCCTCCAACCTCCCTCTCTCTCTTTATCTCTCTTTTTATCTCTCTTCCTCATTCTCTCCTTACCTCTCTAGTCTCTATCTCACCACTCTCTCTCCATCTCACTCTCCCTCCTTCCCTCTCTCCCTCCTATCCCTCCCCCTCTCCTTCCC